>JAPQRN010000027.1:6143271-6155502 GCA_037367275.1 Coranthus polyacanthus
TGTAAAGTTAGCTTGATGTGCATTTGTTTACACACACACACACACACACACACACACACACACACACACACACACACTAAATGTATTTACCAAATGAAGTCATGAGAAGTGTCTCACATACACATATCATTTTGTTAGACTGGTACAGCTATTGTACTTGTAGAGTTCAGTATTTGTAGATTCTGGGTAGATTAAATATGCATTAAACTGACACAACATGCTAAAGATATTACCTCAAATTGGTATCTGTAGAAATAAGGAAAAACTCCCTTTAACAACAAACCTCTGACAGAACTGGGCTCAGGGTGGGTGGTTATCTGCTGCGACCAGTTGGGGTGAGTGAAAAGAGGAGAGACAAAACAAAAGCAGCACAGTCAAACACTGGACAGGTGTGTTTAACCACACTAATTAGCAGGTAGCTGACAAACCATATAATCCATTAAGAATTAATGATAACATCAGCTAATGTAGCTAAATTACTGTACCGGGTACTGTAATAAAATAATGGTAAAAGTTTTTGCGTGACAGAATCCTGTGATGGTCTTGTTAGTGTAACTTAAACAGAACTACAGTCGAGCTGTCTGACTGAAGCTCCGAAAGTCTGACTCAGCAGCTGAGCTAGCTGTCAATTAAAGCCCACACAGCAGACATGCACACTCACCTACTTGTCACTCAAAGTGGACATTTGCTTAATTATACATAATTTTCAGCCTCAGTATAATAAACGGGTGAGTTAAATGAAAATTCATCCTTTTTGACATGGGGGTCTATGTGGATTGACTTGCTTTTAGAGCCAGCCCCAACATGATGTTCCTGCAGGTTTTGGCACTTGAACGTCTACTTCATTGTTCAGCTCTGGAGGTTGCCACTTGACATAAACAACATGTTTTTTACTAATAATATTTAGTGCAAAATTTGAGTGAATTTAAGGAAGGTTTTGAAATGAAAGACACAACATACTGATATAGAATGTATATTTTTTTAGTTTGGTATTGTATGAATGAGTCATGCCTAAGATGATTTTCTGTCATGACAGACAATAAAGCTTTCTGAATCTATAAGACTCTGTAGCTGTGGTGTTCAGTTCAACCTGAATCTGGTCTGATGAGAGTGCACAGTACACAGTTCAGTCACTGTTGGGATCTTACAGTTGGGGCCTCGTTTCCTGAGCGACGCTGAGGTGATGCTGCTGGTCAACTCCAAACACATCCCAGCCTACAAACTGGAGGCCATGATGGAGAGACCAGAGAGAGGGGTGGCCATTCGAAGACAGATGATATCTACCAAACTTCCCTCTCCATCTGCACTGTCCTCTCTGCCCTATACCGACTACGACTACTCCAAGGTAAACACACTCACATAGCATAGTGATCCACCAGCTCACACTGCTCTGCTCCTGAACACAGTAGTTCATACTTGTGTCTTTTAGGTTATGGGAACCTGCTGTGAGAATGTGATTGGCTACATGCCTGTACCTGTGGGTGTGGCTGGACCACTGCATTTGGACGGGAAGCAGTTTCAGGTTCCAATGGCAACCACAGAAGGCTGCTTGGTTGCAAGCACCAACCGAGGTTGTCGAGCAATCGCTGTGAGTGCAATTTGAAAACTAAACTTCACCTTCTGTGAAGTTGCTTTATGTGTGTAAAGTCTTTATAATTTATGTTTGGGGTGGGACAAACAGCAACAGAAAAACACTAGTGAAAACATAACCTCCTTGCTGGAGATAATTAAAAAAAAAGAAGTAAAGACAAGAAAAGCTTATTAGCCTAATCTTAACTCCCTGGTGACATTTTGTCAGTGCAGCTGGAGTTGTCTTTGTAACTTACCCACATTACACTAACTTGGTGAAAAACCTGAAGTTTCACAGTGCTGTGCTGGATCCAAGAACAGAAGACATAACACATTTTGATCCGCTCCTGTTTGCGATGTTAAAAGTACTGCAATGTGTTTTCTACAAAAACAAAACTTCTGTGTAAACCATTGTCTTCCTGTCGTGCTCCTAAGTTTCTACAAATGACGGTTTAGCTGAAAAAATAAGACACACACCTGCCATGACTGAAACCTGACAATAACACTTCAGGTGAGTGATCTGAAGTGTTGAAAATAGCCGGATTATATCGTTGAATGTATTCAGTTAAACTTGTAGAAGTGAACATTGTGCTTTACTGCCAGCACATTACATGACAGGCACGAGACATTTATCCATATTACTTTTCACCTGGCCTGTATTTTAGGACCAGCTTTTATTTGTTCGTGTCGTCCTCGGCTCTGGCTATTATCAGAGACCCAGCTTTTAATTGACTCACGGTTTTTATTTGAGGAAATACAATACTGTAAGAATAAAATGTTAAAAATCCACAATAACAGAAGTCATCTGTAGCTGTTTCATTAAAGGAACCATTGAAGTTGGGTGGGTTCCTATCATTTTGTCCAGCCTTTCTGTGCTTGTTTGATTCTTTGTGTGAACATGTTCATGATGTTCATCATAAAGATACACTGTTGTAATATGAACTGCAAATGACTGTATGCTGCAGATGGGAGGTGGAGCCAGCAGCTGTATCCTGGCTGACAGTATGACACGAGGACCTGTGGTGAGGTTGCCCTCTGCATGCCAGGCTGCTGAGGTCAAAGCCTGGCTTGAGAGCACTGATGGATTCCAGATCATCCAAGAGGCATTCGACAACACCAGCAGGTAGAACACAAAGTCGAAATCCCACCATGTGTCAGTCCGCACAGTGTGTCTGTGTGAAGGAGTCAGCTGTTCGGTTGCTGTTTTTCAGGTTTGCTCGGCTTCAGAAGCTGCTGGTAGGCCTAGCGGGGAGAAATCTGTACATTCGCTTCCATTCCAAGACAGGAGATGCCATGGGAATGAACATGATCTCTAAGGTGACTCTGCTTTGGGGGGTGTGTGTGTCTGTGTGAACTGTTGGGGGTTTCTTTTTCTTGTAAATTTGTAACTTTAATCTCAGAGTTATATCTGAGATTTTTCTAATTAATTTGTGAGTTATGTGAGAATCTCAGTTATGTCCAAGTTTTTTCTCATAAATGTATGACTTTGATATTTGAGTTTTTTCTCAAAATATTACTCCATTTCCTCCGTCTTTTTCTTTAACCTACAATGCTCTTATAGACTGTTGTAGAAAGTTGATAATGTTTTTTCATTCATCATTAACTGAAAAAGTGGATGAATCAGATCTACTCCAGGCGCTAGCAGTACTAGAAGTGTCCCTTTGCATATCCAGTATACATATCTCAACACACTGACAGTGTGCAAGAGCTGACTGAAATAGAAAGGCAGCAGTAACCCCAGGCTAACAGGACATCGCACACACCCAACATCACATGTATGTGATGTGATGACAGTTAACAGGAGGACACACTCTGTCACATTGTAGACTTGCAATAAAGTGAAAGCAGTGCTGAACATGTCATGTGACTGCAGGGTACGGAGCAGGCTCTGAGCAGACTACAGCAGCACTTCCCTGATCTGCAGGTGGTGGCTGTCAGTGGGAACTACTGCACTGACAAGAAACCAGCTGCCATCAACTGGATCGAAGGCAGGGGCAAGTCTGCTGTGTGTGAGGCCACCATCCCTGCCAAAGTGGTTCGAGAGGTAAGAGGAGCCACAGTTTAGAGCACAGCACCTTGTTGACACTTTAATATTGGGAACTTTTCTTCTGACATGTACCAGTCACCCTGTGTTAACATAGGTGACAGAAAGTTATCACACTTTTTGTAAGTGTAAGAAGCTTCCAAGTCTTTGTCTCTGTGTTGCAGGTTTTGAAGACAACTACACAAGCTCTGGTTGAAGTGAACATCAATAAAAACCTAGTGGGCTCAGCCATGGCAGGCAGCATCGGAGGCTTTAATGCACATGCAGCCAACCTGGTGGCAGCCATCTACATAGCATGTGGGCAGGTACTGAGAGATTTCAAATCTGTGATCCGAGTTTGTCACCAAAAAAAACCAAAAACCCCAAAAATCTGCAGTATTCTGAGCTCTGAAATGATGGGGGTGTGGCCTCTGGAGGTGTAGAAGCAGACAGTATCAGCAGAAGCAATGTAGCCTACTGCTGTGGACTGAGGCAGCAGAAAATGGAAAATTTCACTTCTTTACCTTGCCATCAGACAGCACTTTCTGACTGAAGACTGAAAAACTGAAAAAATCTTTCTATCACACACTTGAAAGCCACCAGAGTCCCTTGACAAAAATAGTAATTTTACCTCACAGTACACAGGAGTAGTTGGCTAGTTTGGATCCAAAATAACAACCATAATAACAACTAACATGTGAGAATTGCTAACTAATGAGTTAAAACATCAATGACACAAACAATGGTGGCATTTTTAGACCAGCAACTCCTGTGTTCTGAGGTATAATGATAAAAATATTTTTGACAAAGGGTTCTAATGGCTCCTCCTGCAGAGCTCTGGCTGCTTCTCCAAACAAGAAAGCATGTCACATATGAAAGGTGCAGTCTTTCTCAAATACACTAGGGTAATTTGTTTTCCCATTTATGCAAGTTAACAATCTTTATTACTGACTAGCATAACTTGGTGAATGAAAGAATCACTGATGTTGATGCACTCTACTTTTATATTGTTAAAAGTGTTGGGGACTCCAGTGTGTCCTGTCCAAAAAAGCTGGAACACAAGACTGATAACAAAGTTTAACGATCTAACTCCACAATTCAGTACTACTTTGTTCACAGTTCTTGTGGCATGTTTTCTGCAACTACTTTTAACATGTGTAATGTGTTACTGTATGTGTATATTAGTTCAGTATTTTTGATTGTTGTGTTAATGTGTGTGTGGCCCAGGATCCGGCCCAGTCTGTGGGTAGCAGTAACTGCATCACTCTCATGGAGGCATCAGGACCGACAGGGGACGACCTGTACATTAGCTGCACCATGCCCTCCATTGAGCTGGGCACTGTGGGAGGAGGCACCAACCTGCCCCCCCAACAGGCCTGCTTACAGGTACACACAGACACACACACTCACATGCATGTTATGTTTTTATACTTTTCAGGGACTTTCCATTGACTTATATTGATTTCATGGAGCCTCACATTAACCATACCAACATGCCTAAACCTGACCCTTATCATGACAAAACATGATCAAATGTTAGGGACCATCTTTACATCACCACAATTCAAGCTGTGATCCTCCGTGTGAGTGTGTAATTAGGTCTATATCCCTATAACATAGGGAAAACATGGGTACACATTACACACACACTAGAGCTAAACCACCGTCGGTAAATAGCAAAGTAATTGTGATGTTAATGGTTTAGACATAACATAAATCAATACTTAGCCATTCCTATATTTCCTCAAATAGTGTCCGAGGATTTTATTTCTCTTAGCTGCAGAAGGTCCCAGGTCTTTAACTGAAGCAGGCTTTTGTTAGAAGGCCTTATTTTCTATTTATAGTAATTTTTAGTATGAAGCCTCATTTTGATCTGCTCCTGTTTGACCTGTTAAAGTTACTGCATTGCACTCTTAATACAAATTCATCACTTCCAGTAATCATTTCTTTCACTTTTTATTGTGAAACATTTGCATTACAAACTCCAGTTTGGCTGAAATAATAACACATGCTGAACTGTGGTAATAATTACTCTGAAATAATTCATATTCATATTTAGGGTTTTAAAAAAAGTACAGCACACCCCATTTTGTTAACCAGGTATATACTGTGCGGTGCTGGGCTGTCCCAGATGAAAGATGCAAAAACGTAGTGATATCATTGGTCATGGCTCAAACTGTGGTCCTGTCACACTGTAAAAGAGGTTCACAGACAACTATTGTCATGGTACTGAGACCAAAGATAGATGGAGACAAAATTTTGGCTTATACTTATACTTGGCTTGTGTCGTATTATAAGATTCAGTAGGTGTTTTCATCACACCTACATACATGTCCCACCCAAGTGTTATAAGATCCATCTCACACCTCACATCGCACAGTGTGGTTGCGATAAACTGGTAACACTGCTGAACTGTCACAGTCTGTAAGAGCCTTTAGGCTGCATCATGTTGGATTTATGCTAAATTTGGTGGACTGGTGCAAATTGGCTCATTGATTTGAGCTCATTTCCTTACTATGTAGTCATTTAAAGTTCTGTTCAAAGAAGTGACTCTGTGTGTGTGTTCAGATGCTGGGTGTACAGGGAGCATGTCAGGACTGTCCAGGAGAGAATGCTCGGCAGCTGGCCAGAGTGGTGTGTGCCACTGTGCTCGCTGGAGAGCTCTCACTCATGGCTGCTCTGGCAGCCGGTCACCTGGTTAAGAGTCACATGACACACAACAGGTAAGAGAAAAGCTTGAAATGAAAACATGTGCATATTATGCCAATCTGCTTTTCACTGGTATGTGCTAAAGATGAATGTGCAAGGACAGAAAGAATGATCCATATTGTTGCACTGAGTGACATGTTGCTTCAGTGAACACACACAGTGCGCTGTTTTGAGTCAGTGCTGTGTTATTACACTGCTGAATATAATCCCCAACAAATACTCTTTGGTTTGGATCTTTAATGGGAGTTGTTGGCATTGAGAATATATCCAGTAGAAAAACACCAGAAAAGAACACCACATCTGCTACATCAAGATCAAACAGAAGAATTACATGGACTAAACAAACTGGATTGTGTATTAAGAAACTACAAAAACACTCTTTGATAGGGCTGTGTGATATGACACATGTGTGTGAAGAGGATCTGCTACCTCTGTAAATATAAACATTATAAACAAAATATAACATTATTATTCTAGGGGAACGAAAACTCATTGATTCTTGTTCCCAATGAAAACAGATCCTCCTAAATCCATCTAACTCTGACACACCTGGCCCTTAAGAGTATTATGTTTGGTTTTGATATTTTTAATCACATTCACATTTTAGGCTGAGGGACAATCAATTGTTGCAGTTGTTGTCAGCTGGGCTTCTCTCAGTCTCCCTTCAAATTACAATCCCAAACTAAAGTTAGCGATGTAACCGTGGTTCTCTGAATCCTCACTGAGCTCCACACACTGTATGTGATGCCTCTCTGTCTGTGGTGGAGTAACACCAAACTCTCCACCCTGCCCACTGTTCATTTCTGTTGATTAGTTGTTGACAGGAGGCTGTACCTGATCCATGCAGTACACTACACATTTATCAGTTTTTTTACTCTACCAACGATTTCTTATTTGGTGTTTATTTGGTGATTTTTCTCCAGCAAAAGTTTCTCTGTGTCCTCCTGCTGTCCGTTACACTGGTCATCTCCTCACTCACACAGACCATATGACAGCAGATCCAAACACATTCATTAGAGGAATATGTCAGGAGACAGAGATTTTACAGCCTATTAGTCTAAAATCAGCTTGTTACCCATCTTACTTCCTTACCTCTTTGATGCACTGCACTGATGAATGTGAACTGTGACCTCTGTCTTCATATTCACACAATCTCTGCCATATCTCTGTTATGATGTGTAGAGTCACAGTGTGGGAAAATTCATTTCTCAGGATGATGTGAATATTTCGGAGTCAGTGTTGCACCTTAAACTAGTATGGCTAGTTTAAAGTGAGTGAGCTAGTGAATGGCCACAAGTTTTGCACAAAAAAATGGAAACTGGCTGCACTCCATAATACTGTTGAAAGTGGATAGTTGATGATGATCTTTTTATCATTTTATATTTTATATTGTACATTAATATTTTGCACAAATTCAGTGAATGGGTGTTTGTCTCTATATGTCAGCCCTGTGATGAACTGGCAACCTGTCCAGGGTGCACACCACCTTCACGCGATGTAAGCTGGGATCGGCTCCAGCCCCCTTAAACGGTTACTGAAAATGAATGAATAATTCAAATTACAATAACTAAAAATAAATAAATAGGCCTTTCGACATGGTAATTTTATAGAAACAAATTAAAATGTGTTCCATCATGCTCTGTGTTGTTATGTGGATATGAAATGAGTGAGGTATGAGGCTGAGCTTCTCCTTGTACAGTGTGAAATCACTGAGTCCTCTTTCCCTCAGAGGCCTGAAGAAATCACTGAATTTAAGTAACTTCACCACAAAATGCCTCAGAGACACTGTGATAGTGAAGAGCCACTGCAAGTTAAACTAAACTGCACAGCACTTTCTCCTACATGTGAGGCTTGAAAATGAGTTTTGATTTTAAAAATGTCTAAACACAGGGTGCATGTAGCATACAGATCTGACAGGAATTCTGAAGATTTGTACTAATCAGTGAATTAAACTTTTCTGTGTGCAGATCCAAGATCAACCTGCAGGAGAGGCCAGGAACCTGCACAAAGACTGCCTCCTGAGAGAGCCCAGCCCCCTCAGTGAACACAAGTCAGGGACGGATGCAAAAGGAGCCCATTTTTCAAACAAACTTTAGACTTTTTCCAAGTGCTTTCAAAGACACACAAGGATTTTTTGACCAATCTTGTTGGAAATTGAAATGATACATATACAAGCCAATTTCAGCTGTAAAAATGCAGTCAATTCAGTTTTAGTTCAGCATAAACTTTCCTGCTGTCATGTTGCCAAATGGCACACTGTGAATTGGCCAGTGAAAGGTGTACATCATTTGATTTCGTCATCAGGCTTCATCTATGAGGCTACATTTACACTGCAGTCTTACTGCTCAGTTCACATTTATTGCTCAGATCTGATTTTGTTGTTTGGCTGTTCACAGTACTTTTTAAATGTGGCCAATATTAGACTCGTGTGTGAACTGGTCACGGTCCTGAACTGACCCACATGCACAAAAGAATAAAAAGATGTCACACACAGCACACACTGTCATATTGAAAGAAGTAAACATAGAGGCCACTGAGTTGATGTGTTGTGGAAGCAGACAATAAGGAGGGTGAGGATGAAGAGAAGCAAAACCAAATCTTTTCACTGAGTGCCTCCCACCAGTGTGGAATTGAAACAAATGTCAACCTAGAGTGACACAAAAATTCCATGTATTCTGATACGACTGTTCAGACTGAGGTCACATTGTAAAAAATATCAGTTCAATCAGGAGAGATTTTAAATGTTAAGGAAGAGAAAATGAAAACATTTGCAGGATATTGTATGTCTAATTATCGTGAATCAAAGGAACAGACTTTGGTGCTTACACTCTGGCAGGAAGTAGATCATGTGAAGTAATCCTATGAATGAGGTCTTCCAATTCTGGAAACTCCCTGGGAACCGCGACACTGGCAGCAGTGACGATGATGAAGCTGAGGATGTGATGCCTTCACAGACTAGTCTTCCTGACTGAACTTTCACTAAGCTTCATATCTGTGTCTGATTTGACATGGAAGTGGCCCAGATAAAAATCAAAAAGATCAGATTCCTTGTGAATTTTGCTGTTCACGCTGTCCTAAAAAAAAAATCCAATATGAACAAAAATGATCTCCATCCCAGAGGCACTTTAAACTGAATACTGCAACTTTTACATGTGTTTATTTCTGTATGTGCACACCTGTGGAAGCACACTGCATTCACAAAAAAGAGCTCTGCAGAGATTATCTGGTAATTGATGGCTTCTCTATCTCATTTGACTTACTGCTCTATGAGACAGAGGTCTAGGTTTCTAATGCAGATTTTTCTCAAAGTGTTTTTCTGCTGTGTTTGCAATGTTCTTTCGACATGACACAACAGGATAAATCTCCTTTAAAACAAGAAGAGACAAATACAAATGGTAGCTGCATAAAGGGGCACATAGAGTATATGATGAAATGACAAAAGACAAATATTGTTGTATTCTATGCAATATTTACAGCATTGCTGTAATTTTAAAGGACTGGTTCACCCAAATGACCAAGAAAAACAAGATTGTATTACTTTCCCTAAGACGAGTTGAACATTTGAAGTTTTTGTTTTTTGCTATCTTATTTTTCCAAGTAATAGAATGGAGGCAGTGTCCCCATCACTTACTTACATTTTCATATTGATTGTGGATGCAATGACCGAGTATCTCAAAGGCTGGACAAATGAGTATGTTTTTGTCATTTGGGTAAACTGACCCTTAATATACATCATCAAAGGAACATATTTTGAAGAGCAGTACTCTTTTGTTGCATGGTTTGCTCCATTTAATATTCTAACATAAATGAAAACAAACTTCCAGACATAAGTAATGTGAGAACCAGTAAGTCTGACCAATGTCATGAGTGCTGATGTGGTACAGATGATTCAAATCATGAATAATTTTATATGAAATCAAATCATGATTTCATATAAAACAGTACAATCATACATTGTTGATGTGAGCAGCTTACAGTGATTCATTTCATGGACTGCTAATATCATGTGCTACACACGCTTGTGTGTGTGTGTGTGTGTGTGTGTGTGTGTGTGTGTGTGTGTGTGTGTGAGGGAGGGAGCATGATTACAAGTCCACCTCTTCACCAGGGAATGGAAAATATTTTGGATATATTTTTTAATAAACACAAAATGACTTGAATCATTGTTATTTTGTAATTTATATATTTTTTCTTAAATAACTGTTTTTCTTTCTTTCTTTCATTTCTTTCTTTTTTCTTTATGACCTCTAAAGCATACATCTCCAAGACATTTTTCATTCATGTAACAGATTTAAAAAGTATTTGTAACAGTTTTTTGAAAAGTGCATTGCATTCACTCAAGAAAAAGAAATTAGACACCCTGTCCGGAAATTACATGATCCGGATCCTGTCATTTCAAGAAGTGATCTTGTAATTATGAGAAAATATCTCATAAAATGTCATAATAATGAGAAGTTCAGCTTAGTTATTAGTTATAGTTACATTACATGGAACATACTGAAAGAAATGCTGATTGTTACAGAAAAACATTATATATAACAGAAGCATTAAAATACAAAAAAGGTGTGTCTCATTTGTCCAGTGTAGTAATAACGTGGCATGAATTTGGAGTCACTGGGTCACATGACATGGAAGCTACTGGAAAAAATGCAGTCTTCTATTCAAATATTTTTGTAGCCTAAAATAAATGAACTACACATTAATTCATTAAAATTTAATTTTGATAGCTAATGTGTAATCTAATCTTCATTTAATCAGTTTCAGAGAGACCTGAGAATAAGAAACCTTCACAGAACAGGGATGAACAATACAATAGGCATGAAAAACATTACATTTTAAAGATTTAAACTCTCCAAGGAGAATGAAGGTCTCAAGTGTCAGGACCTTTTGAAGGTCATTCCATATAAAAGGATCATAGTACCTAATTTCGTTGACTTTCAAAAAGGGTTTTGATTGGATTCAAATAGATTTACTTGCTTTAAAACTTTTAACAGCAGGTGTGGATGGAAGATTTTATAATGCTTAAAAGTCCTTTCTTGTTGCATGTATAGAAGTAAATAACATGCAGACTGACCAGTTTAGTACCCCCTGTGGTGTTAAACAAGGTGATGTTCTTTTCCCACTCTGTTTTCAATGGTGACTCTGCACTTGAAATCAAAGAGTCTAATTTAGGCATTCATTTGAATAACTTAATTTGGGGTATTTTATTGTATACTGATGATATTGTTTTACTGGCTGAATTGGATGATTGGACGATTTACAAAATGTTACATTTGTTAGGGACCTGGTTTAAAAAAAAATGGAGGATTTCAGCAAATCAGCAAAGTAAAACTCAGATTATCTATTTCAGGAGTAAAGGTATACGAAGAAGCAGTCAAAATTTGACCTTTTGTTCTGTAACACTAGAATATACAGTACATCTGAGTATAAATACTTTTATTCCTGATGAATTTATGACTTGAAGCTGGCATTTAAGTCCTGGCAGATTAGGGTCTGTTGTTAACAAGTTAAAAATCTGTAAAGATCTTGGGTATTTTACTTCTTCACAGTTTTATGATACTTCTGTCTGCCCCATATTAAATGATGCTTCGGGGATGTGGGGGTTTAAAGACTGTAAAACAACAGACTCCATACTGAACAGAGCTGCTTTCTAGGTGTTCATAAGTTTGCTCCTATTTCGGCTGTTCAGGGTGATATGGATTGGATTCCTGGATCAATTATGCGAAAATGTGAAATTATCATATTGTGGAATCTGTTGATCTCTGGAATAAATTGAGTACATCTCCTTGGACTACAGAGGTTCATGCTATTTTTGAGGAAACTGAGTTAGAATATGTGTACAGTAATAATTTATCAATTCAATTCAATTTCAATTCAATTTTATTTATATAGCCCAATATCACAAATCAAGATTTGCCTCAAAGGGCTTT
>JAPQRN010000027.1:6155602-6168468 GCA_037367275.1 Coranthus polyacanthus
CACACACACACACACACACACACACACACTGTGAAACCCCGTGGGGAGCTTTAGGGACGTGAACGTGCACATTAATTAGCCACTATAAACTCATAAATCATCTTGACTGAGGCCCCGCCCACCGCTCTCCTATTGGCTGCTGCGTGCTTCACGTCGGCTGCGTCCCTGCTCGGTAATTTAAATAGCCCCTTGCGCAATTTGATGAATAGTGTCGCTGTCAAAAGCGGTGGAAACGGATGAAGGGAGGCAATGTTGACTGACAGACGTTTGTAACGGAGCGGGAGAGGGAGGAAAGCTGCGTCATGTCGCCTCCGCACAGCTCCGCGTACGCGTTGTTGTTTGCGTAAACACCGGAGGAGCTGGATGTCGGACGAGAGTTTGCTCAACTATTAACGCGCCGTCCCGGTGCTTCGCGTTGTGTTGCTTTGAGGCCGAAATATGTCAAGTGTGAGCGGGGTTGTGCGACTGTAAACGCGCCGTGGTTCTTGTGATATCTCCCACCTTTCTCAAACTTCAACGCAGGAGGAAAACGCTTGGCTCGGGAAGGTAACACGTCTTCTCCCTTTTTCCTCTTTTTTCTTTTTCCTTCCGCCCGCGCATTTTCGGAATAAAGCTTTCATTACAGACCGTACCTTATTTTTTTTTCTCCTGGGTAAACATACGTATAATGACGAAATATTCCAATAGAGTGTAAAGTAAAGTATTGTGCATGCTGAAGATTATTATGTTATAATATATGGAGCCATTATTACGCTCAGTCTCCTAACTGGCACCCTTCCAAAAGTCCCATTTGGTGACTTTCACATTTCTCCTCTATGCGTATAAATACATCTTGTGATCCAGTTTTTAATGTAGTTTCTCTTTCCTTCCGCCTCTTTGTCATATCCACAATAACAGAACTTTTATAGAAACTGCTTTCCTTTCAGAAAAAAAAAGCTTTTTATACCACATGCTGCTTACTTTCCTCCAAAAAAGTATCAGTGAATTCTGGAGAATGTATGTCCCAAACTTTTTCTTTTATCGATTATATGGTTTAGTTCAACCTGTTACAGCTGCTGTAAGATGTTGGTGTGTAACTTTGCTGTCAGTGCACAGCGGAAATGGTTTGTGTGTTTTGTGTGTGTGTGTGTATATATAGAGGTAAATACCAAGAGAGGTTTCGTAAAAGACATGATTGAAGAGTTTTTCCTCTTTAAAGACAATTATGTCACAGAAATGAGTAGAAATGCTGTCTCAAAAATGTGGTTGGGTGACTTTAGTTGGGTTAGAACTGTGTCATGGGACGTATGTTTGAAGACTTTACCTCCATTAGACCATGATGTTAAACGCTTTACAGTAAATCCTTTTGTTTTAAAAATGTGTACAAGTGAATATAGACCTAAACTGTCTCCGCCGTCTGTCTCGTTCAGGAGCCTCTGAGGGCCCACATCAGCATGGTGAACAGCCAGGCGTCAGGTGTCCCGCCAGCCCCCAGGTCGTGTGCAGGATGCGGGGGAAAGATCGCGGACCGCTTCTTGCTCTTCTCCATGGAGCGCTACTGGCACACTCGCTGCCTCAAGTGCTCTTGCTGCCAAGCCCAGCTGGGAGACATTGGCACCACCTGCTACAGCAAAGGGGGCATGATTTTGTGTCGAAGCGACTACATCAGGTGAGATGAAGGAAGGAAGAGGAGGAGGAGGAGGAGGAGGAGGGGGAGGAAGGAAGGAAGAGACCAAAAGCTGCTGCTGCTGGTTTGAGATTTTCGGGGCAGAACAGGCTAAGCAATCTGTGTTTTTGTGTTTGCAGACTGTTCGGGCACAGTGGGGCGTGTGTCGCCTGCGGCCAGTCGATCCCAGCCAACGAAATGGTGATGAGGGCACAGGGAAGTGTTTACCACCTCAAGGTAAATCCCCAGATTTCACATCAGCGTGCTCTGTCTCCTGCTGCTTGTTTGACAGAAACATCTGGGATTTGGTGGAGAGAGACGGGGAGATGGAAAGATGTGTCCCTTCGGTGTCGCGAGAGAACGAAACTGTGCTCTGTGTTTCATTTGTGCTACAGTGTGTTTCATATTTTTCACATAATAGTTCGCATTCAGGGAGCAGTTTCACTTTCTCACTGAACTTTTCTCGCTGAATGTTGTTTTAATACATCCAGGAAACAGATTTTTATTCAGCCAGCAATATACAGTTTTGCTGCTGTAAACCATGACTCGTTTTTCTATTTTCAAGCCTTTGTTTTTCTGCTCCTTTGCAGTGTTTCAGCTGTGCCACCTGTAGAAACAGACTGATGCCCGGCGATCGCTTTCATTACATCAACGGCACAATCTTCTGTGAGCACGACAGACCCGGCGCTGCCTTGCTCAGCAGCCACCTGCCTCCACTTCAGAGCAACTCGGTGCTGACAGACCAGAAGGTGAATAAAGAGGTTGATGATAAAGTTGCATGACACAGAACCATCTGTATTTGCAGCAAAGAGCAAATGCTCCTTATAATAGCATAGATAATAAAATCTGCTGATTTCCCCCTGGAGTAATGTCTGCCACAGCTGGACATGTCACTAATGGGAAGAAAAAGATCCAGCAAAATGGGCAAAAGCAATGTGTCAGTGCATTAATAAAGGTCTGCAAAATACTGATATAATAGAAATGGAATAATAAGTAAAACACAGTCTGAAAAGAGAATATTATGTGCTGCATATAAGAGTAAAATAATGTATTTGTGTAAAATAATGCAGTGTATTTTAGAGCTGCAACAATTAATGGTAGTTGTAAAGTGTTTGCAGCTATTTTGATAATCAATTGATCGGTTTGAGTAATTTTTAAAGACGAATTTTGGACTTTTTTTAAAGAACAGAGGTCAAAGTTCTCTACTTCCAGCTTCATAAAGTTTTAATATTTTCTGGTTTCTTTCCTCTTCTGTGACAGAAAACTGACTAGGACGTTGTCTTGGTCTTTAAAATATCAGAAAATGGTGAAAATTTGACATTTTTCGCCTCTTCTAACATTTTCTAGACCAAACAACTAATTGATTAATCAGGAAAATAACTGACAGGTGGAAATAATCATTACTTGCAGCCCTTCTCTGTTTCCTTTGTCCACGTTATAGTTCAAATTTGAGATTGAAATGAAAAGAACATGTGACTAAGTAGGAAAAAAAAAAAAAAAAGAGGGGAAAAAAGCTGAGGGACTTTACGGGACCAGAAGGCCGCGGACATCTGCTGTCACTGACCTTTTCTCTCTTTTCTTTTCTGCAGGTATGCTGAGCGGCAGAAGCGCTGTGTGTTGCTCTCTCCTTTCCTCCCGAGTGTCAACTCTTCTCTCCCGCTACTGTCACTGTTGTTGTGGAATCTCATCACCGCTCTGCCTCCTTTTTTTTTCTTTTTTTTTTTTCTTTCCCGGAGAGGACGCCGTTTCTCCCGTCCAGCCCGCCGCCACATCAGAGACTCTACATACAAAGTCTCGTTTATGTTGTGTTCAATGTTGAAGTGGTCTGTGCTTCATGCAAAGACGTAGCAGTATGATTGGACTGCAGAAGCAAAGGCTCCCTAAAGACTCGCAGAACGCTGGAGGAAAACAATGAAAGCCTGCGCTATCAGCCGCAAAAAAGGGAACAAAAGATGCGTGAATGAACGTTTGATGGACTGCTGTAAAGTGACTGTCAAAGCTTTGCCTATGCCATGTGGCATTATTTCCCCTGAGCGTCAGTGTTTTTAATGAACTCTTGATCTCAATGTTGTGTATGTTAATCTGAGATCCTACACACTGAGGTTTGAATTGAAAAATCCAAGGTATCCGGATCTAAAATGTTGAAATAAGATTGGA
The DNA here is from genome assembly GCA_037367275.1 of Coranthus polyacanthus. Taxonomy (NCBI): domain Eukaryota; kingdom Metazoa; phylum Chordata; class Actinopteri; order Kurtiformes; family Apogonidae; genus Coranthus; species Coranthus polyacanthus. Next base: position 6,159,405 of record JAPQRN010000027.1, read on the forward strand.
ACCTAAGCCAGATCTTTTTCAGAGTAAAGAAAAAGCTGTCGCTGTTACTATGATTCTGAATTTTTCAGACATAAAGGAGAACTGACATTTTGTTGTATTTCTTCTGTAGAGTTTTATTTCTTTATCAGATGCCTGTTCAATGTGTGAAAAAAAAAAAAAAAAAAATGTGCAGTTCAAAAACAAATATCCTATTAAACCAATTTTCCTGTTACATGTCAAGAAGCGAGCCGAGGTCATTTTGAAGCCCCTTAGCGGCATTAGAGTGGCACTGGTACCTAGCATGGTAGATGTGGCTGTCTCTCTCACTCTCTTTAGCCCTGTATGGTGAAAACATGCCTGATTACCCTGAGGAATGGAATTAGGGGGCTTGAGCTTTGACCATTTACAGAAGCAATTAAACATGAGCCCTGTATCTGTGCTGCTGGAGCTCCTGGGAGGCTGAACTTGGGGCATATCCCGTGGCTGACTGGCTCGGTGGCTGCCTGCTTGCCTTCCTGCCTCTAATAAAGCCTAATCTGAAAGCAGGCTAATTAAAGGGGAGTGGCCCCCTCTACATCCAGGGCATTTGAAACAATCTGATGTATTTACTGTTTACCGTGTTCCAATTAAAGCTCCCACACAGCCCGGTTTGTTTCCCATCACAGCTCTTTGTTCTCCGCCACTCTCTGCGTGGCGTCTGAAAATTATTTTCCTGAGCTGCATCTAATTCGCTATAACTCGGTCTGGCTTTTTAATGCTATGTAAAAACTTTAAGTCTCAGCATACCATCGGAGGTTGAGAGTTAATCTTAGCGTGATAGCAGCGGTGGAGTAGGCAGCGTGCAGGAAGCACAAGATAGCATCTGCTCTACTTTCTCACCTTGCCTGGGAGCATAGCAGCCATCAAACTTGCACCTTAATGCGCTTAGCTATTTCAAAACGTCCCACTTGTCATGGTAGGTGCTGATACTGCATCAATTATTTATTCCACGTCTGATCAAGAAGCGTCACGCAAATTCATTAACGTATGCAAATGATCACAATTACAATTATCTTTGTATCGTGATGGTGAAGAAATAAAACCTCGGCACATTCCCGAGTCCCACTGCACCACAAGTTACACTTTGCATTCAAACTAATCAAGCCTCATCTGCCTTTTCCTAATTAGCCGGAACGTTTTCAGATGCCAATTAGCAGGTCTCATGAAAAGGCTCCATGCCATGAGGCGTTGTCTTTTATCAGAGCTACTGCAGGTGTGTGGCTCACCATGTAGCCTGTGTCATAGGAAAGTGTTTATTCCTGCTAATTAATCATATTAACACATGCAGATGAGTGTAATTGCCTGAGCTCCTCCACCTCTCACTGTGTGAAGACACAAGATGATGCCAGGATATTTTTACATGTTCATGATGATGAAGAGCCAGAGGACTGGCAAAGCCTCCTTCTTGTGCAGGCACTCCTGTGATATAGCTCCAACATGGCTGCCTTCCTTCAGCCCAGTTCCCCTCTGATGCTGATCAGCTGCTGTGAGCCAGCAGCTCTTTCTGACAAAAAGGCCTCTCCAGTTCTGTGTGGAGAGGCCAGACCGAGCACTTGGAAGCAGACAATATGCTGGCGTTAGCTAACACATCTCAGTGACAGTCCAGTCTGCTTTGTCTAGCCAGATGTGGACCAAAGTGTAAGCAGCAGGAAAACAGGGGCTAGGTTTCCACTTTAGTTAACAAGTGTTGTTAAAATTGTTAACAAGATGCTAGTGACTCTGTGAGGCTGCACTTTGGCACGGGGGGTACTTTAAAGGTCCAGTGTGTAAGGTTTTGGGAGATCTAATTGCAGTAACAGAAAATAATACTCATGATTATGTTTTCATTAGTGTATAATCACCTGAAAACAAGAATTATTGTTTATTTTTACCTTAGAAGGAGCCGTTTCGAGGGAGCTGGAGGGAGTCTGTTTCTAGAATGAACTTAATCTTCTTCTTCTTCCCCTTTTACGGCAGGTGACGTCCAGCGTTAAGGTGCATTACTGTCACCTACTATGAGTGTGGACCTGAGTTATTATCCCCTTAACCAAAAACTCCAGAACGACAAACCAAACACTGGCTCTAATGAAGACCTTTCACATGTTTAGCAGCCACCGTAGAAGAGGGTGAGGGGTATTCAGTAGGTTGCCGTCTGCAACTTCACCACTAGATGTCACTAAATATTACACACTGGACCTTTAAGCTCACAATCACTATGTTTACATGCAAACTAATGCTCAGCTATTTTTCTGAATATTAACTATTAGGACATGTGGGATATGCTAATACTTTTCAGGTTTTAGGAGCATTATTTGGACGTTTACCGCTGTTTGTGACACATGACCTCTTGTCTGTTTACGGTCAGATCTGTGCTCTGTACACAAACGAAAGCTGGAGTAGAGATGCATGGCTGAAAGAAGAGCCCACATTTCTGGTCAGAAGGAGAAACACACTTACTTTTAAACAGTATGCAAGACTTGGATATCAACAGATTTTTGGATTTGCACGAATATCACAACTTAGACCTTTTTGAGAAGGTGGTTGAAGGAATGAAAACGGGGGGATGTGTTCCTGAGAAGCGTCACTTCTTGTTGCCCTTCCAAACCCCGTGTTCTGTATTATTACTTTTTAAAATGCTGTTATGATGATATATTACAGCACATGAGGAAATATTCTGAAGAGCTATCAGTGGTGATGTTTCTCACGAGTTTTACTTTCATGAGGGAACGTAGCAAAGGAATGTGACAACTGATTTAACAGCATATGGTGGTGTCAGTGTGCAGTTTAGAGAGTTCAGGCTTTATGAATCTCAGCAGGGAATGGTTTGGTGAATCCAACACTGTGTGGAAAGCATGAAATTAACTAACCATGAGCAGTTCTGTGTGGCCTTCATGACAGGCTTGCATCAATGAAATTACTTTGGTAGAAACAGTTTACTCTCATTATTTACAGCACGGACACTTGTTCTTTTATTAGTTCTTTCATTTTTTGGTGAATCTGATCTCTATTCTCGTCTAGATTCCTGAACAGGAAAATATATCAGAAACTTAGAAAAATAAAAGTAAACCTATCTGCATGGATAGATACAGTACGTGATTTTTTTTCTTTCCAGAATTTGGGTGAACTGTTGTTCTAGATGCATGCCAACACTTTTTTGCTCATTTCAGTCACCTCCCAGTATATGCAGCTCTCATTAGTTAAGCTGAATTAGATTCGTCTTGGTTTTCTATCGTGTTGATTAAGTTAGACTCTGTCTTTTCAGTTTTGATACCTATCATTACTCATGCTCTATATATTCCAAACAAACTAGAAACGTAAAATTCCTGAGGTTTTTCCCATAACAGGTTTATACTGGAGGGTTAGGACAGCAACTTAAAAGCTTTCTTGAACTATATATGTAGATTATTACATCTATCAACAGTATGTGACTAGAATATGAAAACAGATGTTTGCTTATATTAAATGTGAGACGTCATTACTTTCATCTGACACTTTGTATTTGAAGTTGGATCCAACAGTTTTAACATGAGCCTAGTGTTTAAACATGTTGAGGATATACAGGTGGGTGACAAATTAAAGGACTAACTAACATATAGTGTGTTTATAAGGTGTTGGCCCAGAACAGCTTCAACTGCTTCTACATGTCTGTGAACTTTACGTGTGGTTAATTTGACCCATTTTTAACTTCTTCCATCTTCCATTTGTTTTTCTTCTTTTGGTTTTTGGTGACGATAGCCTTGTGTAATTTCCTGTAATTTGTCCAAAGGTCCAAAAAGTACAAGTGTTTTCGCGCTGTAAATGAACCGAACCATTGTTCAGCTTGATCCGCACCGTGGTCTGGGGATGGTTTCACGCCTGAAAATTTGGTTTCGACCTGAAGTCTGGACCAAATGTGATAGGTGTGGAAACCCCTTAAATGTCCATCTAAAATCTCCCATAGGTGCTCAGTTGGGCTGAGATCTGGTGACTGTGAAGGCCATAGTACAGCATATGATTGACATCATTTTCATACTCATCAAACCAGCCCTTGTGCCCTATGGATGGGGACACTGTCATCCTGGAGGAGACCACCACAATGAGATTTTTCCTTTAATTTGTCACCTGTCTGTAAATGATTTCACCTTTATGAAAACACAGAGGTACAGTGTCTGTGGAGTTTGTGCTGGAGATGAATGCTGATAGACATGTCTTGTCCACCCTTAGGCATAAAGCTCAATGTAAGTATGTTTGCAGTAAAACCGCCATCTGGTTGTCACCACTTTCAGCATGTAAATGCAGCGGTAGTGTGCTGAAAGATGTCTATGGCATTTAGCTATGCTGACAATCCTTCTGTAAGCTACTCAGGCTGCCAAAAGCTATTTATGGTAGCTTCCATTCCCTGAGCACCAGATGACTATTTAGAAGCAGCTCTACAACAACTACCAACATGCACCTAATGTGTCATAACCAAAGAGTGTGTTTAATGTGATGATGATTTCTGAATCCTCTTTGAACACGCCGAGGACTCCTGTGCACCGCCGCATACCGCGCATTGTATGAGAGTTGAAACATGAGACACTGCTGGAACATGTAGGAAGTGAGGCATGTTGCAGCCATAACTCACTGCCTTCAGCATGGGAACAGAGGAGCATAATGACAAAGGGAGCGACTTTACAACTCCGAGCCTCATACAGGAATGTCAGGGAGGGGAGAGGGAGAAAAGTTCTCCTGGCCAATCGGAACGCTTTGAATAATTAAAGTGATCGGCTTAATTAGCTCAATTACGTTAATTTGACCACGGAACACGGCCATATGGTGAAAGGAAACAAAAGAGGGGGGAACTAATTAAAAGTAAAATAATGAGGATTTTAATTAACTGGCTCCCCAGACAGCAGAGCGCAGGGATCAGGAGCCTGCTACCATAATTAAAGTGCTGTAACGCTGGCAACATCTCTCCTCTTTTTCTTATATCTGTGAGGGCTCTATCCATCTAATTAAATCTGTAAATAAATTAGCAACATTGAGGGTTCCTGCTTGACTTAACACCGCCTGCAATCCACCCCCCCACCACCACCACCTTCCCAATAACACGCTCACCTTACTTTCAGCACACTGCGACACCCATATGTAGACAAAGGTGGAGCTAAGGTCTGTCATTAACAGACTTAGCTTTGTGTAGAGGATTGTGTGCGCGTTTGACTCTATCGTGTTTGTGCAGGCTGATGCTTGTGTTTGCTCCCTTTCATAACGCCTGATTCTGTTTTGAAGCGCTATCTGCTGGGAACACTGGCTGACACAGATCACAGGAGGGCAAACTGGAGGTGACAACAGCATCACCTCGATGTGTTACACATGTTCAGGCTGACATACATGTTCAATACGAGCCATCTGGGCCATTCTCCGCCCCTCAATGCGCTGTACCTTAATGCAATTCTTCAGCCACACCTCTCCTCTAGTCTCTGCTCTGCCCCTGGCCCTTTCCTTCCTCTCCTTCACACAACCTGCAGAAGCCCCCTCCTTCCAGTTTAAACTTTTTCATTAAAATGCATTCAGATTGACAAGAGACTTATTTGCATATTAAATTAACAAGCACTTAAGAGTTTTGAGCGAACTGTTACACTGCCAGCTCGGAGTAAATGAGGAGCGAGAGAGCATTCGACTGTCATTACCCACGGCTGTCACCGTTGGACACGGTTGAGGAATGGTGTGTTCAGAGATACAGAGACACAGGGAGACAGATAAATGTGACAGAGTCAACAAATGTATCGCTGCTCCCACCTCTACCACGGTTAGAATGATGCATCATTTTGATGATAATAAAGTCGATAGTGGTTCTTCATTACAGTCAGTCAGTTTCACGCACATGATGGAGTTTGGTTTTTGTCGGATTGATCAGTGCTATGGTTGGTTGTCTATGGAGACACCCTAACCTGATAATAATGAGCCAATTAGATCAAACTCCCCTCACATTACTTGCTCCTTACGGCACATTTTCTTGTAAGTAGCAGTAGGTGTCATGGCAGCAGTAGTCATAGCATTAGCAGCAAAATACTGTAAATAATAATCAGCTCTGTGATTCAATCCATAACTAGGTCACAAAAGCTTTGATGTTTGTTGTTCTAAACACCTGGGCCCTGATCTACAAAAACAATTCTGAATGTGCAGAAGTCCAACAAATGTTGAATTAAATATAATTGCCTCAAGCGCAGCAGCAGGTAAGCTGTATGTGTAAAGAGACAACACCATGGTGCAGCAAGGTTCACTTACATAACGATTGTCTCTAAAAAAAGAAAAACATTTATGACTACAAAATTTTACTTTTAGGAGCCAGTGAATAAATTAAATTGAGTCCTGACTTCAACACGTCAGAATAGGCTGATTGCCAATGACTCTCAAAATGTCATGATTGAATCAAAGCCTTCTATTTGCCCTGAGATCTTATTACGGAGCAATAAATTAAAGATGGACCAGAACACTTATTAGAGGGCCCAAATAAAATTAATGAGACCAGAATGACTCCTGGGAAAAAATGACTGACGTGACCGAGAAGTTCAATGTAAGGTCAATACGTCAGCGGTATTACACTTTAACATACCTCCTCGCTTGCTGTACTTGGGCCCTTGGTGTTTACTGATTTACTGTGTCTCTGTGTGGTCAATGGATTAGTACCCCTACAGGCAAAACAATAATAAAAGATGTAATGGAAGATGATGTGAAGTAGCGCAGGATCATGGGAGCTGTTTTCTCCATTGCAGATGAAAATCTATCTCATGTGACTCAAGCCCAAACGTTTTCCCGTCAAGACAACCTATTAAACCTTTATTCACATTACAGTTAGTGACGTATATTCTAATCAGGCCATTTCATTCTAATGAAAGTGTCGTTGAAGTTAGCCTACTACTATTTTAGTATATTAGCCATCGACAAAAATATCTGTGATATCTGTTAAAGTGCACACTATATTTAGAATATTTTCACCACTTTATCTTGCCGTTTAGGCCGGCCTTTCCAAATTGAAACTGTTATCGCTTACTTCCCAGCCACCAGACTCCCTCTGACAAAACAGCAATTTTACCGCACAGAACAACAGGAACCATAACATCACAACAAATTCATCAGTTTTAAGCAACTGCTTCTAACATGTGCATTGTCTTTAGAAAGAAATCTCTGAATTGACTTTAGTAAAGGGTATTTGATGCAATTGACAGTCTAAGTCTATTCTTTTATACATTACCTTGTCTGTTCACATGATTCTCTTTGTGTCACAGATAGATTTTCCTCAACAATGGTGGTGAAAACAGCAGTTACTTCACAACATCATCTGCTACTACATCTTTTATTGTTGTTTTGATTGAGAGATCCCTTGTGGCAGAAAGTACATAATGTCTGTTTAACCCCTTTGCTCTTTTTTCATTCCTGTAAAACTGCCTTTCCCAACCTTAGGGTCGAGACCCAAAATGGGTCGTGCAGCCATTTCTGTTGGGCCACCAAATGGCAGCGTATGATATGGGAACTAATTTTCCTAATTCGTAATAGACGTAGTAAGATTAGTATTTTGACATAGTAAAAGTAAGTCAGTCGTGTTTCTTTGTACATGTTAGCATTTGAATTGTTTGTTTCGTGTGTCTGTTAGTTGGTGATGATGTGTTAGAAGGGATTGACAGTATCTTTGGATGTCCGTTGGCAAAAAAACTTGGTTTGGTTTACATTTCTGAAAGAGCATCCTTTCTCATTACAGCTCTTTACAAAGATTGCAGCTTGACTTTGTGTAGCTGCGATGATGATGTTCCCATTTGTGTCCCATGTTAGGTGAACACACAGGGGTGTTGTATCAATACCAACCTTAGCAGGCTGTGGCAGAAACCCGAGGGATAAATCCTCACCGCAGAGACTCGCAGACAGCTGCAGAGCAACAGCATAAGTCTGCTTGCAAAATGATTGAAGCACCAGTTTCCACCCCTTTTCCCTGAAGTGTTCAGCTGATATTAAAAAACACACCATCAGCTCATTAACCAGACTGTGAAACATGATGCTGGTCGATTTGTCCTCTTCTGTGAATTTACAGAAACGATGCTTAACAGTTTCTTGTATCTATGTGGTTCGTTTATACATATTCAGTATCTTGAAAAAAACAGGAGGTGTCTTTATCATGTGATAAGTGATTGCAGTGTCAGTTGTTTTGTGTCTTTTCTCAAAAGTGAGGCACACGAATAAAAAAATAAAGCCAAGCGTGCCACTTAATTAGGAAATAAGTCCTGGTTCATGGTGGAAAAGTGCTTAATGGATCTCTCCCCAGCAGCAACACCAGATCTGTTTACTTCCTGCAAATCACCCCAGAAACTTTTACAAACTTGCTTTTAATCTGCTTTTGTGTTTGATTGATTACTATCATCTTTCTGATTGTCATTTTACTAAGTCTTTATTGTATTACTGTTCTTGGCCATTTATTATCTGTTCATGTTATCGCTGAAGTTTTATCACTTTCATATTGGTTTATTGTTTTCTCAGTATGACACTTTGTCTCAAAACGTGCTGTAAATAAAACTGTTTTCTATTGTAATGCAGTGGAAAACAGCCAGAATCATTCCAACCTACTGAACGCATTTCCTTGAAATGAAGCTGTTCGTGTAATAATGGTTATGTGCTCTCATATTTCTGTTAATAAAAACAATCATGAAAAGTAATGAAGTAAAGAAAACAAGATGAGCCTAGAAGATCTGTGTTTTGAGTTGACATCTCTTTTCATTTCCCAAAACCAAATATACAACTAAGTCCCCATTTACACCTGGTATTAAAATTCACCCGGTATCCAGATAAGGAAAAAACTCCCAACGTATAAATGTGTCGTGATCAGATTTTGATTTGATCTGCCTGACCACATCTGGAGGGAGTCTGGCTCACAGTATACAGACCTTAGGTAGGTGTAAACACAATCCGAACAGCGTGTCCACATCCGTAACTACGTCCGCACCCCCTCCCTCTGACCTCTGACCTGCGATTAGCACCATGAGAACTGGCATCACAGGTTACCTGATGAAAATAAAAGAAACAGAAGATTCATATCCTTAAAGCCTCAGAAAGCAAGATG
>JAPQRN010000027.1:6176879-6187926 GCA_037367275.1 Coranthus polyacanthus
AAAAAAAGAAAATTGCCCTCCGATGGGAGCCAGCTCATAGAGTTGTCAACATCACTGATGCAGATCACCATATTTGTACATGAAATCTAAACATATGAATGTCCTTTTCTGGTTGTATGAGATCAAAGCGCGACGGACAGTGTTGAAGTGAGCTTATCTAACTGCGGTGGCGGGGGGGGTCAGTCCGCTTAAAACAGCTATGATCTCAGTGCTCATTGAAATGAATCCTCCATGGCCGTGCTCTGTGCGACTGTGGCCTTGAAAGAAACTGGCTGCAGAAAGGAGGTTAAAAGCTAATTGATTGCATGTTGTCAGAGTGCATGAATCGTGTCTGTGCGCACAAGGACATCACAAGTGCCTGTGCGTGTGTGGCGTCCCTCGCCCCCATCCCTCCTGTCTGTGTTTTTTGAACTTGGAGATGAAGCCATCTGCACTGCTCTCTGGAGACGCTGGGCTCCCTCATCTCCTCGTCTCTCCTCCATTTTCTGCTCCCGCTGTAATGGGAAAATTGCTCTGTCTTTCCGCTCTAGTTGGGATTGGCAGCGTTGATAAGCATTGCAGGGACAATTAGAGTTAGGAGTTTTCATTGAGAGGCTTTCAAACAACGCTGAGCTGTCATTGGTGGCTGATACCCCTCGGGACATACTGTACCACACAAACATGAGTCGCCTCTCTTCGCTAAGAGAGCGCCGCTGCTCAGAGGTAAAGTCCAATATTTGGGTGTAGCAACAACTCTCAAAAAAAAAGAGAAAAAGCCAAAGACATTTCATAGCTGTAATTGCATTGATCTGAACAGTATGGGCCCAGACAATAGATGTCTGCAGCAGCTGGTTGTATTCTTTTTATGTTCCCTTCCATGTCATTCTGTTGTGAAGCCAGTTGCACACAATAAAGACAACAAAAGGCTTTTCTTCCCAACCAAGTCTTGGCTTTGTTTGGATGTGTATGATGAGCCTGTCATTATCTCAGCAGGCTCCAACCACCACAGCTTTACCTTACCTTTCTCCTTCTCCCCGAGATGGGCATGAATTAGGGAGCTGTGCTGCAGTCCCTGAACTAATTACTGTTAAAAGGTCTGATATGACTCGGAGGTAGGCAGGCAGCGAGAGGCTGTAGCTTGTAGCCAGGCAGAAATATGAAGGTGTGGAAGGGGCTGGGGCCATTGTTTATGAGCTAAGTGAAGTGGACCATCACAGAGGGAGTCAAGCAAAGGCCAAGTAAGTGATGGAGGGAACGATTAGAGGAGAGTGAGAGGGGGATGAAAGAAGGGGGAGGCAAGAGCAACATTCCTGCGTAGGATTTGATCCCCCCCCTCCTTTCAGTAACAGGACACTCTTGTCTCTGGAGTGAGAGAAGCTCAGTGAGATTCAGCGCTGCTACCTATTGTCGTGCGCCTTCCTGTTCATTTGGAAATCTGTAAGTGCAGAGCTCAGCTGCTACCAGTGTTGAGCGGTAAACAATCGACATGTATCGGCTTTACTGGAGCACAACTTATGAGTAACTGTATTTAGTTAAAATTGTAATTTAAACAGGTGGTAATCGTTCTCAAAATCAATGTGTAACATTTGTGCATTAAGTTGGTGTTGGAGTCAGTGCTTGTTTGTTGACACTGGTTGTCCGTTGACATCAGCGGACTCCATTTTTACGCTAAGTAGCTAGTGTTGCACACTTGCACATGGAGACATTTTTCAAGTTACAGTTAACACATATACATTCTTTCACAGATGTTACATATTGCGCTTGAAAGTCTGTATTATTTGCTCTGAAATATCTCAATATTCTATAAGCCTGGTTTAAAACAAAATGTGATAGTAGGCTTTACATGTGTCCACACGTGACGTCTTCAATTGAACAATACATTTACGTTGTTATTCTGTATGTTCTATCTTTTTCACCTGTTTTTATTTGAAGGGGATTACTTCAAAAATTAAATGCCAACAAACTGTTCTACTATGGACTGTAAATTCAGTTTTATTTTCATCTTTCTTTACTGTTTTTTTTCCTTTAACCTGATGTTGTGAAGAATAAGTTTGAGGAAAATTTTACTCTTCATCCTTTTTGCCAGACAAAACATCTTACTGCTTTTGTGTCTCTGTGTAATTATACCTTACATCGCATTGTGTCAATGCCACATTGTTACATGTAATAATAACGTAAGACAATGCTGAAGTAATCCACTGTATTTAAAATATGTTACTGACTGAATAATCTAACAGAGGACATTACAAATTACATTTAAGAGTATGTTTTCTGTAATCTGTAGTGAAATACACGTTCAAAGTAGCCCTTCCAACTGTGTCTGCAATCTGCGTATGCAGTTTTCACCCCCTTTCCAAATGTGAGCTATGATTCAGCCATGTACAGCTCAGCACTGATAACCCTCCTTTAACATTCCTGAAGCTATTCATCACGCTCCGCCTCTGTTCAAATTCTCAGGACCAGGTCTCCAATTTCCTCATCTGTCTGGGGTCAAACGAGCATCAAAAACCCGACTTAGTAGCCGCCAGGTTTCTCTTGAGCTCAGATAAAAGCTAAAATAATAAGAACGCTAGGTGAGTCAGTGGCGCTCCATTCACAGCACACTGCTAATTGGCCATAAATGAGCCCATCTGGTTTGATTTGATGTTCGGTGAGGCAGCAGGATAGCAGCTCCCTCCCAGCAAAGCTCCCGTAGCTGCATGCTCAGCCCACGGCCCCATGAACACCACAGACCACCTAAGCTGAACTCATAACATGAAACCTAAACTACACCCCTCCACACACTACCACGTAAAAAAACTGCAGGTACGGCTTAGCCCTAAGCCTTCCTCTAATGGCCACATTATTAATAAACCCCCAGCTAAGGCCTTCATTTGAGACCCTTCAGTCATACCTAAGATTAAAGAAAATTAATTAATGTGAAATTCAGAAAGCGGATGAAGAGAAATTGTAGTGAGGAAGGTTTTGCCTTCCCCTAGTGCAACATGGTGGAAAAGGGTTGATAGTGTTGTTAATCAGTAAGAACGTCTCAGTGACTGCTCGACCAGGTGCGGATATTTGGCTTGAAGGTAAAAAGTGGAGAGTTCTGGGCTGAGGGTGTGTAGAGAGAAACTTGTATCGGACAAGTTAGAACAAAGCTGCAATTAATAGTTACTGATAGACCATTAAAAGAGTTCACCTTCAGTTCGCATATATTACAGCTTTGACAGCGTTCTCAAGGCATTAAAAATTATCTGCATGAATTAATCTGAATGAAGTGTGACGTTTTTTTGGGCCTTTACCTTCTGTTTGAACTACAGTATTTTGTTCACCTAAACTAATTTACAACATATGAGAGGATGGAGTTACGACGAATTATGCGCTAACTTTTTCATCTATTTCATGCTGTGGGAAAACAGAGAAGATAAAAACCAGAGATCGCCGAAGCCGATAGTCGACGCCATGTTAGGATGGGACAATTACACACTGAGACCTACGTAAAGCTTCACAGCTCTCAGATGCTTCATTAATAGGGTGATTATGAAGCTATCGACAGTTTTGACACAACTTAAATGAAATCAAGGGTTATGACGGCATAAATGAACCATATTTATACTGTCACAATGAACTTTCAAAAATGGATTTTATTCACAAAAATGACAATAGTTTACACACATTTTATGTGTTGGAGCCTTTCAAAATACCCAGGGACACCTTACAATACAGCAAACTTAATAACATAAATTATAAAGTTAAAACATAATTAATAGAGTTAAAAATCAAGCGGTTATTATTTCCAGTTTGACTATGATGGATATGCTCGTCTAAACAGATCGTGTGGTCCGACTGTCCGTGTAGCAGTGGAGGTGGAATGAAGGAATAAGTAAAAAAAAAAGTAATTTTACGATCTATTAAAGGAACACCGGTCATTGAAAAGCTAGAGTACAGACAGCAATTAGTTTCAAACGGCATCTTTCCGCCAATAAATTCTCCCTTTACCATCTAACATAACAACAATAAAGTTGCATTCCCAAAGTCACTAACTCCATTAACCTTTGCTTAGTTTAAATTCAAATAATGGCAAATTTGACTGGTTCCACTCTGTGGGGTCCAGACCTGTTGGCACCAATTCCCCACCTTTAGCCTCAGATCAATCCCAGCACATCCTGCTGGCTCTGTTTGCACAGCTTGCTCCCCAACACTCTGATACTAATACTAATACAATACATTACCTCAAAGCAGAACAAACTATCGCAACCTGTCATAATGTGAAGCGGCTGCAGCTGGATCACCACGAGGGTGAACCTGCCCGCTCTGATGCTCTAGACTGGATTTAAAAGCCATCTTGAAGTCTGGATCAGCAAGTAAGCTTTTTGATCTGTTAGCTGAGTGGGTGGCCAATACTGGACACTCATAGTAATATTAAGGCTGATATTTCTACATCTTTAGCCCTCTGAACTTTTATTTACGTTATATCGATGTGGGATTTTAAAAGGAATACTGTACAAATAGTTAGGGCTGAAACAGTGGTAAAATTCAGACTGTTGGTTCAGCTGACACTGGTTCAAAGTGAGGCCAGATTGACCTGCTGGTAGGCCCTGGAGCAAAAATCAGCTATTTGGCCCCTATTAACCTCCTGTTGTGCCCAGTCTGTGCAGCGTGTACAGGTTTCTGTGGTGAGATACCACATGTTTGCTATACTGTAATTTTACAAACACTAATTAACTTAAGATTTTGTAACATCCATGCAGACAACCGGAGTGATTAGTACGATATGGAAACTAGACTGTAAAAGCAGGACCTTCAAGACAGCTTGGTCTTGAAGTAAAGTATTTACAGTATAGTAGGCATCATTTATTTACAATTTCAACTCTATACTTTACTCTATACAGCTTTAGTTACTTTTCCTGATTATGTGTTGGTGTGTTGATTTTAAATGTTTGTGGTGAAGTGTTGAGAAAAGTCTTCTTAAAGCTGCAGGAGCTGAAATCAGGGGGGAAAAAAAAGCCAGAGTCAGAAAATACACGTCCTCCTTCTGCAGCTCTCTCCTCTCAGTCCAAATCAATCAACCAAGACCAAATATGAAGACAGATGAGCTGATCTGGAAGAGTGAAGCCATTTTTCCAAGCTTCTGTGTTGAGCCACAGAGTAGAGCAGCGATTGGTAATCACAGCTGTCAATCACGTATTTAACCCCCTACCTGTCTGAAAACACATATGTCAAAACCTCCTTTCACAGGTTAGATTTTCTACAGCCTGAAAACACAGCCAAGAGATGGGATGGGAGATGCAAAATTCTTGTTTCCTCTCAGACCACTTGAATTGCAATTGAAAAGTTTACTTTCAAGAGATACGTGGTTCTCGCAGGACAGCGACGCTACAAGCGTATGATGATCTTATGGAATATGATGTAGATTAAACTACCAACAGTCAGGGGCAAGGACTTCAGCTCCAAAATGAAGCCAATGCAGAAGTATCTTCAGGTGTAATACCGCTGACGACCACTAGATGCTGCTCCAAAAAGCACTAACTCGCATAGATTTACACTGAACTTGTCTCTAAAAATACTAAGTCAATCGTTTTCATTCTGGTCTCATTTGTTTTATTTGGATCCTCTAATAAGTGATCTGCATCTCCATCTGTAAAATTTAAAAATTACAAAATAAAATTTACACCAACTAGACTGTACAATGACTATGTTATGCAGTGCTTGATGTAGTTTAGAGTTTTACCGAGTCTGTAGCGTTTAGCATTAGCTCACCCATGACCCCTCACAGATGGCTCTGTCCCCTCGTGCTCCCACAGCTCCGCCCCTTTTGTCCAAATATGGTCACTTCCAGCTCCAAAAAGCCAACATGGCGACAGCCAAATCGCAAACTACTGGCTTCAAAACGGCAGTTCAGAAACCAACGGGTGACGTCACGGTTCCTCCGTCAACTAATTACACACAGTCTGTGATCAGCAGTTTATAAAGTAGTAGAAATGAGCTCAACATTAAACATGTGCAGCAGTAAAAAGCAACATACTCATTAACGCAGCAGTAAAATGAATAAAAACATCATAGTGAAACACTGACACTGACAATGAACACTGACTTCTCATAATTTAAGTACATTTGACCTATAGCATTTTATGTAAGTCAGGTTTTGAATGCGGCGTGGTATTAGAACTTCTTCCACCGCTGCCTCAGAGATCTCCAGGTTTTTGTTCAGAGTTGGAGTACTGTACCATACCTACCTCTAATCTGTACAGTTTGATTACAGAAGCAGGATGCGTGGGTGTGGAGGCTTGTAATCAAATGTATCATATCACACTTAACCCATTGCTACTGTATGTAGTAACTGACTGACTCATAAATGACATTAGCAACAACCAGCACCTTTAACTTTGATCATTTTCATTGTTTCACATGAGCTAAGTGTCTCCATATGGTATGTTAGCTTGATTGCTTAATAGCCCTATTATACACTGTGCAATAATTCCTACCATATTATTGGAATACAGTCTGTTCATATTGGAAGTAAAAGTGTAAATGAAGTACGCTTGGATGGTTAATCACTTTATTCTTCACTTCATGCTTCATTTACTCCTATTCTAACAGTACGTTATCAACACTGGTGCAGTGCGTACTTAGGCTATAACAGGATGAATATATAAAAGGAATTTGGCAGATATTCCAGGTTCAGCAATTATTCTAGTTTGACTTTGTTCACATGTTTAGCATGAATCAGAAGCTTGACAATAAAAAGTTAAATTCTTTTGTACCAATTTGGGCCGAGGAGAGAGAATTTTGTGGAAGCAAGTTCTGTGTTTTTAGTACATAACAAGATTTGTGCATTTCTGACAAAGGTTAAACTGTTGCGACAGTTTTGGTGACTTAAATTTTCACGTGGGCTTAAGTGTTTGAATGAAAACATCGCTTTTTTTGTTTGTGTTAAAAAAAACAGCTGCTCATTGAAAATATTTAGCTATTTATTTTCCCTTAACCCTTACAAACTGTTCAGATCAAATTTGACCCGTTTTGACATTTGACAGCAGTAAAAACATCAAATGACTTTTACTAAAGCAAAATATTTTTGAAAATACACCTGCTTTAGTCCATGTTCTACAAATTTTGGTACAATTTTGGAAGCTGTTTCAGGTCAAATTGACCAAATCTGAAATTAACTTTATGTTTCAATTCCAATAAAATCTATTTAAATAATCGTGGCTTCCAAGTCTTTATGTCTCAGATAAAAATAGGACATGATATTGTGTGATAGCGGATCCTTTTTCTCCCTAAATAAGTTGTGTAAAACCTAAAAAACACACTCCCCCTGCTCTCTGCAACACGAATTAAGGATTAACCACCCATTTATTAATGTCACGTAGGCTATTTATACATTTTAAATAGATCTGTGGTTCAAAATGTGGTATGGATCCTTGTTTTGAGGGGTTTCTGGGGCTTGGGAACCACATGTTAAAGGTATAAACAGTATGTAAGGGTTAACCCTCTGTGATCAAAAGCTGAAAAAACAGCTATTTAAACACAACGTCCTCTCAAGAAAAACAACCACACGCTTCCAAATTCTTTATAATATTCATAGCAAATGGTTTGAAAGTGTTTCCTTAAGAACTGCAGCCTCTTTTTTTGTCTAAAAACATCACATATGTGACTATTACAATACTGCGGTTTTGCCATGACTGTAACTTCCGTAACCTCGGCTACGAGCGACGCACCTTAACCCCGGGAGTCACTGACGTCAAGGCTCGTGTAGTGGCTGGAATAAAAGAAGGCCAGGTGAGTGAGAAAAGCCGCCGCTAACAACTCTGTAAGTGTGACAGGTGTTAAAGTGGGAAAAGCAATTTAATTCCCATCCATTTTGGTACGAGCTGTAATGTTGTGGAATGTTTCCGGTAAAGCATCACTCGCAGGTAACTGACTGACAAAAATAGATTTTTAATCTCATTATCTCCAAAACAGCTATGCGGGACGAGAGAGTGGAGGAGAGTGTGTGTTCCGTGTGCGTTTGTTCATAAATGAGTGTTTGAGAGAAGAGAATGGAGTGAATGGAGTACATGTATGCACCCTCGCTTCCTCCCACACCCGGGTGCTCTAATTGAGAGGAGGCTTTTGTTATATAAACAAGAGGTACACCTCAAGTTGAAAATTAAATATTTGGAGAGCAGGCGGCATGCTTTTGAAAGTGATATATATTCCAGTGGGTGAACGCTGGTGTCAAAGGAGTGCCGATGAAGAGGTGGTTATTGGCATGGAGAGCCTGCTCTCTTGCACCAGAAAGTCAATTCTCACCTCTCCTCTCCTTCACAACAATGAACACAACAGCCTCTAAAGCTCTATTTCTGTACGCTCCAATTGTATCACAGTGCTGCTGATTGTTCTACATCTCAATAGGCTGTTAAAGTGATAATCTGCAAGTTCCTTGTTATTTCTCCTTCTTTTTTTTACTTTGGCTCCATGTTTGGTGCTAAGCGCTCATTACTGCAGTTTTGCTCTGCACGTCCCGGAGATCAGTCAGCGTGTCTGGTACTCCGCCGTCTTTTCCTTCAGATTTTGAAGTTTCACTGTCTGTAAGTGGTGCGCTTTTGTGTCTGAAGCTGCATGGCTATTACTGCTCCTGATAATCTCTGTAACAGACAGAAGTCAGAAAGTTGGAAAATCTACCAGGGGGTAAGGGGTAGGTCGAAATTACAAGTAGTTTATTTACAACGGGGCAGTATACCCACTGATGTTTAATAATGCTGCAGTCACGAGCAGCAGATATTACAGAACAAGGTCAGACAATTAGGAAGAAAGCAAAGAAATACTGTGTGTTGGGGATGTAAAACAAGGAGGGAGATTTATTTATGGACCCTACCAACATTTTGGAAAGACAGAATTGTTCCTATCAATATTTAAGTGGACTTATTTGCATTATTTTATCTTTCACATATCAAAGCCCATTAGAGAGATATGCATACAGTCATAGTCTCATGCAGTAACTGGTATTTTCGTCGCTGCATAGTCCACACAACGCAGGCTAAGTTTGTTCATATCAACATGTTTTGTACTTTGAGAAAAAAAGAGAAGAGGCGTCAGGAGCTAAACTAACTACAACAAAGCCCCGTAGTTATAAAATGACAAGCTGATAGTTAATGTATCTGGCCTTTCCACTGTAGAAAACATTGTCAGCTGATTTTAGTGTTAATTAGCAAGAAAACGTGGACTTGAGTCAACATTTAAAGCTGCGGGAGCTGAAATCAGGGAAAAAAAAAAAAAAAAACACACCAGAATTTGAAAATACACACCTTCCTTCTGCAGCTCTCTCCTCTCGGTCCAAATCAAAAGACTAAGTGTAAATATAGATGAACGTGACGCTGTGGAAAAGTGAAGCCACTTCATGTCATCAAACACCTACAATTAGACAAAGCCACGGAGTAGATTTTCTACAGCCTGAAAACAGTTGACAGAAGAGGCTATAACTCTTGTTTCCTCTCACACTGCAGCTTGAATGTACCTTCAGGTCATTAAATACATGCTATTAAGGATCAATTAACTACCAGCCTATATGTAATATAACCATAGTCTACTTATTTTGATGTTATCGTAGATGTAAGTTATTATAACAGCCCTAAGAATAATTTGCTGATGTTGATACAGATTGATGTGTCATTGAGTATGATTTTGTTTCTGTGTAGGTGTATCATGGATATGCAGCGGTCACACACCCTCCTTAGTCACTGGTGTTGCACTAGACATTTTACAATGTTGGGAGTTGAGTCCGTTCCAAAGTTGAGACCAAACCTACGCCCTCGGTGTAAAATTTACCGACATGCTCAATGTCAGCCTTTCTGACTTGTCTGGTACCTTAATTAGAAACATGTTCTCATTATGTTGATAAAAGACCTAAGACAGCTGGCATTACTCCAAAATGTAATGGTGTATGGGCGTTTTTGTTTTCTCTGTATGTAATTTCGAGCAGACGGAGTTGCTGTCACTAGGCAGGTTTCTATACAAATGTATCCCAAATTTTAACCGAACCAAAAGAAAATGTATTCTTGTTTCCATCCACTAGTCGTATGCGAATATTAAGAGCTGGTTCTTCGTCATCATCATGGTTTGAAAGTTTCTCTGTTGGATGGAGTATTTCATACAATACCTGTTGACTGAGGAGGTGATGGATGTAAAATCTGAAGCTGACTTTAGCTTTTGACCCTTGAACCCAGAACTTCTGGTCTGGATCATGTAACAGGTTCAAACTTTTCCACGGTTTGTCTAAGCAACACCTGTTTCTGTAGCTCTTCACACATGGAGGCGCTTCGTGTTTTCCACCTAATTTGACATTTCTGTTTGTTTCTTGTATTAGTCCAGTGCGTGTTCTCATAACTGGTCCACACGCTTCTCTCAAGCATAAAAACTTTTTAGTGATATTTTGAGGTTTTTCCGAATTTTCTGCATTTCCACACGGAATTTTTTTTTTTTTTATGCCCAAATTGAAAATGCCAATAAAAACAGCACCTCCTCCCACCAAATTCTGAAACAAGGTTTAAATAGATTCTGAGAAAACAAAATCAGAGACAGCCCAGAAGCAAAATGTATCTGTGTCACGTGAGTTTCGCTTTAGGAGACGAGACGCAGATCCTTTCCTATTCATTCCAATGGGAGAAATCCCCCGTGAACACAGACTAGGAATAATTATTTCATCCTGTTGTCACCAAAGTATATACTGGACCCGTTTTTGACAGGCCACATCTGTTCTAAACATTCTGACATTAAGGCCTGTACCTCAGCTCGTCTAAAGGAGGTAAAAAAGAGCAGGAAAAACGTGAATGATAATTATAATCATGTTAGCTACCATTATTTTACTTAGACCGCATTAATGTACTTTCTTCCATCGCCACAATGTTCTCAACCCTTGTGACCACGCCCGCGTACGAGACAGGAAGTGAAGCGTTTCATACGTTATCTTTGCCACAGCGGATCTTTGATAAAAATCACTCACACAGGACATGGTGGGAAGTCATGTCGAAAAGAAACGCTTTTATTTGCTCATTTGACAGGACGATGTACTATTATACCAGATACACCAGATAAACTTTCATCTGTAGTC
>JAPQRN010000027.1:6188026-6200194 GCA_037367275.1 Coranthus polyacanthus
AAACGCTTTTATTTGCTCATTTGACAGGACGATGTACTATTATACCAGATACACCAGATAAACTTTCATCTGTAGTCTCTGGGCAGTACAGATGACACTATAGGTTGAAAAAAAGATCATATGAAAAGGTAAAAACAAACAAAAAAGAAAAGAAAAGGAAAATAAGTCTGAAACAACCAATTAAAAATAATTAGATATTATATATTACAACGTGTAATTCATCAGACTTTCAGCACACCATCTGACAAGCTGTGAAACTGATATCATACAGTCTAAAAAAGACTGCAACCAAGATTTCATCAGACCCATCTTGCACAGTGTGAGATGTAATGAACCTGTAAGTCAGCTGTTATTGCACAAAGTCGCCCCTATATATTACTGTATATGCATTACTGACAGCAAACCTTTAGGAAGGCTTGAAATATCAGCTGCCAGATGCACAAGTGAATGTGGGCAACGGTTGTGAGCTCCTGATAACACTAGAATAGTAAAGATACTATCTTTTATTTAGCTATATTGATATAGAAATGAGATTTATTTCTTCATTTCAAAGCTTAAACTACATGTAAACCATTCAGTACAAAGCTCAATCCTTGATCTACTGCCAAAAAACCTACGCGATACAAAAATGATATTTGTATTTTGTGCATTTTCTGTACATTTCGCTACATCCTGAATCAAAATACACGTGACAACATTATTTTCTATGTTAAACTGCACACAACAAATGGTAAGGAATGAACAACGCTTGATGGCTGTGTAAGTCTGAACCCGCAAAAGAAAGGGTTAGGGAGGGAATTAAGGTGTTTTTTTTTTAATTATCACAGACTCTGCAATTAAGGAGACATTTGAAAGGTTTAATTTGAAACCACATTTCCTTCTCTCAGCATTGATCAGCCATACGTGGGGATAAAACGTGTGCTCATATATTGGTTGAACAGAATAATACCACTTAACAATAGCCGCCTCTGCAGACACAGCCGCTATCTAAAAAGCTTACGCGCTGTAGCAGAGGGTAAATGGGAGCTGGAGAGTCTGGTGTGAATCGATAAAAGCCATCAAACACCTGAGGGGTCCCCCAATTTTCCCACAAACCACTCCACCCCCTGGGCAGGGGGGAAACAATGGCGGGGCATCAATACCTGCAATTGGGAGAAGGTGGGGCAAGCAAACCACACAAGTGGGTCACCTCGCCTCCAGACAGAAAATGGGCGCGCAATCGTTTGCATCAATTCAGTCCAGTGGGAGATGGAGGACAGGCTGGGAAAGGGGTGCCATTAGCAGTGTATTGGTATAGACGGTGGGCGCCGGGGAGGAAGAAGGGGTGTGGAGGTTTTTAAAGCAGGTAGAGATGGAGACACAGGGGGATATAGGTGTTTTCAATTACCCGCAAATTCAGAGCAATTTCCTCCTCTTTCTGACCACACCCCCCACCGTGAGGCTGATGGGAGTCCTGAACAAAGAGGCGTGGAGATCGCGATTGTTTGACTGCGGGTTGGTGGGGAGGAGCAGGAGGAGGTCGGTTTTCATCCGTCTGTCTCGTTCAACCTTTCTCTGTCACCTTGCAGCTTTTATTGGAGCCTTCTATTTTTTTTTTATTTTTTTTTTCAATGGGTAGGAACTTCAAAGTGCATTTCAACTTCTGTGTAGATGTTGATAAGGCACTTCCTGAGAACCAAAGATACTTTTATGCTGCCTACAGATAACAGCCAAACACACACACAGACACGCTGCATTGTTGCATTCAGCAGAACAACACCGTGCTGTTTCTGCCTTTGCAAAGTGGTTAATTTTGCTCCGTGGCGATGCACGCCTCAGCTCGCTGATCACTGCACCTTCAGTTAAAAACAACTCTGCAACTCTGCCATTTGCATTGTGTTCCTCCATTAGTGGAGAAAGCGAAATGTTTTGTAATGCTTCGGATTAAATTATAGCAGCTATTTTTTATGCGCAGCGTCCTGGAGCAGATATGTACTGACAAAAACACCTCAGCGGGGATGAAAATGACAGAAAAGGAACCATTGTGTTCATGAGGGGGAGGGCGTCTGAACCATGATAACAATATCCAACCACACGAGCCTGTCTGGCCCTTATCAACTCATTCTGTGACGGGGGAAACTTTAAACTCCTGAAGGTTAAAGCTGTACTGTTGTTTTATCGTTGAATAGACATGCTGATTCCTTTGTTCTGATTCTTCTACTAAATTAATAAAAGTGGGAAACAAAAAAAACCCAATAAACTCAACTCAAGGATGAGCTGCAAAAAAGGCAAGCAGGGCTGGATCACCAATCAGGGGTCACACAAACCTGATGAGTGGAAGTCATGGGGAATAATTCAACTTTAATAAACTCAATTTCCTAATCGTGTGTCAAAGTTTTACTCACTTGTCTCTGTTCAGTCTCACTCAGAAGTTAGGTTTATTATGGATTATTCTGCCTCCTGCTACATTATGCTCTATGTCCGATAATAATTCTTAATTTAGTGGCTCAACAGAAGAGTTTCTGTCCAACCATCACACATGCTCACTATGAATAGAGTGGACTGTATATTTCAAATTCAAATCCAAAATAACATATTCAAACAGCTTGTTGTGTCACAACAAACAATCCAAAACCTAAAAAGAATGATCATATGTGACTAAACTGGATAAACACTATTTTCTGCCCATAAAAATAATCCTTTAATCAACTTATTTACAAGTACTGGTTTCTGGGGAAATGATAACGCTGTAAAAAAAAAAAAAATGTGTGAGAAAAAACATGTAGTTGTGTTAAACTTCATTTGTATTTAACTGAATACATTCCTTGTGTTGCTTTGCATCTTTTCTCCTTTTGACACATTTCCAGACCTCACAAGTCAGCAAAGCCAGAGAATACATCTATGTCTAGATGGTTTCTGAGCGTTTCTGTTTGGTTCGAATTGTTTGAATATTCACTGTCCCCAATCTGGTAAACAAATAAACAAATAAATGCACATTGTTCTAAGCATGTTGAATCTGCCACGTCTGTGACCATACAGGACTTTTTTTTCGCCGTCACTTGGCAGAAATTCCATAATTGTCATCTCGTGTATTGGAAATCAAGCCTCCTCTTGACTCCGTTTACAGCCTCTAGAAAATCAACCCTTCAACCGTTCAGTCACAGGTGTTATCAGAGAAATAATATGTGACTGACAGCTTTAATTAGCGATCGATGTTAAGATTATACTGCCTTACTCCAGAAGCAACATGGCAGCCCCCAAAACTGTGGTGTTTCGGCTTCACTTTTCATTTCCAACGTCACATCATCTGTCTTTATATTTAGTCTTTTGATTTGGACCGAGAGGAGAGGGGTGTATTTTCAAATCCTGATTTCCGCCTCCTGCAGCTTTAAATGAATGCTTTCATGACTTTTCAGCTTTAATGTCCAGTTTAAAACGTCTGTGAAGAAAAGTTAAAGTAACAAGTTAAATTACATTAATGAAATAATTAAAAGAGTTACATTTCATCAGGGTAACAAGTAATCTGTAACCTACTACATTTCAAAAGGAACCATCCCAACAATCAGTGATTGCTGAGCTAAGTTTTGGCCCCGAAAAAATGCTCTGTGTTTTTGCTGTACCAACATGTTTCCTCTTAATCTTGCACCTTCCTTTTCAGGGCAACCGTCTACACATGCAAACCCTCCCTACAGGAGACAGGAAGTTCCCCCCGCTTGCAGATGTTGCCACACGAACATATGAGAGGCCTGATAGGAGCCTCTATCAGCCGTGTCACTTCCTCTGTTCCCTGGCTCGGCAATGAGAAACAACTAGGTAGCTCTTTTACACAGTCACTCTGATAGTTCATTTAAAGTTGTGTGTGTGTGCGTGTATAATTGTGTGTGCGGTGATGGCTGGGGGGTGGGCTGTTTCTGGATGGTTAGCCTTATCTTCCCTCCCATGCACATTCCCAGTGTATGTTGCGCCAGATGGCCAGAGAACACAGAGCCGCTAATGGTAGCACTTGATCATGTCTTTGCTCTGCTATAAATCAGTATATTAACAACGAACATAAATGCCATACACAGAGCGTTTGATTGATCCCCATGTGACGCATAAAGCTATTTCATAAAAGCAGAGGAAACACTTAAAGGACAATGTAGATTTATCCATGCGTGCCTGAGTGTTAGCCCAAAGCAGAGATCTCACGGGCGTTAATGCCTGATTTAAATACGTTTACCGAATCTAATTAGAGTAGCTCTTCCTGATTGGATTTACATATATATTTAGATGATCTGGGAGCTGAGATGACTGACGCAGAGGTAGAAATGTGCAGAGGAGACGTAGGCCACGACGCAAAAGCAGATTTTATTTTGAAGTTCACTGAAAACAAGTGGGTATGAGTTCAAATCCGAGGGTGAGCTATCGAATTCCATGAGCATGCCACAGCTCCAGCCAACCACACACACATACGGTAAAGGAGAGGTGGTGTGTGTCACCAGTAATACACCACTGCTCCCATGTGGTGAAATACAAGCCTAGCTATGCTTTAAAGGGACAGTTCACACTATCTGACTTCTCTCTCATAGCCCAGTGTTTCCCAAACCTTTTCTTTTCCGCTTCATAAAAAAACGATAAACCCAATATCTCCTCCTGAGAAGAGACAATTTATTTTACTGCCATTTCATAACATCATGATCTTGAATATGAAAACTAACCATGTTGAAGAGATATATGTTGAAGATGTCACAGCTTTGCTTTGTGTGTGTGTTACTGAGAGCATTTACACGTTAAATACTTCCTCTCGTCAGTAAGACAAACGTAATGTCGAGTAGGCTTTCATACCAGGTGCTTTGTTGTTGGTGAAATTATGAGAACAGTACAAACATGCGGTATCAAAGGGTGCTTTTCATTGAAGTTTTTCTGAAATGCTTGAAATGCAGGTTTATTTGGCGACCAAAGTAAAATCTCAATGATAAAATTCATGTGGAGAGAATCTGAACTAACTAAAGCAGTTTTTTTCCCAGATCTAATGGCTGTAGTTGGTCTTAGTAAACTTACTTAGTGAGTTTAGTTTTTAAGCCTTAAGGATGTTTACTTAATATCTGCTCTAACTTTTCCAATGTTTTGTTCACAGATGTGGCAATAAGAATAAGAATAATGATCCAAAATGATGTGACATTGCATGTTTTTCACTGAAAAATGTTACATTTTGCATCCGTGCACCTAACTCTTCAACAAACTTCTATATAATGCTGCAATACTCTAAAATTAATGCTGTTTTTAGTCAAATAACATCACATTTTCTCCCTTGACCATTCAACCCCACCACAACCACAACCACAGCACCTAAGAAAACCCTGACGGCGATGTATAATTAAGGTGACACTCTATAAATAAGGTTGATTGATTGAATACACTTCACTGTAAAAAGCTACTAAGCTAAAATGCTAATATTAATGGACCTATAATTATTGGATCACTCAAAAAGCATTTAACCGGAATTTGAAAATACACCACAGCATGAAAAGGGTAAATGCACTTAAAGCAGCACGTTTTGCTGTTAGTGTTTTTCAGCAAGTGGCTGACACTCCAACATAGCTGACAGTAAGAACTAATACTTATACCTCCAGCAGGACGCCGTTTACAGGTAATTGTAGAGTTTTACTCCAGTCAGTCACTGCTCACATAATTAGTCACGGTTGCAAGAAAAAGCAGAATATTTTTTTAGTAGATTTATCCATAAATAAGGTCAATTCTACTCTAATACTTTTAACTAATACGGTAGCTTGTTCTTGTTCGCACTGTATAAAAGTTGCACATTCACTGGATTCAGTGTGTGAACCCCCAGACTGAGGACAACAAGCCAGAGCACTGAGGGTTAGGATTTACTTTGACTGATAAAATACAGTTTGAGTTGGCCGTTTACAAGGACATGTCCCAAATTCTGCCTCAACACTGTGCAGTTTGGAAATTCTAGGGCTGGCTTTGACCTTTGTTTTCACCAGCACTGTGGACGTTTGGTGGGTGTGTTCAGTAAAGACATGAAACGTATTTGTTCAAGTGCACTGTGTTTGTCTAGTGACTTCAGTAAAGATCAAATCGAATGTCACGCAAAAAAATATAAAATGTTCACGTATAGCGTTGTTGGGTTTTTTTTTTTTCCAAGCCATCGAAAGACTATCTATATAGTGAATTTAAAACACTTTCAGGGATTGTTTCATTGGTAGAAAACTGCTGACCGTGTGTCACAGTCATAGAAACATGGGAGATTTTTCAAGGCAAGACCATGTTGTTTGAAGAAGTAAAAAAAAAACCTTGGAAAATACAGTGTTCGTGACTAGATACCACTGGAGGTTGTTTTCTTTTCAATTTTAGTGGAATGTCTCTTATCTGAGATTTGCCTAATTTATAATCTATATAATCTAAAGTACATCTGCTCTGCTGTAGCTGTAACCATAACCTGCTCCTCCTCTGTGCTCTTTATTTAGCCCTGCTTCTTGTGTTGGAATGGGGATGTGTGTCAGGGCGGCTGTGATTGTGCATATGAGGTTGAAGATCAGTGTCAGTTTCCAACAAGGGTTCTATATTTAGCCGGCGAGGGGACTGGGTGACCCACTCTGACTTCAACACAGACACAGACACGCTCCTCTGAACCTCAACACTGTTTCACCTGCTGGCTTTTTCTTTTTTATCGCTGTATGTGTGCAGTACCATCTGTGTTTCTGACTGAAGAGGTGAGTTTTAAAGGCTCAGTGTGCATAGCATTTAGAGGGGTCTAACTGCAGAAAAGGAGTATTCAGAATGACGTTTTCATTAGTGTATAATGACCTGAAAATAGGAATCGCCGTGCTTTCGTTACCTTAGCTGAGCTGTTTATATCTGCATCTTCCTCCATGTTGTGCTGCCATGTTTCTACAGTGGCTCAGAATGGACTTTTTTTTTCTCTTTTCGGCGTTAAAGTGCGGTAAAATCACCATCATCTACTGGTTTTTGCGTGTGGACCGGAGTTCGCGCTTCAAGCTACATTCAACGTACTAAAACGTTTTCATTTTAAAACAAACTGCTCTCCATCCTCACAGGTGTTTTCGCAAAGTTTCTGAATTAATTTCTGGGTATTCTAACATGCCTGAAACATATCACACGACCAGGGGCCCGATAACGCTACTGGACACAGAAATGATCATTATCATTAAATTGCATGAATGCTGTGAATGTAGTGAGTAGTAGCTGATAAAATGCAGGATTTAACTGCACAACAGCTGCTAACAGAGACAAACAAGGATGGAAACGCCTGTAATTCAGCGTTCACGTTGAATTAACAGCTGGTAGTTAAGCATGATGTCTCATTTACTTCCTGAAACAATCAAGGAATCAGATGGCGGCGAATGTCATCATTTCCAAAAGTCTCTGTTTTTTGCCTGTCCACATTAGAAAACAACAAGACAGTTTCTAAACTAAAACAGGGTCAGCAGCGTTTCCAGAAGCCTCCTAAAATGTCGGATTAGTGTGGATACTAGGTGTAAACGTAGCAAAAGTTAGACGCGTTAGTGTGGGCGGCAGCTCCTACAACGTGGATGTTTTGCCTTCACTCTTCCATAGCGATATGAAACAGCACCTGGTCATCTGTCTTGACTGTCTGACAGAGTGGAAAGCGCTGTATATTTTCAAACTCTGGTGCTTTTCCCCTTGATTTCTGGGTCCTTCAGCTTTAATATCCCCTAAATGAAAAAGCCTAGAATGGACAACCTCAAAAGACTCAAGGTCTTTTGAGGTTGCAATCTGAAACTTTACCACTAGATGAAGAAGATTACATACTGAACCTATTTCCTTTCTGGGAATACGGCATGCACTTGTGTTCTGTTCACCAATGTGTGTTTTCATTTATTTCACATTAACAGCGTCCTCAAGCTACAATGGCACCCTGATGTGACTGAGTGAATGGCTATGCTGCCGCCTGATGACAATACAAAGAGGTGACAAGTGAAGTGGCACTAAGAGACAACCATGTGTCAGTCGGAGGTGCCGGAGGCCAGACTGGGCCTGAACAGCCCTGACCCGCTGGTGAGGGAGGCTTTTCTCATGGCCCATGACTACATAGACTATGTGACCACAGGGGGGGCAGATGGCACCATGGGTCCTGCCCCCACAGCGTGCTCTGCGGCCCTGCGTCACGCCGGCGACGAGCTCCTCACCCGCTTCCCCATCTTCTTCAGGCGCTGGCCACGCGTCTTCCAGGACGTGAGGGAGAACACGGCCTGCCCCATGCTCATGAGCATCCTGGACGAGCACTTCTTTCCTCCCACCCCCAGGGGTCGGCGGCGGGACTTGGCCTGGAGCGCGGTGCTGTCGGTGTACGTGCTGGCTGGACAGATGGCTCTGCACTGCCATGAGAGGGGCATGGAGACGGTCCTGCCACAGCTGAAGGAGTGTGTGGGGGCCTACGTGGAGAGGGTCATCTGCCCCGAGATACGAGAAAAGGGAGGTTGGGTAAGTCGGCGAGTCAAAACCCAGGAAGCCAATTTAGAATCGCACAACTGAAACAAAGATATCCTGAATTTCCATTCCAATGAACTCCAAAAGCACTACATACTATATGTATTCGTGCACTTCTTTCAAACTCCTTGGTCTTTTACACATTCGTGCCAAACGTTCACTACTTTGTCACAGTGGTCCAACAACACTTTCCAAAGCCGTAGTCCCTTGTTTTTTAGAGAATTTCAAAACTAGGTTACCGTTGCATTCTACACTTGGTGTGCGTTTCCATAACACTGGTGTACTACAGCCTTCTATACATCCTTTTTCTCTGTTAGTTTGTTTTTTGTTGTTGTGGTGTGATATAGACGCCCTATTTCGCAGCGTGAGGTCTATCATTGAAATGGTGGTGTATAAAGCTATATATTCTTTTTCTCTTTCACACAAACCCAAACATATAAAAACACCTCACTGAAGGTGGGAGCTTTTGTATTCTATTGTGGCAGCTGTCTGCAATGTGTAATTTTGTCACTTTTTTCCCACAGAATGACTACTATATGTCTGGTCTTCAGGTGTTGTCACACTAATATCGTATTCTTATATTTCCTTGTGAATTATCTGATGTCTCTGCAGTACTGTGATCGCCATCTTATATATTTTGCTACCGCTCATCGGCAGGTGATAGCGATTTGAGCTGCCTCTATAAGAAAGGCCTGTTGTTCTCTTTGATGCTTGGAGGAAGATCGAAACGCTGCCTCAATAACAGAGAACGTTTTAAAAAGAAAATTAAATGACCTACCTGGAGCCTTACGGTTCTCTTTTTGTGACCATAATGACATTTTTGTTTGTCTTGTACCTGATGTGTGCGGATTCACCTGCAAGACAGAACAGCGATTGCTCAGGTAATACAGACGCATGAGGCAGGTGCAACAGACGCTAGTCCTTCCTGTAACTGGTGAACTGACATTAACAAGTGAAATATGTAGTATCCCTTAAAACGCCACCCGTTGGGAATCAGTTCAGTTTGACAAGAGTTTGGACAAACAGAGAGGTGGTACTTCCTTCTAACCTTTCTATCAAATACTGCTTTCCTGCCTCCTGATGTGTGAATGACCTTCATTGAGGAAAGGAAGATGACTCCAAGTTAATTCTTTTTACAGATGAGGCCTTAGTTCAGGTTTTTGAAACAAACAAAAAAAAAAGTCTAATGGATGTTTGTCTCCTGTCTGCTCTCACAGAGTGGTTTTGTGTCACGCTTTGGAGTGAAGCAGGACCTGGAGGGCCAGGTGAAGAGAGTGTGCTGCTGGACTCTGTTGGCGCTGGCTTTGAGCATCCTCACCTACTGCTTGTGGAAAAGAATGACTTAGCCAACGCTGCCACCTAGTGACCAGAAGCAGAATCTCTCTCCAGTCATGCGCTACATTATTAAGTGTCATCAGTGTCTTTAATTCTGTAGAAACCTGCACAGCAAATAAACCACAGAATAGAGTCTGAGTAGTTGTAATTCACAGTATGAGGATGTCTTGGTTGTTGCTGAGGTGTACACTGTCTGGTGGTGATGTAAGAACGTTTAAGCCATTCCAATTGTCACATGCTGGAAAAGGAAAGTGAGCTAACAATGATGTTTGTGCAGCATTATATGAACTTTGATCCGGTACTTAGAAATTAATCTGCTGAGCTCCACGTCAGGATTACAGAGCTACGTGAAATATTCTGTTATGTCTGGTTATTCTTTTGTTAAAATCAGACTGTTCTGGCCATTTACTGTAAATATATTTGTGTCAGACTGTTTTGTCTAACAACTGTTATCTATTGGGAGTTTGTTCTACACAGGACAAGCGTAGTTTAACCGGAACAATCACACGGGGCTGCTTTCATAGAGGTGTCTTAAACTCGTATATGGTATTAGACCAGTCTGGCTTATTTTAATACTACTTAAAATGATGTAACTTTGAATTAAGATACTTGTTCTCACTGTAATACTTATGGCTGAATTTTGCCAGTAAAATATCTTGTTAGAAATCTTCATTAAAGTAAGTTTTTTAGCTGGATGACTTGAGGCGTTGGTACAAACCATGTTTTTAGTTTGAAGTTTTCGTCGACCGAGCCTTCAAAATCAAATTAATTCTAGTTGATAGTTAATAGATTTGAGACTAATTTAACCGTAGACGTACACTCAGAAATGAGAAAACCTTTGTAAGAGAAACTGCAGGAAAATTACCGATGCAATGAAGAGACAAAGGCAACTTCTGAGGCTTATTGAAGTGTTTAAGTGTTAATAAACATTACCAACATTAAGAGGAATTATGTCTTTACTTCTCAAAAAGTCTTGCTAGCAAAATGCCAGCACTGCAACTACACTTTATGTACAGCGTAGTGCATGCGCCTGAATAAAGTCCCTTTAATTATTCATTAAAGCAGTTTGTAATCTAATGTAGTGTAATTACGAGAGAAACAAGATCAAAATTTGCTCAAGAACTTTTTATTAACACGAACAGCAGACAGAACACTGAAAACTGGAAAAGACTTTGAACTTCACAGGTCACTGTAAAGAACTGACAGAACTCTGTAAAGACTTGGAACGTTACATTTCACTGCAAAGAGTTGACAGCAGAAGTGTAAAAGAAACATTTAGGCCAGCTCCTCCTCACCCTCCTCTTCAAACTCTCCCTCCTCCTCGGCGGTGGCGTCCTGGTACTGCTGGTACTCAGACACCAGGTCGTTCATGTTGCTCTCGGCCTCGGTGAACTCCATCTCATCCATACCCTCGCCTGTGTACCAGTGGAGGAAAGCTTTGCGCCTGAACATAGCTGTGAACTGCTCAGAGATGCGCTTGAACAGCTCCTGGATGGCTGTGCTGTTGCCGATGAAGGTGGCGGCCATCTTGAGGCCACGGGGAGGAATGTCGCAGACGGCGGTCTTGACGTTGTTGGGGATCCATTCAACGAAGTAGCTGCTGTTCTTGTTCTGAACGTTGAGCATCTGCTCATCCACCTCCTTCATGGACATGCGGCCTCTGAAGATGGCAGCCACTGTCAGGTAGCGGCCGTGGCGTGGGTCGCAGGCAGCCATCATGTTCTTGGCGTCGAACATCTGCTGGGTGAGCTCTGGCACAGTGAGGGATCTGTACTGCTGGCTGCCTCTGCTTGTGAGGGGAGCGAACCCTGGCATGAAGAAGTGCAGACGGGGGAATGGCACCATGTTGACAGCCAGCTTACGCAGGTCAGCGTTCAGCTGTCCGGGGAACCTGAGGCAGGTGGTGACACCGCTCATGGTAGCAGAGACCAAATGGTTGAGGTCTCCATATGAGGGGGTTGTGAGTTTGAGCGTGCGGAAGCAGATGTCGTATAGGGCCTCATTGTCGATGCAGTAGGTCTCATCTGTGTTTTCTACGAGCTGGTGAACTGATAGTGTGGCGTTGTAGGGCTCAACAACTGTGTCTGATACTTTGGGGGAAGGCACCACGCTGAAGGTGTTCATGATACGGTCGGGGTACTCTTCACGGATTTTGCTGATAAGCAGAGTACCCATACCGGAGCCTGTACCACCACCCAGGGAGTGTGTGAGCTGGAAACCCTGCAGGCAGTCACAGCTTTCTGCTTCCTTCCTCACCACATCGAGGACAGAGTCCACCAGCTCCGCACCCTCTGTGTAATGACCTTTGGCCCAGTTGTTACCAGCACCGCTCTGGCCTAGAAGGAAAAGAAACAAAGCGCATTAATAATCAGGATTAAG
>JAPQRN010000027.1:6240033-6268370 GCA_037367275.1 Coranthus polyacanthus
AAAAAAAAAGCGTCACAGTAATGCGGATAAAACTATGAGACATTGCAGCATCTGTTTGACTTCTGCCTGTGTCACGGCAGTGGTGGTGAAAACAACAAATCCCATGATCCCACGCTTCTTCACAGCATCGTCTCCTACTAGAGTTTAATGAATGGAGGGATGGTTTGTAACAAAGCAGAAACTCTTCTTCTACCTGATCTCCAGAGTATTATTGATATTATTTATTGTGTATTAGTAAGCAGTGTTGTTGATTAGTAAATAACATCAATGTTCAGTATTTACTAATTACAGTCAAACACTCTCTGGTTGCAGCGTCTTTACAGATTTATTTCATTTGTCGTGTTGAAATCTTGACATTTGACATTTATTTATTCATTTTTCCAAGTATGTTTTTTTACACACGACTTATTTTACTTCACTCAACCATTTTATCGTATTTATGTCGTTCATTTTTATTCCATTCCATGTTATTTTTTTTTGCCTTCTTGATCTACTTTATTGTGTTTTTTAATCTAGTTTTTGTATTTCATTCTGTCATCATCTTATCACTCATCTGTAAAGCACTTTGAACCGCACTAACAAAAGGTGCTATAAGTTTGTTCGATTAATCCTGTTCTGTAAATACTTTTTATTTTAACTCAACTTTTCCTTTTTTTATTGCTCTCATGTTTTTTTTTTTAGAGGTTGACTTCGCAACAACAGATGAAAAAAGTCTTCTTACAGCAAAGTTTATTGATATGTCCAGTCTGTTAAATACAAATACGTGAGTAAATACAAGTCTACAATCAGGGCTTTGGGGGATCAGTTTTCATGGACGTTTACTGGCAGTGAGCAGTAACTTCAGTTGTCGTCCTGTGCAGTGCTCACATCCAGTCTGATCCAGACTCCGGCCCATGTTTTCCTCCCGTCATTCTCTGCTGGGGTGATTACTCTGCTTCACTCCTGCCCCGCTTTGGTCCCCAGGGACTCACACACTCACACACACTCACACACACTTCAAAACACACGCTCACACAGGCTCATCCCCAGAGCCCCCGGTCGTGGTCAGACGTGGAGGTGCTGGTGCTCACTCTCAGCTAAACCCTGAGCAGCTTGGATGGAGCGCTCCGCTGTGCTGGATGGAGAACCTGTGGACTGACAGCATCACGCTACACTGAGCAGAAACCCTTTGACATGGAGTTTGGAAGAGTTTGGTCCAGATATCAGAGGACGGTGCTGATCACCATGATGATGTTCAAGCTGGGTGAGCAACAAGTGCAGTTTCTCACTTTACCTCTCAGTACATTTACTAACAGAACTTTTCAGCACCTGCCCTTTACATGGGACATTTGCTCGTGGTTAGGGTTATAACAGAAGAACTTTGAGCCTAAAATGCATGTATTAAACTTCATTTGAAAGGCAACATCTTCTAGTTTCTGTGTTTATCATGTGGCTGAAACATACACTTCTTCATTTCAAAAACAGCTCAAATCTGTAACCCTAAAAGGTGAGAAATCCAACTGTTTAGAAGTTCATTACAGGCGCAGCTTTGTGTTTGAGTGGATGTGTGCTTGTTTGTGTGTCCACATGCATCAATATATGTATATGTGTGTAGAACCACTACTGCCACCATCATGCAGTGTATATTCAAGTTTCATAAAGTATAGTTTTGAAAGTGTCAGTAACTCAAGGATGAGTTATGTGATGAATGATTTGTTGATGTTGTTATTGCTACTTTTTTAACTTTTTTTTTGCTATTTTATTCACTTCACTTTACTCTAGTCAATACTAAGTATTTACAACTTCTTAATCCATACTATATCCCATAATCCACACTGTGAAAGATACTAAACTAAAAGAACTCTGTCAAAGTGTGTGGTATCCGCTGTGTGATGAGTTTTGAGCTGGCGTAGCACCGGTCCCGGGGTGTGTTGTGGTGGGATGTGGGGTTGGGGGGTTGGGGGGGGGTGCTGTGTGACCCCTGCACCTTAAGAAAACCCTGTTGACCCATTTTTCCCGCGACCTTCATTTGTGTGAAGCGTCTGAAGCTCGTTTAAAACGGTGGCGGGCCCATGGCAGGGATTGGCTGGTTGGCATTGTTAAGGGTCTCCATGGTAACGAGCTGAGCGTCCGGCTGCTCGCTGCACAGCTTTTTTTTTTTTCTTTTTTTTTTGTCTCAGCTTTGAATGGAGGGAGAGATGGGTTTTAAGGAGCATGGCAAGAGACCTGGCACTCTGCGCGGTTAGGGTTTTAAAGAAAAAGACCAACTGGAAGCAGAGTTGAAGCGCGTTAAGATTATTATGAGTTTGCATTCAAGACCATCTTTATAAAGAAAAATAACATCCTGAGCATTGCAAAGTGCAGGGAGAATAAGACTTGAACGGGTTATGGATTTGAGAGAAAAAAGGCCAAAAACGGGGATGGTTTTTAGCTTTAAATCAACTCTGAACAACAGCGTTTTTAGGAGAGAGGAAGATCCAGAAGCACCATCCTCCCTCTCGTCTGAAAGGCTGCCACCACCAGATGATGCTCACAGGAGACAAGTGCAATTCAGCCTTTCACTGTCAAACTGTGACTAATTTGTTGGAAAGAGTGTTGGAGACCGGTGACCCAAAAAGCTGAAAATATAATGGTGTGAATATAGTGACTGTATGTAAAAGCTAAAGCCAATACTGCAGAGTTCTGCTTTTTACATTTTTATTCCTGAATGCTTAGACACTAATAGATCTTCATACACACTTGCTGTTTTACACTGAGATCGCAATTTAATAACAAACTTGAAAAACTGTAAACACAGGTCTTTAGGCATGTGATGATGTGGATGAAGTTTCCATTCTTTTCCTTTCTTTTGTAGCACAAATGTTCTTGTTTTCTTCGACTCTGCCTGTGTTGTTTAAGGAGTGTAGGAACATTTTGAGAAAAATATCCAATTCTTTTACTGATAATGTGTTACGTTCGTATAAGCTTTCATACATATTTGGGTAACTGTGTTTACTACAAAAACACAATGCACAAGTGTTTTCCATTGAGTCGTCAGTGAGTAGTTGTTCTTGATTCAAATGGTTGTGTGCTGTATTGACACATTTTTTAAAAAAGTTAGATGTGTTTTACAGGAATTGTTTACTTTTGCAAAAGATGTTTTGCTGGTTCGGTGTAAGGTTTTGCGGTTAGTGTGCCAGAGTTTTCAAAGATAGCGCCTAAACAATCAGAAAAAAAACCCCAAAAACTATGAAGCAAAGGTTTGAAAAGCACATGGAGGATTATTCGTCTCATGTTTTATGGACCAACTCCTCAGAAATGACTCATTTATTTGAACACTAGAAAGGAGTTTGACTACTCCCACAAATCTAACTTTAAGAACTAACACCAGACAAACAGCGTAATAGATGACGCAGCCTTTGTAGCAGCTCAGAAGCAGACAAAAGGATGTGCGTCTCAGACTCACTGTGTAACTGTGACTGATTCAGAGAGGATTTGTGCATTTTTTTGGTACAAAGCACAGCAACCACCTGCTGTGGAGCTCCGGGAGCACAAAGCTGAACCCAGGCAGAGCTGCCAGTCGCTTGTGGTGATTCAATAAAATTCCTCTGAGCTCGACTTGTGCGTTAGCCAGGGGCTTCCCTTTTCTCTGTGATTCATAGCGTCGCTGCTTCCTCTGCCCTGCAGCGTGAGTTTGTGTTGACTTTGTGCTGCTGTTGCCGTGACTCGGGGTAAACACTTATTCTGCCTCTACCCCCTGTACCTGCTTGGGGGGAAAAGATCCAGTATAAGCGCTGTTTTTTATGAGGCATTTGATTTGAAGGCTTTCTGAGAAAATGTTTTCTTAGCAACATGTGTCCGATCTTCTTTATGAGAACAGTCCATTTCATACATATCTTATGGCCTGTGATCAACGTGACTTAAGGCCAGAACTCCAACATTAAAAACTGCTTCATGTAGAATGTGTTGAGTACTGTGAGAAGTTTTTGTGGCGAAGTTTGAGAGTTTTTGGGCTGAAAACACACATTTCTCATACATATGAGGCATTGTTTCTTTGATATTGAAACACTGCAATAACATAATGTAATATCTGTAAAACTGCTTAAATTGCTTTTCTTCTTCTCTTCAATTCTTCTTTTCTTCAATTTCTTTATTTCCATGTTTATTTAATGACAAGTTTCGTTTAGTTTTATGGAACCAATCCCAAATAACTTCATGAAAAGCTAACTTTATCAAAGAGAGATGCAACATTACATGCAAATGAACCCCGTCCTTCTTATCGGAGGGAGTTGTGGCATATCTTCTTTTTCTGAACGCTCTCTGAAGAGACACAGTGTGGTCTCTGGAGAGCGTTGGCGGGTTGATCCTGACATCCTTCTACCTGCTAACAGACAGCTGGATGAGTCACCAGCTCTGCTCAGTGTTATTGCTGGGCTGAGATGCTGGTACCAGTCAGTACCAGGGATCAACCCTGTCTGGCCATAGCCGTGATCTATAACTGCTCCATTACATGTGGGGGGGATGGGCGGCGCGTAGGAGGAGCTGCTATCAGCTCCTTGGAATGTGTGCGGCGTTGATAGAGTTTGAGGTGAAAAGCGAGGAGAGCGTTTCTGTCTCTCTTAGGATTCATGAGATCTGGGTCAATTAATGCATACTGGCTCAGTGTGTGATATTTTCTAAATGCAGTTAGGGTTGCGTATTTGTGGGTTTTATGGATTCTAAAGTACTGTATCTGTTGACATTTCTGACTCATTTAAATGCACTGATAAAGACTTAGACTCCACTATCTTCAAACCTGACAGCAGTTGCTGCTAATGAAATCTTATCGGTGAAGACAAGTTTTATTCTTTCAGTCTCTCACTTTCTCTTTTAATGTTCAGAACTTTATTCAACAGACGATTCTGCTGTTTTAATGAAGTGTAATAGCACAGACAAGAAACATAAGACTCTATGTTGGGACTATTTCCATCTTGTTGACGTTGCTTCTGTGCATAAGAAAAGGAGAAATATTTATAAACATAACATTTATTTAGACATGAAACTAACATATATGTGACGTTGCTACTATATATTCACATAAACAGTTGCATGTTCAAGAGCTCAGATTAAATGAGCAATACACAAAAATACACATAAAAAAAACACACATTATGCTTTTTCTAATTGAGATGCCATAATGAAAACTTTTATTTTTTAACAAAGAAGATGGATAAGAATTCAGATACTAATCGTGATGGAAAAACAATAAGCGTCAGAATATACAAAAAGCATTTTAATTCATCACTGTTGCGTCACATTTCCTTCTAACAGTGTTTAAACATATGTTTGGGTTAAAAACATTATCCTGGAGCTTGTTACCAGCATTCAAATTAAAACAGAGAAAGCACAAACAACACAGCCCTTCTCTGGGTTTTATCAGGCATGGAAAGCATCAAGAAGAAGTGAGAGACTGATGTGAGCGGGTGGCTTAGTGTTACAGCAGATAAAGTGATAACAGATGCATGTGAGGAACTGAGGGTGTCAAAGTGGATGCAGTGAGAAATGAGGAGTGTAGGTGTTGCTGGGAAGATACAAACACATTACGAGGATGATGTTGATGTTGAAGTTCTGCAACTTTGGGGCACTAGGGCAGAATATCTTGTTATTTTTATTTGGAAGTCTCTCAGGACTAAACAAAAGGGAAATTGTATACATAGTGGCAGTTAAGAGTGATTTACACCTTGAATAGAATTAAAAAAACACACACAAAAAAATTATAAGATTAATAAATAGTAATATAGTCAAGTCAAAAGTTCACTTATGGACAATAACACAGAGAACTCTCTTAGGCTACATCCACACTAATGTGTTTTCATTTTAAAACGCTGCCTGTTTTACGATGAAAATGACCTCCATCCACCTCCGTCAGATTTTCAGAAATTATCTCCGAACATTCGAAGATGCATGAAACTCACGTCACATGACAAGGGCAGCTGATATCGTCACTGGACACAGGGTCACAAATTACTCGGATAACAGCTCGGATGCTGTGAATAAAGTCAGTAGTGTCATGATAAAATGCAGAATTTACCTGCACAACAGCTGCTGACAGAGACAAAGAAGACAGAATCACCTGTAACTCAGCATCTGTGTTGAATTAACAGCTGGTATCATAACACATCCATGGCTGGTAGACATCTTGTCTACTTCCTGAAATGGTCACATGAAGGGGGCTCGACGAATCAGGGAAGGATACGTAGTGACTGATAAGACCAATCAGGCAGCGAATGCAGGTGTCAGTGTCATCGTTTCTAATCTTCAGCGTTTTTGTCTTTCCGCACTGCAATGCAGCCCTGACGTTTTAAAAGTAAAACAGGGTCAGCCGATCCAAAATGCTCCATTTTTGGGAGGTTAAAGCGGCAAACGAGCGTAGACAACGCAGCAAAAGTGATGCATTTTTGAAACAAAAGTATATTAGAGTGGACAGGGCCTAATGTTGTCTAATATTGTATCTAGAACTCTGTCAGCTTGTTTAAACAGTGTTGCGGCCTATGACCTTTGAGAAAAGACTGTCACAGCAGTAGTGAGTTGTAATTTCATTAACAACGTTGACATCTGCAAGCATGGTCGTCTAAGAAGTTTACTTTTAACACCATCTGCTGTGACCTTCAGTCCAGAGAAAAAGGCTTTCTTCTCCTCATTACCAGATTGGTTTCTGTTTCTAAGCATCTCTAAAGGTCAGAGTTAGCGATAGCCCACTGTATAAGCCTCAGGTAATACAGCTAAAGCTTACGGCAGAAGATGTGCGCGGTGTCCACCAAGAAGTATTCAGTTCACTTAAGGTTTATACACTGCGCTCATTGACAGTTACAGTACCTTCATCAGTGTTTTGGTGAAACATTTCTGAATTTCTGTTATCTTAATCAAACAATAAAGGAGGTAGTTTGATGTCTTTTCTTGTGACTTCAATTAAAATTTGAGTAACTGCAGTCTAACAGTAACATCCCAGCTTTTCCTTATTAATTTTTAAGAAACTGAAAAAATCACTCCACATTTTCAGTTTCACCAGTAAGAACAGACACTGGAATGACAAATACTTTTTACTTAAAGGAGCTTTTGGAGGCCAGTTGCCTGCAGAGCAACACGGCGTAAAACAAACTAACAGCTTATCGCGTCATTAAATTGATGAAACTGGATCTAAACATCCAGCAGAGGCAGAGAAATTAGTAGTTATTTAGGATTTGTTATCCTTTCCAAACCTACTTTGGACTCAAATCAAGTTCTGATAAAATAACTTGAAGTATACAACTGCTGAATCTCTAAGGTTTACAAGCAGCTGATAAGTTCCATTTGATTCTGGACAGTTATTCTTTTATTGGAGCTTTTTTCCTATTTCTTTTTGCTGAAGTTCTGTGCGCCATCTGGAAATTAGTAGGAATGGTGAGATCTGCTGCTGAAGCTTCTGTTTACAGAAAAAAACATGTTTTTTATAGACAGCTTGACTGTAGACATTCTAATCCTAATTCTCCATGAAGTTTACCATATTACGAAGTTAGCTTTAGC
This sequence comes from Coranthus polyacanthus, assembly GCA_037367275.1. Classification (NCBI taxonomy): domain Eukaryota; kingdom Metazoa; phylum Chordata; class Actinopteri; order Kurtiformes; family Apogonidae; genus Coranthus; species Coranthus polyacanthus. Next base: position 6,247,534 of record JAPQRN010000027.1, read on the forward strand.
GTTAGCTCATCCATCACCCCTCATCACTTTTTTGCCCCGTAGGGAAATCCACCTCTTTATTTGCCGGATCCAGTAGACACGGGACAGGGGGCTGCTACGAAAGGTGCCCTGGGACCAACTCCAGATCTAAACCAGTACCTTAAACCAGTTTACATGTTTTTTGATGTCCTGAATCCTCTTGCTGCGACATGCGAGGTGTCAGTGCTAACCACTGAGCCACTCCACCCTTTTGTCCAAATATGGTCACTTCTGGCTCAAAAAAGTCAAGATGGCAACGGCCAAAATGCAAACTTAAGGCATCAAAATGGTAGTCCAAGACCAGTGAAGACATCCACTTCCAATCCACATCCAATAACACATTTTTCTATGGAGTGACAGAACACATATTTATTACTGCTTAATATAGATTTGAATGGGAATTTAATGTGGACAATATTAGATATTTTTGTTAAATGTTTAGACATTATATTTCTAATAAAACGTTGCTTTAATAACAGCGGTGTCTTCTGTTCCAGGCCTACTGTGCACAGCGGCAGCAGACAAGTGTCTGTCGTCTCCCTGCAACAATGGTGCCACTTGTCTTGATCATCTGGGTGAGTATGTGTGTCTGTGCCCTAAAGGACCTGTGTGGTTCATGGGCAAACATTGTGATGACCTGTATGACCCCTGTGTTGAAGCACCATGCGCCAACTGCACCGGCGAACTCGGGACCAACAACTTCACTTGTCATTGCCCAGATGGCTTCACTGGGCTCAACTGCACCCAGGACATAGATGAATGTCATGACAACCCCTGCGCAGGCGTCCGGTCCCTTTGTGTCAACAGAGTCAATGGCTTTACATGTCACTGTCCCTTTGGATCGGGAGGAGAGGACTGCCAGGATAACGTAACCACATGCTCGGAGGAAACGTGCCAGAATGGTGGCACCTGTGTGGACATCCCCGACACGGGACACCAGTGCCAATGCGCCGCTGGTTTCCAGGGGAGGGACTGTGAGGAGAACATTGATGAATGCCGGTCCGAGCCCTGTCAGAACGGAGCCATCTGTAAGGACGGGGTCAACGCCTACCAGTGTTTCTGTGTGCCTGGATTTCAAGGCTACCATTGTGACTTAGACATCAACGAGTGTGCCTCCAGACCCTGTCAAAACAACGGCACATGTTTGGATGAGGTGGACCACTACAGGTGTGACTGCGCTCCAGGCTTTAAAGGTAAGACACTGTTTGTAATGTATAGGTTACTGTTTTGAATCAGCTCATTCTCCAGAATAAAATGTAGCCATTGAACATTTCCTCAAACCGTGGACACATATAATCTCAGTGTTTCTAAAACAAAAATACTTTTAATATCAGTAATTTCTGTAAATAATGATTGATATAATTGTGTTGAAATGCTTGTTGGAGTCAGACTGTATTTCCTTCTGTAGGTTGTAATAAACAGCTGTTTTCCCCAAAATGTCTGTCTTCTCCTCATCATGCATTGTCTTCTTTCGGTTGAGCTATCAGTGACTTTGGATTGTTTTAACATCTTAACCGATAGCTGCTGCATATGATAATTGTGTTTCAAAGATGTTTTTGGTCATCTAGTGTAAAATTTGGAAATCTTTTTGGATGTATTTTGTTATTATGAGATGTTATCATGCCCATTGTAAATTGCTGCAATTATTTAACCTCTTTGATGAATTTCAAACACAATTATCACCGTTGAAGGGCCGTTATTTTGTTCTCACTGTCCTCTCTGTCTTCATTTGACTGATTTGAATCCTTAAGCATTGGCTGGGTCAAATCTTTACCAATGAACAGACCAAAACGGGGCGTAGGCGACCTCGAGCTCTAGACCGTCAGCGACTCCACAGACACCAGGTTCTCTGTTTTTGGTTTGTCTGTGGTAGTTTAATTATTCCAGTGGATAATAACTGTACACTGTGCATATTCCTAAATGAATACATGTGTAATCAAATAACCACAAACAAAGCAAAACAACAAGCAAAGGAAGAACAGAAATGAAAATCAGCCTCTTTGGAAATAACAACACACATAGTATAGACTTCATATTAGCCTTTTGTATTACTGAACAGAGGCAGTGGCTCTCTTTAAGTAGTATTAGTTTGTGTTGCTGTTGTCCGTCTACAGCTGAGGTCTTGGCAGCTCCTCTCTTATTGTGTTGTATCTGTATGTGTGCTAAGATAATTAGTTGTGTAGCAAATCTCATGCCTTGGCCCACGGCCATCCCTGCGTTGTCCCCTGCAGGGATTAACTGCGAGGTGGAGATCGATGAGTGCGAGGTCCAACCCTGTCAGAACGGCGCCACCTGCCGAGACTACGTCGCCATGTACAGGTGTGAGTGCATGGCCGGTTTCCAGGGCAGAGACTGCGAGGTCAACATTGATGAATGTGCCAGTTCGCCCTGTTTGAATGAGGCCAGGTGCATAGATGGGGTCAACAGGTAAGACTACACACACACAAATGAACATACACTTAGAAATATTGGAGCTTTTGGATGAGGTTTGCCTGATTTGGAAGCTTTCAGGCTGAAACTAAATTGCAGTATTTATATTTGAATATTCTCTGCTACACAGTTTTGTTTGTGTTTACTCTTCTGTCATGCCGAGGCCGATGCGTCACCCAGCCATGTGTTGGGGCAGACATTAAAGTTGACCAGGGATAAGAATTAATCCACTTACAGTCAGTCATTGTGATGAATCATTAGACGGCTGGAGGTGCTGGGAATACCTGGTGGGAATACTGAACGGCAGGGAATGGGAATGAATGGAATGTACTTCGAGTCCCTGTTATTACGTAAATTTCAAGTACATCCCCCATGTATTTAAGTATTAGTAGGAGACTTTCAAAGACAGTGTTTTGACAGTGGAAGAGTCAATAAAAACGTAGACATAAGGCAATTGATCGTGTATTTTTCTAAGAGAGAAATTTGGTGTCTCCTCGGGACCCAAGCTCAACGTGAAAAAGTTTGGGAACCACTGTTTTACTGCAACTATACTGTACACTATGTTATCAGTGAACTTACTTTTAGATACTACTCATATACTTCTTGGCCACTTTTTAGTTTATGAAAGTATATCACAAGAAAACAATAGTGTGTTTGAGAGGACAGTCCGTGGCTCAACAAATTGGGCGACACTACATCTGCCCCTTCTCACTTGTTGCTAATACGAGCCGTCACGGACACAGGAGGCTTTTACACCACGACGTAAACAAGGACAAGCCACTGCATGTTGAAATACACAGATAAATGCTGTATTTAGCTTGTTAGCACTATGAAAGCATCTCTTGGCTTTCGTACTCTTACAAATTGCTTCATTATCTACATGTGATTTGGTAGGAATGTGTCCCTATTAAAGTAAAATTCCAAATATATGAATATGATATGAATATCAATGATTCACTTTATGTTCTCACTCCTTTCTGCCCCGGAAGGCGCTTCATCACATTTAATTTTGCAAGTTAACATTTGACTCTGTGATCGCTTTGCAGAGAGTGTTTTGTTGCTTCGTCCCATTTTTCTCATTTTTTGTGCAAATTTAGAATTTGCTAGCCAAGCTAAGGCCTCATTTTCCCTCTTTCGTAGCTACCAATGTGACTGTGACGGCACTGGGTTTGTAGGCGTCCACTGTGAAGAGGACATCCCTGAATGTGCCTCCGACCCCTGTCAACACGGAGCCACATGTTTGGAGAGAATCAACCATTACAAGTGCCTCTGCTGGGCAGGTAAAAAAAAAAAATACACTGGGTATCAACTAAGAACAAACTCATAAACCAACTGTTCAGTAGAGATTATACACGTTCATCAAATTTGACATTTTATTATTTTAGTATGAACACTTTTAAGCTTTTCAGTAAATTGCTGCGAGCTTTACTTTTCATTCTGAAAGTTTTAAAAGAAAAAAAGGAAAATGTGTAAAAGCTTGTGAACATAAAGAGTGACCTCCAGTGGTGGAATGACACTAAGTACTTTTAGTCCAGTACTGTACTTAAGTATACATTTGAGATACTTTTACATTTTATGCATCTTTATTCTTACTTTGTTCATTACTCCACTACATCTCAGAGGCATATTTTGCGCTTTTTCCTCCTCTTCATTTGTCTGACAGCTTTAGCTTCTTTCATTTTAAAACCCTCTTGGATTCGCTGGAAAATGCATCGTCACAAAGCTGCGAACAGGCCTGTTTGAAAAGTGGACTTTTTAGAGATACGTGGTTTTCACAGGACAGCGAAGCTACAAACACATGCTGATCTTATAGAATGTGATGCAGTGATGTAGATTAAACTACCAACAGTTTATAAAGGAGTTCAAATGAGCTCAGCCGAGTAAAAAGAATCAAAAACATCATACGTTCACTTAAAGTAATGTTTTAAATGCCGAACCTTTACTTGTATTTTCACTGTGCTTTCAGTACTTTTACTCTGAATGCCTCTTCCACTGCTTCTGACCTCTGGAGGCCAGAGGTTTCCCACACATAAATTAAACTGAACAAAGGGGTGGTGTATTTGTGACCCTTGAGTCAAAAGGGAGAGAAGGAGGTAAAAAGCGGTTATTTGCTTCTTCTCTTTATGTTCGCGCTTTATAAAAACAGCAGAGTGGCACTATTCGAATCAGGAAGGTCTGTGTTAGATTATGAAAAGTGATGCGTGAGCACATTGCCACAGGGAAAGATGCAGACGTGCAGTCTTCTCGTGATGTTTGCTGTGTGTGTTGTATGGAACGTTCATTTAGCCCCAAATTCGCTCTTGCCCATTTTGTATGGACAAAACCTATTATGAATTGGATTCACAAGGTCATTTTAAAAAAAGTGGGTCCCCAGAAAAATAAATTGGGAAACACATTTTTTTCAGTGTACATATGGGTCGACTTGTTATATTTCATCATACGTATGCTTATGTCTGTGCAGGTTATAAAGGGGAGAACTGCCAGGTGGATATAGACGAGTGTGAGCAACAGCCCTGTGAGAATGATGGACAGTGTTTCCAGCGCTCAGATGTCCTGCTGTACGGGAAGCTTCCTGAACTCAGCACAGCCACTTTCAGCTACGAAGAGGCAGCGGGTTTCATCTGCCGCTGCCTGCCAGGATTCACCGGTAAGACACACCAAAAACATACGTGGCACATTAAATGAAAAACCCGATGAGACACCGGGACACGTTGACCCGTCTGTACATTGACTCACAATGATCATACGCAGTGACTCCTGTCAATATGGTCCCGTTACAGGAGACAACTGCTCAGTTAATGTGGATGAGTGTGAGTCTGCTCCATGTCAGCATGGAGGAAGCTGCCAGGATCTGATCAACTCTTATCAATGCCTGTGTCCAGACGGCTTCACAGGTAGGAGAAAAGTCTTATCTCCTAAAAAAAACACTACCAGGAAACTGCTCTTTCTTAACCTGCACATCTTCACAGGGTTGCGTTCATGCTCTTCATTAATGACCAGATTTAAAGTTTTGAAATTTGCCTTACATTTTTTTTTAATTTCTACTTCATTTTTCAGTTAGACTTTTGATTTCAGTGGTTCTGTTTTTATTTTGGGGAACTGACTATAGTTTTACTTGACTTTTTATTTAGTTTTAGTGTTAGTTATAGTTTTTCAGGTAATATGTGGAAAGTATTGATTTAGACAGAAGATTTACAAAACCACTCATTTTAGTTTCCAGTAACTATAATAACCCTGACTAATGAACAGTTGTTAAAAACTACTAAACATACTTTTAGATTTGATTAGATTACATTCAATTATTATATCTAATTTTCTTTTTAACGATCATTACTTGCAATACATTGTACTTTTCCATTACTTCTTGTTTGTTTTTACTGGTTAAATGATTTTGTCAGTTGCATAATGAACTTCCTTTTGGAGGACAATAGATCTGAGCTGAACTCCCAGCATGATCCAGTGTAGGCAGATAACCTCCCAGAATCTCTTTGGCCAAACAATAACGGGTTAATCTTCCTCCTGCTGATCATTCCTCATGACCAGCCAAGGTATTAATTCCTAATTAGAGGAAATTGGTCACTGCGTCACTCAAAACAGGAGGAACTGCACCAAAAGCTGCCCTTTAAATGCGAAATCTAGACCCAGAAGTGAGGAATTCAGCCACAATCTCACCTCAGTGAAACGAGAAGCTAATTTGCTAACAGTATTACGGACCCGGGATGTGAAGGCCAGGACAGGAGAGGATAAAAGGGCATATGGTATGGAGTAACACAGCGGAAAACAACAAAGCCAATAACAGGTGCCATATGTCAACCGTCCATCTCGGGCATTAAACGGGGGTCTCCTAAGAAATTTGTCAGGAGGGGGAGGGGAGATTACAGAAAAGCTGCTTATGAGCCTAATTAAAGCCCAATGAAAGAAAGAAAAAAAAACCTCACAATACATAAAATAGAGAGCAAAACAAGGGCCTCTTTCCAAATGATCTTTGCTGAACTCCCCTGGCGTGCGGGACTGTAAACACACTCTTGTATGTGCAATAACAAGCAGAAATAGTGGAAAAGTCGATGGTGAGCAAAAATATGATCCTATTAACAATGGCACGTGCGCATGAGGTCGACTTTCCACGTGCGTGAGGTGGTCACTACTACAGCAGATGAACCCCTCGCGTGTCGTCCTCGTTCCGCCGCCGTGTTGACGACTGACTCTAAAATATCACTGAATCACAACCAAAGGTGTTCAGTTTTTCAAAAATGTTAAACACTGATGAAATTTAAAATGCGATTTCAAAATAATTTACTGAAAATACGACATGGATCCGACTGATCTGCTCTTGGATTATTTGAATGTTTGCATTTATTGTTTTGCCCTCGTTTTTCTTTGGATGAAACTGATCTCGTTGTTTGATTGTCTGATGTGATGAAGAGTTGAGTTCTCTGCGTTAAGTCTAAAGTTAAGTCTAAATAGAAAGTAGAAAAATAGACAACGGGGGTATACAAATGATTCAATTCTTCAGCTTTTTTAAAATTATTTACTTGTACTAACTTTTACAAATGTTCAAAATAAATAGAAATGCAAAAAAATGTTAAGAGAAGCTGTAGAGTTTGTCTGACATGAGATTTGAAGTGTGTTACATTTAGTCACAGGAGGAGTAAATATTACAGATATTAAATACAAGGTGGACACAAGTTATTTATTCAGTTGTAAATCATTTAGATCCATCAAACCACTCTTTGCAGCAACAGGTGTGCACCACCACAGCTTGTTACACTATAAACCCCAATTTAAGATGTGCACAATCCATATATTTAACATGTTTTTACCTTTTTTACTAAAAAGGGAAGAAAAAAAAACTTGTGGAAGTAACATCTCAGACACAAAATGAGGTAAAAGCAAATGCTAAAATTGTTCCACAAAAATATATTTGAAACCTAATGCTGAGTCAGAATTATGACTTCAACTTTTACATCACATTTCTCTCTGAATAATTACAATAAAGATGCAACTTGTAGTCTTTGTATTTGTAAATTTAGAACTTCAGAGTTAATATCAGAAGAAAAGTCACTTCAGAAGTCAAATATACTTGGCTTTATCATCTTTCCTCATAACACACTGATTCATATTACACTTAAAAAATGTAGCAGGCCTAATATTTAATTAAGATTTCTGCATTTCTTCCTATACAATTTCCAGTCGTTTGAATGATACATATTTTACTGAATGAATATTTTAATGAATGAAGTTTGATTTACTGATGATATATTCATAAATCTTGTTCTCATTCTCTGTTGTTTTATTGATGATGTGACTGATGTAACTCAGATATGAATCACATTATGTAAGTGTGCTTAAATGGCGTAATCCAGATGGATGGAACATTTACGTGCAATGAAATAAAGTTAAAAATCTCCAATACATACAACATAAATCTTCAATATTATGTCTATTTTTTGAGTACCTACTGAAGATATTTTATTTGTAGGTCAGGTTCACGTCTTCCCAGAGATGCTGATTCTAATCTGACGTGTAAAAAATGGTGGTGAACGAGACTCTGAAAAGTTAGAAAACTTGCATTGCGTATCGGTCGGCCCGCTCAGGCCTGACCCACCTGGAGCCCTGAACCTCCAGCGCCTCCTGTGGGTTTATTCCAGCAGCTCCTGCCAGCATGTGGAGCAGGGAGGGGACTGCAGCACTGCATTCCTCTTGTCAACACTGACAGGAGCCAGCTGGAGGCTGGAGGCTTACCGCTCTGCTCGGGCTGGGCTGCAGACAGGAGAGGAGCAGGGGGAGTGTAGGAGGGGAGGGGAGGACGGATGGAGGGAGGGAAGGAAGGAGGGAAAGAAAAGGTGGGCAGGGCTGCCGTGTAATCACTCCTGCCTGAATGCCTGGTACAGTGTGGAGGAGTGGAGCTACTTCTGCTTTGTAAGCTATAGACAGAGGGCGAGAGAGGACTTGGATGTGTCACTTCTGTCATCTCGCTGTGTGAGGAGTGTGTTGGCTGTTGACTCAGTGGATCATGGGGGGAGGCAGGTTGATGCTGCTGCTGTGCTGCTGCTGCTGCTGTGGGCCCTGGTGGCTGACAGGTACAGTATGGTACAGCACTTTTTAATGCTGCATTAACAACGAACAAAGTTGTGTAGTTGTGTTTGTGCACGAGGGTGGAGTCCTGGCACAGAGAAGATGAACAGCTTTAGGGTTCTTTGGGTGTAGAGTATTTTAAAGGACTATGTTAATGCAAGTTGACTGCTGCTGCCAGGGCTTAATGTTGAATGCGGTTTGATGAGGCTGATACCATGCAGTGTTTGTGGCACTGGGTTTTCTTAGAAATATGCTGCAATATATCACTGTCTAGTTGATGCAATTAATATGACATGGCTGGTTTAATTGCGTTAGGGAAGACTTCAAATCTAATTCACTTGGAACTGTACAACAAATGACCATTTCCTTCAGTCATTTCCTCCTCTGCAAATGACAATGATGGAAAATGTTTCCTGCTAATATGTCCCTGCTCAGTTTTATGTGTTCATGGTCATCTTTATATCCTATTAAGTAATTTAGTTTAACTTCCAGGCATCTAATACAGTCCCTTTGATTGATTAGCCACATTGATTTGATTCAACTGTTTGATGAAATATGATCTACAACCTATGAGTGATGTGTAGCAACAGTTGAGGAATAAATGGATATTTGTTGTTACACAGTAGACTTTCCTGTAGTACTAAACTGTGTCTAACCTTTCAGGTGTGCACTGTGAGGTGGATATCAACGAGTGTGACAGCAGTCCCTGCCAGAATGGTGCCATGTGTGAAGACGCTGCCAACTCCTATAGGTGTCATTGTCCTGTGCCAGAGCCTGGCCAGGAGCCCTGGGGTGGGCGAGACTGTGACGTCCGCCTGGTCGGCTGCCAACAGCACCAGTGTCAACACGAAGCAGCCTGCGTCCCCGTGCTGACCGATGACGGAGAGCATGGCTACACCTGCGCATGTCTGCCCGGCTGGACCGGAGAACGCTGCAACACCTCCACCACCTTCTCTTTTAACTCAGAAGGCTACGTCCACATGCAGCTGCCTGATTTCAGCAACAGAACAAGGCGAGAGGCTGACGAACACTACCACGGGCTCCACATGAAGCTCAGGTTCAAAAGCACTCTGCCTGACATGGTGCTGTACTTCCGGGGCTCCATGGAGCGCTTCATGTCCTTGGAGCTAGTCGGAGGCTTGCTCCAGGCCAGGATGAAGTCGGGGAAAGTACTGCAGGTTATCTACCCTGTACCAGTTAACGATGGGGAGTGGCGTGAGGTCACCGTGACCATGGATGAGAGGCTGGTCCTGGTTGTAAAAGGACTGGGCTGTTTGGAAGGGTGCCAGGTGAAGAATGAGGGCTACAACCATCTGATCTTCCTCCAGCCCAGCTCCTTTCAGCAGCTGTACATAGGAGGGGCACCACAGGAGTATTTGGCCCATACATCCAGCGGGAGGGGCTTCATTGGCTGCATGGAAGACCTTCAGGTTGATCATAAGCTGCTGTTGCCTCAGGACCTCATCAGGGAGGAGAACCAGGGCTTTGAGCTGGGGTGCACCAAAAAAGACTGGTGTCAGGATGACCCCTGTCACCAACGGGGGGATTGTGTGGACATGTGGGTTCGTCCCAGTTGTCAGTGTCGTCGGCCTTACTTTGGAGAACACTGTGAGCAAGGTGAGAGTACTTACAGTATACCTCAAAAGTCTACAAGAATAAAGGCTACTTTTAGACTAAAAATGCTTAATTTGCACCAGCAGTATTCAGATGCTTACTTAAATAAAAGTACGATTTGCACATTGTGAAAATACTAATCTACAAGTAAAATATCCACATTCAAAACCTTAACTTAACCTTTAAACATCCACCAGGTCACAGGTACCCATTTTAGGGTTAGGGCTACATTTGACCATGTTTTAACTGATGTAGTTTAGGTTGTGGTTTAGCATAAACATAGAAACTACAACACGATCCATTTCAAATTATGAGTAATACGTGTACTTTCGCCTTAAACTTCTTTTGTCATAACCCTAACCCTAAGTGAAAGTTGTATTTTACTATTATGTATGAAGTTTTGGGTTCATATCACTTGATGTGTATGTTGCATTTTACTGCTGTAGATGTTTAAGGTCGAGCTATTTTCTATGCTGCTGAGTAGTTTAATCTACAGCAATGCATCATATTCAATAAGATCATCATATGTTTGTAGCATCGCTGTCCTGTGAGAACCATATACCTCTAAAAAGTCAACTTTTTTCACAAGTTCATAAATCTGAGCTACTTACCTCACATTGTTTGGGACTGCTAGTATCAACATTCAGATACTGAGATGTTCTTCCACAGCTATATCAATTGATCTTAAATTATCAAGAAGTGCCAGGTGATGATCTGGAGGATTTTTGTGGTGCAGCAATAAAGTTTTCAGTTCTCATGTGATGTGTAAGACAAGGAGCGACAGGTAAAAATGAATTCAGCAGAGCCTGAGACGTCATAATGTTTATTCTCATCCAGCTTTCTGTTGGACGCCCCCGTCTTTTGAACTCCTACTTCCTGATAACTACAAAACGAATAACCAAACTGAAATTCAATTGCAGTCATATTGTGATTATTTTGACAGATATTTTGATTATGATAATGTTCACATTTTCACAGAAAAAAAAAAAAGAAATTATTGCTGGAGTCCATATAAGCAAGTACTCTCCTGTATGTCTGGAGAATATGATTTGTAGGCTGGGACATCTCTTCAGCACAATGTTTTAGTTATAATGGTATGGTATAGGACACATGTTGTCAAAAAATTGCTGCTGTCTTGTTAATCAATGCTTTCTTGCACTGGTCAAAGCTGTAAATGTTAACACATTGTTATGAATCATTTTGGATTTGATTTTCTTCCTTTTCAAGAGACTTACTGGTTGCCTGTTGCAGGGATAAACACCAGCCACTAACCATTAGAAACATTACTTATTAGCTTCACAAGCTGTAGATGAGGTGTCATAGTAGAGGTGCAAATGATGGTAATTGAGTATTTTACTCAAACTTGTGTATTCCCTGTTTCACAAGCCCATTCCTACCCCCCCAACTAGAGAACTACAAAATGATGTTATTGACATTAAAACTGCAACAGGATTAGTGAATACAATATCATGGATGGAGCATGTGTGAGTGTATTTAAGATACTGACAACTCTGTTTTTCCCACCTCCCTCTCAGAGCACCTGTCCTGGACATTTGGTCACGAGAACACCACTAGCTATGCTGTTTTCAGCATCGCAGAAACCCATGGAGACAACTTCACCATCTCCTTTCTCATGCGTTCACTCAAACACAACGGCCTGGTCCTGCAGCTCCGTCGAGAAGGAAAGCCTTACCTGACTATCTACCTAAAAGAAGGCACTGTTGCCATCTACAGCCCCCACACCACACTGCTGTCAGAAGCCAAGTTTGTCACTGATGGCAACAACAATCTGGTGACGTTAAAGGTGCAGTATGGCCATGTGGTCTTCCCTAAAGCGGGGAATCATCGCGCCCTGGGGAACGTGAGCATAGAGGCAGGTGATGAGGCGTATGTAGGGGGACTCCCTCCAGGGAAGAATATGAACGCATGGGGGGGAAACTTCAAGGGCTGCCTGCAGGACGTACGGCTGGACCACAAGCACCTGTGGTCTAGACAAATAACCGCTGCGGATAATCCAGAGGAGATTGAGGTTTATCACGCCATCACTGACGAGAATGTGCTGCCAGGATGCCAAAGCGATGACACATGCAAGGTAAAAAAATCTGCATATTACTAGCTTCACAGATATATTTTGTATACGCATTCCATTCTATTGTACTGTGGAGGTTTCGACCACTTGAGGCGCCACGGAGCTACATTTCCTTATGAGTGTTTTGTTCGTATCATCCAGGGGGCAATGACAGCAGCTCCAAAATCTTAAAGTGTAATACTGGTGATGGTCTCTAGGTGCTGGCTCCAAAGAGGCCTGGGTCCCATAGACTTACATTGAACTTCTCTCTAAAAATAATAATTTTATTCAAGTCATTATGGTGGTGGCACTTTATTTGGCCCCTCTAATAAGACTTCTGGTGGTCCTTTGGTAAATTATTCCTCCTTTAATAAGATTTTAGGGCTAATAGAAGGCTGTCGTGATGTCTGCTGTGTCGGGCTTTGATTCACAGGTGTTATTATTAATAAAATGCATGTTTTGTTTAGACAGACAGCTCAACTGTAGTTGTGGTTAATAAGTTACAGGAACAAGAGCATCAAATGACCTTCATCATTTTGTGAACTACAGGGGAGCCAGGGGGAACTTGTCTCCTCTTAATAAGACATGAGCTCCGCAGAAAACATGATTGGCGAAACTTTGGGAGGTCTCTAAAATATTGACAATATGCTATTTTGGCCATGCATTTCTATTTTCCTTATGCTCATGCATGATGCTAACTAAAATGACCAATGATCAATAAAAGCAAATCGACCCCATGGTTCTGACCACATTTTCAGAAACAGAAATTATAGGAATGATTTAGGAATAATTTAAGTGATTGCATTAAACATTTTCAGTATTAAGTTTAGGTTAAATCTAAGTTATGATATGGTAATACATTATTGGATTAATGCTAAAATGAGAAAACTCATCTAGGCTAAAATCCGTACCACAGTTTGGGCAAATAATGTAAATTCTGAGAGCAGCACCATAGGACAGGCAGCACTGTTAGTTAAATCAAGGGATTTGTTCAGCTATAGACTGTCAAGTTGTATTTGAGTTTGATTGTGTGAGTGTTAGTGTTAACCATTGCCTGTGTTTAACTCAAGCGGTGCATAACTTTTGTTTGGGGTATACTAAACAGAGGGTTGAACTGTCGTAAGACAAAGATTTAAAGAAATCTATCAAAGAATCACTGAAATAATTAAATTTGGACCGAAGTGTTGTTCTGACAGAATGAGTCAACATATCAGAGAATTAAGAGATTGGCTCTTATTAAGCTGTAATGAAACAGACACTTACATGTTTTGCCAGTTTATGGATCGCACAGTGTATCCATGATAATCGTGTTAGCTTCTCTGAGTACTGTCTGATAGTTTGGCCGTGCTGTATTGCCTCAACCCTATTAACATTGATCTGACTGTGAATCCCTTTGATCTGTGAGTTACCGCTCAATCCTCTCTGCAGCTTTTACCTCGGTGGTTGCATCAGGTGAGAGATTTCGCAAGTGATCATCTAATCCATCCACCTGTGTTTGTCTGTGTGCAGGATGAGCCTTGTTTCAATGGCGGACAGTGTCAGATCACCTGGAATGACTTCAGGTGCGACTGTCCCACAAACTACTCCGGCCGGCTTTGCGAGACACGTTTGTGGTGCGTCGAGAACCCTTGTTTTGGCGGAGTGCGCTGTGTAGACCTGCAGGATGGATATGAGTGTGAGTAATCCTTTGATGAGTCCAAGTCAAGTCAGGTCATGTCATGTTTGTTTGTTTAGCTCTTAATCAGACTTACAGACTTGAAATGTAATGGCCTTTAAATGGAAAGGACAACTTTCCAACATTAGACCTTCACTGACATCAAAGGGAAAAGTCCTTAGTACAACATGTGGAAGAAAGTCCATGACGTCAACGGTGTGACTGCAAGTTTATCCTATAGCAGACTGATATATATGGAAGAAGTGAAATGGGAACAGGAAGTTTTATGTGAAATGTGACACTAAGTTTCAAACTCCAAAATATCTACAAAAATAAACCCTGAGGCCAAAACTATATATGCAGTAGCAACTGAGCAGGACAAACAGCATCAACGAAGAATAAGCAGAACAGGGGACAATACTACGAAGCAGGATTAAGGGGTTAGTGAGGTAACTTCAGGTTCAACGCAGGGTTTTTAGCTTCACTTTTTACCGGGGTGAACAGCCATGCTGAACGCCTACACTGCTCTGGAAAAAAACTTGTGTGAATAGTGAGGGTTACTTGAAGACCATTTAAACAAACTTTTTCATTTGTATATTGATATAATCCTAATGCCTTGTACTTGTAGATTTGTCAGTGTTGCTTTTAGTCTGTATCATGTTGTTAAATTCCTCATATGTGTTTAGGATTACAGTTTGTTCTGCCTCTTCTGTCCATGATTGATCACCTGGCGCCAACTCTTGATAATAATTACACATCAGTATTTAACTGACACACAATGCTCCTCACACAGGTTTAACTGAAGCCAGTTTTCAGGACAATGCCCTGCAGTATGTTGCCAACAGCTCCCTGCTCAACCCTGTAACCGGCATCACCATGGACATAAGAACACGGGACGAGAATGGCATCTTGTTACGGGCCACCAGCAAAGCACAGGTCTTCTGCCTGGGCCTGCTCAACTCCACACTGCTAGTCAAACTGGACAGCGGAGCCGGTTCAGAGCTGCTGGCCTTCACAAGTGACAGGACCATCGCGGACGGGGCGTGGCACCACATCCAGCTTTTCATGGTGGACCCCACGCAGTCAGTGTCCCGCTGGCGCCTCACAGTGGACGGGCAGAGAGATGGGGCAACCTTTGGTAATGCTGGTAACCTCAACTTCCTCAATGATACCAAAATCTGGTTGGCTGAGAAATACGCTGGATGTTTAGGAGAAGTGAGAGTCGGTGGAGTCTACCTGCCGCTCATTAATGTACCAGACGCCCCTCAGATGAGCAGCTTCTCCAGACTAGGTGGGCATGAGCCAATCATAGGATGCGAAGGCGCTCCGATATGTGATTCCCAGCCCTGTCTGAACCAGGGTGTGTGTCAGGACCAGTTTAATGAGTTCAACTGCAGCTGCAGCTCGGGATGGGAGGGGGAGCTGTGTGAGAAGGAAATAAATGAGTGTTTGTCAAGTCCCTGTGTCTATGGTACATGCACCGACCTTCTGGCAGACTACAGGTGCGACTGTGAGCCCGGGTACACGGGTAAAGACTGTCAGGACGAGGTGGATAACTGCCTGGAGTTCATCTGTGTGAATGGAGGGACCTGCGTGGAAACGATGGGAATTCACACGTGTTCTTGTCCTCCGGGCTACGTCGGCAAACGCTGCCAGTGAGTACATGCTTCTGTTTATTAGAAAATCTAATAAACCACAAAAAAAAGCTAAAAGGATACACAAATATTTTTTTTAATTGGTTGTTTTAGTTTGATGAATTTTAATAATTTTGGAAAAATGGAATTTCAGCTTAGCAGGTTTTCTAATGTATGCATAAGTGATGCAACTCAGAAATTATTTAACATTCACTGTAAATAGTTAAACATCAACGTTTAACTGTCTACTCACTGGTAGCAGTTGGCAAGCGCTCCCAGTGAGTAGACGTAAGTATTTCTCAGCAGCACATTTTCAGGTCTTAACTCATCCATATCCAGACTACAACCCCTGAGCATTACTGTAGGATTAAAACATCTGTTTTCTAGAAGCTCACATTATTTCTCTCCCCTGTCTCCTTAGTGCCTTCTGTCTCCTTGACATAAATGTGTGTCTTCTCCTTCTAATGTGATGAGTTAAAAGATAATTTTACAGTTACATTAACATCACAAGATCACATATGTCTTTACAATAATATAATTCTTTTGAAATATAAAACCAAGTTAAAATGCCACTGATTTTACTGACTCCAGTCAGTTTATTCGGTTTATTATTATTTATATAGTGTTGACTCTATTAGCAGGCTGCAAAATAAAGTCATCCACAATAAAAGCTAACAGGCTCCATTAATGTGTTTTATTGTCAGTGGTTTGGATTTGATGAACGTCAATAATTCTGGAAAATATGGAAGTTCTAATAATAAATAATAAGTTGTACTACAGAATTTACAAAAATGTAGTTTTACAGGACACGACATTTCATCAAGTGATTTTTTTTAACAAATGTATGAATCATGGAACATCTCAAAAGTGACTTAACATGTAAATAGTTATGCATGAATATTTAACTGACTGTGCACTTACTGAATAATTAGAGCTAAAATGCTCATTAGTGGCACCAATCACAACTTTTGCCTGTAAATGAAAAACCTTGACTCTGCACCTCCAGGATATAGTCTGTATGTTTCTGAGGGAGTTAAGCCTCATGAATAGTCAGCATTGTGTTTGACTTACCAAAGATTTAAACTCAAGTCTGATCTGATTAGTGTTGAGGCCAGAATCATTATTACACAATGCACTGTGCAGTCCTTAACTGGAATATTGTCATTAAATGCTAGTGCATTAAATTCTATGGAAAACACATCCGTTTGTAATAATAAAACATGTTTGTGTGTATTTTAGGTGGCGTTTCCCTCCAGTGGCTTGTGATGCGAAGACAGAGTGTCTTAATGGAGGGGTTTGTATGGGAGGCGAGTCTGGAGGCAACTGCACCTGCAAGCCAGGATACACTGGTGCCAGGTGAGGACAGCACACTGCACATTCCTCACCGCACACCTGCTGCTCAGGCGGAAGTGTGTCTGAACTGCGTACAAGTGTAAAGGTCAGGAGAGTGTGTGTGTGTGTGAGCCGCCGCTCTGTCAGTCAGCGTTGTGTTAAAGCCCCGCTGATGTGTTTCAGGTGCGAGACGGAAATAGACGAGTGCGAGTCCAGCCCTTGTCTCAACGGAGCCACCTGCCTGGACAGACTCAACCACTTTCAGTGTCTGTGTGTGCCAGGCTTTAGTGGCACACTCTGCGAGAGCAACGTAAGTTACAGACACGGCTTTATTGAATTACGTCACTTTCAGCGTGCGCACTCAAACCTGAATCTGAGCTGAATTCAAAATCCATCACTTAAATCTGCACTTGGGGATGTTTTCTAAAAACAATGAAATACAGATAAAAAAACATAAAAAGTGAAATATGGGGCTTCCTGGTGTTAAGGGCACCGATGATGAATTGCAGCGTCCTCGGTTTGATTCCAGGTTCAGTTCCAAGTTTTTTAGATCCACGATCTAAAAAACTTGGGTCCCCAATTGTCAGAAACTGACAAAAGTTGCAAGAAAACATAAATGATGTGAAAGATAAAACAAGATGAAAGTTACATAAAAGGTGACAATGAAATAAAAGACACACAAGATAAAACCAATGTAAAAGATGCAAGAAGACAAAAGCAACGTAAAAAGAGACTTTTTTTTGACAGCAGAAAAGTCAGTAAATGTAAACATCATAGCAATTCATAATATATTTTTATAAATTAGGGTCCCTAGGAGACATAACATGTATTTTTTGTGTCTTGAACTGAAAAAGTTTGGGAATCACTGCGATATTGCGATGTAAAAATACTCCTTTACAAATCCTGTATGAAAAATAGTACTTAAGCAAAAGTGTGTAAGTATTAGCAGCAAAATGTGGTCCTTGTGTATTCATGTGTATTGTGCGCTGTCTTCTTACAGAAAGAAGAGCATAAGGAGCGAGTCCCGTGGCTGGCAGTGACCATCCCTCTGACCACCCTGTGTGCATTGTTGGCCATCCTGGCGGTGTTTTTCCTTGTCGTTACGGCCCGGAAGAAACGTCAGTCAGAGGGCACGTACAGCCCCAGCTCACAGGAAGTGGCTGGTGCCCGGCTGGAGATGGGCAGCGTCCTCAAAGTGCCCCCAGAGGAGAGGCTGATCTGAGGCCCGCAGCCCTGCCTCACCCAACGCCTTACATCCAGAGGATGTGTCTAATTAAAGGGCAGAGAGAACATATGCTCGGCAGTGCCGTGCTGCCGGGCCGCGCTGCCCTGCGGGGAGGTGATGGAGGAGGATAAATCAACGATTGGTCCTCTACCTGGGAAACTACTGAAGCCTCAGAGATGGACAGGTTGAAGAGCAGAGGCTGAGAGAGGCTGTCCTGCAGGGGGGCATGTCAATGACACTCCTCCGGCTGAAAAGTCCAGTTTTGAAGACACTTAATCGCTTGGGGCTAAAATTATTTAATAACCGTTCCCCCCACCAAAACTCTGGATATTAGGAAAAATATCCACACAGGCTGAAAATCACTGAAACTCTTATTCTCAGTGCCCTGGGTACAGTCATGTGAGGGCAAGTAATTCATCATTTATGCTTTAGCAAAACTGGGCCTTATTTGCATTCACAACCTTTTTCTGTTGAATCCACTGCTGACTCTGTTTGCATGTCAGGGGAAACGGAACTGTGTAGAAGGAGAAATGTAGATCTGAAGAACATTCTGTCAAATTAGACTTTAATTTGCAAATTCTAAAACACTCTTTTACTTGTACTAGACTTTAAATTCAACTTACACTGGATGAAAACAAAGGGGTTATGAGTATATTTTTCTCATCATTTTTTCTCAGTAAATGTATTATTTCTCTATTCGCTCCATCAGGAAAATAGATCTGGCAGTTGCAAAAATCTGTGCAAGAAACTGTGTTCTTGATTGAAGTATTAAGTTTCCCCTTTGCTGAATAAGACATTTTGAATCCGTACAATTTTGTCTTGGCCACCAGTGATTTGGGGAAGATGAGAGCTGATTCGTATTTTCAATAACTCCACTCGGTACAGCTGAGTCATCAGGAAAGATTATTCTCAAGTCGAAGGCAGTATTCTTCCGTTACATGTCTGCAGGTTTTTCATTCAGCCAAAGACTGCGCCAGCCTCTGCCTATAAACTGTGTTCAGAGTGAAAACTCACACTGTTCATTAAATGGAATGATGATGGACGTCACTGCAGCCTCCGCAAAAGACAAAAACTGTTGTTAATAATCACTGTATTATCCTGTCAACGTGCACTGTACGACTACAGGCAGACCACTCTGCCCAATGTTTATCACTGTATTACTGCGTATGTTTACTCTGAGTGTTGTCTTTGTGTTGTGTATAATGTGTTTCAACAGTCACTGTATGTTTTAATATTTTGAAGGAGATCAGTATTTAAAATCCTATTGCTGTGGTTTGAGGCGCTCACATCGGTATTTGTGGACATATGATGAAGTGTCAGGAAAAGGGAACACTTTCTTTCTTTGCAACATACACAGCATTTATTTAATTTAAAGAAGAACTTCATTTCAAGAGTGTTATGAGAAGATCAAAACAGTCTTCGTGAATGGAGCTGGATTCAGGACGTAATTAGCCTGAAAGAAAAGAAGAGGGACTTGCAGCTTACTTGGCTTTAAATATGCAGACCAGCAACTTTAAGGCTCTGTGATAAGCAATTTGTGACTCTCTATTTAATTGGTACACAGGCATGTATGTCATGAATGCAATTTGTGGTTATTGGCCACGACATTCATCATCACTGGATATGGTTCGTAGAGGTATCAGACAGATGGAGAAACTGCTTGGCCAGTAATATTCGTGTATATATTGAGTAAGATTTAACCTGTTAATTAGGTTTAAAGGTCCAGTGATCAGTACACAGAGTTAGATGTTTATGCTAAATGAGGCTAATCACCTCCAGACTCTGCAACAGACAATATCAATCTTCTTATGTCACTCCAGGAGTGTGTGGAGTGTTACAAGTTTCTGTGACGTAATTTTGTGACGCTGAGCAAATTAGACTCCTCTGTGATTTAAACGCTGACCAGATGTTCTTAGACTTTGAGAGTATCTTAAAGACTTGTCAGAGGGAGAACTTTACCTCTTCATTTGTGATGCCACTGTATTCGTATCTGTGATCCAGGAAGTCCCACTTGCCTTTCACTCTGTTCTCACCAGTGCTGCTAACATAACTAAACCATTTAACTGGGATGCTTTAACAGTTAACTAAAGGTGCTGTGGCAATATATACCTAGTGAAGTTACAGCTGAAGATGAATTGTGAGAATGAATTCGTAGTAGTGAATGTCATTTTAAAGGAGTAATAAGTAGCATTTTGATCACGATGTGTGGAGCCCAGTTACTCAACCATTGTTCTGTTATACTTTGACCTTGCACTGATTAGATAAGACGATGTGGCCAAAGTATGCGGACTCTCCCACTTTTGGTCTAGTGCTCCTTAATTCCACTGAAGGAGTTCCATAAAGAAGTGGCGTTTTTCTGCAGATCATCGTTGGGATGAACTGGAAAAATATCCTCGGAAAGTCTGCAATTGAGACTGTTTTTGCAGTGGGGGTTATCGCCAGTCATCAATCACATACTGTATATGTGCAATGTCTGCATCCATATACTTCTAACCTTAAGGTATAACGGTATTATCAAAGTTGAAAAATTCTGAAACATGATTTTGTCCCCACGTGCTTGTCATTACAGCTGTAAGTTAGGCTACATGTCTTTTTGTTATTGTATGCATGCATTTTTACCGAAACTGCCCAAAGCAGATGCAATTTACAACTGAGAGAAGAGGAAACGCTGTAAATGTTGGCTGAATAATCAACCACAGAAGTCAGGCTCTGTGGGTAAAAGGTGACATTTATTTTTAGAAGCATGGTCAAATCCAAACGCACGCTTCTGACGTCACATATTTTGTC
>JAPQRN010000027.1:6276019-6289578 GCA_037367275.1 Coranthus polyacanthus
TCCACATCCACATCCACATCCACATCCACATCCACATCCACATCCACATCCACATCCACATCCACATCCACATCCACGAAGATACACACATATACACGCAAATTTAAGGACCTCTTGGAACCACACGCGCACGCACACAAAGGCCTCATGCACGTATTAACACAAGCACATAATCTTCCTATGCAACCATTTCTAGTTTCAAAAATTCACTCTCGCACCTTTACAAATATATCCCGAAGCAATAAGGAGCGATTTTCGAGCAAAAAAAAAATCTGACTATGTAAAACTGTAATATATTGTATGTCAGTGTTAAAGGATAATTTGGTTTTTATTACTCCTACTTATGTCTGATAGTCAGCACGCTCGTGTTTCTTGGACTTTCTGCTGCTCTGTTCTCAGATCTCAACTGGAATTTTGGTAAGTACAGTGTTATCATAAATTACAATATCAAATGTCCAGGAAATTTGAAACAACAGAGCGCAAATTGAGGGGAAAAAAAAAAGAAGAAAAAATGTGAATTATCCTCTAATGGCACAATGATAAAGGTGTAGATGGTAGAGGGAGAAACTGCAGAATTGAGGAGATGTATCCTCATTTATATTTCTGACAGTTGTGGGAAAACCAGTCACAATGTGCCAAAATCTTTATTTTATTTTATTTTTATTTTTTTGTCTTTTTGGCGGCCTGTTTTTAACAAGGACTCACAGACTGACAGAAACAAGCGTATGCTTATCTTTAACACTTTATGCCTTTGAGTCCGATATTTATTCCTACACTATTTATTGTAAATCGCCTAAAGTTAAGAAACTGTCCATTTTATTCAAATATTTGTCATAAGTTATACTTAACTTTTTTATTGATTATCTATATTCAATCCAGATGAAATTAAATCAGAAATTTGCTGCTGGCCACAAAGATATTTTTCAGGATTCTTTTTATGTATTTCAGGTGCAACACAGTGAAAACAGTATTTATTACAAATACAAACTGGACTTATATCTATATTAATAGAAGGTAGTTTAATAAATGTTTAGTACAGGTTGTCCAGATCCCAAAAATAAGAGAAATAAAATACTTCTTTTTAAGCGTTAATATAGAATTTATTCAGTTGATTCGTTCGTAATGTTTCTGTCTCTTAACAGCAAAGTTAAACGTTATTCATGCCAGGAATGTTCTTTGCACAAAACTATACAAAGTCATAATAATTCATACGGACATTTTTCACATCAGAAATCACTGAGAGAATGATTTTTCATTGTTTACCCATTTGGAGCACACATACTTTACTTTTTATATCCTTCTCAAAGCCAAGCGTTCTTGCAGAGATGTGGTAGAAATGTCACAAACCCGACAGTCCTTCCTAAATGTCACTTTCAGACTCAGTTTGGCTTCCCTTCCCTGGGTGTGAATTATTGGTTTACGGTTTCACCTCAGACTGGACTTTCTGCCAGCACATAACAAATAAACTGCAAACTCTTCCATTTGCATAAACTGTATAACGAGGCAACATCTGCTGCAAATAAAATTGCCTTATTTTATTATTTTTCATCTTTAATTCAATGATCAGCAAACTAGTTGGCAGCTCCGGTCGACTGTATCGCCTTAAATGCTTTGTTGTAACTTTGTAGAGTGTGTAACAAAGTGAGCAATTAACTCCCTCAGCATTGCCTCAAGGCAGAATAACCTGCCTGTACAGTCAGCTCAGATGTTAATGACAAATCATTGTTGAAGTTTCCCCGAAGAGCAAATACAGTAACTCTGTTCCACTGAACCAGCAGAGGGGGTCCGCAGGTTTGTTTTTTTTGTGTTTTTTTTGGGGGGGGGGTGGGGGGGTGGCGGCCCAGGGGTCAGATTTGGGCAGGCTTTGTTCACAGCTGTATTGTGGAGGAGATGGGGAAGCTGAAAGCCTGGTACTGTTTGTCTGTACTTGAAACAGAGAGAATTTGGGGAGGAGGAGAACAACAGAGCTAATTAGTCAAGAGGAGCTGACAGAGCCCAGCCAAGTGGCTCAGAGCCAGTGAGGAGGGAGGAGGGGTGGTGGTGAGGGCATCAGGGTTACACTCATAATGGTGTGCAGATGCTGGACTTTAATTTAATATCACAGTCAGTCACACTGCAATTTGCATGGCTATATGTCTAAGTGTTCGTTTTAACTACTACATATAACATTTTGTGTGGTGAATCTTTAATTTGTGATCCTGTTAAGGCAGAAGACAGTCAGAGAAGAAGAAAGGAATGGTAAGAAGGGGAAATACGTTTTTTGGGAAGTACTGTTCTTCGGGTACACGCACTTTCCATTTTGCGCTACTTTGTACGTCCACTAAACACTATATTTCAGGAAAATACTGTACTTTCTACTCCAAAATATGCATTCGACAGCTTTAGTTACTTTTCAAGTGGCGGAGAACATAACAAGCTTTTGAAATACAGAACATTGTGAAAAGATTAAACCAATTTCTTCCAGCCGTTTTGTCTTCTGACGTCTTACAAAAACCAGTGTGTAGTCTGGCTCACATTTCAGATATCTACGAGTTGTTAACAGCTCCACCAGTGATTTTTCCCTCTGAACTTCTCACATGGTTTCATTTTAATAAATAATAAAATCATCTAATGTCTCACAAAAAAAATAAAAAAAATAAAAATATATCAAAGATTAGAGAATAAGTCCAAAAAACTGAAAACAGATTTGTGTATCAGAGCTTTGTGTTTTTTTTCCTCCTCTTTCTTCTCCTGGATTCTGGATATAAAGTAGTTCAAACCGACTCCACCTCCAGCAGAAACCACAGTAAGATGCTGCACTGATGCTTCACCGTTAATAACCCAGTGTCACATATAATAATCTATGAGTCAGTTTGCTTGAATACTTTAACCACATTTTGCTGCTGATACTAATGGACCTCTGCTTACGTGAGATTCCTCATACAGGATTTTACACGTCGCAGAGTACTTTTACATTGCGGTATCAGTAGTAAAGGGTCTGAATGCTTCTTCCACCACCGCCTTCGACCTACTGTACTCACTGTTTTTTTTTTTTCGCTCAGGCTTTGGCTTCTCATCTGACTGCCTCATTAGACTTTCATTAGAGCTGGTCTCAGCAATTAAGCCGGTGTGTACAATGTTATCATCGACTTCCAAACAGCACACAAGTTGTATGAAAAGGGAATTATCGTTTAAGACTTCGGCGTCATTGTTGCGAAGCTCTTATAGCAAAATTCTTCCTCTGTAGCACAAGCAGGAAAGTGAGCAGCTGTCCGTCATAGAGAAGGTAAGACGACAAACAGTGGAGAAAGAAAGAAAAAAAACAGAGATGTAACATCAATCACAATGCACTGTCACCGCTACAGTCACATGCAGTTGTCAGCATCAGAGAGGAAGGCTGACATGTTATTGATATCGACGCACACTGTGTGGTGCAAACTGCATCTCGCACAAAAGTAAAACGAAAGTGACAAATGTAAATCAGGAGGGGGCACCCTGTCTGAAAACTTTTGGAAGGACACGTTTCATTCATTTCATCCAACACTGAACTCTTTTTATTTTGAGATGTTCTGGAAGGGACAGTGACAGAATATAGACACTTTGTCTCTGTCTTTTATAGACTGGATGCAAAACTCACAAATCCTAGTCCCTGAGAGGAGTTTCCAGCTCTGTCAAATGCTCCAAACAGCAAACCTTAATTTAACTCATGCATCAGGCTTTAAAGCGACAGGAAAAGGGAGATGGACGGACAGGCTGGCAGGGAGGAAGGCAGTCGAAAAGTGAGCAGTGAGAAATGAAAGCTTGTTTAATTAAGCTGAAGCTACAGGGACACTGCAGACCAGCCTGTCAAATCAGCCTGGCCTTCTGCTTATGTACTGTTGAGCTGCACAATGTCTCACAGTACATGGCAGCTGCCCTCCACAGCCAGCGTGCTACCGTTGAAGATGTACAGCAGGTCTGTAAATAAGAGCTATTCTGTGACTTTTACCATCCTCTACTTCAGAGCAGGACATAAATATTTACATTAATCAAACCTTCAACAAAAATCTCAATTCCACTGCTGGGTACAAAGTGAAACCTGGGGGTGTGTCGTTACACAGACTTCTAGGACACTGCAGAGGTTTAGTACGTGTTTATGTCAATTAAGGAACCGGAATGAAGTGTTACCTAATGGATGAATGTGGGCCAGGGAGAAATGTATCTGATATTGCAGAGTAGGATGGAGTCACGGCTCAGATGAGGACTGTGTGAGGCAGAATGAGAAAAGAATAAGAATGAGAAAATAACAGTGAGCCTAAGGATCGGTCTCAATGTAGCTTCACCTTCCCCCGGCGGTTCCTGCAATGATGCAAACGAGAGAGAAAAGTTACACATTCCTACGGAGTTACTCTGAAGAGAATGAGGCGTGGTCATAAAGTGTAATAGTTTCATCTCATTAGCCATGATGCCTTTTGTTTCCACCGATGACATGCTAAGAGAACGGCACCTAAATGTGTCGTTAGGTAGATTTCCATCCAAATGCATCATAAAATGTTCAAGTTTATGTACATTTTCATCCACTATCTGACTTTAAGAGCTAGTTCTACAACATCATCACAGTTTAAATGTCTGCCCATTAGATGTAGTATTTCATATACTACTACATACTACCTGTACTGTTGATTGGAAAGCTGAAGCTGCCTGATAGGTTTTGCCTCCTGAACTGAACGACTAGTCTGGACGATATATAACGTAATTTCAAAGTCTTCCATGGTTTGTCCAAGCCTTTGTCTTACGTTTCTTTCTGCAGTACTTCATTGGTGTTTGTTTTTTTGTGTTAATTCAGTAAAAGTTGCAGTCTCTTTATTGGTCAACACATGCGATTATTCACTAAAGCTGCTCCTACTGCAATTATTTCCATTTGCCAGTTACTTTACAGACACTAACTTTTCCACCTCTCACTATCGTAGAAGAGTTTGTGATATTTGACTTTTTTTGTTTCCATTCGGGGTTTTTTAAATGTGCAAACTGAAAATGTGAATTAAAACCACAAGTGGTAAGTAGTCACCCTGAGGCATCCCCCAAATTAATGCAGTATGTCATTTATGTATGCCATCCTTTAAAAATGCAATGCCAGCTACAATCTGTTTTATTTTCCATCAGCAGAACTGCCAGTGTGTCCTTGCTCTTCAGAAATCATGTTTTTTTGCCAGGTATGTTCACAATACGAGGAATTTGTCCTGGTATGTAGGTGCATACAGTAAACAGAAAAAGAGTATTGTAACAAAAGTAGTGCAAAAGGAGAAGTGCATTAATGTGATGCATATTGTCCAGGGGGTGGAGGGGTCTGTGTCAGTGGAGGTCCTGGGCCTTGTTCATGACGCCAGCAGCAGACGGAAAGAAACTGTTCTTGTGGCGTGAGATTCTGGTTCCGATGGGCTGAAGCCTCCTGCCAGAAGGAAGCGTTTCAAAAGGTTTGTGTACAGGGTGAGAGAAGTCGGCCACAGTCTCAGTCCTGAAGGGATGGTAGATTGCAGCCAATCACCTTCTCAGCGGAGTGAATGATGTGTATCAGTCTGCTCTTGTCCTTGGCACTTGCTGTGGTATACCAGATGTTGATGGAGGAGGTGAGGATGTACTTGATGGAAGCATAAAAGTGCTCCATCATCGTTGCCAGCAAGTTGAACTTCCTCAGCTGTTATAGGAGGAACATACTCTGTTGTGCTTTTTTGGTGAGGGAGCTGATGTTCATGGGATCTCCATCAGAGATGATTCCGATGTGATTGGTGTTGTCCGCACACTTCAGGAACTTGACTGACTGATGACTGGAGGTGCAGCTGTTGGTGTACAGGGGGAAGAGTAGAAAGGAAAGAACGCAGGCTTGAGGGGATCCAGTGTTGATGGTTGGGGGTTAGAGATGTGCCTTCTCAACTTCACTCAGCTGAGAAAGCTTCTCCTGTAGAGGAGCTGGAATGATGAGTCCACAAACAGGATCCTGGCATGAAGTGCAGGTCCATGTTTTACTGCACTGTCTACAGACCTGTTGTGCTCTGCAGGGGATCCAGGTGCTTGGCATGTCTCCAGTAAAATTGTCACGGGTATTAGCTGAACCGTAAAGCAGCACACAGGAAACCAGGAATGGTGGAAAATGGCCTTTTAATTAAGAGCCACAAACAGGGACAGATGAGGCAGTGAAACTGACGAGGAACTGGAGGCAGGTCGAAGCCAGGCGGTGGGTTGGGAACCAGGAGAACAGACCGATGAGGCAGGGAGGGGAACGCAGGACGCCCATGCTGGAAAACGTGGATCGGCAAGGAGATGCTTGAAGCCGCAGGTAAGCACAGGGGAAGCAGCCACAGATGAACTGAGGCAGAGCGCGTGGTCTGGGGAAAGCAGAGCCGATAACGGGAGAGCAGTCCGGAGGTTGGTGCTGGAAAGTCCTGCATGAATGTTAGACGACGACCTGGCAGCGAGTGTGTGAGAGGCAGAGCGTTCTGCGCAGTTCTGATTGCTGATGCCATGCGGCTGAGAGCGCAGGTGAGTGGAGTCGGCTTGATGAGGGGGGCGTGGTGCACAGCAGGGAGAGCAGAGCAGAGTGTGGGCACAGGTGAGTGCAGTTGGCTGATGAGGTGGGAATAGAGTGGAGCAGAGGAAGGGCAAATGGAAAAAAAACATATTAGGAGAAGGAGAGCAGGGAAAGCAGAGCTATGACAGAAATGCTAACATTGTCATTATCTTCTTGTTGTGACTGCTTATACCCTAAACCTTTTATACTTAGGCAGTGGCAGCACTTGGTTAACGCTGGGGACAGATGCTAGGTTTAATGCAGGAATGTGCTTTTGTTGCCTCAAACCTGGTGAATTTATCTGATGTTTAAGTCCTTCTTAAATCAAACCTGCCATCCACCCCAGCAACTGCAGGGTGACAAAACATGTAGCACTTTATCCATTCAGGCACGACGCCACCTCAGGACATAATCTGACAGTGATTACTATACTAAACTATACTACTTAACCAAAACGTGAATGGTAATTTTTGGTAGACAGCGTTGCCTGAGGGTAGCGTAATGTCACAGCAATACATCTGACTGTTTATGAGACATCTCAGCCACAACCAGAAATTTCATCGTTCCACTTGAGCAGAAGTCAGGGCATCATTAATATACACTGAGACAAGCAGGGCATAACAGAGTCTGCCATTCACATCTAGCACAAACCATGGTATAATCTGGTACCATAAATGAGGTTGAGATAATTCACTGCGGATCTACAGAAAGTGGTGGACTGACCAACAAACTAATCAACTAGCAGACTAGAGCCATGCTGCTAGACCGGCTAAAAAATATTTGCATTTTAATACCACACAACTTTGGTCCATGTGTTTTGAGCTATGTATTCAGACAAAACAGCACTGAGTCAATTTTGTGATCTTGAGCCAACAAGACTTTACATAAACTCACTTTTGCCAGCACACTGTCAACAGGTTTTGAACAATATAAAGCAACTGCCTAAATAACTAGATTGATTATGAGTTTTTCAGCATTTTTCTCCACATTTGGAACATCTTGCCACCATGTAGGTTTGACTATGGTGTAGTCAGTCATGTTTCCTTTGATACTACACAGTGAATCACCAGACACTTGTTTTTACCTGCCAGCAAGGAGCTCCACTAGAAGGGTGTAACACGCCGGGTATCACGCTGTTCCACTGGTTCACATTACAGGCGATACTGATGCTGATTTAAGAAGAAACAGAGAACACGCTCACAGTGAAATGAATGCAATTTCTAATTAACTACAGTACTCTATTAATGTAACAACAGTATTGAGGATTATATGCTCCCTTTATGGTCCCTCATCCAGCACAGGGCTGAAAATCCTAACCCTCACGGCTGCTTTCTACTGAAGTCAGAAGTGCTGCGTCCCCTCTCACCTGCTGTGGCAGATAAAGGAGTGGGCTCGGTGCATATGAAAAGACTCATACATATTGAACACGCAGCAGGTCTGATCCCGCCCTCATTCATAATCCATATTCCTTAAGAGCCCAAAGAACAAAATACCTCTTAGTGCTCAGCTTTGGCATTCATTACAATACATTCTCCCACTGTTGCTTAGTTTGGACCTCGGTGAACATAGAATACCGTTCGAGCAGTAAAGGTTATGTGTGGCCCAGGTATGTCGTATTGTGATTACACTGTACATGAAAGACAAAAATGCTCTTAATGCCACTGAGGCTTTTTTCATTGGGTGGATAGTTAAGGTCATATGACAAAGAAGAAAGATTGGCAGAATGTGAATGGAGGCGCTGTGGTTCAGTCCACTAAAGCAAAGCTTATGTTGATTATAATAAGGTATGTTTTATAAAGAACACTCGAAATATCTATGTACATGTCCCTAAAAACGCATGAAACATGTACACGACGGCTGAATAATTCTCTAATAACGGGAAAAAGCACAAAAATTAGCAAAAGAGAAAATACTTTTTGTTTCTTTCTGTGACTGACATTAGGGATGTGTCAACTAGTTGATGGAAACTGTTTTAATAAAAGTTTTATGGTCTTAGAATCAGTTAAATGTTTCCTGCGATAATGACTTCATTAAACAACTTACCTTTCTGGAAGCAACTGCAAAATAAAGTAAAATGTTTTCAGTAGCTGTGAGGGTCAAAACAGAAGCATTTCAGAAAATACAACATTTCACATAATTTCACAATGAGCGATTATGGAAGGTATACTTATTGAATGCTCGTATTGTTTTTAATTTTCCTGTGCTTGTAGCTGTTTTCATGATTGTCTTTTGGATTTCTTTTGCCATGTCTTTCTGTGCATGTATGTGCTCACACTTGGATTGTTTTTTCTTTGGTTTTCTTTTATTTTTTGTCGTTTCTTCCGTCATCTTTGTATTGTACTTGTCACCTGGTTTGTACTCTATTGACAAAAAGTCAAATATGTATCCAAAATACTTTTATTTCATAAATCTTCTAACTTGAATGATGAAATGTGTTGTTTGTCCGTAGCTTCTCGTACGACCCATATCAGCGTTTGATGGATTAGCGCTCCTACAGGCAGCAGGAGATATTGCACAATATACCTATAGATAACATATTGTTACAAAAACAACCGCATGGATGAAAGAAATGGAAGTTTAAAAGTAACAATGTTTATTTTATGCTTGAAACAGGATACAAACACTGGTCTTTTGTGTTTAAGTTCACAGGTTTGCCATTCCACCCTCCACCCTGACCTTCTCCTCCGAGTTTGTCCAACAATGTTTCTTAAATGTCAACAGTATCACGTTTTGGGGTACAGTTGCTAGATGTCGCTAAATATGTTGAAATAATAATAATTTACTAAAACGACAGGCTCCTTTTTGGTGCTAGGTAAATGGTGTTAAGGAGTCACGATAAGATACGACTTCTCGCCTTTTCTCCCTTTCCTTGTTTACACTGTGGAGAATACTTGCACTATGTGAGATTGATATATGATAAAACAATCACATTCCTTCATTAATGAGTGAAATAACATCTGATGAGGGTTAAATCAAGTTAAAGTATGAAATATGAGCTAAATGTTTCAGTCTCTTTTCCAACTCTTATTCACTTTCTTCTTCTGTGAAGGTGGGAAGGATGTGGGAAGGAACGACCACCCCCAGCAGCTCCGTATGCAGTTATACAGTGTATGTGTGCATAGAGCATACATGAAACCCAGTCTGTGTGGGCGCACATTTCATCACGTGAGTGAAGGAGAGCTGATTAACAGAGTGGCGAACGGCCGAAAAAAAGCACATCCTGAAAAACACACCGCATGCAAATGTGTTTGTCACTCTGACAGTATGTCTCAATTAAGGCCTAAAAAGCCGAGCAGAGCCGGTCTGAGCTGCCAGCTCCACTGACCCCCCCACACCCACCCCACCCCCCAGCACACACACACACACACACACACACACACACACACACACACATTACATCTACACACTTCCTTAAAGTGTAGCGAAGAACTGAAAAGAACAAAGAGGAGAGAGGAAAAACTGAAGGGAAGGGGAAAGAGGAAGCCTTCAGCAGCATGACAGCGGGGGAAATTCTTGAGAGGAGTCTGTACAGTAAATTGACAACCGGAGAACCGCAGCAAGGCGGGATGGTAATGATAAGACCGGCTGGAGCACACACGCCACTGATGCCAGCGCTAGCCGTAATGACAACAATAATGGCAAACAATAAACACTCAGATCCGACATCCTCCTCGACTCCCTCCCCCCACACACACCTGCCATGTAACCGCCCTGCAGTCATCGCCGCCGCTGCCAGGTTTGACGGCTACCGCGGCACACACTACTGGAGCGTGGTTTATCCTGCATGCGAGAAACACACCAGAGAAACTCCAACACACATGAAACACACACATTATGTACATACATAGAGCATAGGCAAACTCTGGACACACACTTCCCTGCTGAATACACACACGTAATTGGAGACACATTGTGTGAAATCATTAACAACTTACCACGTATCCACACATACTGTACATCTCTTTAAGCACACACACACACACACAAACAATGAAATTAATTTCTTCTCTGTCTGTGTATGTGCACACAATTACACAGACAGAACATGAAATGATGCACACACTTAAAAAAATGTCAGTGTGTACATCTAAAAGACTAAAAAAGAAAAAAGAAAAACTGAGATGAAGTGATACACTGTGTGCATCCTCACGCGCATGGACAGCCACACTTCCTCCAACACCACTGTAGCAGGGTGCTGATGGTGAGGAGAGGCTGATGACGGCTGATGTGGTGGCTGGCTGGGTAGCCGTTTAATTAATCTCCAGACAGACAGTGGCATCAGAGAGAGAGAGAGGAAGAGAGAGAAGGAGTGCAGAAGGAAAATATAGACAGAGACAGAAGCAGCGACAGCCACGCAGAGGCTGTGTCTGTCTTTCTGTCAGCCCTCAGGACACATCAGAAGACACACTGCAGGAGTCTCCAAAAATCTGCAGCTCGCCGGATCTCAGAGGCTCCGTCTCTGGCTCAGCGGAACGGTCCCGAGTCTCGATTTATAGAATATGGAGGGACAGAGGGATGGGTTGAAGTTTGAAGGGTGGCTGGATGGCTGTACAGTGAGTCGGGGGCTGTGAGAGGACACAAACAAGTTAGATTTGTTGTGTTGCAGTCTGTCAAATTTGAGGCGGAATTGAGATGTCTTTTGTTATCTTTTGCCTACCTGTCTGCCAAAGCCGTCAGTACAACTGGTATAATGACAACGCTGAGGTTCTGGAAATAAACATTTGGGCAGAAGTGTGTGTCACTAGAAACTGAAGTTGAATCACTTAGACTGGATTTGGATTATTCAACTTAAATAACTGAATTTAAAAAAAAATCATTTGAATTTTTATTGTTTAACTTGAATAACTGCATTGAAAAACATATCATTTCAAACTGAATTTATTAGTTTGGATCTGAATTCCAGTAAAGTTAAAACCGAATGAAGTTCTCGCAATTCAGGTTTAGTTCTCGCAATTGAATTTCAGCTTAATGAGACACACTTCTAATCGCTGAGGGAGAGCAATCAAGTGCAGATTCACAGAACTCCTTTTCAGCCAATCAGCACCTTTGTTTATGATCATTTCCTTCACTCCCATTGATCCATAGACTTATAGGGAATGATGACGTTGAGCTGATACCGTCAGTGGGAAAGCAGCGTTAATCTTGTTTCAGAAACTCCATTTAGACCATTGTGTAAAATGTTACCCACATAAATACAACAATACAATGACTAAAAGAATACAATGACTTCGTGGTTGCATCAGTGATGAAACTAGTAATTTTAAAGATCAACTTGAACTTGAACAGAGAAGAAAACTGACAAGCAGCTAAACATAACAAGCATGTATGTAGTGAAGTCTGAATAACTGTCTGTGCTGATAGACAGGGCTGCTGATCTTCTTTTAATATTCAATATTAAAAAGTGGTGTTTGAGGATTCTTCTTCAACTATTTGCTGCATTTTGTATCTATTCCATTGCCCCTTTTGTGTTTGTGGTGGTCCCTTTGATTGCTGGCAGAAAGAATAACTTGTACCATGTGTGAATGCAAATAGTTGGAAGATAGTGTGTGTGTAAGTACATAGTAATGCATGAGCATATATACTGTGTGGCAAAAAAAAAAAGACTTGTGGATTCAGTAAGTTTGCACCAGTGTTATGGTTAATGTAACTGAATAGATTTTTTTCACTACACCACTGACATAAGCCGCGTTTCCATCAATGAATTTTTATGAGCACTTCAAAGTACTGAATTAGAAAAAGTCGCTGGAAATGGCAAAGTTAAAAAAAAAAAAAAAAAAAGTAGATTTCAAAGGTTTTTACACACACTCGAGGTGGTTTTTGCCTTTAATGGAAGATGGAAACCCCATTTCTGAATAAGCTCAGACATAGCAAACATTTAACTCACATGACTGATCATCTGTTTCCCCGTCTCCCCGTGAAGCGTGAAAACATGGCCGATAGTAGCAACAGGTAGCTGTGGACGGATGAGGAAACCAGACTTTTCCTCTCTCTCGTCCGTGTAAAAAAAAACACCACAGCCATTCTGTTGTAGAAAACAGCGCTGGAATGTTCTACTCCTTCTACTCCATGCATAATGTAGCCTTCAACCTGTTTTATCTACTCCAAATCAGTTGACGGAAACACACCTAAAGCCCTATTCGCATGGGACTAGTATTACCTGTGACCTCTGATACTTTGGAATAATTGCATACGTTGTAATGTGAATCTGCCACGTCTGTAATTTGTAAAGTAAAATTTCCAAATCAAATTATCTACCCTTATTCAGCAAACACAGAGGTCCTGTGATAACAGTAGCAACATCTTTGTGATTTCTGGGTATTTCCTGGTCGAGAACTATGGAGGCTGCGCTGACAATTACAAAATAAAGTTTTGGGGCGCACATTTAGGAGGCTTGTGTCACGACACAGCATGGAGACCCATTCACAGAAAGAGCATGCTTCAGAAGAGAGAAATCTCAAAAGGTGATCGTACGGGTGACATGCACGCCAGCATTCAGCGAGGAACATTTTTCCATCTTTCAACAGATTCAACTTGTTATCTCTAAGTGGGAGCCTATTAGTAATGAGCCAGGGAGGTCAGTGAATTTGAGTAAAGCACAGAGTTCGCTTATTCAGTGCAAGTGCGCTGCAGGATTCACACATGTGAATCTAAATATCACTGGAGGTCCCCAGGTTACACTAGTCTCATGCACATGGGGCTTAATTCACACTTTCTTTTTTGCAACATTTGAAAAGTTTGCTTCACATTCGCTTGACAAATGTATGAAAACACGACTACTGACTGTCCAAGATCTGATATGACCAACATTTACTGCCATTTTACATTTGATGAAGGTGGTTTCGTGAAACAGGGACGTACATGCACATGCGTGAGGCTGTGCTTACCTGTATAAGGTGGGTGTGTCCATGGTCCTCTGGTGTGGAGGACCCGGCAACAAGGTTAATTGGGTGTAAAGGGAGGTGTGTGTGTGTGTGTGTGGGGTTTGGAATAGTGCGTGTTGAGACAGCATCAGCTGCACCTGATCCGGCTGCCTGAT
>JAPQRN010000027.1:6299271-6320214 GCA_037367275.1 Coranthus polyacanthus
ATATGATATGATATGATATGATATGATATGATATGATATGATATGATATGATATGATATGACATGATATGGTAGGCTTCCTGTTTTGACTCTATGCCGTCTAACCACAACAACCACCGCTCTCTACAGCGGAGAAGTCCTCATCAGGGTGTGTGTGCATTTTTGAATGAGTGGATACGTCTTTGAGTTTCCATTCATTGAGCACAATGTCTACATAAATGTGTAACCATAACTGTTAAGGTACTAGGTAGGTTTTTATCTTCGATCTCTGCATTTTGATTTGACCTTTTGTTTTGCGCACTATATGTTTATTTAGAAGAACAGTACACCAGGTTGTATTTGCACTGAACTTAGGCTTGGAATGACCAACAGTGCTCGTTTACTTAAAGCAGTTTAAAGTTTTATTTTAAATGATGTTCATATGTCACAGATGAACTCACACACGTTGAGATGTAGTTTATTCATTTCCAGACAAACTGATTCAAAGTCTCATATGCTGGATATTTTTTCTGCTTGTTTTCAGTTCCTTTTTGTGTTACATTTTTTAGGTCGGTCTCTTTCTTTTATTTTTTCTATGTGTTCAGAACCAGCAATCCACATATTAGGAGGTTTATGTCTGAAAAAGACATAATTCGACACACACAAAAAACACAAAGCGAATAGAACTTCACCCAGAGTGACTGCATGTGTAATTGTTTATCTGATATGAATATCCAATCTCTGTCGATATCAACTTGCTTTGTTTCCTGCTGCAAAACAAAACCTTTCACTAGAATTTCCTCTTGCATCGAGCACTGCATAGAACATGACTCCAGACAAAAAGAAAGAAGGGCTGCACAGGCGATTTGATTTGCTTTCATCTATTATTTTGACCCTCAAATATAAGACCAACATGTGTACTATAAACAAGGCTATGTAAACTTTGAATAAATAAAATAACCGGACAGAATAAAACTGATGCTTTCTCTACGAATCTCTTAAACAGTCGATCTGTATGGAGCAACTGATAGGTCTAATGCAGAGTCCCATTAGGAGCAGGGAGGTCCTCGCAGCAAAATAAATACGTTGAGAAAATACTAAGGCACGAGAGAAAAAAGGTATTTGTAATGTAAACGCAGCATGTGAACAAATATGAGTGGCCAAATGTACTGCAATGTCAATCTGTGCTTTTATACTTTCCAATTTGATTAAACAGGCAGCAGAATTATCAAATAAATGGAGACATTGCTGTGAAATTTAAGATTTTAAGGAGTAGGATTTCAGAAAACCTGACTGGAGGTTTGTGACTGTCTCTTTGCATGTGTGTAGCTATGCACACACTGTGGTCTGAGCTCATCTGAGCATCTGGGGAATTGAAAAAGCAGTCAAGTTGTTCATTTGAACCTGGCCATATTGAGGCCTGGCCGAGTGGGCTCAGGTATGGCAGCTTTTAAATACAGCTCATTACTCATTACTGCCGAGCCCGGGCCCTTTAATTTGTGGAGCTTGGCAGCTGGACCACCTGGCCACACATTAAACACTAAAGGCTGCTCTCCCTAATGGCCGCAGATTAGATCATTACCTTAACAAATCAGAGAGGAGTCTGCCTGGGCCGAGCTGGCAGCCAGGAGGGACACAGAGAGAGGAAGGGAAGGAGTCTGCTGAGTTCACATGCAGGGACACACATGGAGTCTCAGTTTGGGTCATTGTACTGTCTGTGATCACGTGACCAGGATCAGACACTGACTGATAGACCAGTTTAAAGGATTGTTCCAACACGACCCTTATTTCCCTGGTGTCGGAAAATCATATCTATCAGCAAAACTGTATTCACACACAAAGAAGCGCAGCATAATATGTTGTAAACTTCCATCAGTCATTAGAGAGAGGCTTTGGTCGGACTCCTGTACTGGTTGTTGTTGCGCACACACATTTTTCTTTTTTTTACTACAATTAAAGCTCTGCTCATTTCCTGTTTGACCATGAAATCAAGATCATCATTAGATACTTGGTCTGTGTTTGTGGGAGCATTTAATGCATTCACTTGTTTTTCAGCATCTATGACTCATACATGTTTAACGTGACGAGCTGTCACTGCACAAATGATTTCATCAAAGCTACAGAAATCAGGAAAAGAAGATGGCAGAGTTCAAAAATACACACCCTACTCCTGCTGCTCTCTCCTCTCTGTCCTAAGCGTAGACTGTATATAAACACCGATGATGTGACACTGTTGTTCATGCTGCTAAAAGTGAAGCAGAAATATGCCAGGTAGGGAAGATGCCACGTTGCCACAGAGTCTGAGCAGTAGAGACATGTGTGACAGAGTCAGGATTGCGACTGGTCATTATAGTTGTCAATGTGTTTTTATATCCCTCTTCTCTGAAGGCTCTGATTGGATAAAATATTCCAGCAGCTGCATTTTATTTTATGTTTAGGCACTGGCAACACTCGATCAAGGTAACGTAAAGATCATGGTTATATTTAACCAAAATCACCATCTTTTTCTGACCTAAGGGCTTATGTTGGGTTTCACGAACCCAGGATGAGGACCCCAGATTTCTGACCCCAACAAACCACGACTAAATAAAAGATAAATCTATCACAGGACTCCACTAGAAGAGCTTGGATTGATTTACTTTTCCAAAACTCTGTAAGCAAATAACGGAAGATGAATTTGACTTATTTTTATTCACTTGGTAAAAAACGGAAACTAAACAAATAATCTGTTCACGTTAGACTCTGAATCAAAGTTGCTGACATTGTTCATGTCTCAAAATCCCTGTTAAATATTTTACTTTTTACCTGGTCATTGTGTACCGTAAAGGGAGTCTGGGAGTCTAAAGTCAGTAACGTTTGGTGTGTTCCGAAACTTTGACCACGATTAAGGACAGAAAACAATGAAAAACATAGCATTCAATATTTAATGTACTTAAGAACACAGTCCACTATCTGTAGGCACACTGACAATGAATGAGTCGTGATGCTCTTTGAAACACAGAAAACGCTAAATTAACTGTGTTGAACATTCAACTGTTGAAGAATCATGGCTTTGTTCAGACTGCCACCACAAAACTGTTTCTTCCGGATTGATTTTTAGAAAGTCTCGACAATGAAAAAGGAAATCAAATTAAATTGTTGCAAATCGGATCCAAAGGACATTTGGAGGCTGTTTGAAATGCGATGCTAATTGGATTTTTACATATTGCCAATGAGGCCTTTACCTCAATACATTCTGAGATTAAATAAAGGTTGAATGAAAGTCTGGCCGTTCTTGACACTCAAACTGGATTTCAAAGTGTCTTTTGCAACACAACAATAATGTCAAATCCTTAGTGACGGAAGCACTGGCAATTGTTTGGAGGGT
Organism: Coranthus polyacanthus; assembly: GCA_037367275.1. NCBI lineage: Eukaryota > Metazoa > Chordata > Actinopteri > Kurtiformes > Apogonidae > Coranthus > Coranthus polyacanthus. Next base: position 6,302,617 of record JAPQRN010000027.1, read on the forward strand.
AAGATGATGGACCTACATTTCTTCTACAAGTTTAGGCTAAAAAAAAAAAAACACATTTACCTTTGCTTAAAGATGTTTTGCCTTTGAATTAGATTCAGCTTACATCGAAATGGTGGCAGGTATGTGAATATGGACAAAAGGAGTAGGTGTGGAAATGTGTAGGATTCACGAGCATGAATCCTAATTCTTCTTCAGCTAATTCCCTCCCAACATAAACAGCACTAAAGCGTTAAACAGCTGGGTTTACACGACCGGATGAGGAATCATACACACTACTGTAGTTCATTTTAAGTCAGCTGGAGCCTTTACAGCTGACAGAAAAACAAGCCTGATCATGACAGTAGCATGTGCTGCGCAATCAGACTTTGGAAGTGAACATCATTTAACACATATTCTGTCCTTCAAAAGGCACCTGAACTGTGAACCTTTGGTTGACATGTGAAAAGACAGAGAAAAAAATACTATCAGAAAACAGAGCGAGATCAGTCGATGTATGCGACTGCACTACAAGCTGAAGTGATGCTCTACGTGCAAGCTCGACTGTGTCAGTGTGTGTCAGCGTGAGGTTTCACCCTTGTGTGTGTCCATCTGATCTGCTGAGGATGAAGCGATGCCTGTCCCCCGGTCTACAGTCTATTCCTTCTGGGTCAAAACTAATTGGTGCGGCAACGTTGAGACTTCGCTCGGATAATGACCACAAGCACTCCGACTGCTCTCGCATGACCGACCCAGCGCTGCCGACCGACTCCGCTCAGCCCCTCCCTCGACCTCCCCCCTTCCCCGACCCCTGAGCACACTTACACAGGCCAGTGCTGGGGCAAAGGATGTGAAGAGGGAGGGGGGGTAGGAAAATGTAGGAACACAGAGAAAGTGAAGTCATCCAGCGAACCTGGCTGTAGTGGGACATTACAAACAGGCCATGTGACTCATGTTTGCAGGTTTCTAAAACCAGCTATAGCTACTAATAGAAGATGTTTTCTGATATCTAGCAACAGATGTATATTTGATGGAATCAAATAACAAGGACTAACTATTTTCACCCATGAATCACATCCTGCAAGTCCAACATCTTCTCCAAAGAAATGCATTCAAACAACCATCGGATATTAGATAGTTTTAGATCATTTTGCTGGATCAAAATAAATTAAGTACAGTTAAAAAGTATTAAAACATGAATACAAGTGAGCAGAATGCAAAACAAATGGTTGCCTGTCCTTGATTAACCACTGGACTATTTATAGCAATGTATTCTCCATCAACAGCCTATTGTACAAACTGTGTGTTAGTTTCGGAAACTCGAAATTAAACATTATGTGTCCTGAGTGAGTTTTGTCTGTTTGTATGGTAGCTATATGTATGTCTGTGAGTGTCTATAACTCTGTGTGCAATCCCTTTTTATTGTACTAAGATAGTATGCCTTGGCCACAGACTGTATATAAAGATGGACACTATGACAGCTTCTCAAAAGTGAAGTCCAAACATCTAAATCTCCCCCTGGTGGCTGGCAGCAGTATAGGTTGTAAATCCCACCCCCTCCATGTTACTGAATGGGACTTTGGTCAAACTAACAACTCAAAGTACACATCCAATAAACAAGTAAATAAGTAACAACAAGTAAATAACATTAGTAATGATATGACACTATTGAGTGGCGACCAAATAAAATGTGTTATCACAGTGAATAAAATTAGATTTCTCTGTTATGTAGTTCAGTCAAGTGTTCATTTTTGTTTACGTTTCAACATCATCATATGCTGCAAAGTCAATTTGGAACTGATGAATTTGTGTGTGTAACATTTAGGGAGATTTAGGTGGATTTAATTGCAGAAATTGAATATAATAATTATTTATTTGCCATGTTGCGCTGCTATGTTTCTATAGTACAGAATGTATGTCCTCTTCTACATGTTTTTATAGCAGATTGCATCCAGTGTTACGGTTGATTATTTTCAGCTACATAACACTGATTGATCATGGGGCGGTATTGAGTTGGTTTCAATCTTCAACTTCACAGCTAGATGTCACTAAATATCACACACTGAACTGAAAACCCTTAACTTTTGCTTTACTCAAACATGTCGTTCAACAGCTAACTTTAATGGAAAAATATAAAAATGTGGTTAGCTTCAGTTCTTCTCTACTGTAGCTAAAATGTATTTTGACAAACAAGATGAAACATGTAATGTAAATAATAATAACTATGTAATACAAAACAATAAACTTGTTAAACTTGTCTGTTTTTACATATCTGCTCTGCTAGCCCATCCCTCTGCTTCGCATCTGTCAAGAACCCCCCACAACCGAAGCAGACATCCCATAGATCAGCTGCTCCCCTCCGCCTCACCCCTCCACTAGCCTGACATTAAGTCCTCTCCCCTCCCACTGCCCAGTGCCGCCTGGCTCGCTGCTGTTTAACACGACACAGCCCAGAAAGTAAACAGGGACATTATTCCACACCGCTACACAGCGCACAGTCCCTCTTTAGCCCAGCAGCCTCCACCTCCTCCTATTCCTACCCCTCCTCCCCATCCCCCCCTTGTTGTTTTCTCCATCTTCTTTCAGTCATGCATGTTGTACTGTGCCTAAAATGTGCAAGCGGGGCTCAGGGTGTAATCCAGTCAGATCCTGCGAATGTAGAATGGGAGGGGGGTGGATGGGTGGGGGGTATGGCAGTTACTGTGCTCCCATGAGGAAGGGTAGCAAATAGACATATGCACGCATGTACATTCTCTCTCTCTCACTCACACCTCATGCCCTCTTTTCCTCAACACCAGTCAGGCAGCGCTGGCTAAGTGTATGCACCTGGCAGAGGATGTATTTCTCGACCGGCTGATTTACATGGGAGTTAAGCTGCTGTGATGCATGGGGCTGAAATGTGTGGGAGCCAGGAGGCATGTGAGACATACCGGAGTTCAAAGCTACTCAGCAAGACCACAAGAAGAGGGTTTCAGGGGCCAGAGAGGAAGCTAAGAGTGGTGGGGCAGCAGGAAGTGAGGATCGACCTAGGGATCAAGAGAATAGATGGATGGAATGGATCCAAATGTTCAAACCTCCATGAAGTTACAGAATCACAAACTTGCAGCCAAAGTCCAAAATTACACTCCAAAGGTAAGGAGTCCACTGGCCTTGTGTGCTGCTTCAATGGACTTTCTGTGGACTTACAGTATGCCATCATGATGAAAACACAGGCCAACTCAACAAGCAAAAAACAAGTCCACTTTCTCCAAGTTTTTCCAAGTCCATTTTTGGCATTTTTCCTATGGCAGTGAAACGTGCAGACTGGCCTGCCGACCATTTTCTAACTCACAATGAAAATATGTTGATTCACAACTCTTTCAAATGTCACCAAAGCATTTACCTATTAAATGCAATAAAATATCTGATTCATCTGTGTCAATCCTACCAACATAATTCAGTTAATAAATCAAAATGATAGGACAGTTACTTTGAAAATAAATAAATAATGTTTGTTTATTAACTGTCCCCTGATCTCCTGTCATTTTGCAGCGGTGGTTCTTGGGCAAAGCAGGTTTAGTATCCCTGTTGTAGAATGTGTGAACTTTTGCCAGCTCTGGATATGAAACACATTGGGTCTCATGCATCAATGGAGATTTGCATTTGTGAGATTTGGTCATAAAAGCATAAAAGGCATGCCTAAACCTATCATGTAAGACTGTACCTGTTCCATATCATTGGTGGTAATAAATATAACGTATCAAGCAGTGCCAATACTGGTATGACCTGAAACAATCAGGAAAAATTAATATTAGACCACAGCTGTCAGTAACGTGTGATCAGAGCAGCGCTATGATGTGACAGACAGAGACAGGGAATGGTCTGATATGAAGTTTACAGGCCAGAAACCTCTTCCTGAAACAAAACTCTTCAGGGCTGGTATGAGAGGACGTTAAGGAGATGTGACAGTTATGGTATATTTTACAGTATGCTAACAGTAAGTCATTGGATGATCCTGGACAGCGACCTTCTTTAATCCTCTGAGGCAGCTGTCTGGGTAAGAGACTTGTTAAAGAAAATGAAAAAACACTGTTTTTATGGATCTACTCCAAAATTTAAGGGGTTCATCCTTGATCCATGCTCTACCCTTCCACCTTGTTTCTTGAAAATCAATGCTGTAGTTTTTGTATAACTTTGCTGACAGAAAAGCAAATAGGAGTGATCACATAACCTCCTTGGCAGAGGTAATATACTAACTAGTGGCACCAACTGACAAAAGGAGGAAAACATAGGTTAGAATTTGTGGTTTCATAATATTGTTAAACTAGAAAAAGAGTGTTGTTCTTGCCAAATGTGCGTGCTCTCTGAGTTCCCTTTTAGTGAAACTTCACTTTGGACACAACATGCAGGAATTCAGTTCATAATTGTTCCTTAAAAAGGAGATCAAAATCAAGGTCATTGGTTCAGTATCTCAGCAGTAGTTTCTGGCCATTAAAGCTTCAGTTGGCAGTACTTATTTTGGTGTCATTTGACAAAAAAACTCCATAATAACCTTTCAATACCTGCCTCTTGTCTCTCTTTTCAGGCTTTAGAAAATCTAACCCATAACGGGAAGGTTTTGGCCAATCTCAGGTCTTTTTGGAGAGCAGGGATTTAAAAACAGATGACTGACGGCTTTAATGACCAGTCGCTGTCAAGAGTTTGTCAATCACGTCTCTGCTGTGCAGACTCTGTGGCTCATCACAGAAGCAAGATGGCTGTTCCGCTACCTGTTAACCTAATATTTTGGCATCACTTTTCCACAGTGGCACGAAACAGTTGTACATCTTCATATTCAGTCTGCTTAGGATAGAGTACATGTATTTTCAAATCCCTTTTCGCCCAGTTTCTGCCTACTGTAGCTTTAAAGACAAAACATGATGAGGTTAACTTCATAGCGTCATCACAACATATTTGTGTACTATGCCCATGAGGTCCTATCTTACTAATCTGAGTGGCTGACATTTGCCGTGGATGCATACATAGATGTGTAGATAGAAGCAGAATGATATAGTGTGTCAGGATATTCTCTGTGGGAACTTTACACCAGCAGGTTTTTGAAGTGTCAACATCACAGTTGACCACAGAAACAGTCCTTTTATCGGTTCCATATGTGGCTGCTGCCTCTCTGGACTTTCATGCCAGGCTCCATCACGGCTATTACATTCACGTCTCTTATCAAATGAGACTGAGGGAGGTTTCTCCAGGGAACAGCTCACACTTCATTTGCTTAATGATAACTTATTGCTCCCATCCTGTCGCACCCCACCAAAGTGGAAGGAGACACCTCAGCAGCCACCTAGAAACATGACAACAAATGAAAATCAATCAATCAGTGAACATTATTACAGTGGAGTGAAAAGAGAGGCGGATGTGAATAATGAAAGGGAGAGGGCATCTTTTAAAGGTTTATGACATTCCTGTGTAGATGGAGGTGGGGGTCTGGCGGGGTGGAGTGGTCTCTGATGTTCCACAGTGGTCCCAGAAACCCACTTTCATTAGTGGACTGGCCCATAAAAGGGCACCCAGAGCACCTGACTGCCGGCCCAGTCAGCGCCGGCCCCCCTCTGCCTCTTTGCTTACTGCCTGCCTCCGCCACGCTGCCTGCCCAATAAAACATCTGGTGACACAAGACCTCGACTGTTTCAGCTAAGTCTGCCCGCCGCACTCGTAAACAGTCTCTGGTCTAATGCAAGACAGAGGTGGCGTGACAATCTGGGGCCAGACCAGACCAGATCCAGCTCTCACATAGAGGAGACGGCATTTAACGTCTGCAACCCAGGAAGCGTGAGGTCTGGTGTTTACTCTAACATCAGATAAATCAGCACACAAATAATACATCAAACAGACTCGGGGAAACACGTACACACACAGTCTTATTATAGGCAACACTTAACAGCCTGCTTGATTGGTCCACGGAGAGTCGAGACCTTTCCAGGTAACTCAGCAGGAGGCCCCAGCCCTCGATTAGCCAGCCACTCCTTCTAAAGCACACTGCTGTCCATTGTCAGAATAAGCAGTCACTTACATCAAACAGAATGCAATAGGCAAAAAATGCAGCAGCTTATGAAGGGAAAGGGGCTGAACTCCAAGAGAGATGTCTGTCCATATTTAATTTAAGGCAGGCTGCTGTTGGGGAGGCTGGGGCCGAGCGGATCAAAGGCCAATAGCGTGCTGCTGCAGCTCCTAACCACTTAGCACCTTTTCACTGCCTTTGATCTGATAATTAAGAGGCTACTCCAAGAGCAGGTGGCACTGATAAGTGTACCGCTAAACCAACAGCAGAGTGCATACACCGCCGAAGTCCTGTTGTATAACCACAGATACACAACAGCACTCACAAACATAAAGAGTCCAGCTCGAAGGAAAGCTAAAACACTAGCTAGCTACGTGTAAATAGCACAAGCCACTCCAGTAAATGATGAGGCAAAGATGAAAGCCATAATAGCCTGAGCCTGATGGAGCATGTTGACTGCTGAGAGCATGGAGAGGAAACAGAAAACAGGGTGAGACAGAGGGGATTGTGGGAGTATGTAAGTGGGGGGCCGGGGCATATTGAGGTGCAGTGTCCATTACTGGATGTGCTGTGTGATGAGGGCTTCGAAGGCGGATGTGAAGAGAAAGATCCCTGTTGTTTTGTTGGCTATGAAGGGAAAAGGAAGCAGAGGTGCACACCGTGTCATTACAGCAGCTTTGAAGATGCCCCTGATTGAGAGAAGGGGCTCCGAACACAGCTCTGGGGAATGGATTAGAAAGGACAGTCAGAGGGGATCACACTGCACGCTGGGAATAAATCTGTAAAACACCTCGTAACTGACCACATGAAAATATCAGCTCTATTGCCAAACAAGAACATCAGTATTTTACAGCTCTGAGAGACTGGCGCTACACGACGGTGTATTACGGCCAATTTGGGTTCAAAAAAAGTACGAGCCAGGGGAGGGGAGGGTAATGTTTTGAGAAAAAAATATTGAGAGATTAAAGAAAATAGGACATTCTCTGAGATGAAAATAATACATTAGTGAGAAAAAAACTTCTATTTCTTACATATTTATGACTTTATAACCTTTTCTTCTTGTAAATTTATGATTTTAATCTCTGAAATGATGGGGTTTTTTTCTTGGAATACCACCCCTTTCCCCTGTTTGTAATTTTTTAAACCTAAATTCGCCCGAATATGCTACTTGTACTGACACAGCATTTTATTAACATTTTTTAAACAGCTCTAGTTTGCTCATGTCGGTGAGTTGCAGCGTCCAGCGCAGTTTGACTCCGTGTACTGACATACGTATTTGTCTTAACATACTACTTGCATACACAAGTTACATTAGCTCCTATGGTCCTCGTCATTTGATGTTAAAATGAACAACTTCTGTCGCTTTTCAAGTAATACTTCTGGCTTTACACACGACCAGTAACCTTTTTGAAATCAACTACATCAACACATGACAGTCTGTTCGTGTGTTCGCCTAACATCTGTCTTCCAACATCCAAGTCTTATTTTTTGTAATGCATGCAGAGGTGTATTAGTCATATATGTGTTGATCCACACCTCTGTGCAGGAAGAATAAGTGAACACAGTATGATGAAATGACCCTGTCAAATGACTAAACTGTGTCATGCATATGTAGCCGACCTCCTAAACCCACACCGTCTTTTACAAGTCAATCCATACAGTTCCTTCCTTGTGTAGCTGAGTCATCCTTCTGGTAACTCCTTATTGTGTCCAACTTTTACAACCAAAATGCACAGTCCTGTGTCTACAGTCAGACAAGTCTTCTGAAGATCAATGGCCTAGCGTTATTGGGATTATGGCTCCAATATGAGTCCGTCACAGGATCGGACAGGGAGGAACCTGATCTGCCCGGTGTGCTTTTGAAGTGGGTTTATGGGGGACGGTGTTGTGATGCGTCACATCATGACAAATGAGGTAATGAGAGGCGAAATAGAGGAGAAGATATCAGCCACAGGTAGTGGACTTGCATCCTCAGATGGCTTCCATAAATCACTGCTGTGGCTTTTCCCCTCTCGTCAAGAAAGCACCCAAACTGTGGAGAGTTCCCAGCATTTTCTCTTCTCCGTGGTCAACAGAATTGTCCTGGGAATACGAGTTACACACTAGCATGCAGCACTAAAAGGTACTTCACTGGTTGCACAGAAATAGTCACTACAGCTGCAGTTTTGTTCAGTAAAATCGTACAATCCTTATCATTGCGTATTTAATATGTCTGTTGTAATAAAAATTCATTTTAACACAGATTCTAACAACTTCATTATCTACTGTAGAACAAAGCTGCTTTCCCAAATTCAGTAACTCGCAAATGACTTAATGCAAATAGAAATTGCGGTTCAGCTGATTCAGATGACATGCTTGTCAAATTGTCTCATCGCAAGAGCACAATCTGGAGAAGCTGCATCGAACAATTTTTGTAGGTTTCCAATTATATGACAATCGCCCCCCTTTCGTGCAGTGATTGGCAAGGTGTGCAAAGGTGCAATGGTTTGAATTTCCCTCTCAAGCTCTTTAATTTCATCATTTTTTGTGGGTACAACAAACTTACAAGTGTGAAGCCACAAATACATTCAAGGAGAGACTATGTTAATCCCATCTCTTGGATGGAAAACAGGGAACAGGGAGGAGGATACAATGATTTTAGGTGCAGCAATTTGGATATGTACAATACTTGTCTTTATATAAACTAGTCTTAACCCAAACTAGTTCCGATGAAGAATGCTGCTGCTGCTCAAACAAACTAAAAACTCACCAGTTCACATAAGGTTTGTTCCACATGTGAAAACTTTTACACAGATGTAGCTGACTGTTGCGGTTTTCATTGTCGTAACAGTGAGCATGATCTTGTTAATGCTACTTGAAGATGACTTATGGAAGTCCATACCAAGGTCCAAAGCAAGGATTTTAGTTTTCTTTTACATTGTATACACTTGATCCGACTCGTTTTTCTTTCACATTGCAATTTTTGGAGCAGACTAATACGTCCTGAAGTCTTCATCTACATGTGCTACGTCTCTCTTTATAGGCGCCCATGCATCTGACGTCCACATGTCATTAATTTGCCTCATTTTAAACTTCTTGTGTTTTCCGCTTTGTTTTTGTTCTTCTTTTGTTCATTGGCACCGATAGCGTTGTGTAACATCCCCTGATGGATCTGAAAGTCCAAATGATCCCAAAAGTTTTTTTTCACACTTTAAAAGAATCTAAACTTGGTTCAGTTTGAACCCGATTGAGACGACTACTTTTGGTCCACATCCGGGGGGAGGTTTGACAAAATTTGGTTTGAATCAAACTGGAAAGTCTCAAAGTTCAGACGAAATGAGGTAAACATGAAAATGAGCACATTTTCACAACCTAGAGCATGTTGCCTGTGTGCCTAAATGAGGCCTCATATGCATTTTGTCCTTGGAAGATCTTGTACTATAGGCTTTTTAAGCTTTTTCATTTGGCTATGCAATGATGAAAAAATGGCAATTTTAAAGAAGTTAAAAGGTGGACACAAGGGACTTTGATGCTCCCTTGTCTTTGGCTTTTTCTATCCCCACTTTGGCTGTGTTTAGAGCCTTTATCTATGTCTAGTGTTCAATGTTAAATACTTACATTTTATTGGAAAATGTCCTAAAAATCTCACATCCAGCTTTCAATACCCACAGAGGCTGAAAAAAGCAAATGCACTTTTTGTGCAAATGACATACACCAACACAAGAATAAAAGGAAATACACAATTATTTGTTTCTCCAAACCAGAAGTTTTTTTTTTTTCGTTATCTTTCAAATCACTGTAGAAATAATTTAGCAGCTGAGCACTGCCACGCTGTTGCCACATCAAAAATAGGTCAGAGTTTGTGTTTATCATGAACCAAATGATACATTTTCTTCCACTATCCGCAAATCTAGCTCCACATACATAGAAATCCACCTCCTTGCCCCGACAGCTAGCAGCACATGGGTGAAAAAAGGTTTGGGGCAAAAAAGAGAAGGAGAGAAAAATAATTGGACTTCCCTCCCCCCATCCTTCCATCTCGTCTTCTCCTCCTCCCCCCGCATCCTCGGCCACAGACATAATTAACACTGGCCTAGTCAGGAGGCCTGGAGAAAAAATCTGCTGTTTGGGCAAAAAAATGACCAGTAACATATTGTCTCCTTTATATACATGCATGCAAATAGTGCTGGTAGCTCTGTCCAATGTAATGAAGCCCTGTAAAAAAAAATGGCAAAGTCATTCATTCATAAAATCCCAACGTGTGACTATTACTCTAATTACAGAGCACGTCGGCCCCAATTAGCCCACTGCTTCGCTTCTGTTTCATTCTTGATTAACAGAGCCCTGGTAATTACAGGTTTCATGAGAGGGGGGTTTTAAGGCATTAGCTGGCCCACACAGCAAGCTGTTAACTCCATCCACATCCTTCTACGTGGCTAAACCTCACTGCGCTGCACCAATACATCTATACATTGCCAAGTGCACCGGTCTCTTTGTCAAGGTGTTGTCTTTGTCTTCTGCACCCACTTTCATAAGTGTGAGTTGGCACAGAAGCCATTAAGTTTCATAATGAAGAGGGAGAGGAAAGAGAGGAGAAATAAATTGAGAAAAAGAAAGAGGAAGAAAGTTATGGTGACAGGAGCGAAGCTAAGGCTATGGCCAGCGCAGGCAGTGGTGCCATGTGTTAATTACACATGTAAAGCCTATTATATCCAGAGAGGACACCTGCTGGCAGGGGAAATGAGGCCAGCGCCAACGCCTGCTGCATAGAGTCAAGTGAGCCCTCTCTCCGTCGGGGAGATGATAGTGCTCTGATTACATTTTCATACGACACTTAGATTGGAGGGCGCACTTAACATTCAAATCATTCTCCCGGGAGCCATCACAGGTTGAAATTGAAATGTTCCAGGTTGAAGGGTCATCTAGTGCCCAGCGGCCACCGCCACGTCAGGTCAGTGTCGCGGGGTGTTTCAGATGAAGAGAGACTGAGATCTAATAGCAGTATGAGGTGCTCACACACCTCTACACACATGCTATATGGGGTGCACACACTTGTGGAGTTGTTTTATATTTCTGAGAATATTCTTTGTTCACATTTATTCCCTTGGCCTAACCAAGAGCTTTGACCTATCATTGGGGGCATTCATGAAGACTAGCTGAAACATTCAGTTCAGATCAAAGACGAAACCATTTTAGGACATTGCAGAGTTGAGCGTGGTGTGAATTGGCACATCTCAGTTTGAGTCAAGCCTGCTAATACCATCGCCTACGACTCAGCGGGTGGCAGGTTTTATTGCATACTGTTATATAGTGTATTTATGGCCTACAGCTCACCTGTTACCAAGAAGCGCAGCATTATTATCATCCTGGTGAAATCCTGTCTCGATAGTTAGTGTTTTCTCTGTTCATGTCGTTATGAGGTGACACCAACGTCTTGAAACGACTGAATAGACAGGTTTATGTTTTGACCATTTCACCAATACTATAAATGCAGCATAACAAAAGTGATATCCTCATTCATATTTTAGGATGCTACAAATTATATCCAGCCGCAAAAAAAGCCTGAAAAACCGGCAGTGAAAAGAGTTGCCGCTATGGAAATGATACTCTCTCTCGTCTAGTTGCGTCGATGTAAACTGCCAGGTTTTCACAACGTTGCAGACCGGCAACTTGCGAGTTGTTGCAAGCTTTAAGCTCGTCTTCTCGTGAATCGTCGGTCTGAACAGAGCTGGACAAGACTGGACACACACACACAAAGAGACACAAGACTATTTTAACCAATATGAGGAGATCCGGTCTTTGACAGTCAGGCAGAAGCACAAATCTAATGACTGAGGAGATAACTGCCAACTGTAAACAAACACACACAAATTGAAAAATAGTGTAGAGTTGGGGGGCGATCTTGGATGGAGAGGTGTAGAAAATGCAAACTGTATTGTCTATAGATGGAACAGGAAGGTGAGTCAACCTAAAGTGTAAAACTGAGCTAATGTTAGGCTAAGTAAAGCTATCATTCGTTACAGTGACATCTGATGACATCCTCCTGCTACAGATCAACCTTGGTGAACTTTCACACTAAACTGATGCTATGTAAATAGAACATATTATGCATTTAAGGATTCAGTGTCATGCATTCATAGTATTTATTTTCCAACACCCATCCTTAGAGGGGATTGTATGAGAATGAAACGTTAAAACACCGAGGTAAGAAGAAATAGCGAGTAGAGCAAAATACAGTAAAGCTAAATAAAACCGAGTACAGCGGAATACAAGAAGGTGCACATTTGAAGAGATTTAGAAACTAGACATGAGTAAAAGTTTACAACAGGTTTCAAGTGATCAGGTAGTGAGCTCCAGAGGTTTGTCCCCATCACAGAAAACGCTTTTTTATTCACTTTCTTTTAGCAAAAGTTGTTTTACAGCTTATAATATTGTATAAAAATAATGCAGTGACTGAAACTGTCTGTTAATAAAGATAGAAAAATAAAGACATCGTTTCTATTTTCTTTTCATTTTACAAATGATCCTTAACAAATAAATTACAATTACAGAGATGGAAAAATATACAAAATATGAATTCACGTTGCCACACTACGCTGTCGGTTTTATTTTCATTTTTACGTGATACAATTTGAAAACCACATCTTGATTTCAAGTGGCGAAGCACAAATCAGATCCTCTGAATTCCTCTCATAATGCCACAACTCTTCCTTGTGCTCCACTTCTCGCAAAGCTGTGCAATGTTTGAGCCCTGGATTAAACTCTGTACCAAATGAGGCTTGCTCTTTGGAAGGAAATGATATGATCAACTTCACACCCATCAGGGGAGCTTGTGTACATCTTGCCTAGGGTCTCGCATCCTCATACATATTCAAAAGCCTTTCACAGTTCATTATAAACTCACAAAATCTCTGCTCCTTCCTATCCTAGATGGCCATGTTACATTCATTAAAAGAGAGGAATACAAAGCCTTCCCAAATTATAACGATACAAATTCCTCACGCAATTAGAATTTAACTATTCACCGACTCACATCTAGGTCTTGCATCAAAAAACATCAAACGCAAGCCTGCCTAATAGATGTCTCTCTACGTTGCGCAATTAACACTCAAGGACAAACAATAAAGGATTGGGAATCATAGCTGTCTGATGTTTAGTTTTTTTTTTTTTTTTAAGTTTTTTTTTGTCCTTCAAGGCCATTTGATGTGCAGGTCTGAAAAGTAAACACCTTTGTTTCCCTCTATCAAGAGTTGTCCCCCGAGAGAAGATAACTGGGATGCAATCACAGACCTGCAGGAGTGTTTACTGAAGATATGTCGTGACTGAAAGAGTGTGTAAGAAGGACAAATCAGAATGCGAGCACTCACTCAAAATGACTTACATATGTTGAGATAGAAAAAAAACATCCTCAAAGGCTCTCCGTCAAAACCACTTTTAGATACAACGATGACAAGTATAAATGAACTACAAAACCCAACCAGTGTTACGATGCTTCTCTACAAAAACAGAAGTGCAGTGAAGAAAGAGGCAAACGATTGTAAGTAAAATCAAACGTAAAAAAGCGTGTTACCCCTGAGATTTATCCATTGTATTCAAATTTGGTAATTCTGTCAGAAAATTAAAACTGGCCCATGAAGTAATGAAAGTGAACTTGGCCTGTCAGAAGGGAGGCACGACCGTACATGTTTGCGTGCGTGCACATATCATCTGGAGTTTGGGTGTGTGGATCAGTGCATGTGTGGATGTTAGATCAAGCCAGATGATGATCGGGTTGACTGGTGTTAGCAGAGCTGATCTCACAGTTCCCGGGTTGGGGAGAACCGAACGCCAATCGCCTCTCCTGCTGCTTCCCAGACCAAGCTGGCTGTTTCTAATGAGACAGGCGGACAGGGAGCTGTCACACTGACGGGGGCGCCTGACACATGAAAATGAGACCCCCCGATCCACATGCTGGGATAGAGAGGGAAGACTGGGAGGGACTAGAAGGGTGAAAAGGGGGAAGGATGGGGAGGAGGAGGGCAGCCTACCAGCTGTCAGAGGACTGAGTGACAGGTCAAGGAAGGTGGCTGAGCAGCAAAACTCCTCCAAGGGCCTTTGAGTGACAAGAGACGAAAGGCACATCTCTGCATACACAGCAGTGGCTGCAAACTCTCCTGTCTGGCTTGTCTCTGTCACTGACAGGCCTACAAGGACCAATCCTGTTCTATTCAGGGACTTCTCACCAGCTAAGTGTATGAGCAGAACATCGTTTACTGATCTACATTTAGAACTTCTGAATCTCTTATTACTTCAAGCAAAATTCAAAGAGCTCGTTTTTATCCAAACGCAAATTCCTTCCTGTATCACTCGGTTTTGATTTTCAGCCTATGGTAAACACAGCCGCTTCGGTGACATTTACCGTCTAAATGTTGCAAAGCATATCTGGCTATTCCTCCAAGATGCCCTGCAGACATGCCTTTCTGAGTGATGACTGTGGGATTATCTCTCCATTACAGTGATTCTATCTGACAAGGCATTCTGTCACATCTCAAACGGCTGCTTCCCTTGAAGAGCCAGGTGCTCTCTCCGCGTCGCTCACATCCGCAGATTGCCGGAGATTTGAGACAGCCCCGCGTTACGTTTCATCTGCGGGGGAGAAAGCGAGCGCTCGGGCTCGGCGACACTCCCATCCTTCAAGGTGTTCTTGTTCCATCTGCCGGAGGGTCCGGCGGGAATACTTCTCTCTGAGCTCCTTCCTCAGTCCCAGCGAGCAGCCTTTCATGTCAGACAGGATACCAGACAGGAATCCCAGCTAGCACTCGGCTTCACTTAAGACTTACATGTTGACAGAGAGAAAGAGGAGTGTTCTCTTATCTCTGAATGGTCTCGTTTTTTTTCTCAGACAGCCCAGATTCAGATGCCAAACTCGAAACATATGCAGCGTGGTAGAGGATGGATCAAGAGGTATGTACTGTAGTCAGGGAAAGAGCCATCAGAGGTCTACTGTAGCGCCCGGTACTGGAGCTGTAGGCAAAACACAATTTTGCTTTGTGTTTAGTTTGCTTAGGATTTTTTTGGCACATGCACAAAAGTAGGAATCAATGAACTGAAAAGAACTGAGGAATTAAACAATATCTAAGGTATGGCAGTTGTGTCATGCTTATGCCAATTATGAACTGAATTTGGTTATGATAATGAGATTAGGCAATTCCTTTGAAGATTAGTGAAACCCCTAAAACTACTGTAATTTGTATAGCTTGTCATTTAGGCCTACTGTTACACGGCAGTTTGTCTTTTGCTGGTCTTTCAGAAGCGATACAGTGATTGTATCGCGTTGTATTATTATTTTTTTTTTTTTGCACTTCACACAGATAACGACAGCTTAAGTTTTGTCACTGATTATTCCATTCATTATTTATGAAGTGCTGAGTACCTCTAACAATATGCTTATGTCTGCAATAAAAAAAAAAGAAGTAAACTAATGACATAGGGTAACATAGGGTACATGTGGAAATTTACATGTAATAATCGCTTTTCTATTTCCAAAATAGGAGCAAATAATAAAAATGAGCACCTCCCAGAACTGTTTTGGTTCTCTACATCCATCCAACAGCCAGTACATTCATTTCTATCATCTCATTTTTTTCCCAGAAAATCCGTATGGATACTCCCGGTGCCTTTCTTCTGCTCCTCTACAGCAGCAACACTGTGCAACACTCGCTACTGTTAACTTTAAAATTTTAAATCACTAACGATAAAAAAATGACCCTGCACAACACAGACTGAAACGCGAACTTCACATAAGCAAACAATCACGTGTGAATATCACATATTGTTCTTTTACAATATGATTAATCTGTCTTCCAAATGTAAGATTATGAAATATATTCATCCCAATTTCCCAGAGCCTCTGTGGGCATCTTCAAATGTCTTTTTACCAAACGAATAATGCAAAGTGCAAAGATATGAAATTTATTCTCATTGTAAAATCAACAAATATTCACACGTAAGAAAGTTTGAATTTGTGGCCCTTGTTTAATAATTACAAACATGTTAATTTGTTGGCAACTTACCAACAGATTAATAAACACGTCCTCGTGCCTAAACAAAAATACTGATTGCCAATGCCTAATGACACAAAATACCACAGATAATGTTAAAATGTGTTTAACGGTTGCATTTACGGCTGTGACAAAATGCCATGTTTCAGGTTTAGGCACCAAAACAACTTAGTTTGGGTTAGAAAAAGATTGTATTTAGGGCTAAAACATTGTCATGGTTGCAATAAGAAACACACAGAAGTGGTTTAAGAGTAACAGTTTTAACTTTCAGTGTGAAACTGGACACAAACTCAACAGGAGCAGAGTGAGGGAATTTCTTCAAATTTGGCAAAGAAATGTTCACTTGGACCCAAGGATGAATTAATTAGATTTTGGTGGAGAAGGTCAAAGGTCAAGATCGCTAAATTAAAAAACAAAAAAGACTGTCTCTAAATTATAGATCGCTAGTCACTGAGAGAACTGCATGAACAGATTATGATGCAAGGACAGTGTGGGCGTTCTTGTGAAGTCCACAGGTTTGTTATTCCACCATCTCTCCCGACCTTATATAGTGACAGGTTTGTGACTATAACAACACTACATGCCAATTTACAGGTACAACCGCTAGGTGGATGTAACTATAAGTCATATTCTTGTGTATATTATGCAAAACCATTAATTTTCAAATCAAGGTTTAAGGGTGTCAGACAATTACTTTTACATAATATTAGGTAGCAGCAGCTACTACTGTTAGATTACAAGTAAACATATTGTAATATGGTAGACATCTAAGAGCACAGATCAATACGCATTAGCGGGTTGAAAGAGACGACAAGGAGTATGTTTTATGTGCCATATGGCAATGTTATTAAAAGAGGAACTGCTTATGCTTTTCCATTGGACCATGTGGAATCATCCATGTTTGTGAGATCTGGTTTATTTATTGATGGGTGAGTGGGTCTTGAAAGCTACACAGCGCATTCTACCCGGGTATCTTTTATGTACAGAGATGTCTGACAACACATGAGCTACAGCAAATAACAACAACAAAGTGAATGGCATGGATTTTCCATCACAGTGCAACTGAAATGGACAAAATGTGAAGAGTGTGAGAGCAGAGGGTGGAGAGGGGGAAGAGGAGGTAGAGAGTGGTGTCTCTGGTGAGTGTAGGAAATGGGTGCAGATGACAAAAATGGCTGAGGAAAAAATAAGCCAGTGAGAGAAACATGGACAAAGACAGTCAGTTAGAGGGGCCCATGAAAGGCTGCAGCTGAATTGGCTGGAGCAGGAATCAATACAGGTGCTTCAGCTGGAGCTTGACTAAAGAGATGGCTGGACTGTAGAGAAAGCACATTGATGTTCAAGGTTGTTAAAACACTGTAAGGTGGTGAGCGGCAAGGGCTGTCTGTCAATGAAATGTGTGTGTATGTGTTGTGTGTGTGTGCGGTGAGAAGGGAGAGGTGGCCTATGAGGCCTCACCTCTCCAGTGGAGTGGTAAATCAGCCATCAGCCATGTGACAGGCTCGGTGCCCCCCTGCTCTGCCCAATGAGACATGACCCTCTCAGACCCCTCCCACCCCCTTCCCGCCC
>JAPQRN010000027.1:6328709-6357918 GCA_037367275.1 Coranthus polyacanthus
ACACACACACACACACACACACACACACACACACACGCACACACACACACACACACACACACACACACACACACACAGGGTCTAAACCAACCCCGCACAGGCAAGGGGAGAAGAATTTGCAATGCAGAATGTAGGGGTGAAATGGCACTTTGTGTGTTTCCAGTACGCTCACAATCAACAGAAGATCAAAGGAAAAATCATTGTGGAGTGATACAAAAAAAAAAAAAAAAAGACACACACCAGGCAAAACACAAAATCATTGAACAGGAATTTAACAAATGGACTCTTTATGCTTCTAAATTGCAAGGAATGTGCAAACACTACAAACATGACCTAAACTACCATGAAAGTGAAAAACCTGTATTAAAAGATAATGTTAAAAAGGGCTGGGAGATTGAGTTACATCTAGCAAATGTGTGTAGAAATTACATCTGTATCATTTATCACATTCTTTAGAGCGCAGAGCAGGCTGTGTTGTCTAGCTGTCAACACTTTGCACAGCCTAAAGCCCTGGGATTACACAGGGGCTGATGTCTGTCTGTCAGAATGAGCGAACGCAGTCAGCCAGAGGAAAAAAGGCTTATTAACTACATAAAGGAGTTTAGACGTAAACCTATATCTAATTTCTGTAAGAAGTGACTCCTGTGACCAAAGTAAATAAGTAAAACTGTCACTGTTGAAGAACACCTGACTCGATAAGATATGTAGGCAGTAACAGCAGAACTCAACAGGATATGTAGACTCTAGATTTAGCAATGGTTTAGTTTCTGCCTTTCCCAAATAAAAGTCGGGTATACACCATAAGAAAAATGACAAAACACAGCTATGTCTTTGCCCGTGGCTAAAAGAATGGCTACGTCTCACAGTGAAGGACCAAAGACGTGGAACAAAATTCTGACAGCGTCAGAAATGTAGTTTGACCATCTCACAGTGTGACTGCTGCTACAACCTACGTCCACTTAACAACCAATGAACTTAACAACCAGGAATTCAGCATGAAATGATGCATTGATCAGCAAGACATGCAGGTTTATGCAGCTAAAAATACTAACCTCAAGCTTTCTTTGTAAAATTTACATCCCAAATTGGCCTCTTTTCCCGAGTCACGACCACGTTAGCGTTCCTCCTCCTCCGCCTTGACTTTGGATTATTGCCATACACATAAATACTACTTTTGTAACAGCATAAACTATGGAGAGGCAAAGTCCCACCCCTTCTACACCACCTTGTTCACCATTGTATTACAGTCAGTGGTGAGAGACAGGTCATTTTTTTGATCCCGTTTTATTGTGGCATCATTACACATATGAAGTTTGTCAGTTAAAAAGAATATTTCATAAGTAGGAGTAGGAGTCAAGTTGTTGTAAAACTGTCGAAGTAGCAGACTGTGAAAATACATAAATAGGAAGACTACACACCTGAAGGAAAGTGACATCATCTGAACTTTCCTTGCTCCACAAGCTGCTCAGAGATGCTGAAGACATCTCTGCAGCTTCAGTATGACCAGACTGTAGTGATTTTCACCACTTTTTTCACCTCGCTCATGAAGAACGAGCAGGTGTTACCATCTCAGTGTCTATGTACATCATACCGAGGTTTATTAGATCCATGCTTTTTGTTTCATGTGTCTGTTAGTTGGTGACTAGTGTGTTGCTAGCTAGCTAATATTACTTGCTAGTGTTAAAGAAGTGTGATTGCTGACATTATCTTGCTAGCCACAAGTGACATTCAGTCATTACGTCCTCCACTCGTGGGTTTGCGGTGGGGGAATAGTTGGTAGAAATGTTAGATGTTTTGGCAATTCAGTTTGTAGGTTTGGGTCCTGGGGAGATTTCTCTTTTGGGTTTTGAGCTGATAAAGTTTTGGAACCTCTGGTTATATAAGTTTAGGATCATCCCTAATGGCTGCGTATAATCTATAGGTCAGTCGATAGGATGATATACACAGAGGCATTGTACAGAGACATTGATTCAAATAATAATCAGTAAAATGATTTGTTTTTCTTTCAGATCATTCAAGATGATGGATGTTAACCTAAGGTTTAGTCCACACTAACACCAATATTTTTCACTTGTGGTTCGTACGACTTTCATTTTACAAAATATCTCCAAACAAATGTCAGTGCCAAATATTAAAACGAATGTTTAAAGAAGCAGGCTGGGCCAGTAGGTGGCGATAAAGTCTGTATCAACAATGTGTCAAATTCGAGACAATATTTGTTCTGAATATTTAAGATGAGCTTATTTTCCTGGTGGTAAAACAAAAACAGCAGACTCAGAGGCTTTGTGTTTCGGTGAAGTGGTGCAGGAATGCAAGGCTAAGTTATCATCTTGTAACTGCCAGTGCTCCCCAAACACACTCAACTACAGTACAGTATCTGCCATGGTTGTTGTTGTTTCAGGGACATGCTCATTACACAAAGCAAGCAACGGGCATGTGCCAGTTTAGGTGTGACATTGTTACCCAAACTTGTTTTACACATCCACATGGATACACATAAAACAAAGTTTTTAAAAAATCTGCACAAACTGTTAAACCTCAGTTTGACTTACTGAGAATTCTGTTTGCATGGGGTCCAGTCCACATTTGCGACATTTAAAGGTCCAGTGTGTAAGATTAGCAAGGATTTAATGATCTAATTACAAAAATGGAATATAATATTTAGAATATTTTGGTGGTGTATATGTGCATATTGTACCACCATGTTTCGACAGTAGCTCAGAACAGACTTCCTCATCTTCTTTTTCGTCTTTCATGATGAGCGACATCCAGCATCACGGTGTACAGTACTACGTATCCTACTATGCTTGAGTGTGGACTAGAGCTAACTAAAAAGCCCAGAACAGACAAACACTGGTTCTAACAAGGGATTTTCATGTTTTTAGCGGCCACTGTAGGTCAGGATGAGGTTAGGACAGAGCGGTGTGCTCTCCAACTTCACCACTAGATGTCACTAAATATTACACACTGAACCTTTAAAATCATGTCCTTTCACTGCAAATGTTTATTACTTGTTAAAATATCCAAATGATAATCTTTTTAGTACTTCCTCTTCTCAAACTATTCAAATTGTGTTCTGGTCCCCTTTCCTTTCCTTTCCTTTCCTTTCCTTTCCTTTCCTTTCCTTTCCTTTCCTTTCCTTTCCTTTCCTTTCCTTTCCTCCACCTGGGACACCTGGGATCTATCTCGGTCCAGCCATCATCCTGTCCCCTTTGAAAAGCAAAGATGGAAGTGAGGTCTTAAAACTTTATGGAGAGGGCCTTGGTACCACATGCAGTTTCAGTAGCAGCACTGCTAGCAGGCCCGTGGATTTATGGCTCATGACACGCATATATTTAATTTGTAACCAAACACTTCCTCTTCCCCTCAGTTTCCTCAGAACTCTGGGACATGTCTTGTTTTCGCAGGTCAGGGGTTAAACAAAGGAAACACAGTGCTGGCTCGCTGAAGGGCCAGACCTGAGGGGTGTCAGGGTTGCCTCCACCTCTGAGGCCTGGCCTGAACAGACTGTGGGACACATCAAGGTTAAAGGTTTAGCTGTGATATCCGGCAGGAGGGCTGGACCACTGCAAAGCTCTTAAAGTGGACAGGGAGCATTCTGCATTTTGTACAACAATATTTTAACATAAAATGCTAGACCCTCTTCGCTCTCCGCAAGAAGCCCTCCTGATTGTTGGCCCTGACATCTTTACTGCCCCATTGCCCATAAACCCCTGAGGGGCGGGCCCAAACACAGTTACACGCCCCACTAGCTCTCCACCTCTGTGCAGCGGTGTATAAACATATAAGTTTATTTAGTGTGAATGTCCCACGGCGCTCACTGCTCGTCCGCGTCATAAAGCCCAAATCATCATGGGCAGAGCAACTAGTGTAGACATCAGTATTGGATTTACTGATGGTTATAAAGAGCTTTTCCTCGGTGCTGACTCACTTTATCTGGAGAACAGCTGGACAAAAGAACCATGCTCATCTACATCCGACCAGCTCTTTTCAGTTATGACACATACTAGACTAAAAAATGTTGCTCCTGGCTCATGAAAGGAAAGATTTGTGGTGAGGAGCACTAAAAAACATTATGATTTATCCCCAGGAGACCATGACATGCCAAGTTAAATTTGATTAAAAATATGTTGTTGACACCGATGTTAATATCCTGTCCAACAATAAAGCAGAAACGACCTGCTTAATAAATACAGATGGGTGACAAATTAAAGGAAAAACCAGCGCAGATGTCTCAGTTAGGTGTTGGTAGACCACGTGCCTCGGGAACAGCTTCAGTGCTTCTACAGGAGGGATGAACACCATTTGAACAAAACATAAAAGTTTTCGTTTTGTTAAATGTAATGCCCTTTGGAAATTTCTGTTCAATTTCAGACTTTGTGTTTGCATCGAGTCCTTTTTTTCTTTGTTTGCTAATCGTGATGTCAAACTGTTGAAATACTTTATTTTTTTCCTTTTAGCGTGTGTTTCATATCTTATTTATAACAATTTGAGGCTGGGCAGTTATATTATTTGAATTTTACATTTTCATACAAAAAATGTATACGATAATAAAACGCAAATATGCGACGTGCATATTTATAAACAGAATAAAATAGATGTGTAGACAAACAAAACGGAGGTGTTGATAAATTCCTTGAATGAAATTTTTAACTTATTTTAATCTGCTGTTGTGTGATCATTGTGTGGTCATTGTCTCTCCTCATGATTATGTCAGAATAATCGAATATTGCACAATGCTTTTTAGTTTTCCTATAATAAAGTACAACCATAAAATTCGGTCTGACCCAAGAAAACAAAGCAATAAGGATGGATTAATGTGCCTGGATAGTTATATCAGATGCAGATCCCTAAGAAGTTAACAACAATGGCCACCGCAAATACATGTTTACATTCTGTTGGACTCGGAGATGAACTTTTGGAATTATTTTTTGGTTGAAATCATGTTCATTTGGGAAGTTTTAGATGGCTAACACAGATTGTCCCAATATGTTGTTTTCTTCTTCAAATCTCTACAGCAGAAGTTGAGAGAGAAACATTAGCACGGCTGCCACCACGTTTATAAATAGTTTTTAAATGTTTGCTTTCTTAGACCTTGACTTCAAATACTCACTTTAGTTGTAGGAAGACAATAGGCCTTTTTTTTTTTAATTTGAACTCATACACACCTACACAAACCCGACTGAAACAATGACTGTACTTGTGAATTGGCTGGATTAGTTTAGTAAACACGTACTCGTTTTGTCTAGACACAAAGAAATAGAAGCGGCTACGGAAGAAAGCATATCTTTAAATCAGATGAAGAGCTGCAGCCAGAATTCCTCTTCACTCCATCTGCTCTGCTCAAAGAGCTGCCAACAACAGCTCAGCAACACCACGTACACATCCACTCCTTAAATGCACAATGACACACACTTTCACCACAACATATGTACGTAAGTTTAACTTTGCTACTGGTGACACTGTGTCTAAGTGGATGAGTTACACCTAAATAGCAGCAAACAGGAGTTTAGATTTGTTACATGATCGTCCGGTGTGAATAAAATCACATGATGTGTTCTCCGTGTAATGTACACTCCAAACGCTGAAGCCAGCAGAGTCAGGCTGCGTGCTATAAACAGAGCTGAGGCCGAGGTCTGGGCTGCCTTTATAACTCCTGTCTCGTTTAGAGGCGTCTTTATGGGCCATTGTTCACCATATGGGGCGCGTTAAAGCCAGGGACAGCAGGTAAATCACAGGCCTGGGCCCGGCACAGCACGAGAAGCAGCCGTCACACACTCCAACGAGCAGACCGGAGGAGGATGTGGCCACCAGCCGGTTTGTATATGTGCATGAGAGAGAATAACATGTAGACAAGAAAATAATCAGGAATAGGGAAGTTATGAGAGGTTGGCTGCTGTGATTAAAGACACCGTGCTGGTATTGTGTTTGATATGTATGACGTTTATCTTTGAGTTGAAAAATCATACATGCAAACACAACGCCAAAGCAGCATTAAAAACTGCCCCATGTTTTAATATGTATAACAGCTGCAGCTGTAAGAAAATACGGTTGGTCGGTAAGTGAGAAAGGGCCAGGGATTAGTGACAATAACACTTTTGAGAAATGAAATGAGTGTGTTATTGTGAAACGTGCTGCTATAAAAGAAGAAAACATGTGTAATTAACAAGAAATATACATAGATCAAAATGTCTGATCATTTCTGGTTCATTTAGCTTCATTTTGTAACTTCTGCCTCTAGGTTTCTCAGAACAATAAAACATGCAGTCATAAATGATGTCGTGAAGTAGCGTTGGATCATGGGAGTTGTTGTTTTTGCCATGATTCCTGAGGAAAATCTGACATAATTCAGCCACAAATCATTACAATTTACAAGCAGGTAATGTATTAAAGTTTTACTTGCATTACATTTAGTCATGTGTATTCACAGTTCGTCATTTCATTCTAATGAAACAGCCACAAGTAGGGATTTGACATCACTGACCAAATGAAACAGGCTGTTAAAATTGCCGATTTCTTGGAATTTGAGCAGTATAATATAAATATCCAAGTTAAGAAAATATATGCCTTTTTAGATTCATTACATATTAAGGCTTTCAGTTTTATTTCATTTAATTTTGTCCCTCATGTAGCTCCTTGTGGCGTCTTCTCTCCCTGCTAAATTGTAGGGTATGAAGTCTTAAAGCTTCAGTCTAAGATTGTGTTTAAGAGGCTGTAGCTGTTGTGCACACCTCGCCTCCCTCCCTCCTCCCTGGTTGCTGGGTTTTCATACCAGCAGGGGGGCCTGTAATCCCAGCAGCACCATTGTGCCGACCGGCAGGTATTTCCCCCGCTGCCGCTGAGCAGTGGACTCAGCTGACTGGCAGCGCTGTGGGAGCGGGAGGAGCTCTCCTCCTTAAAGCCTGACTTCCTTACTTCCTGTCTGTCAGCCAAGCTCTTCTTGCAACACAGAAATAATAAAGACAAAGCTATTTGTCGCACTGATCCCTTAGCACGCTATTCCCAAGATTCACATTTCAAAGTCAGAGTGGGGATGAAATGTGCGTTCATGTTTCATATGTTTGCTCATAGGTGTTTCATTCTTAACCTTCCATCAGCCTCAGAGATTACCACTTAGTCTCCAGCAGCTTCCCATTCAGACCAGTGGAGGGGTACACTTATTTAATCTTGACTGATCTGGCCTAACCAGTGAGCGGTTAATGTCCTATATGTGTGTGTGTGGGGGGGTTGAATGTGTGTGAGTGTAGTGGGAGCCTCTTTCACAGCTGCACCCTTTAGAGAAGAAGTTTCACATTTAGGGTCGAGGCACTCCCAGGGGTCCCAGGATGCACTTCCAGTTATTTCACTACATTTTATTTTTCTAAAAAAAAAAAACATGACTTCAGATCCAAACCACATTTGGAGGTGGCTTGAAATGTGATTTCAGTTCAATTTCTATTTCGGATTCCAAAGTGTCTTTTGCACCACTTGCAAACTGACACACAACGACAACATCAAATCCAGAGTGACAGAAGAGTTGAGCAGAATGCGCTGCTGCTAGCAGAGCACCACGGGGAATTGAGTTTGTATACATGCAAAACTGGAAGGAATGTGAAGTCCCGAAGTCGCGTCACCAGCATAGTTACCACAGCAACCCATGCAGATGGTGATGATCGCTGATGTCTGGACACACAAAACTGATCTGATCACTTGTAAATAAACAAATATGATGTGCCTGCAATCTGAGACTTAGTCACCATCCTGGGTTTACTGAGACTTAGGTGTGAAAGTATTACTGTCCTGCAAAAGGAGTACTTGATGTAGTTCGATGCCTGCAGCAGAAACCAGACACATTGTTCAGACAGATACAGTCACAACACAGCAGCTAATATGTGACAGTTGTAAAAGTACATAATCATGTCATATGGAATATTTGAGGGATCTTTTTAGGTGTGTCCACATATCTATGAGGCGGTTTGTTAATATCCGTTGGTCGGCCAGTCTGTCCATCTGTTTGTCATTTGACAGGTTGTTATAATTGAGGTGCTGCTGATGCAAGCATCTCAATTGCTTGTGAATTTGCAGTTCTTTGTACTTAATATAGGTGAGGTTACTAGGGTCAACAAAGTGTGACGCTGACATAGCTTACATTTTACATCCGATCTTCTGACCACAGTCACAACAGTCTTTAACCATAAGCAGTTTATATAGTCATACAAACTTATCAGACCTTCAACCTACAATGCTAATGTGTCTAAAATAATGTAAACACTGATTTGGAGTGTCGTTTTCTGTCCTTTGGTTGCTGTGTGGTGCAGAAAATAATAGTATTCATTGTTTTTTAGTTGTTTTTTCTTCTTTTTGCATTCTTCTGCATTATCTAAAAATCTTCAATAAAAGCCAAAACAATAAAGCAGGGGTCTGAACGAATAAGAACTTGACTCGTGTTGGTTCTTGGCTTTATTGACATTTTTTTGACAATGTCATTTAATATATTGTTATTAAATATAAATATATGATATCAATATATCACCCAGAACATTTTGAAAAGGAACCTCATTTGTCAACATGCATAACTGGAAAGAGCATGATTTATTCTCATTAATTAATTGTAATATCTTGACCAATATGCAGTAATCATCTCTTATCCATGCCTGTTTTGTGCATCCAAAGTTGATGCAGGAAAGTTCCTAATGTAGCTAAATGTAGTGAGTGTAACTCCAAACAGTGGCACACTACTGTAGCGGCCTGTTAGAAGTTCCATCCTGCTGCCCCTGGCCTTTGCAGCCTTGGTGGGGTGCATTTGTCCCCCCTGCACCGCTGCCCTGCCAGTTGGCAAGCCTAAGCCAGGAAACTGTCAGTGTCGATTGAGCTGAGTGGAGGAGGTCCTGCTAAAGGAGCCTTGCTAGTTCTAGGGCCCACCTCTGTTTCCAAAGCATGGGAATAAAGAGCTCTGCATTCCACAGGTCTGAGCTGCCAGCTCTCCCCCTGCCCACAGTTCACAGGGAGCCCTGAATGAGATTAACAAAAGCGTTCTGTTGGACCCCTCTTGGCCGGCTTCCACGTCAACAGCTCGCAGGGTCAGGGGTCACACTAACTACATTCATTCCCAGCAGACCCCTTGCTCCAAACACAGGCTGCCAGTCGCACAAACTCCCAGCTTTTCCTCTAATCCCCCGAGATATGTCTGATCTCTCCACATGTTTCTGCTCAATTAAAGCAATATCACACCTTGCAAATGGAACGGAGAAAAAGAGAGGGAAGCAGCAGAGAGTGCAGCCGCAAAGAAGACCAGAGGAGAGAAAGTGAGAAAAGTGAATGAATGGAACATAGAGAGTGAAAAAGACGGAGGATAATGGAATTATTAATCTTCTCGTGTAAGGCACTAACACATGAGTCTGCGCACCTGATGAAACACCGGGGGCAAAAGCTCAATAGTTGATGGAGGACACATGACTGGCAGGGTAGTAAAGTGAATACACACATTCACACAGTGAATGCACTAACACACACGCCGACGCCTGAATCCCTGGATGAACTATGAAGTATATAAGATCCAACAGTTTCTTCCCCGGTTGTTCATTATTACTGCATCATCTGTGTTGAAGATATTCATCCACTGATAATCTTAAAGGACTTCACCCGCATTGTTGCCTGATTTAGTGCATTTATTTAAAATAGCTTTTTCACAACTAACTGTTTAGAAATTTAATTTGTTGTTCCAGGTAATCATTGCTCCCGGGGTAAAATATGAAAATAAAATTTCCAAATCTTCACACTTGAATAACAAAATCCATTACAATGAACATTAGGGATGCATCTATGCATAATTCCCTGCAATCTGTACTTAACTGGGAAAAAAAATGCAATTTTGAGAAAAGATCATTGATGTTCACAGTGATGGTTTGCATAACTTAGGCTAAAAGGAGGCCGTGTAAACCAGTGGAATGGGAATTCATTTAAAAGTGTCAAACTTTACAGTGTGCATTTCAAGAATTGGCAAAAAAGATGTGAATTATTTTGTAATCAAATACTTCAATTTAGAACCAATTGTCATTATCCTTCCTATTTTGTACCTGAACATCCAGTCTTCTCAGAGCAGCTATGCAAACAAATGATGCTCAAAGTATTTAAATATGTCACCATTTAAGTTAAGAAGTTAAATTACTAAACTGTCAAAAACTCAACATACATTTAATTAGGTCCGATTTGCGGTTACCGTGATTCACATGGCATCGCTTTCTCCCAACTGAAGCCTACCAAAACCCTGATTCTGGTAAATTAAAAAAGACAAAATGTTTTGCTTTTGGAAATATACTATATGTACAACTTTTATGAGTGAATAAATGAGTACTGACTACTTAACTTTAAGAAAACAGCTCGAGGAAAATATCTCCAATAAGGTGATGGTTTGCTATTGCAATGTTTATTTTTTATTTTTTGACAATAATCTGTTGTCAGTATAGTTACTTTTTCTTTTTCTTCATAAATCTATGGATAAACAGTATTATTGACTGTGCAAAAATGAGTGGTCAGTTGGAAATGCTAATAAATGTCAATAATAAATGCAAAAAAGTTATATTGCTCAGCTTTAATGTTTAGAACTGATCTGTAGGGGTATAAAGGAAGTGGTACTGAAAATATACTAAAACCTCTGAATGAAATGCCATAGTTTTTGTATTTAATAATCTACTGTGTGTTGTTTTGTTATGTCCAGGCCTTGACCTTTGACCTGCTTGTCTGTGGCTTCTCATATTGTTTTGTTCATGCAGTCACTGACGTTTTTACACTTTTACACCACATATATGTCCTAGTCCAACACCCAAAGGGCAGACCGGCTCTGCTACTGTCAGCGGACTCTGCCCTCAGTCAACATGGAGTCTGTGCCCACGACACGAAAAAGTCGTGCGTTTCTACGCAGAGAGGATGGACGTCTGCTACACGGTGCATCTGAAAGCAGTTAGACCAAACAGCGGCGGTAAACCAAAACTAGACAAGGGGGAGACTCTAAGGGGGGAGAAAGAGAGTAAGAGAAGAGAGATGTAGAAAAAGGGGATGAGGGGAGGTGGGGATGGCGGGTGGGGGTTGTTCACAGAGAGGATCATACATTACTTTTTTCTCCCCCAGTATTTCTTGTCCTTGATCTGCCTGCTTTTCTTTAAGCTGGATCCAGAGCCCCGCCCCCCTGCAGAGTCTTTAGCCCAGAGGAGGGGAGGCCTTGGCCAGCTGCGGGGCTTGACTGGAGCCCTGCGCACAGAGGTGGAGGAGGCGGGGGCTGTGGTGGGGTGGGGTGGAGGGTTTGTGTTGTGCTGGATGGATGGAAGCACAGACAGAGAGAGAGAGAGAGAGAGAAAGAAGCTGAGAGAGCCAGCCGATGACAGCGTGAGTGCAGCAGAGGATATTGCGCTCAGAGACACAACTCGGGACCCTGAGAGATTGGGTTTCAAAGCGGGAAAAACAGCCGAGGATTTCCCGGCTGATGCACTTCCGCGCCTCACACCTCCCAAACAATTGTCAACAGTGGTCAATGCGGAACGTGACTTGCAAAATTTACATTTACAGTACATGGCAGGTCTGATAGGCCTCATATTACAATACAGCGTCCTTTGTGGATACTGTTTCTAATGGCTTTATGAGATGAAGTAATTGATTAAGGTAGTTATTAATACATGCTTCAGTAATTCTTTATGATCAGTTAATAAGAAAACATTTGGGTTGCCAAGTTGCAATAAATCCTGAGGAGGTGTCTGACACATGGAAAAACAAAGGAGTAAAACAAAGGTCTTGTTAATGTTGTATAACTGATCTATAAAGCATCACTAAATTATTTATTTATATCAAAGTCATTACGACCGCTTTGCCCTATTTTGAATTGAAACAAAGTTTACTGCGCATTTGCTCTGTTTTTTATTCTGTTTTCAACCATAAAGGGTTTAGAGCTGTATCGACATTTTTTCAACAGATTTATCTGCTTTCTCATGTATTATCTGATTTAATTCTTGATCATCTGGTTAATAAAGTTGTTTTTAACAAGCCCATCAGAGTTTCCACAAACCGAGGGGACATGCATTTATAGGCCTTTCCTTTGGGCAAACCAACAGGCCAGAAACTTTTTAATACAACCACTAATTATATAACTGACAAAGATTTATAGTGATAAAACACCATGTTTGATATTTTCACATTTCTCATGACTCAGCTTTTCATGATTAGCTGATAATTACATTCTTGTCAGTTTACTTTCCTTGTCAGTGTTGAAACACTTAAGAAAAGTGTTTCAACACTGACAGTGATAGGAAGAGAAAATAAATACTGTATCAAGACATCCTTTTTGGCGCTATCTACGCATCGAGTGATCTTACATCTTAACTATTTCATATATGCGGATGAGTGCTAGGAGTTACAGTACACAACATGTGAATGTCATTAAGAAACATATAATAAAAAATGCTTTCCTCTGTGAAGAAACAATTAAGGTTCTGGTCTATATTCCCTTTGCACTGTAAATGGGTGATGATTTTAATTCATGTAATCTGTTTGTGTTGTAACAAGCCTTAATACTAATCTGAATTCACTTTATTGCAGTTGTAAATGTGGTTCAAATTCGTCCTCTCATCAACATGTACAGCTGCTCCGTCAGTTCTTCCAGGAGACCAGAGGAGGTGTGATGTGGTTGGTGTAGGACACTGCCCTGCTGCCATCAACAGAGGGCGCTAGGACTCAATATGTGGATCCGCTCAAATTGAGCCAGAAAGCATGTTTTTGCAGATTAATATTTTATTAATCTGCAAAAACATGATGTCTAAAAAAACCTAGATGACAAAATCAATGTGATAAATCAGAGGATGCTATGAAATATATTTCAAAGAATTCAAGGTGTGGGAGTCCATATACTGCATAAGAGATAGACAGCATCATGTTTCACTTAAGGCTGATTAATGTTTCAGTGAGTGGAGATACACTTGCTGAGATTCAAATCACATTCGAAAACTGTGATTTGAAAAAAAAGAAAACAAAAAAAGACATGATCACAGACATCCTCTAGTGCAAACACTCAACAAACCGGCGCCATTACCATAAAGCAGCTCCAACATGTGTAACCAAACAGTCAAATCCCAGAGATGGTGTTTTATGATCTGTTTGATAACTTGTGTGAAACAGTACTCCCTGTTCATTTATAAATCCCTGGTAATCCCCGAGAGGTAGTGACAGCTGATTTAGAGACACTCGGGGCTCTGTTGGTGAAGATAAACTGTGATACTTTCTAGCGGCGGGGTCTGCCGAGGGCCCGGAGAGTCTAAATCACTCTTTAAAGAGGCAAGGAGACTCCGCATCACTGGGGGCCACTGACCGGCCTTTGTCACGTTCGCTTCAAGAGCCCGTCATGGCGTGTGGACAAAGAGTTCCTCGAAAAAAGTTTCCTGCTGGACAGAAAGGGAGATAATTCATACATCTAATGGGAGTCATAAATCCCTGTATTAACTTCAGCGCACTGCATAGGAGGGCACGGCCTGGAGAAATAAGAGACAGATGAGGAAAAGGTGGAAAAGAAACATCAATTAAAAGGTAGAGGAAGAGGACAAGGTGAGGGGGGTAGTGTGTGTGGTTAACAGAGGACAACGAAAACATAAAGAAGGATCTAGGTTGATATTGAGACATGATCCAGACAATCAAAAGAAGAGGAGGGGTTCGCCACAAAGGGAGAGAGGGTAGAGGGGACAAGGGGTGATGGTGAGCCCTGGTGCAGGGGTGAGACAGGAGGCGCGAGGGGCCTGGTGGCAGGGCCCGGGCCTGGGTGGTGCGGCGCTAACAGGCCCCCGGGGACCCAACGCTGCAGGACCATATGGGGAGCAGTGAAAGGGAGAGGAGCAGCGGGAGCCCCGGGCTGACAAGCCACCGCTGCCCCTGCTTCAGCTGTTCCCCTGGAGCCCCGGGGACCTGGGGATTAGAGGCACACAACAAAGACAACACACACAGGACAAACACACGCATAGGCACACATACACAGGATGGACAACAGTGGAAGGAGTCCATACACTTATGTTACAACAAAGACAGGTACACACTAGCACACACACTCACCTAAACTCATGCACACAAAATGGATGCACTGCCAACAGAGAGCAGGAAGCCCAAAGACCAGCCACTTACACTGATACACACACACATTGTGTAGGAAACATTATTGACTCACGCTTTTATTCACAGATCTCACTTCTTATTCGTCCAAATCTAATCTCAAGCTTCTACATAATTGTCTGTCTTTTATATCGTTTGTTTTTAATTCATTATTCATTATTAGTACGTTATGGCTCTTGTTTCGTATTGTTTTTATTCTTTCTATATCGTATTTGTGGAGCGAATGCCACAACACATTCTTTGTGCGCTTCCATACTTGATTGTGATTCTCATTTCCCGGAGACTTACTCTAATGACGACATGCCTTAACCTAACCCTTACCCTAAACTTAACCTAACACTGAGATTAAACCAATTATTAACCCTCAAAACTAATGATTTACATTACTGGGACATGAGTTTTGTCCTTGTAAGGGAGCCGAGTCCCCACAAGTAACAACGTAAACAGATTTACATCCCCTTATTACGTAAGAAACACATGGCCACACACACAGGGGAGACAGTGCCAACAGAAAGTGGCAAGGCCAAATTCAATCCACTTATGGCCTAAATGATGGGTGCCACATAAAGGCCACACAACAAACACAACTAGCAGGTACAGCTGGTCACACACACACACACAAACTCTGCAGATACAGTAGAAGGATTCTTCTCTCAGCGTACTCTGTGTGAATGTATGTTTGTAAACCTATACGCACACTACTCACAGGGTTGCTCTTATTATTATTTCAACTGAGTCTTACTTTTGTAGTATCAGTAATATTTTATACATCAAGGTAACAGCTACAAGAAGTCAAGAATGAGCAGACATGACCATCAGACAGGTTGTAAACCAAAAAAAAAAGAAAAGAAAAGAAAAATAGCTTCAGCTCCTCAGTGCACATGCTACCATTCCGAGCGGGTTTCCAGTCGTAATGTTTGGGCTTTGTTTGGATTGCTCAAACTTAGCGAGTATTAGATTCTACGTACCGTTCGCCTCCACCTACACCTCCCTCCTCTGAGCTGTTAGATCAGAAGGTGGAGGATGAGGTAGAAATGTATAGTTTGGACTGCAGCCACCCACATTCAGACAAGTTTCTGGTAACTGATTTCCAAACACACACACACAAACACACACACACACACACACACACACACAAACACACACACACACAAACAAACACACACAAACACACCTCTGACCTATGATTTTACTTTCTGCTGTTACCAACACGCTAACAAAGCTGAATGTGTTTTTTATGATAGTAGGGCTTAGCTAGTCACTTCATATCCCGTTGGTTGCACATTTGGTATCTATTTTACATACTGTATTAAAGGAAAAGCAAATAGATAATAGATAATAATCATTTTTTTTCGGTAAGAAACGTATGCATTTGTGATTTGTTTTGGAGATTGTGCTTTAAAATCAAAACACATCAGACTTAATTCAAGTTATGTTGAAGAACTTTTAACAAAGGTTTGACACTTGAGGTTTACACTGTGTTGAGTTTTAATTTGTATTGCCCAGTTTGGAACATTTTATGCAAAAACATTACATTACTTTGATGCATGTTATTTAAATAGTTACTTTTGACATTTCAAAAGGAAACTTCCCACAATTAAAAATTAAAAAGAAGCAAAGGAGACAGATATAGCTAAATAGCTCCTGCAGTTACTCAGAATAAAACTTGATTTTTACTGTCTTCATGATGTCTTATTTCACAGAGGAAGGAGAATAATTAGGCAAAAGCAAACTATATAACTTTCTATGGTTAAAAAAGACATGTTTTAAGACACCTGCTCTGGCGGGGTGCCAACTTCCTGTCAAGCCCACAACCAAACTTTCAACTTAATCTACTCTTCCCTAAACTGCACCCTGTGATTGAGCTTGTGAAAGTTACCTGCCTCGATCAAATAACAGAGCAGGACGTCTGTGTGTGTGTGTGTGTGGGACCAAATCGGAAGCTTCACACCACTGCTAAATCTACCCCATGGCAGCGAGTACCTGCTGCCTGCTATCTCCGTCCCTCCTGTAGCCCGAGGCTATGAAAGCAGCCTTGGCTAACATTAGGCTGCATTTCCAGGGCTCAGTGAAACAGAGTACCACCTGTCCTCCTCTAATAACACAAAAAGTAGCTTTTCCCTCCTCTCTGTCTTCCATCTTCACAAAGACAATGAGCTGCTGCCTCTTTTACAGCATGCATTGAGGTCGGCCTGATGGGCAAACTCTCCTTCAGGCTCAGGAGGAGGAGGAGGAAGAGGGGGGTGGAGGAAGTCAGCGGTAGCACCTGCAGTGTCGCAGCCTGGCCTGCCTGTCAACCAAACCAAACCAACCAACCTGCCAGCCTCCAATCCATCCCAGTCACGGTGTTGTCTGTCTGCCATTGAGTCTTGAGTCTTCTCCCAATTCCCCCAGTTCAGCTCGGGATGACAAACAGCTAATTAATTTTCCTGACGCCAGGAGAAGCAAGACTCAAGCTGGGGAAGACTGCCTTTAGCAAAAAAGAAGTGGAAGTGGAGAGATTAATTCATGAAGCTCCTTTTTTTTTTTCCTCCTGGTAGTATTTGCATGAGAAGTTCTGGCTGTGGACTTCAGTATGTGCTGTCCTCCACACACACAAACACACCTCTAATTCGCATTCACCTCCTTCTTGTCTGCATTTCCCTCAACTTTAGCCTTTGGCGCTCTCCCTCTCCAACGACCTCATACATCAATATGAACAAAAATGCATACATTACACTTATTAAAATTCATGTTAAATCCACTGTATTCATAAGAATTAATAAGTAAAATAATGTGAGGACAAAGCAGCAATGTGGCTTTATGCTTTATTAGCCACAGTGAACTCTGCTTTACCTGTTGATTTGAAACTCTTTATGTAGATTTAAAAATAATCATTAAGGCTGCAATTAAACCCCCATAAGAGCAGAAAGAGAAAACTGTCACACCAAAAGGACTCTTCATGGCATCTTTCAAAATCTGGTCCTTGTCATCTGATGAAGATAAACAACTTGAGCCCATCCTGTTTTTCTTAAAGTGAGAGAAAAGACTGATTCAGCAAAGCAATTGATCTCATTATGCCTCTACTGAAATGTTTAATGGTCATTACATCACAGCCTTTCTTGCGCCACTGCTTTATCTGTATTATGATGTATCGAATTCAATTTCTCCCCATCGCAGATATGGAGAGGATGTCTCTGTTTTCCCAGTCTGACACATGAAGCAGGCCATTATTAGTTTCACACTCAAAATGATGCACAGAAAGGTTACTTTAGTGAAACGACCGGCCTTTTACTTTTAACGAGTGCGTATATCATAAAGCAATCTGAGGGCAATAATCGTTTATCATTATTGAGACGACGGCGCTGCTTTGGGGACCTGGCGGCAGAATGGAAAACAGATTTCCTCCAGGCTGAGGCGGAGGTGTTTGAGGCTGTGTTCACTCTGCAACTGAAAAGAGACTGAAATCAGATTTGTAGTCTCACATAACACAGATTTAATATTTCCTAATCAATGTGGACAGCAAAAGCATTGCACTAAGGAAGTTCTTTTTTTTTTATTCCAATAAAGACCCTACAGTAAGGCGATCTGAACACTTGCATAGGATTTGCTGGTGATTAAGTAAATCTTGCCCTGCATTTTACTCACCTGAAACAACTGTCATGTGTATGTATTAGGACAAAACGACTGAGGGCACGACAGGTTTAAAAATACTGTGAATGGACAATATAGCATCAGTATAGCTTTTTTATTAACTTGGTTGTGCCCATATATATCTATTTTAGGACATGTTTTATATAGCTGATTCCAGTATTCTTTAGACTTATTGTAGTGGCATTAAGTCCAAATGTTAAAATAAGCCACAGAGGAGCTGTAGGCAGAGTAACTTCAGTCTGACACGAATGACAGGAGATGGAATTCAATTTAAAAATATTTTAAAAAGAGCTTTAACTTACATTGCGTTACCCGGTGCTCCTGTACCAGCTCTCTTCCGGATAAGTTGGGACTTTTTCTAAAAAGTATCAAAACTACATTTGTTTGAAACTTTAACTGGCAAAATTACAAAGAGAAGATTTTCAGTGTTTTTTCGTGACCAACTTATTTTGTAAATATAAACAAATTCCGATTTTGACGCCTCACACACAATTAAAAGAAGTTGGGAAAGACACGAAGTAAGACTGGAGAGTTGATAGAATATACGAGTAAAAGTGTTGTGTAAGATTCCTCAATTAGCAGGTTAATTGGTAACAGGTGAGGTGATCATTATTGGGCATAAAAGGAGCCACTGGCTTAGTGTTTACAAGGATGAGTCGTGGTTCAACACTTTGTGCCAAACGTCATGAGAAAATAGTCAAAAGGAATATTTCTCTATGCAAAATTGCAA
This sequence comes from Coranthus polyacanthus, assembly GCA_037367275.1. Lineage (NCBI taxonomy): Eukaryota > Metazoa > Chordata > Actinopteri > Kurtiformes > Apogonidae > Coranthus > Coranthus polyacanthus. Next base: position 6,347,191 of record JAPQRN010000027.1, read on the forward strand.
AGAATTTCAGTTGTTCACTTTCTACAGTATATAATATTGTGAAAAGATTCAGGGAGTTTGGGGAAATCTCAGTGTGTAAAGGCCAAGGTTGGAAACCACTGTTGAATGTTTGTGACCTTCGAGCCCTCAGGCAGCATTGCATGAGAAACCATCATGCTACCGTGACGACTATAGCCACATGGGCCCGGGAGTACTTTGGAAAACCGTTATCACTTCACCACAGTCCGCCTCTGCATCCAGAAATGCAAGGTGAAACTGTATTATGCAAGGAGGAAGCCCTGTATTAATTCTGCCATCGACTTCTCTGGGAACGAGCTCATCTCAGATGGATTGAAAGACAGCGGGAGTGTCTGCTGTGGTCAGAGGAGTTCGCGTTTCAGCTTGTTTTCAGGAACAACAGACAACGGATTCTACATGTCAAGATGAAAAAGACCATCTAGACTTTTATCTGTGAAAGGTGCAAAAGCAGCATCTGTGATGGTCTCTGGGTGCCCACATGGCTGACCTGCATATGTGTGAAGATGCCATCGATGTGAAGGTATATATTGGAATTTCAGAGAGACATATGCTGCCTTCAAGTCAACATCTTTTCCCGGGAAGTCTGTGATTATTTCAGTAGGACAATGCCACGCCTCATTCTGCATGAGTTACAACAGTGTGGCTTCATAGTCGCAGAGTCCATATTTGTAATGTGTTTAAACAGATTTTAAATAATTAAAATATTTCACAGCCTTTGAAAGGAGGTGAAAATTCCCAGGGTGGAGTGGGGTTTTCAGGGGGACTCGTAAACTTAGTACTTCTAAAATCTGGGCTACAGCACTGAATGACACAGTGGAAAGAAAAGGTCAATAATACAATATGTGCTTCATCAAAATGTGTTGAGATGAAACCAGTGACTAATTGTGTGTGTTGAAATGTAGTGATATTTCTTTCACCTTTATTATAAGTAGATATAGTTTACGTCCAAAAATAGATGATTAATCCAAAGAGGAAAAAAAGCAGCAATTTAAACTCAGGGTGATGTTTGCTGATATGAAAATGTGAATCTGAACAAGAGGTTTTGTCTCTGGGAATGGTCTGAGAGGAGAAGCAGAAGTGTCCCAGCTTGTGGGTGTGTATGGGTCCCGGTCCCTGAGCGTAAGGTGAGAGGGTTGTTGTGCTCTGTTTTATTGCGCTCCAGCCTGCAACTGAGCCAGACTTTTAATTGCGGTAGCGAAGGTGGGAGGGGTTGCTGGGGAGACTCGTCACCCTGCTGCCGTGAGCTGGGAGGCTGGGAGTCAGGGCAGGTCCTGATCCTCTCCCCGGGGGCCGTGGGGCCCAGCAAACTGTCACCTCTTCCTCCTGACGCTGCACACCTGAGGCTCCTGGCGCTACCACCACGCCCCCCCTTCCCACACACACACACACACACAGACACACACCTCCACCACCACCTCCCCTCCTCCAGCTCTCCACCCTCCACCACCCCCTCCCCTTTCAGCCTCACACCCGCCGGCCCTGCTGATATTATACAGCTCACAACGTCTGTCTATACGCGTCCGCTGATCAATAGGCTTGACTCGGAGCATATCGACGCTGGCATCGGCCTCATTGATCACATCCAGCCTCCATGGTTGGGTTTTCAAAGATAATTGGGCCCGGGAACCTGCCTCCTTATGAGTGACAGTGGGCTGAAATGATAATCAACTGGATCCAGTCCAAGTACAATCCCAGCAGGACTGGCTGGACTTGAGGCAGACGGCAGGGTTTCCTATTTTTAAAAGGATCTTTTAGTTAAGCTGTAGCCTCCAACAGCAGCTCAGTATTCATAAATACTGTATCTATGGCTATTGAAAATACCACAATATGTTCAGGAACCACAAACATGGCATTTTATGGTAAATTCCAAGTGAAGTGTGACTAAATATAACACAATAATGCTATATCTAAATCCCAAGGCATTGATTAAATACTTAAGGCGGTAGTGCTACAACAACCAGAAACCAAAAATATCCTCCCTCTGGACACTCGGCCCCTTTTCAAATTGAGTGTCTGAGAGATGATGTAAGGCTTTAATAAAAGGCCAGGCTGCTGATATTGATATTCATTATTACGTGGCCTGAGCTAACCCCATTATGTTCCCATTAGGGCTAATAACATATACAGCTAACTCATTTGTTTCATTTAGCCATTCACCATATACAAAATTAAATGACACCGGATGGTGACAAAAGGAGACAGAGTGGTTGCACTTGATTCGTGCACATTTTTAACTCGCCGTTTTAAGAGAAAAGAGAGTCATCTGAATATGAAAAGAGATCCATGGAGGATAATGAGCATGCTAAATCAATATTTCATATGTGAAGAGTGAGATTTATAGTGTATTGTGTGCCAAGCAGTTCTTTTTTTTTCCCTGACACGAATTCTTTGCTGCTTTCGAGCAGGTAGCCACAACACAGGATCAGCAGCACCAGAATAGCTTTGCGAGGTAGTGATGTAGCTGGTGAATTGGGTGAACGACGGCGAGCCCAGGGCATAGGCCTACATATTCAGAGAGAAGAGGACTCAACCTGCTTTTGGAGGATGAAGGCTGCTAAAAATAAGCCAGAGGAGCAGAAATCACACAGACAGAGAGAGAGAAAGAGGAGGAGCTGCCATCAGCGGGCTGGGTTGGGTTTTGCCCCTCGCTGATTTAAGCCAGAAAGCTCCTACATCTCCACTGCTGCCCCCTCTGCCCCTGCTACCCCTTCTCTGAGCCCAAACCCCCTGTGAGACGCTGTGCCCCTGTGCTCAGCCTGTCAGGCCAGCACACCAGCTCGCTACCGAGAGGCATTATGCTAATGGGAGGGCCTCCTTCCCTCTCTCCGCGGCCCTTCACCGCTCAGTGGATCGGCTTGCCTTAGGGCCCTGCTGCTTGTTTTGACAGAGCATCCCCTGATAGTTGGGATTAGTCCAGCTTGTTTGGCTAAACTAGGAGAGGGGGATCTTAGGCTACTTTGAGTTTTTGGAGCTCCGCTGGAGCCAGATGCCTCCTGCTTTTATCCCCACCAGGAGAGGGCCTGCACCCCCCAAGGCCTGCCTACAGCCATGGGCAGCCATAACCATCCAGGCAGTGTCAGGACCCATGCTGCACACACACACACATGCAGCACCGAGAAACACAATAAGACTTACACACACACACACTCCTCATACCATATCCAGAAGACAAAATATTCACCGCACATAAATAGTCATGCAAAAGAACCTTCAACCTGCAACCATCACAAGCCTCCTGTGATGCAACCCGGAGATACAGTAAATCTCATATCAGTAGGCAAGAATCAGACACACACAAGCTGAATATGAAAATGAAACATGAAATAAAAATTTAGAGTTAAAATGTTACACTGATGGTTTCACTCTTTGCAGTATTCCTGGCAGGATAGGGGATAAAACACCAGGGTCCCGGCACTTCCCAGGGAAGCCTTACATGAGGAAGTGCTGTTTTATGGCTACATTCCTGCTCTACATTAATGGAGGCGTCGGGCTGCTATCCCTTTGAGAGAGGCTTGAACCTCTCTATTAAAGTGGCTGACCTGTGGTCGGTGGTTCAAACAGCCGGTATGCACATTAACGTCACATTCCCGGCGTTAGCGTCTGAAGAAGGAGGAAAAGAGAATAAATAAGAGGAGGTGGAGTGATCTCCCTTTCAGCAGCCGTCCCCAACAGGAGGCCCACACTATATTTTATTCACTAATGTCAGGTGGGTTCAGGCAGACTCAGGGTCGTCCTCAGACCGGCCTGCTCCCCGGTTTTCATCAAGGTCAGCTGGATGAAAAATAGAGCTATCCCCCTGTTAGATCGACTACAAAACTCTGCTGCTGAGGCAAAATGCACAGGAAAGAAGATTTAAGAGGAGGAGAGCAGAAGAAAGGAAAGGAAAGGAAGAAAGGAGGGCAAAAATGTGAGGAACAGAAAAATGATGATAGTGTGAGTGAAGGGGGAAAAATCATAAATGGCAAGAAAGGACATTGAAGAGGAGAACAAATTGGAAGCAGAATTGGAGTGGAAACAACAGGGAAAAGTAGAGGAGGAACAAGGAAGAGAGAAAGAAAACAAGACAATTGGAGATGAATGGAGACAAGACAATCAATAAAAAGAAAAAGGAGATGATGAAAGACTGGAAAGAGGGAGAAGAAAGTGGGAGAAAACGAAGAGAGAGGAGAGGAATAGGAGAGAAGAGCGTGGTCTCAAGAGGGCCGGGTCACGGAGGCCCAGGGGTGATGTCAGCCTATTAAACTGATTTCACAGGTTCCCTTAACGAAGCCTCTGGCATGTTAAAGGGCAGGAAGCATCCTATTTCAGCCTTTCTTCCCCTCCCCTTTAAAGCCGAGCGAGTGCGGGACTTATCGACAGCTCCTGACAAACAGGCGTGAAGGAGGGCAGCTGCTGGGGCGCTCCTCTCAGGACCCAAAACACAAGGTGGTATTCAGCCGCGGACCTGCCGATCTTCAAACCCCAGCCGAGCTCCATCTCATCGCTCCACGCTGCCCTGACAGAAACCTGATCCTGAATGTTGAGCAGCAGGGTTCGACTGATGGAGGGCTATTTCAGGCTGATATTTTTGGAAGAGAGAGCTGCCGGCAGACGATAGCTCAGGATTAAGTTGTTTTATGGGTTTTAAGATCACAAAGATCCAGACAATCAAATAATGAATTGTTATTAAAAGTTTAATTTGATATCTCTCCTCAGTCTGTTTATATTACATTCACTTTTCTAAACCAGAAGACGTAACATTCTGACATCATGAAATAGAAAAAAGGTCCAGAAACTAGTTTGTCTTTGAAAATGCAATGGAATTTTCTTCACATTTTTTCTCTCCACAATATGGCCTACACTGAATGGTTAAAGGATTATTTCAGATTACTTGAAGTGTAGCTGTGTGAGGTACTTATCCATATTTAGAGTATTACCAACAGTAGATTGTAGTCAGCTCAGCCCCAGTTTGGAGACGCAAACATGAGGACCGGTACAGCTTCTGAGCTAAGCCCAGCGATGTACTGCTATGGACAGGGGCAGCAGCAAAATGTATTTTAGCCACCTAAGAAAATGGTTGTCACCATCAGTTATTTTCACTGTTTTACCTTGCTGTCAGACAACCATTTCCAAAAGGGAAGTGAAGCTGTTACATCATTCTCTTCAAAGCTACGACTCCTTTGGCAAAAACCTCACAGAAAATGGGAGTTGCTGGTCTACAACTGCCTTGACTAAAAACACTAAAGTCATGCAATTACACAAAGACCATTTTACATGTGTTTAAAGGTTCAGTGCGTAATATTTAGTGGCATCAAGTGGTAAGATTGCAGAATGCAACCAGGTGAATACCTCTTATCTCACCCTCCCCTCTGGTGGTAATAAAAAGAGGAAGTGTGTTTTGAGCTACCGTAGAAACATAGTGGACACAATGCACCTTTTGTAGATATAAACAACTCATTCTAAAGCAAAGAAAACACGATTATTATTTATTATATTATTATTATATTATATTCTGTCTCTGCAATCAGGAGGATGCTGTTATCCACAGGTTTGTTTTGTTATTTCACCATCCACCCCGACCGCCCCAGGACATTGTTCCACACATTACACATTTCATACTCAAGTAGAAGTACAGATAGTTGTGCATATATTACTGCCGTGAAGGTAGAAGTACTGATTCAACTTCTTTCGTCACGAACACAAGTACAAGCTCTGAAATGTACTCAAAGAGTAAAAAGTATTTCTACAGAACCTCACATCATCATCATCATTGGTATTAGTTCTCACGTCTCGAACATCTCATTAAATAGACAACACCTTGTCTCTGCAATCAAGTCTCCCACTCTGTCTGTCTGTTTTGTCATCGTACATCCATCATCTTTGCAAAGCTCAATACACCAAGCGATCGCCTTTTATCTGTTACTGTCCCATCGATGTAGGTTGAAATCGGTCTTGATGTTGGGGAGCAAAGTATTTGTACTTTGTTACTTCCCGCCTCTGCCACTGAACAGTATTCAGATACATGGAGTGTAAATGGTTCCATTTTCATGTTGGTGAATATGATAATGTGGGCCACACTGGGCTATGATATCCTTTTGGCAAGACTGCAAATTAATTGCATATAAATGTAACATTTATGGTTATGTATTGACAGTATAAATGAAATAACACATGCTTGGAAATTAAGTTGTCTAAATAAATATAATACAAGTGTATTGTCAGATGTATGTGTTTGTGCGTGTGTCCCTTCTCGCCCGAACATATACACAATCTGCTGAATCGTCCTGTCTGTTATCTGCAGCTGGCACTCTGTTGCCTTGCTATCAGTCCCTGCAGCATATGCTACCAGGTGTTCTCTCCCTCCAAACGCAATCTTTCATCAAGGTAACCCAACTGCAGACAAATTAATTAGGAGAATATCAAGTCAACAGAGCCGGGCTCTGAAGTTGAAGGTGGCGTATCAAAGCAAAAAGCCAGATTTCTTGGCTTCTGTCCCCTTCTTTACTTGTCTCCTTGTAAAATCTCTTCTTCCCATTTGCCCCCATATGTCACGAGCAGCAGATTTATTCTGATTAAAGTGATAGTTAAATCCCACTGTTTCTCAAAGTATTTCTCATTGTAAACATGAAATGTAACATGATGAAAGCAATGCCATACAAAGGAAGTTACAAAATCACATTTTGATTGAGCAACAACATGGGAAATAATAAAATATCTAAGAATAATAGTAAACTTTTCATAAACACGTAGTTATTTCTCATAAATAAGCACAGCATAAATAAAATATTGATCGTTTGTGACAGATGTGAATTAACTGTGCTGTATTATTAAAGCTGCAGTGCATCATTAGACAAAAAATCCATAATTACCTTTCAGTATATTGTAATTCAAGTTGAAACAAGAATTCTACCCCTTCTGTGGACTCTGTAGGCTGTAGACAATCTACCCTGTGATGAGTACATTTGGTGTTTTCAGACAGGTAGGAGGTTAAATATGTGATTGACAGCTGTGATTACTGATCAGATTCAGTCAGACATGACTCTACTGCTCTATTCCGTGGCTCGACACGGAAGTTTGCAAAAGTGACTTCTGTTTCCCACAAGGCGTGAAGCGGTGTCAGGTCAGAGTTGCAGAAGGAAGACGTGCATATTAAAATTCTGCATTTTCTGGCCAGATATTGTGCATTTCAGCCTTTCAAATCCTGCTCCTGACCTGTTTCATTAACACAAAAAAAATATAGAAAACACTAAACTACGACTCTATTTTATACAATATTTAACCATATGTCCACCTGCTCTTGATGAGAGACAAAACAAAGACATACCAATATATGCTAAACAGATATATAAAAAGTACAATGCCACCAATTTAAGGATGATATGCTGTTTTGGTAGTTTTTCTAACACTCTTAAGAGCTGTTTCAGTCTTTTATTTTTGTGCCACTTGTATGTGTGCTGAGTCATCAGGAGGATGCATGTAGATCCAGATCCAGATCCAGATCCGGATCCAGATCACATATTAATAAAAGTGTAGAAGAACAACAGGACGCAGGCGCTTGTTTCATGGGTGTCTTCATACTCGTACATGTCTTCACATGCACAGTAGGGGTGTTCAGCCTACAAGTACATTTTGTGTGATAAGAAATGTTGTAGTCTTCAGATTTTCACATGACCCAGTGTGGAAAAGAAAGGGTTAGCTTGAGCTTTATACACTTGCCAAATAGGCTTGAACGCCAAATTTATGAAGATGTTTGAAAAGCTCTTTGGGCAAATGTGTCCACTGAGTGACTACTATTGGACTGGAAGTTGTTGAAGTTGTTCCATCTTGGAGGATAGTGTCCAATTCTGTAGATGTGTGTAGAAATGAGCGGTTTTGAGTAGAAATGCTAATACCTGATTATTGAAATATCCAAACATATTCCTTAAAGTCAAGAGATGCAGTTACATGGATAACATTGCTTCAATCAGATTGAAATTCAATAATTTTGATTAGAGATTCCAACTTAACTGTTTACACGGTCGTTAAATAAATTCAGATGATAAGATGTGCGTTTACATGCCCTAAAGCATTCAATCATAATATAACTTTTTTAAGTGTAAAGTGGTTCCACTTGCTGAGAAGATTCTAATCTACTGGAAATATAACAGAAGAAGGAAAAGAAGGTTTGGTGGTTTCTGTTTTATTCATCTTTTCAAACAATTGTTTGAGCAACCTCTTGTTTGCAGCCTTTCGACCATCGAAGTGTTCAACAATCCTTAAAAACAAAACCGACCACTTGTGTTTTGCTTCTGTCCCCCTTGGAAACTCGTCACATCACCTAATGTTAACCCCACTTAAGTCAAACACACAAAGAAAGAACGTACTTATACTATCCAGGAAGAAACAAGTGTTTACGTGGTTGTTAGGCGCTAGTGTTTTCCTATTGAACGGATTATCAAAGATCGACAATTCCTTCCAATTGAGGTGGTTATGAGGCATTTTTATTCTGATTACGTGATTGTTCTAATTATTGGTGTACTGTTAGGGTCGATGTCAGTGCAGTGTGGGACTTACTCATTAAGCCTGAGCCTGAGTTTAGCTTAGTATAGCATTATAGCAGTGAAGATGTAAAAGGTCAAACACAGCCTTTCAGATACGTTTTTTTCTTCTCATAATAAAAGGTGTCCACTTTCCTCATTACATAAATGCAGCTAAGAATGCTGTTTTTCAACCAGTGTTGAAATAAGCAAATAATCTTTCTATGATTTTCATGCCGAATATGTATCTTTATATGCATTAGAAGACTCATCACCATTCACACATGCAAACACACTGAGCATGCACACACACCTCACCGTGAGGACTGGCTCTGTGCACTCATTCCTAGTCTTTTCACTGTTCAGCTCTTAGCTAAATGGATCTCAGCGCCATCCCACAGACACCAGTGACCTTCAGTCATTTAGCAGGCAGTATGATAGGGACATGATATCAACACCTGAACAAAGCGCAGCGTAAAGCGCCACATCAAGCTCCTGTTTATTCATAGCGCAGTTGGCTGGGTCTGTCATCTAGAGGTCAGTCATTTGAATACTCCCCCATTACGGGCTACCGCCGTCCCTTTGCCTTCCAGTTAAAACAGCCCCACATCAGCCACTTCAAAAGAGCCCGGCTTCAAACATCGCGTTTCCAATATGACAAACGTACTTCACAGCAACAGCTCTGACAAAATATGCAGCAGCTGCCTAACGTAAAGGATGAAACGTGTAAAAATCAAGACTGTGCTGCGCTCGTGTCAAAGAGGAGACACAGAGAGGCAGGGAACAGGAGAGTGAGAGAAGAGGAAAGAAAGGCAAGAAGAGACAGACAGAAGAGACAGGAGACAGAAGAGAAAAGCCCAAACAGGCTTTGTTTTAATTACTGGCGCAGGAAAGGCGGGGAAAAGCTGAGATTTTTGCTCGTTAGAGTATCGCTTTGGATCAAACGCTATATTTACATATCAGATTAAACTGCTCCCGCAAACGGTGAGATCTGAGCTGTGAAGGCATGGCTAACGAGAGGAAGCCATCTTCCCGCTCACATTTGGTGGGGGGAATAACACTGGCAAAACAACTCATCTATACTTATTAGAAAGAGCAGCATACAACGATGTGATGAAGGCAGAACTCGGAGCAGAAGAGCTAGTTAGTGCAACATAAACCGAACAAGTGAGAGAATAAACACCAAGTGCACATCACATGACGAGGCGACCGGTTTGAGAAAAATTGGTGGACAGACTGGACGGAAACCTCGACATTTTGCGGCTGCTTACCAAACCAGCCAATTAGAGGCCCTGGCAGGTCAAAGTGCATTATGGGAGGTGGTAGGAGTTTAGTAGCAGCACAAATACACTGTCAGATACAACTCCCCTTCCTTTTATCCTCCCTTTCTTCTGTGGCCTTTCTTCTCCCCTTCTATGGAGGGAGAAGAGCTAGCTTTGTGGCTCAAGGGATCCAAAATGACCGGCCATCATTATTCCCTCTCAGATGCCAGTCTTCCCTGCACCCCCCCCAAGCTCCAAACACGACCAGCATCACCCACCCTACCCCCTGCACAGGGAGCTACATAAGCTACAAGAAGCAGAGGCTGAAGCAGAGTCTCTTTACTGTGTGGAATAGAGACTTCTGAGAGTGAAAACTCCATTACCACAGAGCCACCGCTTCTCTCAGCCATCAAAAGAGTGAGAAAGGACAAAACCAGGCAGTGACAAACAGTGACGACTGATTACAGGACTGTGTATGTGTGTGTTTGTGTATCAGTCAACCAAGCAACCACTTACAAGGCCGCCTACAAGAGGGGAAATGCATGGCATGAGCAGATTCAGCATCTATTGGAATAACAATGGAAGTGATTGGAGCTAACAACCCGAATCACTAGGCACAGGGATTTGAAACATATGTCATGTTGTTGCGCATCAGTGATAAAAACTAATAACAGTATTCCCTGACTGCACTGTATGAGTGAGAGTCAGACACAAAGCCCTAGCAGAGCACAGCCCCCCTTGCTGCCCCCCCCATCCTGCAATGTCAGATATATCAGCAATGCTAATGCCCAGGCAGCATCCTGCTCTGCTCGCACTCAACCACTGAAAAGACATCCATTTAGGCTTTAAAAGACACACATAAACAAAAAAGGAAGGAGGAGATGAAAAGAGAGGGAAAAAATGAAAGAAAAGGCAAGAGGGAGAGAGGAAGAAAGAATGAAGGGAGGCCGGGG
>JAPQRN010000027.1:6370299-6389660 GCA_037367275.1 Coranthus polyacanthus
GTATGTGTATTAGTGTGTGTATACTCTATGTTCGTATGTGTTCCTGTCTCACCCTCCTCTCGTCCTCACTGGCTGCAGAGAAAAACCACGTCCTGTGTTTCTTACTGAAGTGGACGATCTTAAAAGGAAAGACGTTACTGGACGTCGTCTCCTCCGCTGCTCTCATCACTCTGAAGAAAAGTATAGAAATGAAAGAACACAACAACATTTTCACCGCTTAAATAAATGACTGTATGAAGATGCGTTCACTGACCTGTTGTACCCATTGAGAGAGAATGCCCCCTGTGGTGTCGGGGAGGTACTGCTCTTAAAGTAGTACACACAGCCCTTGTGGATGATGATGTACCGTAACGGCCCTGCAGAAACACACACATATTCTCATTCATTTAAATGTGTAACGGCATTTTGAACTGAACACAGCCGTAACAGTGAGCAACACCGGCTACTGTTAGATTAGACATGAAGTTGAAGTGAATGTCAACAGATGATCAGCTTCATATGACTCCAACACACACCGCATGTCACTTCACATCACTCACACGAACACAGAAAACCTTTAAATAAACTTCACCAGGCAAAGAACGGTGATCACAGCAGACGGAAACCTTAGGGAGGTTTTGACTTCACACAGGTTGATTGGTCACTATCTGCAGATTTGCAGGATTGAAGTAATAAAAGGTTCTTTTGACTGGTTTTAGTTGTAGTGAATGACATCACACTCATTTTGACATAATCAGTGGTAGAAGTGGTATTCAGATCCTTATTCTTTTAAGACAGAAAAGTTGGAAACCACTTCTTTAATCTGTAACTATGTGTTGAATTTTAAAAGGCTGGTTTATCATCACCTGTGTGATCATCTTCATCTGAAAAGGAACTAAAGCTGTCAAAGAATGAGTAACAACAACCATAAATTCAATCTCATGTGGTAATCGTTGAATCATAATCTGAAACCTGTGTTTCATGAGATAACTCTAAACCCAAGCTAGGGTTAGGGTTAGTTTATAACAGAAGAAATGTTTGGGTTAATATGCACTTGTTAAACTTCATTTGTAAAGGAACACCTTCTGCATCCACCTAATCTGCATCAGTTTAAATGTGACTCAAATGTAAAACTAAGCCTTTAACGTGTCACCGGTGACCTGGAGGAAGGAAGGATGGAAGACAGACAGACTGACTGACAGACAGCATCTAAAAAGTACAATATTTGCCTCTGAGATGCAGTGGAGCAGAAGTATGAAGCTGCAGAAAATGGTAACGTGAACTTACATTTCAAGAGGCTGAACTGGCTGCCCCCCTTCTTGTGGAGGTATCCTGCTGTGGAGACTCCTCCCGGCATGGTGAGCAGGTTCTGAGCCCCGATGGCTCGCATCGGCACCGGCCAGCACATCTCTGGAGATGACATGGTCCTGCAGAGGAGGAGAGGGGAGCCGGGTGTCGCCACGTTAGAGATAAACCACCAACCTCAGGACAGACTCTCGTCTAATGTGAAACACGTCACCGACACCAAGCGCAAACACCTCGTTCTTCAAGAGCGAGGTGAAAAAGTATTAGAGGAGAAATTCACCACAAGTCTGGTCATGTAGCAAACATGGTGTATTTGATACCCTAATAAATATAGTTTGGTGAAAGATTCTACTTCCTATTTTGTGCATATATTAATGCAGACGTGCTCTTTACAGTCATGTGACTGATTTTATGGTCAATCTTGTCATACATGAGCAATATGCATTTGAAATATGATTTGTTTTTCATTTTTAATGCCCTATACTGTATAGGGCCACAATAGTACAACAACATGAGAAATAAATACCAGAATATGAAAAATCTGATGTGCTTCAATGTGGAGAAACACCGGGACGAAATTGCTCTGAAGCACAATCTTTTTTTTTCTTTTTTTTTTTTTTACATTTTTCAGCAAGCTTTAATTTGTCAAATCTTCAACTGTGGACCTTCTCTTACAGAAGTTAAAGACATCTTGTACCTTAGAACAACTCCTGAACATTTTATTCATCTGTCATGAACAGTTCAAAAGTCATGACTTCTTCAACTCAGCGTCTTTTTCTGAACCGCTCGTTTTTACAGTAAAATCAGCGTCACGACCCGTTTTCAAAGACCAACATCTGAAAAACTAATGAAGACATAAGGCTGACATTTTACATGGTGTTTACAAGGACGAATGACATTATTTTCTGATGAAGTATGAAGCAAATTGGAGATCATCATCAAACACAACTGTACGTGTTAAGTAGGTGAAATAGACCTTTTTCACAGCAGACATTTTGGTTTGTTAAAGCAGACAAAACACAGGCGTTATGAGAACAATAACAACGGCTCTGGTCCAGTAACAACGGCTCTGGTCCAGTAACAACGGCTCTGGTCCAGTTAGCTGCCGATCAATCCACAGACTTGTCTAAATATGGTCACTTCTGGCTCCAAAACACCAAACTCGAGGCTTCAGAACATCACAGGTGACGTCACAGACGCTACTAATATTCCTACACACATATAAAATATTACACACATACAAACCCACGGTACTTCTGACATTAGAGCCTTTCTTTCATAGCAATTAGCATTCAGTGTGGAAGGAGAAGGACCCACTCAGGTGTTCGCGACCTCCTGTTGAGCCACTTGTTGATGCTGTGAACGGCGGTGCTGTCCCTCAGCAGACCCACCCTGGAGGCCAGCACCGTGGACGCCAACGCTGGAAACAGATCCATGGCCGACACTCCACAACCACCCTGAGGAGGACTCGTGTTCCCTTCCTGCTCCTCTCGACTCGTATCGCGTCCTCACTGGGTTTATTGTCTCGTCTGATCGGATCCAAACTGAGGCGGGTTTGTCTGCATGGTTCCTCCTCCTCTTCATCTTCTCATCACACTCTTTATTTCAACTTCAGCTTTCTCTCTCTCTCTTTGGTTGTCTTTGTTGATTTCTATCTCTCTCGCCCTCCCTCGCACATAAACACACTCGAGCTGAGATAGCGCCCTTATGCAAACGCATGCACAGATTTCTACACACACACTGGTTCAGTTCAGACAGGAAACATGTCCTGAGGTTTTCTACTGGAGTTCAAGGCCAGTCGTGTGTGTGTGTGAGGCAGACGTAGTCAAAACAAACATCTTCATCCACTAATGTGTTTAACTTCCAGTCTATCAACACCATCTCCTGACCTCAGAGAACTGAAGGCAGGGTGTGTGTCTGCCAATGGAAAACCATACAACACACAGTAACAGTTACAGAGTGTGACAGGTGTCAACCAGACGTGATCTTCGCCGTCGTTTGGATAAAGTTTGGAGCATCTCACATTAAATGTAAACAGCTGGTGCAGAAGGATTAGTTTACAGCCAGACAACTGATAAATGAGATCCACTCTGGTTTAACTTTGTCACTGCGTTTTTAGGTCAAACATTTAGACTTCAAGCAGATTAAAGTCAGGTTCACATCCACGTGTGTCACAAATTTTAACTCAATTTTCATAAAATCAGCAATGAAAGTGGAATTCTGCTTGTTTTTGAGTTGTTTCAGAGTAAAATGAATATAAGATGTGAGACCTACGAAAAGATTCAGATCGGGAACATTTTGTTTAGTTTTGTCTATTTTGTGTCTTATCAAGTTCAGTTTTGTTAATTTTATTGATTATTTTGTTGATTTTTCTTAACTTTGTTAATTATTTTGTTCATTCTGTTGTTTTTTTGGTTCATTTTTATCCATTTTGTTGATTATTTTATTCTTTTTTTGTGTTTGTTGTTTGTTTTGTTCATTTTCCTTCATTTTGCTGATTATTTTGTTCATTTTTTCAGGGTTTTTCATCCTGATCACTGTGTTCATCATTTGTACTTGTAATTACAATATCCTGAAAGGTAATTCTTTCCTTTAATCTGTGACTTTGAGGACTCATCCTCAGACCAGATCTATTAAGAACCCGTCCAATAACATGTGATGGTTTTCGATAAAGGATGTTAAACGTTATTAGTCTTTGTATGTGTCTCCAAGGCGACGGCCCGTGTGACGTCTCCCTTCAGTTCCAACGTGAACACCCTGTTGGCACCGTGTTCAACGCTGTAACGCTGCAGGAATGTAACAGAAGAAAGAGGGAGTGAAAGCTGATGAAATGAGGCGAACGCCGCCTCGGACACAGTAAATCATCAGGGAGTTTCTGCTGCTGCTTCGTGGCCTCTCAGTGCCCTGCTGTGTGTGTGTTTCCAGTCTAATGTTTACTGATAACCAGCGACCACAACACTCACCCAGATAAAAACTGTCCATCTGACAAACCTCAGGAGGTCGAAGGTCAGCGGCTGCTTATCGCGGATGTGAGGATTTCCTGGTACTGATACAGAACTGAAACAACATCACGCAGCTCCGACAGTCAACTCAGCGTTCTCATGTTTTCTCAGTGTTTTTTTCCTTTTCCGGCGACAGATGAGAGAAATCAAAAAAGGGCAAAAATCGAGTAAATAAGAAGAAAAGACTTTGAATTTGTGGACGGCTTTTCATGGATAAAGTGCTTTACAAGAGCCATTATACAGCAGAAAACAACTGAAGTGAAGAGACTATAATGGAAAGCAGAGGATGAAATGAGCACCAGAGGCTTGGATGTAAAGGAAATCCAGAAGTAAACCGAGTGAAGCTAATGACTGACAGCAGTATTTACAGATAGATGTTATCAGGAAGGCATGTTTTGAGAAGTGACATTTCTCGTATCGTCACCAGAGGATCCGAGGAACTGAATATTGTTTGTAACTTGCACTTTCACTACTATTTATACTCTCATCAACAGTTCCATTTGGGTTTATTTTAATGTGAAACATCATTCACTGGACGACGAAGCCAAAGGCGTTAAAGTCCATGCATTGTGTCCTACAGCAGAAGTACACATACTGTGGTAAAAGTACAAGTACTGGTTCTTTACTGAAGTAAAAGTGATCCAGGCTGTGAAATGTCCTCAAAGTAGAAAAATCCAGCCTCCCTTCACTGTCTGTTTCAACCGGTTACGTCTTTTACGTCGTTTTCGTCTTGTTGCGTCTTAAATGTAATTATTTTTCTTGTAAATCACTTAAAAACGATGAAAAAAAGTTATATAAAAAATAATAAATTAAAGCACATGCTGTAAAGAAACGTAAAAAAAAAGTGATTTCAAGTAGGAGTCGCACCACATGACGTTTTGACACTTTAAACTGAAAAATTACAAATAACTAATGGGTTTTAGAAAATGTAAAGTGAGCACAAATATGGGAATAAATAAAGCATCTTTTTATTTGAAATGTATGAAATGTCTCCTGACAGATGACGATAAGACTGTTTCATCTGCCACGTAGTGTTTTCAAAGGGATGTTTATACTGAGACGAAACTTTAATTTAAAATCTGTTCCATGAATTAAAACACAGTGTCATTGATTTCAAGTCATGGTTTTCAGTTTGTTGTTGAAACTTTAAACCCTCTCACCCTGTTTTTTGAGTCCTGATATGTTTGTGATTCAGAGCTGCTGTTTCTCAGGAAAGGAAACACATACCAGACTCATTCAACACATTTCCTCCCTAACACACACACACACACACACACACACAGACACACACACACAGACACACACACACACACAGACACACACACACCCACACACACACACACACACACACACACACACACACACACCAACACACACACACCCACACACACACACACACACTGGTCATCGGAGTTTTCATTGCTGTAGAAGTCTTCTTCCCTGTGTTTTTGGGCACAGGTGTGTGTATATATTCACTTGTACATGTAAACAAAAAGTGGAAAGATTAAGATAGACATGCCTTCATGGTGGTAAATGTTATTAACTAGCTTATTAACCCCACTGGTTCATTGATCTACTTGATTACTGAAGAGTCTTAAACACACAGTATGTTATTTTCTGCCACTAGACGTCTCTCAGTAGTTGAGTAACTCATTTTTATCAGATGGTGAAGTCCGTTAGAGCTCTATGCACATGCATTACATTCCCAACCCGCTGTAACTGCAACAGTAGAAACAGAAATAGGCCCATCGTATTGGAAAGGCCACCATATATGAAGAGCTGCAGAAGGAAATGTTAGACAAAAGGTTTGACAAACTGTGAAACAGTTTCAAACAAGGCTGTATGATCCGCACTAGCGGTTCGGTTCGGTTTGGTTCGGTTTGGTTCGGTTCGGGGACAAAAGCTGTCACCAGCCTAAAATACATGTCCTTTTAAATAGTCAGTACTTTTAATAGGGAAACAGTCAAACCATGATGATGATGATGATGATTCTTAATATTCACTTAACAGTAGTGGATGGAAAAACATTTCATTTTCTTTTGACAAATACCTGAAAATTTGGTTAAAATTTGCAACACATTTGGATGGAAATGTGATGTAAGTTTGTCCATGCATGCTCTGGACTTTGTCTCTAAAAAAGAGAAGATGCATCAGGGGCTTTATCATCACCCACAGCATCAGCAACAGGTAGAAAAGCGAACGAGTCCGAGTGTTCTCTAACAAGATAACGTTAGCTTGTCTTACCTGTAGGCTAGCAGTCAGCTTACCAGCAGGAGTACACAGAAAACTGGGGAATATGTCAAATTATAAGGTTGACGAAGAAACCGGTGCATATTCAGGGCTTCAGGTGAGCATTGCAGATCCACTACTTCCATGATTACCTTTCACAATAAAAGCCCTACACAAATGCACCATGTAATTGAACTGAGCCACTCAGAGCCTTTCACTAAGAGGTAGTTTCATAAAATAGCTTACAGTTTCATTAACATCACATTTAGTGTCCTATGTTCACTTTACGTGTTTCATTCTGGTAAAAAAGCAGCAAGTAACATTAAACGTTAATGATATAACGTAAGTACACAAGTCGACAAAATGTATAACACATGCCTAGCCTGATATTTTAATCCAGAAGTGCTACGGGTTTAAGCCTTTTAAGTTCACTTAAGCTCACAAAAGACATTCCTGCCACTATTACTATTATTATTTGTACAAAAGTTGTAGCGTTGTCCTGTAGATCAGTAGTAATCTTAATCATACTGTGTCTTGTTTAGTGTAAGCCGTCTTTCAACTTTGATGTTCCCGTTGCTCACTCTTTGTCCCTTCTATCATATGATTCCCTTTTCTTCTTCAGCACTGTTGCAACAGACAGCGATGTACTGGGTGTCATTTTCCTCTGACCTGCTGTACTCTCACTCTTTGGTCTGTCTGCCCAAGTCACACATCATCTCATCATTCTCCTGCAGGTAATCGCTGCTGAAAATCTCCGTGTAGTGTGCTCTCTTTTATTCTCTTCATCAAACATGGCATTCATCTCAATCCAGTCACTCCAATAGCGTTTAAGATTCAAGACAGAGTTTTGATTATGGTGCCGCACTAAGAAACGTGCAATTTTGGTTATTGCTTAGTGTACTTATCCTATTTTCTGCCTGCATGTCAACATGAGAAGCCAAATCAGCTTTTACATGTGTGGATGTCTCAGCTGTTGGCAACATGTAGCACACTACAAGTCCCCAAACGGACAAAGTCTATTTACAGTATAACACTTTCCATAGTTAAACCATACTGAAGCTGCGCTGTGAAGGCCAAAGGGAATGCTGGTATTTTTAAATGAGAACTGATGATGGTTCATACTTTTACATGCGTTTATGACAAAAAATAGCCAATCGGTATTTTTGTTCTTACTAGTATTTATGTCTAATTTTATCCACGTCAGTTGGGGAAATACCAGCTTATTGTTTAATACATATGAATAGATTTAGCACTTTAGTCAATATCTGATCAAGAAATCAACACCGTCCCACACTATAATTTAGCCCAAACTGATGCTATTTCCTGTGTCTAAGTTGTTTGAGCATGCAACCCCCCAGAAAACGCATACACACTTACATATATGTTCTCTCGGCCCTACAGGCTTGAACCCTGGCTGTGTCAGAATTAACTACTTCCTCTGAGGTGGCAATAAAAAAACACAGGCATGGGAGCAGCAAGCATCGGATGCTTCTCTAACTCCCATCTGAGTATACACAGAAAGTTCCGCGTCCTTGAGATCCAACTTTTAAGCATCAAACGGACTGAAAAGTCATACTAATTGATGGTGCATCTGATTAAAATGAGTGGCTAATGAGAATCGAGCCGGGAAGAATGCGAGAGAATCAGTGTTCAAGCTCAACTTTTAACCTTTCTGTCGGAGGGCGAACTACTTTGATGTTCCTTGGTCTTTTCATCAGGCCCGTTTTTTAGTTATGAAAAAGGCATTTTCAAAGTACAAAGGCGAAGCTCACATTTGTAATTTGTCTCCTCTTCAGGAACAAATGGTCATCAGAAACACCGTTTTTTTCTTCGCTCTATGAACTATGCAGAGGGGAACTATAAATAAAGCTGCAAAATGAGAGGTGAGGGGGCTGAGGGCTGTGCTGTCAATCCGCGGAGTAGATTGGGAGGTTCGAATCCACAGCCGTTCTGCCTGGAGTCTTACACCCAGAGCAACTATACTGTGATCACACCCTCTACAGACTTAGAGGCTCTCGCCTAGTTAGAGGGAGAGGGAGCGGGAATTGGCGAGGGGTGGTAGAGGTTGTACATGTGGTTGTGTGTGTGTGTATGTGTGTCACAGGGGGTGCGAAGGGGAGTGCAGGCGGTACTTGGATGGAAATAAAGGTCGAAATCCTTGACTGCGAAAACTGTCATAGCGGGGGACATGTGCAGAGCCTGTTTGCCTAATAACCTGGGTCTTGTAAAAATATGAATGTGGAGTCCTCTGGAGCATATAATTTAACACCCCTATGCCAGGGGAGATGAGTGAGAATTGAAGCGGGTACACCTTGACAAAGGCTATTCTCCTGGTTTCACACCAGCAGAGCAGCGCGAGGTGGGGTGCTGCTGCTGAGACACAGAAAGCAGCCAATATGAATCAAAGCTGCACAAAAAGTCACATTCATGCAAAGTCACTCAATTTGTAGACCTCTTAGCCTTATACTAAACATTACAAAACATGCTATAAAATACGGTACAGTCATTTCTTTTAAGACAACAGCTCTAATTGCATTTATCAAGTTGGACTTTGTTACACCAAGACTATGACTTTATATTTAAGTTTTTAAATGTCAGTGTGAGTAAAATAACTTGAGGGAATGATTAAGACTTGAACTGGGATGAGCAGACTTTAACCACAGTTGTTTTTCAGGCTTGTAACAAACGGTCCACATACTTTCCTGTGTAATTTGTAGAGTACATAAGGTACGAAGCATATTCATTTTGGGGTCAGTGTACATCTTTGTGAAGAAGGTGTGATTTTGATGTAACAGAAGGGAGGTTTTGATTAAATAAACTTCAAAAATTGTGAACTTACCCTTCAATTGCAACTCACACTTTCAGTGTTCTTGGTCACAAAGGTGTACATGAAATAAATATTGTAATTTGTGGCTGGGAATCACAGGCTACAACTCACAATACTGTCAGCACAATATTCGCCATAGAAATCATCTACGATATATCATGATATCGGTACCAGAAGAAGAAAAAAGTAGACTGTTAAAATTTTGAAAACCAGGGAAAAGATTTGATCGTGCACATTGCTGAACAACACGCATTATTTTCACAGAAAACGTAAAATGCACGTAGGAAAGCTGCCTCTCAGTCATTGAAACTAACGTGAACGTTACATGTGACAAACCTGTCCAATGAAAGAAAGCTTGTGTGAAATGTGCGATAATAAAGCAGTAAAATAAAAATATCATGGTCAAATAAAAATGGAAATGATTTATATTTAGGTTAACTCATTTTTGTGCGTCATCTGAAACTTAACATGTTTTAACAAAAATATTCAAAATAGAAATATATCCAAGTAATTTCATGTAAGCACTGAAAGATCTCAGTCCTTGAACCATTCTTACGTCTTACGTGTAAAGATGCTACTAGAAAAAGGTGAGCCCTAAAAGAAGAAGACCTTATTAACACAAGGACTTAATGGGATCTTTTGACTTTATTTCACATTTCACCTTAATCATTTGATTGTTTGTTGTTTTTTATCAAATCAGCGTTAATGGCGAGAGTGATGGCAGTATTACATTCTATTCACACAAGTCATTTCTTATAGATCACATAATCTCTACCACGCTGCTTTGTTTAGTTTGTCCAAAAACTGTCCCCAAACTTTGAAACATCTTCTTTGCTGCCAATTTCAATAATGATGACACACATATATACGATAAAAATTTCGATTCGTGTTTCTGTGTTTGGAAAAAAAAAAAAAAAATTGACGCTTGCTTGCAAAACAAAATATCTCCAGGTATCTCAATATTGTGTTTTTATGAAACTCTTTCATGTGTGATCTGCTGATACCAAATAGAACAACATATTCTGCCACAAATGCATGTGGTTAATGCATCTTAGGAACATGTGTGGTTTGTTGTTGAAGACAAATAATGTAAGGTTAAATAACCTGACGAAAGAAGCAAAATTATGTGTCAAGCACACACTTACAAACATAACATATGTAATGATTTTGTAGTGTCATCGAACATTAAGTTGAATTGGGTGGATTTTTCTTGGAGTGACCGTCTAGTGGCAAACAGCGGAACTACACTCCACTCGGCTGTTGCTGCTTGGTTTCTCTGTTCTACTTTCTGTTACCGCGTTTCTTGTAAATACTTTTGTTTTATTTAAAGACAATTCCCTTTGTCTTTTCCTGAATCACGACGCAAAGACTGAGACTGCATCGCTGCATGGACATGGCTGAAAAGCAAATACAGGCAGCGCTATAGAACAGCATGACCTATTCTCATTCATAGGGTCCGCTGGGCACACAGCTCTTGACTGGCTCAATCTCAAGTCATTCACCGTGTTCTGTCATGGGGTTTTTGGAGGACTTTTGCTGCTGGGACAGAATGAGAAACAAGAGCTCTGCTTTCTTTTGTCTCCTTTTTCTCCCTCCTTGTACCAGCACTGGCTCTGTCCTGCATCTGCTGGGCAGATTAGGCCGACAAGACGAAGGTTGCATTATGTCCTGAGGGGGCTTTACTGTAAGGTTCGCCACCAGTCCTCTCTGCCTCTGTCTCTCCCCACTTAATGTACCGCTTCACTCAAAAGCAGCTAAATCTTTGTTAACAGGGAAACTATGAACTCACAGGGAGTTAATCAGAGTCAGTGCAAGGCTGGCTATTTGCATGTGAATTGGCTGTGGCTGTATACCAGGCCTCTTTATGTCATTCACTCTACAGTGCCTCGGGCTTCTGTCCACTGAGACATCACACTGCCATAGGTGCAAGTTAGAGGGAAATGTTTGTATGTCTTTAAAAACTGCAACGAAACCAGTCATTAATAATGGGGAAAACTGATTTTAGTTGCTCCGTGGAAACTCCGATACTTCCAACTTTAAAGGTGCATCGTCTTGTGCGTGGAAGGGATTACGATACTGTTAAAACAGCCAGAAAAACGTTTTGTTTTTCTCATGAAAATTCTGCGCTACTTTCTCCAACTCAGCTACTTTTTACACATTGCTCTTTTCAGAAGTACTCTCATGAATTTATCATGTTACAAAATGGAGTTGGAGCTTTTCTGAGATTGAAACATCCTTCCTCTCTTTCTATATGGTTTGATTTGAAAAGGTTATTGAGAGGGGGAGGAGAGAGGATGCTAAAGGAGAGAGTAAATCTGATGTGGAAATGTAGACTTAGTAGGATTTATCCATTTGAGAAAAGACCTTTTCACTTGTTTTGTTGGTTTATCCCCTAAACCCCGTCTCACCCCCCTGCCTAAAAGCTTTTGACATCTTCATCTTGTTCACAGTGGGCAGGCTTTGTTTGCTCTGCTTGAAAAAGCGGATGGGGCTCGGCCCTCCCCTCTCCGTGGCACAAGTGTAGGACTTTGCCATGGCAAAGGGGGGATTTCTCTTTCCTCTTGCCCCCTCCTTTTCCACATAACTACAATATGGTCATTGTCTGCCAGTGAATAATGTGGCCACTCGGGCAGCATGGACTGCTCCTCGGGCTTTGACTGTGAACCAGCTCTTTTCTTCAGCGTGAAAGGACTCTAATCCATGTAAATATAAGACTCAGAGTACAGCTTGGCCGCGGTGGGGAGAGCGAGGGGGAGGAATGGAGGGGAGGGTCAGCAATTTAACCTTTGACCCAACAAATAAGAGGCATGTAAGTTTTAGAATTGCTCTCCAAAGAGGGGCTCCTGTGGCAGAATGAGCTTCTTTTGTAATCCTCGCAGTCTGGGGCTGATTGACAGGGCCTGGGATGGGAGCACGGAGCGACACAAAACCAGGAGAAAAACAGTACCACAACTCTGTGATGAGAAAGAAGACAAATGGACGATGCTAATTATTGATTATCCCCACCCAGGTTACAGCTGTTTTCAGGCACAAACCTTGTAATTCAGTAGCAGAAACAACAGATTTGATGGCCTCGCTTAAAAAAGTCCAGCTTCAACACATACACAGCAACGCCGGTTTTGTCAGGCGGATGATGATTATCGCATTTGTAATTTTGTCCTCTGTGTGACGTACGATCAATAGTGTCAGAAGTCCAACAATGTGTGACAAGTTGATCATTTCATTTTGTTGTTTTGAAGAGTATTATGTTGCCATTTGTGCTTTACTGTGATAGCAACAGTAGAGAGACAGGAAAGATTCAGAGGATGACATGAAGGCCTCTGTATATGCTGTGGCCTCAGGTGAGCGACCGGTGTCCACATCACCACCATTATTAGTAGTAATGATCAGTCGAGGCCAGCGCTTCCCAAACCTTTTTTCTCTGGATCCACTTTTTTGAAAAAGACAAACCATCGAGACCCGATTCAAAATCGGCCTGAAATCGCTACAAGACCAGCCGTGTCGATGAGACGCGTTTTGTGCAGGTTATTGAAAACATACACACACAAAAACTTCATAAATGAGACAAAATAAAAGCATTTAACAAAAACAACGCCGGCCACGCTGGCATTTCGCAGTAGATTCAATGTCACACTTATCAGAAGAATACATTCAACTATGTTTAAATATTTTTCGAAATGTTTGAAGCGTAAACTTACGGCAGCCCAAATAAAACCCTCTGTAAGTCGTGACCTAGTCTCATTTTCGTTCATGTCCTGACTTTAATAATAAAACGTGGATCCTGTGTCTGTGTTTATGCATCTCTTCCAGCTGATCGTGCTTGTTGTGATGACGAGTGTGACTCACATGTTCATCTATCATTAACTTCACAGTTAATCAGATCCTCTTTTGAGTTATTCTACACTGAATGCGGTAACTTCCAGGCCACATTATATTTACATAGTGCAATGCAGTTATTGTTATAATATTACAAAATAAATGAGCTCATCGCTCATTTGAAGAGCGTTTAATCGTGTTATAAGATGCTGATGTTTAGAGTTTACTGTTATAGGCTTTAGTTTATTGAACAGCTATGCTTTTGTTTTCCACATTGCTGAAAGACTAACCCCTTCTATGCAACATATAACGACGTCACGAAGTTCTTTTTAAAACAATGTTGCTAGATTTGTAATAAGTAAATACTTTTCTTCTGAAATACACGCTGACACCTATTTGTTCTCTTGGCTATGACTCGCATACAATAATTTCCCTCAAAATACGCTAATTTTAAGCCTCTGCTGCGATGCTTTAACATTTCCCATCTGGCGGTGCTGCACAGCGCCTTATGTTGCTTCCCCAACTCTAATACCATGAAAAGCCATAAAGCACAATGCTGATCAGATGTGCAGAGTTAATGTGAGGCAGGTCAGACTCAGCTGAAACTCCCCCACTGAGAGACGACTTAAAGTAGCTCTTTGAACAGGCCTAAAAGATATACAGTACACTGAGCCTCAGACTGACACCACTGTGTCTAATGTAGATGAAATCTCTCTCCTGTGTCCGTTTTAAACTCCAGCCTTGACTCCTGTTGTCTTTGAAGTAATTGTTCCTGGATTTGACTGTTACGGCTGATGACTTCTGACACCATTTACATATAAAACACAAATTAATGCACGAGATCAAATTTTAAAAAGTGGAGCATGATAATTATTTTACGTAGCGCTTTTCAAATCAGTAATCAAAGCGCGTCGGTTAAGGCGCGGTGGAGTCTGTTCTCATTTCTTATACCGTAGATGTTCAAGAAAATACAGTCACTTCTGTCATTTCACTGTGGTTTGTTGTTTTACAGCGTTAAGTTTAGTGCCTTTAGAAACATTCAACTGACTGACTTTTCATTTCAGCGACGCCTTTTCAAAATGAGTGGAAGAAGTGAACTAATACTGTGATTTTATTTTACAATACCTTTACCTTTACTGTTTCGAGTATTTTCACGTGAACTTACTTTACACTTCTGAATAAAATACTGCTCTATTAAATGCTGTTAATGAACATTAGAATTTTGAATTAAAGAAGTATTTTACATTGTTGTAATGCTATTTATTTGACATAAAGATGCCAGGCTTCATTGACTGTCTACAATACTGCACTGATGACCATTACAGTGATTTCTTTGGCCGAGAACCGAGAACGTCCCCTTCTGCATCAGTGGTTTTAATTGAGAAAGACACTGTTAAATCAACCCATATATTTTTCCTCTGGGGTAAAAATGTGCATATTTAGGTTTCAGATTGTGTCTTTATTGTACATAATACGTCATCTTTTTTCACATGGGTCTGACCTTCATCGTTAGTTTGATCATTTAACGTGACATCATGAGCGTATTTCCCCTCATCGTCGTTTTAACACAATTGTCATTTTATGAGTAACACTCCCAGATTTGAATACAATGCGTCCTTTTTTTTTTTTTGGTCTTTTTTTGAACACATCTAGCGCAGCTCCATCGTTGCATAAACCTGGAACACAACACATTTTTTTTTTTGTCATTTTCCAACACCATGTCAGTAGGAACATATGCCGCCGCAGTGTAAGCAGTGACTCCTACAATATGTTGTGTTGAAATGTGAAGGCTAAAGAAGCATCGGCGCAGGAGAGCAAAAAAAAAAAAAAAACAGCTTTAACTCCGAGCCGCTGTGTTCGTCACTGCCTCCATCTCACCTCCACCGCACTTTCCACCTGCATTGTTATAGGTCACTGCTGTACGTTTTTGGTTCTTTTCTGCGACTGAGTTTTTTTTTTTTTTTCCACAGCACCATCCTCACCTTTCAGCCATTTTTACGTTGGTTATTCTGTGACGTGTTTTACCCTCAATTAGTGCTAGTGTTTTCAAGTGCTGCTGCTCCATCACTTTCAAAAAGAGAAAACAGCACTTTTCAACTGAGGAAACTGAGGAAAAATTAAAAAAAAAAAAAAAGGAAATACATTTTATATATTGTATCATAAAAGGTTTATAAACACATAACATACTGTACTGTCTCGTTCTGATATTTTCAATTAGGATAAAAGGAAATAAAGAGTAACAACACTTGTAATTGACCAGATGATTCAATATCACAACTACGTTTAGCAGTTCTGTCATTCACTTCCCTTTTCTTGTCACTTCACCCAGATTCCCTCCCGTTAGGAAACAGGCAAGGACACAAATCTGAAAATGGGTTAACTTATTAATGTGTGGAGCTGCTTCTTTGGGTTCATCCAGTCCCTTGTCACAGATATAAAGAATGATGTTTTTATTGAAATTGAATCATTTTGTAGGCCTTAAAGTTACAGTGAAAGGGAAATTACATCTGTATCTTCAGGTAATTTGGGGTCATTTTGAGCGAAACAGCGAATGTGGGCGGGGTTTTGACAAAAGAGGGGTTTAATTGAAATCCTTGAAATGTGATTGGATTGTTACAAAGTGGGTGTGGCTTTGCAGATACAGTCAAATGAAGCTTTAAAAGCCTGATGGTTTTTTTTTTTACAAGCTAAACTACAAACATTTGGCCACTTTCATGATCCTCTTCACACAAACTGACACATGATGGGCGGGGTTTGCATCAGTCAATCATAATCAGGTCTGTTTGGATATATCAATGTTTTACAGGAAGTGGAAAGACTCGGTTAGATTTCCTTCAACTTTACTGTCACTGGGTACCAGTAATCGGACAAGAAAATACAGCCTGGCATCCGATCCAAAAGTTGTGCAAGGAGTGAAAATGTAAAGTGTTCTACATAAAAAGCCATTATATTAAAGTACATGTACATGAATAAGGCATATCTGTGGTACACATGTACAGAAATGTGTCGCTAAAAATATTTTTGACACATTGTAAAGAATGAATGAAAGTCGATCATCAGAGAAACAGAGGAATGAGATTGTGAAAACATATTTTTCATTTCACCGTCTTTAAATTATTGAACGGCCTACTCTTCACCAGAGGGAAGACTGAAACACCATGGAAATATTTTTTAAAAAGCCAGTTGTCCTTGAGATTGAGATTAGGATTTCTTCGAATTCAAACTGTAGCTGAGCTTCTTTTATTTGTACTTTTTTCTGCTTCATGACCTCTCATCCTGCGACCTCTCGAGGGGGTCTCCAGCCCCAGGTTGGGAACCAGTGCTACAATAAATTTCCAAAATGGCATTTGTTTCTATGCAAACTATTGTGATGGCCAGATTATGTCAGTGTGCTCCCACAGGGACACAGCACCGCTCACACACTCTGCGTACGTGGACTGCCATGTGAGAGGCTCAGGTGTGCTGTCTGAACCGCTGTGCGTTCGCGCTCGTACATGTGATTCCTCTTGGCTTAAATGTGTGTATTTACATGTAGGCGACGGTGCGGATGGTGTGCGTACAGTGATTAGGTGCTTCCTCCCTTTCATGTGTTTTTAGTCTCCTCTGCTTTGTTCCTTTTCTTAATTACAGCCGAGCTCTCCTCAGAGAGCGTGTAACCCACTCCCCACTTCCACAGCAGCATCCCATTAAAGCCACGCACCCCGACGCCTCCCCTTTACCTTTATGCAGAATACAATTAAAAAACGGGGAGAGATCAAAAAGATGCCAGGAGCCTGACGAGGGTGATGTTTTTCTGAGAAATGCAGATTTGTGTTATTGATGGCTGCCCCGTTTGGAAATCATTACAGGACATGGAGTAATCAGTGGAGCTGCATCAGCATTTTAGTCCTCGACAACCAATTCCTAACACACACACAAACACACAAAAGGCATATGCTTTTTACAAAGTGTTTAACTTAGCTGCTCACACTGTTAGTTTATCAGTTCCATAGTGGTTATTAGTGCATGCTGAAGTTCTCGTTGTGCAGTTAAAAACATCTTTATACAGCTGTGGCTTGATATCAGGTCATATTTTAATACTATATGAGTTAAATGTTCCAGAAAAAGCCGACATATTTTGTTTGTGAACAGCTGCGAAACTTACAACAGTCTCATTAGTAGCTTTGCTGTCCTTTTCTCTCTGTTTTCGCACCTTAATAGGAGGAATGTTTTGGAAGAACTTTAATGGTTTTAGTTTGCAAATAATCAAACTTAGATTATTTTAATGCATTTCAAACATAATGACCACATATTTGGAAGAGAGAGTGGATGATATGGATAAATAATAATAATAAAAAACTGATTGATTATGTTATGATGATATGATTGTTGAAGGTGTCGTAGCTTTTCATGGGAATTTCTGGATTTGAGCAAAGTGGGAGGAGTTTAAAATCTACAAGTTAGATACAGAATGGATATTTTTGTTCATTGCTGTTAATAGAAACATGTGCTTTTAGGCAAACAAACAAACAAATATATAAGGGATTTAGAATTCCCTGCAGCATTTAGACCCACGTTTTAGTAAAGTAAAACATTAAACTGGAAAATGCTAAGATATCGTAATGCAGGACATTTAACAATTAATTTTACCTTTTAATTCTTACACAATTTCAACCAAATGTCCCGGGAAAAAAAAGTGACAAATTCCTTAGATAAAATACATTTTTAGAGCGTATATTGTCCTCAGGGGTCATTATTAACATGTTAAATGATTTACACTTTCTTAAGTGAAATAGTGAAAGCTCTGAGCAGGACTCGGATGAGGCTGAGTTTACCCTTTTTTTTTTCCTTTTTTTTTTTTTTAATTTAGAGTCAATTTAACTTTAACTGGAGAATCTCAATGAAATGGCCTTTTTGTTTTTGTAATGTATGTCACAGTGATTGGCAACACAATGATGGAAGTTGCATGAAAAGGCATAAATAATGCTTCCCTGGCAACAGAACGGTGGCTGGTGCTGGGGATGCTTTGCCTTTTGATTCCCTTTTCTTGCATCTTTTTATCTCCTTGCACTGAAGATGTGAGTCTACTGCCCCCATGTTAAAAAAAGGAAAGTGTGTGAAGGAAAGAGAGAGAGAGAGAGAGAGAAAGAGAGGGTGGGGAGGGGGCCAAACGTGTGGGATGAACTGTAATTAATTCAGTTTTACCTTTTTTAAATAAATGTACCATAGATGAATTAAATATTGGACTATTTTAACCAGCGCGGCTCTGCCTTAACACGCTTGTTAATTATCATATTGTGACTATTCTCCTCTTCTGCTCTGAATATTGTGAACACACATTACCGAGAATATTCTAATATATAGACCAGCCCAGACCTCGGCCTTCATCTGCATAAATCACCTCTAAATTCCGAGTAAACGGGTTCTTCTTCATTCTGAGAAGTTCCTTAAATCAAATCCTAGAAACCTAGCAGTCTGGCTCTTCTGATACAAATAGATACAAACTGATATTTTTTCCTTAATCTTACACAACCTCCTAATATCATATTTCATACACGCCTGCAGACATGCCCGCTGCAGCTATGTTTAATGTATAAACCCAGCCTTATAGCAGATAGAAAACGCAGATGATAAATATGCATGTATTCAATTAAGGGTATTACAGAGGGGTGATTTGCATAAGGATTTAGGAGCTTAACATCATATTTGTGCTATAAAACTTCACAATAGCCTAAACGCGAGCTTTTATACGCGGGAGGGGGAGGACAGGTATTTCAGAAAAAGAAAAAAAAAAGAAAAAGAAAAAGAAAAGGCGAGGGAAAGAAAAGGAATTAGAAATATCAAGGTAACAGTGAAATTTAAATTCTGCTGTTTTTTTTTTTTTGTTTTGGTTTTTTTTTTTGTTTTTATGGCGCATAATTTTGCAGGCGAAATATGTTCTGCATAGGAAAAAATGTACTAAAAATGAAAAGTCAAAGAGGTTGACTGGCTGGTTCGGTTTTAATCAACTGGCTTCAATTACAAACAACAAAAGCCAAAGCGGTGATGTGATAACGTGTAATTTTCTCTCACACCGCTGTAACTACCATCTTTTGTGCAGATCAAACCTCTACTCCGGTCCTCAAACACGTCTTGTGATGACGAAGTCCACCACCACCACACACCTCTCACCCATCGTGTTTTTATTTTTCCTTTGCGGCATGCGCGTGGGTGACCCTTTGAAG
>JAPQRN010000027.1:6426467-6443209 GCA_037367275.1 Coranthus polyacanthus
GGTGGGGGGCGAGTGGGGGGGGGGATCCAAACACTGCAGACATGCCTAAAACATATGATGAATCACAAGCAGCCGTCCAATTAATATGTCATCCTTTTATAATCAGAAGCAGTCTTTTTAAGTCTTTGGCCGATTGTTACTGACTTTCTATAGTGTAAGTTTGTTATGCTTTGTTGTTGTTCTGTCACTCTTGAAAGACAAAATTATGAGTGATGTGCTCTGCTTAAACTAAGGTTCCAGTCATACAAGAAGAAGATTCATATTGATTGCTTTTCTTTTTTGGGTAGAACGCCAATTCTCTGTAAATAGTCAGTGTCATTTGCCTCGGATTTGATCGATATCTTTCCATAACTGTGGAATATAACTACAAAACAATATTATACACATGAGCTCTTGGTAGGGATGGCAAATAGTGTGAATGCAGTTTTCATGTTGTTGCTTTTAACATTGAATATTGTGCAATATCACGGTGAAAACATAGCAGATAAAATGCAGGGATAAAGAGTGCAGAGACACTTAAAATGGCATTTTAATTGTTTTATAATAGAGAAATTGCACTTAACACTACTATTTAGTACACATAAATGTCATTTCAGGGTAGTTTTTTTCTGTGTTCAACTTAAATTTGCAGTTTCTTGGTAGCACAAATGCTGCAACACCTATTTCACTTATTTTAGTTGGACTACAAATGAAATTAAATTACAACGTTTTGAGCTTTGCTTTTGTCCCAGGCGACAAATAGCTTGGTTCACACTAAACTGCAAACAGAGCTAATCAAATTTTACATGAGCACGTAACCCGATCCGTCGTTAGGTAGGCAATTTGTTTTCACACAAATACAGGGATATTTCGTGACAAATGAGCCTGATTTGTCCGATCAGATGAGCTACAGTTTCATTGTTCCCCCGAAGTTACGCCGTCTACGCTGACGGACAGTCGAGTGTCTGATGAACGATGGACACGCATTCACTTGGGTGCAAGAGGACTGGTGAGAGGGGGGTGGGGAACTTGAATGTGATATATAATGAAAATGAGCTGGGTTCTGATTCCTGCTCCCTTGGTCATTATGTGGCCATTTAGGCCGGCTTTAGCCCCTCGCCTCTCACCCTGAGGGCCTCTCCATCTCAGGGCTAGCAGCTAATTAGCATGAGGAGGCTCGGCTAACGCAGAGACGGCTCTCTCTCTGATCACATTCACTCAATGGCTGAGGACGCATGGAGAGATGAAATTAGAGTGATTAATTAGGCTTTGACACTCCGCCAAAGGTTCTCCATTTAGCGCTGTCACATCAATAAAAAAGGCATCTCCTCAGCCGCATGCCGGGGCGACCTAAAGGAAAACGACGTGGGGGTATTACCAACAATTAAGACCAATTAGTGGGAACAACCCTCCAATAGGGAGACATACATAAACACATGACAGAGCACTAAGAAAGTTGTAATAAAGTAGCCCACTAAGGCAACCATATCCGACTTTAACTCACATTTGGGACAAACTGTGAGATGAGGAGACATTTTATAGGCAATGTGACCTGAAGATGAGACTTTCACTGCGGATTATTTGTCTAAACAAGAACACATTCGTTGTAACAGTAACGTATACTTGGAATATACATTCGGTAATGAGAATTATTGCTAATATTATACATAGCTAACTTGGAGGGTTCTTTAACCATCTCAGCGGTTCTGGTCCATCAGCCTAGTAAATCATATGTGCTTACATTATTCCACCAAGGATCTTGTTTTGTCTGTCTTGATTATGCAAAAACTACTGCACAGATTTCCGTATAACTTCGTAAGCTAGCCTGGAATTTTTAAATGTTTTTCTAGCATTTTGAGATAGTGTGTTTGATTGAATTACAGGACTGTGGGGTCTTGGGTGGAGGTATGAGCTCTACCCAGTGTGAGTCGAGTTTTCCAATGGGTTTTTCTAACACATTTCCAATCCCAACTCATCACACGCAGATACTTTGTCAGGGTATAGGCATTTTTCGACATCCAGGGTAGTCTGAGAGACGTCTAGACAAGGCCATGATTACGGATTGGTTAGGTTTAGGCATTAAAACATTTATTTAGGGTTAGAAAAAAGGGGTAACATAAAGGGCTACCATAAAAAAGACAAAGAGAGAAAACTAAGGCTCCTTCTGAGTTCGTTGCCTACCAAACCTCACCTGGCCTATATTGTCAATTTTCCGACGGCGAAGGAGTCACATTGACTTCTATTGGGTACCCTGATGCTGTCGGGGGTACACGGTGTATTGACAACTGACACTAAGGGGTCATGACCAAGTGTCAGTATGTGGCGACTTGGGAATGAGAACGGATTCACCTTCGAGACTAAAAGTAAATGCAGTGCTCTGCAATAAATCACCCATTCAGTTTGAACAACGCAAAAATGGCTGAGTCATCTGTGAATCCTTCTGGTGGTGTGTTCACATGCTACCATCGAAGGTACGTCTGCCGTGGAAATGACTTCCTGTTGTTTTAAAACATTGTTTTATAGCCAAATTGTGAACACTGTGAGTTAGAAATGCTGAAGTGTATTTTGTCAGGCACGGCACTGAATTTTCAGGTGCGTATATCTGCTGACAATTTAATTTGGAAGCTTAGAGAAAACATTATAAAAGCTAAAATATGGCCGTATGTTCTGGGAAACGGGCGGCGTTAACAGAAGGATTAAGACTAAAAATCACTACTGTGCAACTGTGTAATTATGAACTTAACTGAGTTCATTCGATCTACTGTAATTCAGTTGCATCTTTTGCTAACGTCTATTATATCATTATATCATTATCCATTAATATCATCATCATATCATATTTGTCGAAGTGATTCAAGGTCAAGACCAGATGAAGAGTTCTTCTGTTAATTTAGTCTGTGTTTTTAATTGAAATTTATTTTAAGTTAATTTTGTGAGCGCGTGAGTAGTTTTGAGGGTTGTTGACTAGTTTTAGTTAAGTTTTTATTTAGTTTTAGTTTTCAGGGTATTGTGAGAAAAGCCTTGATTTGTGGAAGCTGAAAAAGGGGCATCAAATATGATTTACAAAACCGTTGTTTATTAAAGGTGTGATATGACATTTTAGACATCACAGTAAAAGGAAAACTATATCTTTTCCACCAGTCCACCAGACCTATTACCGGGTCCTTTTAGGCTTTGGTATTGGGACTGGTTATGATTTAAACTACTGATGTTCCACAAATCTTAACCATAATCACTTTGACAGACAAAGCTGAGAGCTCATTTAATCCAATCCAGCCATTACCATGTCTACAGGAGAGGAGTGCCTTGAACAACCAGAGAAGAAACACTGCTTCATTATCCGCCTTCCCAGGTGACAAATCCTCCCTGAATGGAGCAGAATGTAAAAGTTTCCCTGGGACACGCCGGGCTCCTGCTCTATTTAGATATACAGTGAAGTGCTGTCAGGGCGGGAAACGAGGCGCTCGGCGGCGTGCGGCAGGTTTGGGGAATCTGCACTTAGCTTGGTGGTGCTCAGAGCTGGGTGGGGAGCTGCCGGGCTCTCCCCGCGGGTGTCGGTGTGAGTGCAGCACAGGCAGCTGTCAGCAAAGAGGTGGCATTTTCTGGTCTGACGCTGACAGAGCCTGTCTGCAGACAGCGGGAGCACAGCCAGACTGACACCCTGTTTATTCACAGATGACATCTGGGCCGGGGATGGGTGTCACTGGCATTTTGATTCACCTAGCTATGTGAAAACTTCCCTGAAACACTGTGTGATGAAGTCTTTGTAGAGTACACATAACCACAATAATTGAGGAGTTCCAGCGTGTGTGGGCCCCATCATCCCGCCACCCGGCTGTGCAAGGAGCTAGCATGAATCTAACACACATGCACACACATATACACACGCACAGCAGAGAGAAAGCGAACAAATTTTCTCGCAGAGTTCCACCCACACATTCAGTGTAAAATCTGTCCCAGATTTTCTGCCTCAAAAAACACGAGAGGAAACCAAATTTTTCTCTTTAAAAGCTGAGATATCATAAATGTACCATATCCTGAAAATAAAATACCCACCTACTCACAGGGTCTGTTGAACACCTGTCAGTGTCGTGCAAAATTATCATGGCAGCCAATGAGAATGTGCATGATTTAAGTTTTGGCAGATAGACATAGTGCAGACTAGACCCTTTTGGGTTTTCGCTCCCTATTTATGTGCAGAATTTAGATTTAAAGTCACCCCGGGTTTATCTTACCACTGAGGTAACCTCATCAAATTAGAGTAGTTTTTAAAAAATAGTTCAATTTATTTCATTTAGGGTCTTATTTTTTTAGTTCTGTCCATCATTTCTATTGTTTAGGATAACAATATTCAGCAAACTATGTTCATGAGAACATTGCTACAAAATCCAACATGGCAAAAAGCCAACAAATCTCCAACTTCCAAGCAGCCATAGTTCATACGCTCAGTTATAACCCTTGAACATTTTCTAAACTATGGTTTGGAGAAGTGTAGACCAAAAAAAAAACTTGGTTATGAAATAAAATAAATGCCTTCAGAGTCACAGGGCCTTTATCGTCATGTTAGAATAATAAACACATGGTATATGGAGGAACAACAACCACCAGAACTATAATATCAACACATTGTCCATTGATTCTGTTGTCAAAATATGATGTTTTGGGGAATTTGCTGAAATGTCTGATGTGACTTAACAACAAAGTTTTAACTTCACAAGCAGAGGCTATGGACAGTTAATTCAATAGTTGCAGCAAAATACCACAATACCATGTAAAACACAGCATTGTAAAGTCAAGGTAAATCTAACAGAAGTCAGCAGAGGAACTGTATATTCGTTGCCAGGGCACAGAGGTTTTTGACTTTTTTTACTTCCTCTTCCAAATATTGAATTTACCTGACCGCTTGTGTTGGAGAAATATGTCAGCAATCGTGATTAGAGTCGGCAGGATAGACTGATGCCAAATACCCCAATTAATTGGTGCATAAACAATGCACAGATGCAAACGCTTAAAAAATGGTAATAATACTGTGTTTACTAGTACACAGTAATCTGTTGGAACATCAGTCTCCACATAAGGATTATATATGGCAGCAAAAAAACTAACACTTACAGTACATGTTAAAATAAAGTGCAAAATAAGACCGAACGTCTAATAAAAAAATCCATAAAACAAAAGACGAAAAAAAGCAAGTGCAAACTGTAGAAGATAGTGAATTTGATCATTCTAAAAGGCTTTATAAAAAGAATCTGAGAAAATCACCAGAAGATCACATTAAAACGTCCAAAAACCAACAACTTTTCAGATCTTTTTCCCACAGGACTGTGTTTTTAACTGTTTCTACTATTTGACAGCATAAAACAGCAAAACCCCTCCAGCAGTACGATTATCTTTATCATACCTCGAACGAAAACATTTGATACGATGATATGAAAGTCACTGTTAAAATTCCCAACATGTCAAGATCAGGGGACGCTGTCTCACTCTGGCACCACTGGAGATTTGAATGAGCCCATGAAGAAAAGAGTTGATGAAAAGGTCAAAGGTGTCTTTAAAGAGCCGGGCTCCATTTACTGTCTGTTTCATCTGAGAAGCACGCAAGTCAGACAGATGAGACGTTTATGCAGCAGTGGCAGGAACACTATTTTTAGATGAACTGACTCACCAAATCTGCTAATGTAAAAGTGTGACGTGATTTAATACAATCCTGAAAGGCGCCCCGGTCTTACGTTCATAACAGTAGGTTAAATGACAGCGTACACGGAGTGAACAGTCCCACAGTTCTGATCTGGTCCTGAACTGAAGACCACTGGGACACCTTTCAGGACCACTGGAGGTCCCCAAACCTCACTTTGAGAATCTGGGTTAACCAAGTCAGTTTAAAGTTAGTGTGATGGTGTTTGAGACTGTTCTTCTGCCGGATCCAAACAATACCACCTCACACGCTTTGACAGCTCATTTGTTTTACAAAGTGAGATGACAAATAAACCATTGTGAAGTGTTTTAAAGCATATTATCACCCACTCGGAGTGAAACTAGTCTGTTTACTTCAAGTGAGCGCATCGTGCTATGAGCTGCACGAGAAATTAAAACAGTAACCAGTCGACATGAGCAGCAAATGCAGGCTAAATACAAATGAACTCGGATGAAAAATAAATGTTCCTTAAAGGGGACGTATGATCCTTTTCCAATAATCTCCGTCATTAGTTTCTTGTGATGTCAGGCCAAAGTTTCTGCTCACATTTCTAAGAACGCTGTAATACATTAAAGGCAAAGAAAATGCCCCCTGCGAAAACAAAAAAACCTAGAAGATACAGTAGACTTTATAAACAAATGCAAATCCATAAAGAAATTTAAAAAAAAAAGAACATGGACACCTTCTACTGCAATTTGCCTGACTTCAATGAACTGAACATCGCTACTGTACATTTTGAAAAAGATGCAAAGAAAATGTATTAAAATAAATTCACAGTTAAAGATGAGCAGTTCACTGTGCTTTATATTTTATTTACCCTTTCATTCATGTTGATAGTGACGGGTAGTTTATGTAAATGTGTGGGCCTACACCGTCGAACTTGATACTTATTTATGTATTGCATTGATAAATCATCTGAGACTAAATACTCAAATGTAGCTTTATTGTGAAGCCTTTTCTCTTCGTGTTTTTGTTTGATCATCAGCTTGCACTGTCCTTGAATCGTCGAGCACACTCCCTCAGCCTGAAGTAAATATAGCATAAAAGAGCATTTTTGTAGGTTTGGGGTGTTAAATACAGAAAGTATACAACATGATAATAGGTAACTGACACTTTTTCCGTGTTATTTTGTTTTCAGATGTAGTGCAGTGTGCACTGTAAGCAGCTTTGCACATTTGAAGCTTCACGGCAGCGAGAGGAAAACAAGCTTGAATAGTCTTAAGGTATGCTACAAAACTTTCAATTCCTTCAAGGTGACATCTGTAAACTGCCACAAAAGCTGTTGACACAAGAGGAACGTAATTTCATAAGCTCCTAGAATCCTTTTAAAGACCGGAGAAACATTCAACTTGATGAATCCAGCCTTTTCCTAATAGAGTCCTCGCTCCAAACAATTATCATTAGCGGCGAGGTTTTGATTTGTCACTGCCTGAGTGAAGTGCTGGAAATTTTACAGACTGCTGTAACGCACAGCGTCTCAATTAGCGCTGCTGAGATTCTCCGCTTTGCTATGATCATATAAAAACCTTAACTTGTGCAGCTCAAAGTGTGAAAATCAACCCACGTGACAAAATGAAATCTAATTTAATTCTCTGGCATGTGGTCTGCCAGATAAGAAGATACGGGTGAGCATATGTTGTGCACAGAGAGCGCAAAGGGAAATTAACCGAACAACTGTGTATCCTACAAACACGACGGCATGCACAAACGCACACACAGGAGGAGCACGGCTATAAATAAAGTCAGCTCATAGACCCAAGGAGCAGTGGCATATGATTGGAGGGAACACGCACATGAGAAAGGTTACAACCAGTCAGTGGCCCATTTGTCTTGTTTGGATACAAACGACTTGATTCCCCAAATGAGTGGTGAGGAATCCCGTGACATCAGCACTTAATCACAGGCTGTTCACCATTATAAATCAGTTGAACTACTGACACCTGAACTTTATTCTGTGCACACTGTAAAGGCCACAGGCGCAGGCTCACGTTATTAGCAGCGGGCTGATCCATTGTGTGTGCATTCAGGTCAGAAAGCAGGGCATGGCATACACGCCGCATGCATCACCTGAGCAGTTGTGAGCGCAAAAAACAATAATATGACAAGAGGGAAAACACCATATGGGATGAATGATATGAACATGGAGGGTTTTTCCCCTCTTTTGTAAAAACAAAATGAGTTAAATTAAAAAAAAAAAAAAAAAAAAAAAAATGATGAAAATTGGGACGGAGTCGTAGAAACTGAAGCTCTGCACCGCATTAGGCTGCACTTGCATACGTGCAGTAAAGTAATAGATGGCAAAGCTGGACGAAAGTAACCGAGCAACCAGAATAAAATGTTGCCATTATACGTTTCCTCTGCTTTTTGTGTCTTTCCTCAACAGACGGGAGATGATTGGTTTGGATGCAGACATACAAAATCCAGGACCAGAGTTAATGTCATGACTCCCAAAGTTGCTTATGTTAAAGCAAAAAAAGCGCTTTGGTTACGGTTAGAAAAAGATTGTGACTTGGTTTACATATTAATAATACATTAAGAGTCTTTTATTACATCTTTGCAGACTTTTTCTGTATTGAATCAAGTCTCGGTATCTTTCCCTAACCCTAACCAAGGGCCGTCCGTATAGAAGTAAACATAAAAATAGTTAATTTCTGAGAGACATGAGCCGTAAAACACTGTAATACACGTCACATCTCTAGAAATGTTGATATGAAACATAGCTTTGGTTCAGAAACGTCAAGATTATACATATCTGTGGTTTGCAGAAACCTACAATGGCAATATTTTTTATACGTGAAAACAGCCAAAGAATGATGCTAATGCTGAAACAACATCCTCTGTATCGCATCACAACTGTATCTTAAATGTACTTAAAACATCCTAAAAGTACATGTAAATATAACTCTGTGTTTAAAAAAACATTTAAAATAGTGTATTAATGTAGTATATTAAGAACTATAATTCCTCCTGTGGACACATATAATATATATAATATATAATATTCAGATAATGTGGCGTTCACCAGATAATGAATGACTATATGGATAACACAGATGAAACGTTTCATAGGAGATATTAAAAGTGCTGATTTCAACACAACACTGTAGTGCATTAAAAAGTGTTTGTAAGCTTTTTAGGTGCTTATAAATACTCAATACTGCTAGCCTGCTGCTAACAGTTTGACCAAAGTAGCTGCAACAACATGTAACTTTATATTCTTACCTTTTAGTAACTTTACACTAAAGAGCTGAGAGCAAATCTTTAGCTCAGCATGAATTAATTAATTGAAGAGTGTATCAATGGCTTGTGTGAAAGGTTTAAGCAAATTCTAATCTGGGCATAAATGACTCATTTCATACTGTTTTGCTTTTCTTAATTTGTGAACCTCTTTTTCAGGTGACTTGAGGTTATGTTTGCAGCGGAATGGGGATTTTGAAGAGTTTCATAAGAACTAAGGATGGTCACATTTCTAAAGTGGCAGAAGAGCAGGGTCGTGTTCGCGTTTTGTTTCATTCACTGCCGATCAGTAGTGATTTGTTTGGGACGGGCATCATTTCAACAAGTCTGTATAATGGATGATTGACAGCTCTGTCCCTCACTCAGACATCAACATGAACCCCACCTGATAAATCCCCATTGTCTGCAAGGGTGAGAGACGGAAAGTGTGGTCGAGTTAACGTTTGCTTGTTTTATTGAACATGCGGCGATTGTGTGTGTGTGTGTGTGTCTTTGTCTCATTTACGTGAAGAGCATCACACCACATCACTTGATGCATCAATGACATGGTCAGCGAGTGTGTGCGCTCTGCAGCAGCTTGTTGGGCTCAGTTGTAAAGCTTCGTCCCCAGCTCGTCCTGCCTTTATGTCAACCAGACAATAGGCAGACCTCCCAGCAATGCAGCTGGGCCTGGCCCTCTATACAACAGCACTTGTCCATACACTGTAAAACTCAACCCTCGTCAAATTTACTCTTTTCTGTGACTCTTTACAACTCTTTTTTTTTTTTTACTGTACGTTTTTAGCCGAAAACCACTCTTTAATCTGATGGCATGGCAATGATGCTACTCAGAAATATATAATTATAGCAATT
Organism: Coranthus polyacanthus; assembly: GCA_037367275.1. Taxonomy (NCBI): domain Eukaryota; kingdom Metazoa; phylum Chordata; class Actinopteri; order Kurtiformes; family Apogonidae; genus Coranthus; species Coranthus polyacanthus. Next base: position 6,436,231 of record JAPQRN010000027.1, read on the forward strand.
TGTTTATTTTAACAGTTTTTTGTTTTGTTTTAGTGTTTGCTTTTGGAAGCAAGAATAAAATCCTACGGCTCTGCCAACACCATCAACGTTAAGCGCGCACAATGTAATTCCTGCCACTAGGGGTCTCTCATCAAAACAGAGATAAAAGGTGAAGTATTAGATGACATCGTGATATTGCGTGGGATCATGGGACTTTTTGTTTTCACCACCATTTCAGATGATGATGAAGAAATCATGTTTACAGACACCATTTACAGAAGACTAAATAAAATGATTACATTGAATAAAATTACAGATTTTTCTGACTGTGAACATTATTGACAGCGACTTGACACATGAGAAGTATACGTCATTGTCATCATGTTTATATACTTTTTATAAACTGAAGTATTCATTTCTTCTCATCAGGCCTTTAAACAGTATGAAATAGCATCTTTTTTATGATGCAGTTGTAGTGGACTCTAGCAGAGCATCAAGCAGAATGCAGACGTTAACTAACCCCTCACATCCTCCCCTACGGTGGCCGCAAAAAAAATGTGAAAAATGCAACAAAAAAAAGAAGAAGTCCATATGATCTTTGGACATGGTGGACTCGCTCACTCTGTAGATATAAACGTCTGATTCCAAGCTAATGAAAAAAATTATCCTCAGGTAATTATATGCTAGTGAAATTAATACTAAACCTAAACCCCCTAAATCTTAAACACTGGACCTTTAATAATCCATTTACCTAAACCATTTGTTGTTTTTCTACATTTCTTGAGCAGAATCCTGAATAAAAATATAATTGTTGCTTACTACAAGGCTTCTTCAACAATTGATGTGGTTAAATTTGCAGAACATCTTTTTAACAGTGTAGTCACCCCGGCTCCTGTACTTGGGAAAAGTTCTGTGTGATTCAACTGTCACTCATGGACGGCCAAAAGCCCGGTGAAAGGCTCTGTGCCGGCTGAGTGGTGAGCATTTCTGAGGCCCAAGCGGGCGGGGAAGAAAGGCCTTTGTTCGGTGCTTCCCACTCCATCAGCCTGCTTTTGGGCTCTCTGGAAATGGGGCCACAGTAAACAAACAATACATTCCAATGAATGGATAATGATGCACATGTTTACTGAGTGAGAATTCTGCAGCACATTCTCTGTTCACTCAGCAAAAAAAAAAAAGAGGAGCACAGATAAAGAGGTGGTTCAATTCATATGGCCAATCTTTTATTTGAACACCCCACCAAACAAAAGAAAAGAAGTGTCACCCTCAATTATCACCAGTCTAGGTTTAGGAAAAGTTTAACTCATGGTTGATCTTTTGATCATTAAAAGCAATTTATCTAACCTTTCGGCAACAAAAATAACCATTTAACACCTTGAGGCACCGAAAAGACAAAGACATCAGCCCAGAGAAAAGCATCCACAGCTTGAATTTGATTCTACTCTCAAATCTACTTGCAGATTAAGTTTTTCAGAAGAGCGTCTTGGGGCTTTTTATTGGAAGAAAACGTATATTTTATGACCTTTGCAGCTGAAATATATAGTAACAACACTGATTGACTCACTGAGCACTCAATCCCACTGTATTGTCACGTGTTGTGAGCCTGTTAGGGATGAAGGTGTTTCGTAGTTCATCAGGAAGGGATTAAAACATCAGCAGACACCACCGGCAGATTGGAGGGGACTGCAGAACATCTCCTTTGTCCCAGACAGACCGGGGGAACTGGGTTGTATTGTTCTGTGTGCTGCACATTGAGAGGCTCGGGGTCTTTGGTGCACCGGAAGAGAGACTGAGAACAATCGGCCGCACACAAATCTCTCTCCTCACCTCACAAGGGCCTCTGCCTTACATTCCCATGCCAGAGAAGCATCAGGCTCAGGGGGCAACCCATCAAAGTCACTTGACTCAGGAGAGCCCCTCTCGCAGAGGTAGGGGGCAATATCCTCTCTGGGGCCATTAAACACAAGCACCACTGAGGGTACTTGTTTCAGGTTTGAAGGACTCAGTCTGCTCGTTAAATTCTGGCTTCCTCATGATTCAGTAATAACCTGAGACATTTTCATAGAAAAGGGTGTCTGTGCTGCTGTTGTAATATAACACAAGAGAGAGAGAGTTTATATTTGCTGTTCCGTACTGATGTTGGGTCCAAGTCAGTGATGATGTACAAGTTCACCATCGACCTCTGGAATGTTACGAAACGGTGAAGGTCGGCGTTCAAATGTTTTAAACTGACAGGAGAGAAATATTGTTGTCTTAGTTTAACGACCTGCACATCTACAAAATTAATGTAGGAATGTAAGGAATGGGAGAGATACTTGAATAGAAGAAAAAGCTATATTCTATTTATATTACGGGTTGACCTTTTTGCAGATATCTGGGTAAGTAATGATCCCCTAATCATCTAGACTTAATCGTTATATTAAACTGTCTTTTGCAAAATTAATGTAGATTAACGCATGTATGAACACTCTGCCGTGAGTTGGGCGCATCAGTACAAATAATGGCATTAGAGAATAAGAGGTTGCAATGAGACAAAAGAGCACCAGTAAAAATGAGGTTTTTGTGGATACTTGTAACCTTCTTCAGTGTGGATATTACAGGAAATGTGTCACTGTTAAACCATGTTTAGTTAATGTCATGATGCATTGTGTAAATGCACTTCGTCACATCCTGTTACAAGTTAACAGAATGTTAACAGTTACAGGATCACTGTTTGTGCATCTGATATGATGCTGTTTGTGTCAGTTCCCTATTTCTGACTTTCAGGATATTAGAAAAAATGGTACAAGGTTGTAGCTGACAAACCTGCATTTAGTTAATGCATGTGCAAATACAGTGATGAATATGTATATGTGTACACAAGTAAATGAATGTTTCTGCTCGTGCCTGTCTAAATTCTTCTTCTTTTTTTTCCCCATCAGTGCAGTGAGTGTAAACAGTTTGTAGAGAGATTTTGATACATGATACTCATGCACAAACATGACCAATTAGGTCATCGTCCTCATTATACAGAAGGAATATACTGTATGTGGTCCAGCTTTTATTTGTTTAAAGTTTAAAGAGTTTCAAGAAATTTAAATCAGTAATTTTGTCAATTTGCAGATATGATGGTAAAAATAAGATTGGTTAAAATGAAGTGTGATCATCCAACATGTATTGGAGTAGGTCGGTTAACTAGTAAACTGCTACCTTTACTTTTTCAGATCTTGTGAATCACACGGTTAAATTGAAAAACTGCTGAGTGAACACACGACACACAAATGCTACTCAAACTGACTATTAGAATTAAGCGCTGACAGTTACCATGACTGAACAGATGAAATAATTTGTTGAAATTTCTGGCCTTTTCGCCTTCAGCGCTGAGTGAATTGACTCAGAATGCAGCCAGAAAAATAAAAACATTGCTCTCCTTAGTTCCTGAAAAGCTGACAGGTTGGACATGATGCTTTCAAGTACATAAGGAATGGGAGAGATACTTGAATAGAAGAAAAAAGGTATATTCTATTTATATTACGGGTTGACCTTTTTGCAGATATCTGGGTAAGTAACGATCCCCTAATCATCTAGACTTAATCGTTATATTAAACTGTCTTTTGTTATATCACATATTTCGCTATAATGCTGCATGTTTGCTCAGTGCATTTTGTTACGCTGACAAAGACAGACACCCAGGCAGATATCTAGAGAAAACACACAAATACGCTCTCTCAGTGTGTCTCTTACTCTCTGCCTCTCACATACACAAACACACACCACGAACCTCCTGTGCAAACTTCAAAAGGTGCTTTGATCAGAAATCTGGCACCCAGCTCTCTTGGATTCTCTTTTCTGAGATGTATTATGTCTTTTACGACTTTCTCTTCTGTTGGCTTATGAGCATCAGATCCGCAGAGCTGTGAAGGCCTTATGTTTGTATTGGTGTATTTTAAGGCTTTGCCATATGCCAGTCGCCTGCCGTCGCTGAGGAGGAACAAAATCACAGGGCAGGCAGAGGTGGAATGGTTTTAACCAGAGGATTAATTACAGGGGTTTGTATTTCAGCACGTAGGAACAGACAAAAGATGAAATAAATATGATATAAATGAGAGAAAATGATTTTGCAACAAATTGCGATTTAAAAAATGGTAATTATTTTACTCTCTGGATGATGAGATGAACAGAGCAAGCATCAGGGAATCTTACACCTATACTCTTTATATACCCCTGAGTCTAATCATCTGCAATATATAATGTGTCCCTTTATTGTCCAATAATGTCCAGATCAAGCTATTAGCTCAGCCCAGGAGCAGGGGTGGAGTGGAGGGCTGTGGGTATATTATTCACACGAAAACATTGCATCACAGAAAAGACTTAATCTACCTGAGCTTCTCCCCAAAGGTATGAATTATGAAGGCATTTATGGGCGCTCCATATATAGCCATGTTTATTCTCAATTTATGGCTGACAGAAGCGAGAGCAGGAAAGCCACTTTGAAACCCTTAAAAACCATGTGTTTTATTGCGCCACCGCAGCACTGCACAGTTACAGTAGGACCACAAACGACTCCCCGCGGACCTGCCTCTGCAGCCATCCTTACATTCTTAATTTCCGAGGCATAATTCTTTTCAGAAACACTCAGCCTCTGCAGAACAACACGTTTAAAGGTGATGAATTACCCTCATAAAGGCAGTTTTTTCTCATCAAAAGTGCAGGGCAGAAAATCTAGTCCGAGGATTCAAATAAAGAGGAAACCCCAGGGATGTGGTGAGATGCCATGATCTGCTGGACAAGAGGAATAATATTTAGGATGGAGCTGAACAGAGTTGTAGATGAAAAGAAAATGCAAGGGACTTTTGGGCTAGAGGTATGGATTGAGAGTATAGGGATGAAAAAGTACCTTTTTTACAGTTAATAAAAATACACTAATATTCATCTACTATAAATCCATAGAAGTGGAAAGCTTTGTTTAACTGATATATGACAAATACAGTTTAAACCATCAAATAGATATTTCAGCTCTGTTGAACAAGTTGAACCATAGAAACACAGGCCCATCTATGCATTTTAAAGCTACACTACACTCGTATTTTTACAGATTGAAAACCTACATGCAGTAGGAAAGGAGTCACTTGTAGTCACAGATAATTATCCCCAAATCTGTTGCAACTCTTAGCTAAATGGTGCTTTTAAATGTCCTTCGTGCCAGTGTTTTGGTTTTAAGGGTCAACACTTTTTTTCTGTTTTGCTTCATTCAACCTCAACTTCAGCATCAACAGTTGCTTTGACCTAAAAGGTTCAGATAAACATGCTCTAAACAAACAGAAAACAGACAAAATCAGCAACTACTTGTTAAAAGTAGGGGAACATTTAGCAGCTAACATATAAAGATGGGTTTTTAAGGAGTTGGTGGAGACCAAAACAGAGGTAAGAGAAGCATGAATGGACTAACATGTTTAGTGATCAGTGATGATGATGTGTTTACAACTTGTTTCACTGCCCCCAAGTGAAAGAAAAGAATCGCTTTTATTTTCATTCCACCTTAATAACATTACGCTTAAATTTGGGTTATACAGAGACCACATGCTTATATAATTTTACAGGAAATACTTGATTGTAATATGAAACTTTTAGACAGATCATCTTCTACACATTGTGGTGACATACGTTTCTGAAGCAGGTCTGTAAGGCTCTTGGGTTATATTAGTTTGAGAAGGTGTGTCGAGTGTGACGCTCCATTTAAAAATATCTCTTACTACTGTATGGTCATCAGCAGCTTGCTAAGAACAACACAGCATTTAGATCTCATAATACTGCACAATCCAAACTTCAGCCTCAGTGTAACCATGAAGTTTAAGCTACGTCAACATTTGAACATCGTGGGTTCCATGAATCCAGTGTTTGTCAAAGTGGATTGCAGTGGATTGCACTATACTGTACATCACAGCCTGTTAGCCGTCTGGTCTCTGTATAAGAGCTGCACTGGGTGACAAAAATGACGGTTCATTGGAAGGTCACTGGAAGATCATAACAACAAAAATGTATCACTTGAATGTGAATCCTAATTATATGCTGTAATATCGTTGAGTATTCATTCAGAAATGCATGCGGCTCAGGATAGGATTCTGCCTCTAGTGATTTAATGATGCTGCTGTAGATTCATTCAGAATTGACTGCTCAATTATTGCAGTAGTGATTATTTAAATAACATGGGGACAACTAAAAGTTGTGAAATCACTTCAGCACTTAAACTTCAACAGCAATTTGTCATTATCACATAACTGACTATATGTGACTTTGCGCATCAGGTAGAGTAGCTGCAGGTACTGTACATCATACAGTGATAAATTTTTCATTAACAGTGTTCCTTGGCAAAGCAGCAAAGTGACTGGTGGAGTATCTGTTTCTGCACCCTGGGGAGCACTGTTTTGCTCTGCAATTCACTCACTTTCATAGATGACTTGGCTCGGTTCTCCTGGGGAATAGGAGCACAGAGACACCCTTTGGAGAAAAATCCCTGTTTCCTCCATCTGATTTAAGGGAGTTGTGTGAAGATCAAAGCCTCTGTCCCGGTCCCCGTAGTCTCTGCTGTTTAAGGGGGAAAGTCAGGGGTGCTGGGAAATGGATGACCCCAGGGGGATCTGCCAAACAAGTGAACTGAGGCTCTCAAAACATACTGTAAGGTGTCTGTATGTCTGTCCTCCTGCCTTTTGTCATATTTTGTCAGTGGATGTGCTGTTATTGTACAGGATTAGAACTTGTCAGTTTCATATTATATAGCCTAGTATGTGTGTGTGTGTGTGTGTGTGTGAATGAATTCACTCTATTTTGTGTGTGCGCTTGGGGCAAGGTGTAGAAAGGTCAGTAAAGGATAACAAGTATTAGGAAGCTTTGCTTTGTTTTTCAGTTCATATAGAAGTTGATCATTAGTTGAAAACTGGAATTCATCAACCTCCAGCATGTCCCCAGTGAGGAAGCCTGTGAAGTTCATCTTAATGAACCCCCCCCCCCCATGCCAACCCCC
>JAPQRN010000027.1:6484984-6506043 GCA_037367275.1 Coranthus polyacanthus
TACGTACAGGTGTAACATTATCACATCGCCTCTATGTTATATATATATATATGTATATATATATATATACATTTGTTTTTGCAAGGTTATTTATTTCAGACTCTTTATTCTGCCTCTTTCCCAGTTGAGAATTATGGAGGCTGTATTGGCAACTAGAAATTCAAGTTTGACAACATTTTGGGCACAATTCAGGACAGCCATGTCTCTACACAGCATGAACTGGAGATGGAGAAGGAGCTGAAATCAGTCACAAGAGCGAAGTTGATGAAATGGAGGAGCATGCAGTAAGGAACCTTTTCCTATCTTTGAACAAGCTCAACAGTTATTTTGTGGTACCCTCTTAATAATAATGCTAGGCATCATATCTGGGGGAAAAATATCAGTAAATTCAAGTAAAACACAGATTTCACTTATTCCACATGAATACAAAGGGTAATTTCTAAATTGCATGAGACCCCTTGATAATACAAGTACTTTGCAAAAAGAGCTTATGAGAGATTTTAGATCAACATATTACACAGCACTCACCACCAGCATCAAAACACCAAATGATGGAATATCTTTTAGAAGAATGGTGTTTCATCCCGCCAGTAGAGTTCACAGACTTGTAGAAACAACGCTAAGGAGCACTGACGCTGTTTGAGCAGCTACTGGTGGACCACCTTACTATGACACTTTGTTAGTTTTCCCTGTAGACATCCAATTTGTAACATTCGTGACTGCGTTTATTAAGTTTGTGTTGGAGACATAGAGTGTATTAGTCAACGAAGCCTCTGCGACGTCACTCATTGGTTTGTGGACCGCAGTTTTGAAGCCTCGACGTGGCCATCGCCATGTAGTTTTTTGTAAACAAGTGCCCATAATTTTATTACGAGGGTGGAGCTGGTGAAGCCAAAACTCTAAACACTGACTACATCAAAAACGTCCGACTCAGCAGCTGAGCTAATGCTAGCTGTCAATCAAAACCTAATATAATCTAAACCGGTGAGTTATATAAAATTAACCCCCTGTACAGTTGTCACAGAGGGGGAAATGAACTATAGAAACCCTATGAGAGTCTATGGGGATTGACTTGCTTTTGGAACCAACCCCTAGTGGACATTCGCAGAACTGCAGTTTTTGACACTTACACCTTGGCGAGAGTTGTTTAATTAGAAATCCATGTACAGGCAACTATGGCAAAGTCATAGAACATGCAAAATTTTGAAGGTACGTTATAATCCGTCCACATATTGGAAACAAAAAAGCAATTAAAGCAAGTAAATTTCTTCATGTTACATTTTGCACTTTGTCACCTGTCTGTATGTTTAAGGTAAAGAGGTTTGACAGTGCTCTGGTTTCTGTACCCTGTAACCCAGTTTAGCGTGTGTTTGTGCTAGCTCCATTTTTGTCCATTAACAAAAGTGTAGAAAATCACCAGATTTATCCTTAAGGCTTAAATATAGCTAAACTTTTTTTTACGTTCCCAGAATAACAGATATATACTTTTTATTTTGAATTTATATTACACACAGATGCCGAATCTTCAGTCAGCGGTGTGGGCGATAGGCACGCAGGTCTAAAGGTCTTCAGTGTTCAATTCTGGTAAGATCTCTTTGTACGTTCACATTCACACCTACTTTGCACAGTAATTGCTCAGTTGTGTGAAGGTGAGAAAGGAGCCAAGGTTTGAGCTCATCTCATAACTCTCTTTTTTCATCCTAACTATTATCCTATCCTATTTAAATATAACTAGTCTCTTTACTCCCATCTTTGGCTGAATGTTCACCCTGTTGTTCAGAGCAACTATTAACACTTCATTTCTGACATTGTTTAAGAGCATGTCTTACGAAGCAGTCCTGAAACTCACTTGAAGGTCGGATGGACAATGTCTATCCCCATCCTCGGATCTCATCATGGATTCTCATAGGTCTGTTTAACTGGGGCCCTGCGACCATAACATTTGGGTCTGTAGCACTGTCTCCATTTTAGCAAAAGGAAGCTGGTGCTCACTGGTTGTCATGCCGCAGGTTGAGGAGTAATACTGCACATTAGCATGTACTACACTGACATAATCATCAAAAATCTAGAAGGCCATTTAAAGAAAGGTCACTGTGAAAGCCTGCAGTAACAACATCATTTAAACAACCTTTTTTTAATATGTAAATTATGTCAGTATGGTAAATTAAGTCTAATTTATGGCTTTAGATGTAATATATGCTTATGCTAAAGTGTCATAAGCAAGAGGAGAGAAATTTGCCTTTCCAATTAACCTTAACATGAACATTTTCTATTATTTATTTATCTTATATATAGAGAGAAACCTGTCAAATGTTTCAATTTCAGTTAAACGTATCTAAGTGGACTCATCAGAATAAAAAAAACAGAGGAAAAATGTGATCCATTTGCTAATGAAATTTTAAACATTGTTATCTGGATGTGTCACCCAAGTTTTGCATTTTCAGCCAGTGGGCGCTTTGTCTATTCTCTCTTTCCTTTCTGTCTCTTTCTCATTCTTCTCTCCACTTGTATGCTTGTGTGTGTATGTGTGTGTGTGTGTATGTGTGTGTGTGAGCAGGCTGGTGGATGAGGTCCCAGGGGGCTGGATTACCCCTCTGCATGCCCCAGGCCAAGCAGCTCTTGGGGGGATTACTGTGAGACCTGCACCCTGGCTGGATTAGAGCACTGGACCTCATTTCCATCTCCTTATTTACCTCGGCCCACCAGAGGAAACGCTCAGCTGCACAAAAACATGCTAATTGATGCTGAGAAAGCCACGGAGAGGTGCAACACTCACTCTGTAAGCTTGTTTTTTGGGAGGGCTAAAGGTTTAAAGATGAGTTGTTGGAAAATACTTTTTCAGTTCGTCGCCAAATACTGCTGGGCTATTATGGAGTGCGTATTTGAATATGTGCTTGTGTGTATTTGTATGATAGTGTCACGAGGCTGCTTGTGCTATGGGTGTGTGTGCATTTTCTTGCATTTTAAAAGATGCTTCAGGTTTGTGTCTATTTGCCTTTGTGCATTTAATGCTCAAATTAGAGCATGTGCAGAATCTATACATTTGCACATGCAGTTGGTTATTATTTTGTTGGTTTTTGATGCCTTGGTACATTTGCGAGCATGTGCTCAGGGTGTGAATTTGTTTTGTTTTAGTTGGTTTGTGTGTTAGTATAAACGTATGTGCATGATGCTGTGAATTTGTTTGTATTTTAGTTGGCTTCCATGTTGTTGTTGTAAGCGTTTGTGCATCGTGCTGGTTTTCATGCTTCTTTTTATGTGTGTCTCTGTGTGTGAGTCTTGTGTTTGTGCGTGTGCTTGTGTGCATGGGCGTCATGGCGGAGGTCCTCATTACTTGGCGGGGTCGCATACAGACATGGCCACAGCACGATGAGGACAGTTGGCGGACCTATTCCTATTCCCGCAGCTCTTTAACGAGCTAGTGATGGGGAGAACAGCCCAGTTGCCCCGGCAACCGGCGTGAACTCCGACCTCGGAGGTTGGCAACCTGTATATATTAGGATCACAGGCGTATGCAAATGGCCCGCTGGTCCTTTTCCCCTTTCTTTTCTTCTGCCAGAATGTCCTTCTTGTTCCATCCTGGACTTGACATGTGTGCTAACAGTGGCCTTGCTCTGAAGGGCGGGGGAGGCGGAGGAGGGGTTGCTGGGACTTCCATTAGTGATTGCTGGGGTGACAGTAGCTCACACTCTGGCTCGGACTCCGCCGACGTATGACCCTCCACCCTGCAAAACAGCCTGAGTACCAGGAAAGTGAATCATTAGGAGAGAAAGTATTGTAAGCTTCAGAGTGCGCTCAGTGATTAGAACCGCTTTCTCTGTCTATATTTTATGTTACCTTGATTTTGTTTTTGTATCTGCACATATTCTCAATGTTACCACTTATCTTCTGTTGCCAAGATCTTTTGTCAATCAAAAGCTGAGCTATTAAAATCAGTCAGACTTCCAAATCGTACTGCTCTGTATCTTCTCTGGTCTCTACTCAAGAGACTACAGAGGGAGGTGCCATGTCATAGTTTTCAAGATTATTTTGTACATATTGGACTGTATTTTTTCATATATACTTTGAGCATATACAATAGGACAGAGAACGTTGATTTCTGTGTTAATTTGTTCGTACAAAATCAAGCTTCAATCACTAATGTGGAACAAACTACCACCAAATAACAGTACAGTCTATTACTTCTGAGCAGTATACTGAGGGATTATGTTGGGTTGATTCTGCACAGCAGGATGTGTGCAAAGTGCATAGTGTGCCCTTTATGTAGCTAGGTGGAAGGTAAGGGTGTGGTGGTTGAAGTACATGTACAGCAATGAGGCAGACCTTAATACAGGACGCTGAGTTCACATCTGATTACAACCTTTTACTAACCACAACCGTAATCTTTCCTTATCCTTAAGCCTGGCCCACACTACAAGACTTTTAAAATCTCAAATGATTTTGAAATCAGGTTGCACCACACATAAAGAGAATCTTCACAGATTATCTTCTCTCTAATCCCAAACCTGCACACACTACAAGATTTGAAAATAATGGTGCATCACACACTATGGGATATTATCTCATGGGACACAAATGTAAACAAAAAACTTGCTGAAGCAATGCTTTACGGTGAAAAACAGCAGGAGGCTGAACGTGTCTGAAGAAATAGCCTGGGAGATGCCGTCAACACACGAGAACTGGAGGTGAGATTGGAGATGATATTTTCTGTTTCAATATGTGACAAAAGTAGCATGCAAGCTACCATTAGCCTTGTTAGCCTCGAGGGCTGGGATGTTTACCGTTGCTCGGTAACCACTGTACCACAAACACCACAAAGTACTGACGTAATCATCCTGATTTTCATTAGTAAATGTAAAATCAGTCTGTGAGTAGGATGAAGTATAGTATTCATAATTATGTTGTTATTAGTGTATAAAAACATTAAAATATATATTATTGTTTTTGTTACCTTAGAATGAGCATTTTATATCAGCAGAGTAGTGGGATCACTCGACGTGGTCCACCATGTTGCACCGCCATGTTTCTACAGTAGCACTGAATGAACTACTTCTTTCTGTTTTGGTGGCATCCGGCGTTTAGATGTATTACTGCACCTACTATATCTGAGAGTGGACCAGAGTTTTATTTCCTGAACTGCAAAGAGATGGCGTTTGGTTTTTGCATAGCGGTAACTGTAGTGGAAGGTGACGCGAGGGATATTCAATTGGTTGCGATCTGCAACTTCACCACTAGATGCCACTAAATATCACACACTGAACTATATATTTTAGGCTGAACCATAATTTTAGACATACTGTAGATGCTATACTGTAGAATTGGTCAAAATGGTCAAAATCATACACATATCACATATGCTAGACTATATAAATAGAGCAACTCCTACACACTGACACCATGCCTCAAACTTCATTCAAAAGCATAACATTTGATATGAATCAGCTAACTGAAAGTTTGCTTCCAAAGTTTTTTCTACTTTTGCGACGAGCTACATATGATCTCATCACAGATCTGTTTCAAATAAGGCACATTCACAAAGCACAAGCTCACACCCACCCAACTGTAATTGACTTCAGATTGCTTAAATCCATTATTATCTCGATAAACAGAATGGAATATTTACCAGAGACATGTCCTGCTGTAACCTTTGTGGCTGAGGTTGCTGAGGTTTCTACTGTTAATCCTGACTGGATTCAGGCTCTGCATATGGTTTGTAAAGTTTCCATCTTGAGTAAAAAACAAAACTGCAGGCAGGACTAATCATGGGCTCATAGGTACTGCGTCCCAGGCTTCGGCAGGCTTCCTATGAACTGTAAACAGGCTGAGTATGAGATAAAGAAGGAGTTCTTTGCACTTTAAATCATGTAAAACTATTCTACTGCAGCCCTAGAATAAACTTTGGACCTGAAAATGTGCATAATTGGTCCTCTTTAAACAGACTGAAATATGCCACTGTGCATTTCCTGGTCTTCCTTATTAAACTGAGTTGGGATGGAGCAAAGTGTGATAAATGTGACAGCTGTTAGCTAGCCTATTTTACATCGCCAAAAAAACTGTATTACTAGAAACAGACATCAGCTACATCTGTGCCAGCATTCAAGTTTTAATTTTCAGTGTGTAAGTTTTAGGTGGATCTAACTGACGAAATGAAACGTAATATATATTTCTTTACCTTAGAATGAGTCGTTCAGATCTAAAGAGGGAGTGGGTCCCCTCCGTGGAGTCCGCCATGTTTCACTGCCATGTTCCTACAGTAGGTATCGTCGCCTATTGCCTCTTTTCCACTAACGTATCAGTATCTCATATTCTATAAGATCATCATATGTTTGTAGCATCGCTGTCCTGTGAGAACCACGATTCTCTAAAAAGTCAACTTTTCATGAGCTCTGAAAAACAGGCCTGTTTCAGCTTTGTGACGATGCATTTTCCAGGGAATCCAAGAGGGTTTTTAAAGAGTTTATTTAGCTTAAGAAGGAGGGGAATGCTCTTAACAAAGGAACACTTCATCCTTCATTTTACCACAAACGTTCAAAATCAACACATTTGGAGCTACGTGATCTTCATCAGACAGGATGGGGATGAAATGACAAAGTATTGCCTCTTAGATGTAGTGGAGTAAGACGTATAGACAGGTAGAAAATGGAAATACAAAGTACAAGTGGCTAAAATTTGCAAGTGGTAAAAGTACATAACACTCCACCGTTGGTATGTACACAGGGAGAGCATGAAACGAGACTAAACATTTAGAAAAGAGTCACCAACAAGGGATCGAAGGTCATTAATCAGGAATCAGTCAAGACTATTATTAGATTAGATTAGACTAGTATTGTCGTGCTACTTCAGATTGTAGATATGGACATGATAAAAAAAAAAAAACTACCCAAACTTTGAGGTTAGTTGTACTGAGTATCTGCATTTTCATGAGGTTCTTTCTTACATGGTGGACTTGATTACCGTTGTGTAAAAGGATTAAAGTGCAATGGAGCTTGGTGTATTGTGCATGATTCCAAGGCCACAGAACTAGGGAATCTACAATTAGCTGCATCTGATCTGCTGTCTCTCTTCTTTTATCTCCTGTACAGCAGTATGACCAAGAAAACAAAAATCCCTTTTTAATTGGATACAACAAATACGCCTGTGATCCTAAACAAATACTAATCATATGCAATAATGCACATTCTTGTATTGTACTACTGTACAGCGTGTCCGCTTCTTATATGCACAAATAATTAACATTCTTATGCATGGTTAACAGGTTATAGTGCTGAAAATAAAAAATGGAACAAATAAATAACCATGGAAAACAATGGAATAAAAATAATGGAATAAAAAATGTGTTTTAATTGATGTCATGAGAGCACACAGAAAAAAGAAGAAATTAGTCAATAGTCCAAGGTTAAGTCTTTCTGTTTTTTTCTGTTTGTGTTCCACTTTGGCTCTTATTTGTTTATAATAACTAAGTTTCTTCATCTGCAGAACCCAGAGAGACATACCCTCAGATCTATGTTTTTTTAACAGCACAAAGTTGCATTACTTTACAATACAAAAAACATGAAGAGGATGCTGTCCATTCCGCACAGAAGAAGAGATTTTAGAGCTTGTGGTGATGACAGATGGAGAAAAAAACTTTCAACTTGTTAGGCTGAAAGGACCAGTGGGACATCAAGCAACTGGGCTCATGGGAAATGTGTCCTTTATTTGGAAAAACACTCAATGGCAATGCAACTCCCATATAAAGAGATGTCCACAATGAGATCGTATTAATTATACTAATAGAAAACTACAACAATACAGTATGTGTACCACCTTCAAAGTAGGCTGATTCCCGTGTTGAACTGTACTTAATTCAGACTGCGTATAGTACTTAGTTTATTATTCATGCTGGACAAATAGAGGAGGTTGGCATATACATAGTAAGTCACACAACATCTATGGCCTTGAGAATTTTTTTTCATTTCTAATTATTCTTTGGATACTATATACAGTATAGCCCTATTCGCACGGGACTGGTATAACCTGGGGACCTCTGGTGATTTAGAAATGAACCCCCCACGTCTGTGTTTCATGCAACGCATTTGCACGGGATAACGGAAGTCTGTTTGTTCCTCTAATTTACTGACGTTATTCCCTGTATCCGATGTCAAGGCTCATTATTAATAGGCTACCACTCGCAAATAACAGTTGAAAGATGGAAAAGTGTTCCTTACTGTAAGTCATGCAAGTCATCCATCTCATCATCTTTTGAGGTTTCACTCTTCTGAAGAAGAAGTTTGCTCTTTCAGTTAATATCTACAATATGAGCCTCCTGAATTTGTACTTTGACCAGTGCAGCCTCCATAGTTCTCAACCAGGAAAAAGGCTAAATAAATGCGTGGAGGAAATAAAAATTTCTGTAAAACCACAGAGATGGCAATTCACATATAGCACTAATATCATCACAGGACCTCTGTGTTTGCTGAAATAGTGTTGGAAATTTGAAGTGGACTTTTTTACAAATAACAGACATGGTAGATTAACACAGGATTAAAATCACAGACAACCTCCGCAATTATTGCAAATTACCAGAGATAATACTAGTCCCGTGCGAATAGGGCTTATGACACCTTTGTGTCATTACATCTATCAGTCTTATAATGTGTACCTTGAAAAAAAAGTGAAGAAGATTTACTTCCAAGAATTTCCATTGGCGATTCCTGGAGTTATTACACGGCTATTACTTTGCTAATTACATAGTGCTACTACATTATTACCAAACTATTACTCCACCATTATCACGTTATTACGTTATCTATCTCCTGTACATGGACCCCCCCCGGGTCCCCCCCCCATTGCGCAGGTCTTCCAACCAACCAGTAGGAGTCGCTGGTGCAGCCCCTCACTGCGTTCCCATCCATAAACACTGCTTATTATGATGGATGGAGTACCTTGCCAAGCCAGAAGCACTGCTGCGGGGGACTGAACTGGAAATTGGTCTCTGGGGTGGCTAGCAAGTGCTTTTACCCACTTTTGGCCAAATTCCTCAAATTTTAAAGATGTGGTATTGACTCTATGGACTCTATTGTCCAGCAATACAATGAAATGAGGCTGCCCACAGCTGGCACAACAGCCTCGTGGTTCCACGTAGTGGATGGGTGGTTTTTGTCCACAATGGCTGATAGTTTAGCTATCATGCTTTTCTTCCCAACTTCTGCAAAGTGCAGAAAACAAATGCAATGCTTTTCTTTTCTCATCAATCTCTGTTAAACCTTTAAAAACAAATAGCTGTAGTAACTATGGAATCAAAGCAACTAAACTGAGGAGCTTAATATCTATGTATTTTTTGTTTGTGAACAGACAGCGGAATACGAAGAGACGGCAGCATTTGAAATGCTAAATGTTTGCGATGTCACGAATCCATCTGGCCTGTGCATGCTTTAAACTTTCCTCCTTCAGCAGAGAAATGTAAAAAAAAAATCCTGACAGAGGCAGGCTCAACAAGATCACACTGAAGGAACATGAAAAATATCCACATTTAAGTGAAGGGGAACTTTAAATCTATATGTATACACATATTAGAAGAAATTGCTTACTTGTTATTCTGAAATTCATGCCCAGTCTTCACTATTTGTCTTTCAGCAACATTCAACCCTAAAATCTCCACCCTTATAGTTCCTCCAAAGGTTATTGGTTTCCAAAGAAGGTGAGTTGCAGGCATTCATTTCTACACTGTATGTTAGTATATCTAGTGTAATGTAATTGCATGTATTCTGGACCTATGAGCTTCATGAAGTATGTGTTACCTGTGTTTCTTACAACAGCGAAATGTAGAATATGATCAAAAGATTCATTACTGATGACTCTTATTAAGCTTAAGCCATAGTGTTGTTAGCGTTTACCACAATGAAGCCAGATAAACCAATGCAAACCCTTTTTTAAGGCGTAGTGTCATCTTCCGAGTGTTGGATTTGCTGACAGGGCCTCGTTTCGCGGCTCTGAACTCACCTCTCTTGAAGCTGGACTCTAAGTAAGAGTTTAATTCTGTTAACAGACTGCTCTCTGCACACTGGGCAAGCGGGGCTCAATGGGGCCTGATTTATGTGCTGACAAGCTGTGGAGGCTTGGTGTGTTCTGTGTGCATTGGAAGACATATCACTGCTGGAAGCTAAATAAAAAATCAATGAAAGTGAGGCTGGTTGGTTAGGGAGAGCGTCCGCTCGGCTGGAGTTTAACAGCGTTTTAACTCTCCGCTGACTGAGGCTGGGGGAACGGCCATCGATTTTACCCCACCACCCCGTACCTATCACCCCCTGCTCTCTTTTAATAAATCAGTTTGGTACGTGTGCATGTGTGTGTCTGTGTGTGTGGTATCTATTTCCTTCTGCGTCAAAGACCAGGAAGTAATGGAGGGTAAACACACCTGAACTTGAGTTTCACCACCTGTTTGTCACAACATTTGTGTCTATAGGTGATGATGCTTTATCCAACCTTCTTCCCAAGTGCTGATTTCTCACCAGCCCACACAAAGCTTAGTGTGCATCCCAAACAGTGATTCATTTCAAGGCTCGCCTAACCTCACCATATGGGCCTGATCGTTGTTAAGCACAAAACAATGAAGCTTCTTCCCTCTGAGAAGGAATGTCCAAAACAAAAACACCTCCAAAATTAACCATTCCCCTCTGTATGTTGAATCATCCCTGACAGTGAGGAGGAAGCGTTTGATCTTGCATATCACACACTGATTCAACTGCATAGTCAACCTGCAAACATTACGAATTTCAGAATTGTTTGAGAATTACACAATGCTGCACCTCCATCCAACCGCTACAGGATGGAAAGTAATTAAAGTTAAGTAATTAAACACTTACGAGCCTCTGAATACCAGCCTTTATATAATGTATAATAAATCCTGAAAGTGGATTTTTCTTATTTTTTTATACACAGAACATGGTGGTTTCATGAAAATTAAATTAAATTCCATTAAAAAATGACAATTTAATAATGGAGCAGCTGATGACAGCACAGCCTGGTGTTAGTGAGTTTCAGGTAAAAAGCTAAATACATTTTAGAGAATATATGTGCTATGATTAGACTATTTAATCTGTTTCAGTGGGTTTCAGTTTATAGTGGGTATATTTCAACATGCAACAGCTTCTGCAGGATCTCAGGATCCCATATTTGTCAGCGAAGGCATTACAAACCTAAGGTGAACGGACATTACATGGGTTTGAAGAGGCAAAGAAAGCTTTTTTTTGGAATTGTCTCACATTGTCAGAGTATATTTTAGCGTAGTGTCATTCACTAATGATTTATTTAAAATAAATCTTTTGGGTGAATGGGCTGAACTGAATCACCTCTGAAATGATGTATTTGTTTCTCATTTCTGTTGAGCTGGCCGGTTGCCACTGCAACCACTGCAAATGAACATGCACAGATCTAACTGGTGTATCCTTGCGTGTGTGCGTATCATTTGTTCACAGGGATGCACAACTACACTCATATGGAGGCCGTTATAAATGAAGTTTGGCATATTTGTCAAAGCAACAGCACACCGGGGATCATGAGGAATCAAAATTCATCTCACTTTATTGGGACTGCTCTCAAGAATCTTGTGAATATTTTAAGCAAATCTTTTCAATTAATAAATTCTAGTGATTTGGGACAATGAAAAGAATTACTCTGAATATCACTAGTATAGTTGATAAAGTAAACCAATGTAGTAAAAGGTGTACAAAATGGTTGAAAGGTTTTGTTAAAAATTCCTCGCATGCCAGAGAGCACTAATGACATGAATATCATAGCATAGGCAAATCAGCAACCAAAAGCTAGCATAATTGGCGCAAGAGAGAGACATAGTAGACACTATGTAGATCGTATGTGCAAGTGTGCATTCAGGTTATCACATCATCAAATCAAGTGCATGCAAACACAGCCAGTGTGATTGATGAGGGACTCAATGCAAAGTCCTTGTGAATGAATTGAATCAAGTATCCACGTTAAATTCATTAACTCAGACAACTAAAGCTACAGTAACAGCAGTTAAAATGCTGAATACATTTCTTGTATGGAATAATCAGTTGTCCTTCCCTTCATCACTTCTATTAACAGCTGAATAAATGGGGACATTTAAAATGGCCAGAACAGCAAGCCCAACCTGTTCCAGCGTTTATATGGACGCCTGACTTTAAGACAGGCTTCAACGATTCTCTTAAAACTAAGTGAGAGACACAACAAATGTGATATTTCTGGTAATAAGCAGGCAACATGCACTGAATCATGTCATCAGTGTCCATTTTCAATGTGTGCAAATAGTATTCCCATGTAGCAATTCCCTAGCATCATTACTGCTTTGGATTTAAAAAAAAAAAAAAAAAAACAGTTTTGGAAGCCTAGCAGACCATAATGAAATATTTCCATGACACTCAGTCTTAGATAAATAAGTGCAATGGAGTGCCCTCTCACCTCAGCTGAAGCCCTTTGTGACTGGCACTCCCTGATCACCCTAATGAGGCTCGGGCACAAACCGGGGCAAGGGGGCACCGGCATTATCTGGTGTCTCCCCCATTAAAATCACCTCCTACAGCCGTGACCGTCAAACACACAGCCATCCTCAACTACAATTAGCGGGTAGAAATTATGCAAATATAAACTAGTGGAGCGGCTGTGAGGATGCAGAACATAGAGGCTTTTAAAGGCAGGGAGGTGATATGAAGGAGAACCGGGGAGGCATGTTGTCCAGAGGGCAGCGAGTGATTAGTAGCATCAACCTATCCATCGTCACGGCGATGATGTTGTTTGGGTGGGGATGGTGGGGTGACAGAGTGACAGGGGTAATTACTTAGGAAGGTCACCCTGAGGTGACGGGGGGTGAGACAACTGCTGGGGGCCCACTGGTCCCCCATGACACATACAGCAACCTACTGAACTCAGCAGCACCCTGCTACAAGAGGTCACTGTACGGACACACCCTACACACCAGTAAGCACAGATGCATACATAGGTGTACATCACATGGAAATTTTACTTCACACACACACATACACACACGGTTATGTATCCTTTATTTAACCAATAAATCCCCTCCAGGACCTGATGTGTCTGCAATTTTTATCTCGTCTGTATTTCTTTTTCAATCAATTTATTCAGCCAAGTATTAGCCATATCTGTTTAGTGCAAAGGAGCTTTTTCTGTGTAAGTTTTGGGCAAGAGGTGGATTACACTGTGGACGGGTCACCAGTCATTCATAGGCAGTGTGCAAACTGTGATGTGGCAACAACATATATGAAAATGACAAGAATAAGAAAACAGAGGGATAGTAGCCACTGTTGTGTTGTCCTGTGTGTCTTTCAGCACCACGGAGGTGTGCAGAAGGACGACACTTTTCAGTCAAACATATTTCATTTTCTGTTTTACAATGGTGTGAAGGAAAATCAAGTCTTTTATAAAGGCTGTGTCTGCCATCTCTGACCAGTTCAACAAAAAATGCCTTTTAGCTTTCTGCTTTTGAAATCAAATCAGTTTTATTTTCATTTCTTTCATTTCTGTTTCAGAAAGCATGATCAGAAGCAACAGACACATTTATATTACATATATACATTTATTTAGCTTTTATTTAACAGTTTTCCTATTAGTAAGAATCAACAATAGCCTAATTTTACAAATGATCCATGACGATGATGAAGATAGAGAAAAATAGAAATGCATTTTCAAAAATAGTATATTGTCAATATTTTAGAATCATGTTTTCAGGCGAGCTCATGTCTTATTTAAAGGAGCCAAGCTTCCTCTGTCTTTCCTGTAGTTTACACTCTGTTCACAAAGCAAATACCTACAGACAACCATTTCCACTTTAGACCTATGGGCAATTTGTAAAGGCCAAACAACGTAAATACATATCTAGTTTCCAAACTCCACACACAAAGGCCCCAACTGGCTGCTTTGAACCATAGATTACATATAAAGATGTAGGGCACAACAAATCCTTAAAAGTGATGCCAAAATGTTTCAGTTGCCTCCTGTCGACGGGTTCCAGTGGGTCATAAACCCTTCTGCTTTTCAGTAAGACATAGGCCAAACATAAAATTCAAAGTACTACATGTGATTTCTGTCTTTGTAAACAGACATTAGAGACTGTGCATAGCTGTCATCGTTCTAATACATTTGTTTTCGATAAGAGACGTCACTCAGCATGATTGACGGCTATAATGACCAGGCTCTTCTCTACTTCGCAGACTCTGGTTGCAAAGTTCGTCATAAAAGCAAGAGAGCAGCGCCCGTGAGTTGATATATTGTGTGCCGGTCTATTTTTAATTACAGTCTGTGGTTTAAACTCAGAACTTTAACCGTTGTACCTTTCACATAAGCCAATGAACAGCAGTCTCTACACAGTCCCATAAAAATGCCCTAATAGCTAAATGGTTAGAGTGTATACCACATAACTGCAACGTCGACAGTTTGATTGCATCTTGGGAGCTTTTTGCGTGTCGTCCTTTTTTGTTATCTCTCCGCTGTGAACTGTTTAATAAAAGGTAAGACTGACAAACTGTAAAAGAATGATTTCATTTGTAGAAAATGACTGCTGTTGCGTATCTTTTCTGATCGTATTGCGTATGTATGCCTGCCTGGTCTGCAGTTTTAGAGGGTTTTTTTTTTTGTTTTGTTTTGTTTTCTCATCAAACCGAGCAGCTCTTTAAACCTTGAAAAATTGGAGACCAGCCATAATGTTCTCACTCCAAAAGTCTTAAACAGGTTCTCACAAGGACAGACGCACTCACACACACACACATATACACACAGACAAAGCCTGAGGGGAAGTGACAGAGCCACCAGGAAGCGTTGCAGAGCCTGCTGTGAGTAGAGGAGTGTAGCTCTAGCTCTCTCTCCACAGATCAGCTACACAAAGGACTCTCTCTGTCAGTGGTTTACCTCTCTTCATACGACTTGTCACCATGCTCTTCCTCTTTAGCGCTTCTTTCACTTAGATGAAGCCATGTTAGAGTGAGGGTGGAAGCGAGGCGCTCTAATGCATTCAGAGGAGATTGGTTGTGAAGTCTGGCTCTCCCCTATGCTCTTCCTTCGAGGCTGGCCTATTGATTGCTGTGTGTGTTGTTGCTTCCTGAGATCCCCGTCAAGCCTTGTTATGGCGGCGGCGTTCCTCTGCCTGGCTTTGGCAGGTAACTACAGAGGTGCAGTCTGGGATTTGAACAGCTCCCCACCTTCATCAAACACATTCCGGCTCACTTCTTTGTTTTCTCTTTTTCTTTTGAATCCATCCTTGGTTCGAAAGCTCATCACTTTGGAGTTTAGAAACTTCGCTCACCAGACACCTCTTACCAATCAACTTTTCTTATGTTCTATTTAATTTTTGCCAAGAGGTTTTAGTTGAAAGAAACATATGCGTCTATATGTGGCACCTATTGCTGTTTTTATTTGTTATTTTTATGATCATGCTTGTGTTGTCTATATGCCTCCTCATTAGGAAAATCATTCAGATTCACGCTTGCTGCTTTGCTCAACTCTCAATGGTTTGTCTAAAGCAAGTTCAACTGGAACATTTATCAAACGCAGAAGAAATGTATTTTCTTTAAAAATAAAATCCTTGCTAACACTGGTGTGAAATCAGCTCATTTTCAGCTTTTACTGAATTATTTCTCAATAAATATCAACTATCAAATATCATCAACTGTAAAACAAACTCAATTCATCCTGTAATACTTTAGTTAGGTAACCACATCAGTAGATTCTGGTGAATAATATCATCTATATGAAGAAAACAAATGTTTGATAAATGATCAATATAATTTCAGTCTTTAGATACCACCTGAAAACCCAATCTGCAACATGCATGTGCATCTTGCAGGCCAGTAGAGGGCAGCAATATGATATGCCAGTGTACCACCAAGACTTCTTAACCCACAAAGATGAAGAAGAAGAAGAAGAAGAAGAAGAAGTCCAGCATAGTGTATTGTTTACAGGCACAGTGGCCGACCACATTGTTCTACCAGACACTTGTGATATGTGACTTATTTGTCAAAGTGTTTCGATAATAAAGGATAACAGGTGACATTATTGACAAAAGTAAGGAGGCTTGATTTGCCAGAGTGTCTACATGATGGTACCCATGGAACTGACAGGAAAGGTGAATGGACAGCAGCAAGCAACAGACACCAGGTAAATTCGAAAAAAACATCCTAAATTTCAAAAAAGCTTTTAGGCTCGGTTGAGGTTTTTGCGTTAAAACGTCTGATAAATCAGTCATTGTAGGTGGAAAACAGTAGCAGAATGCTCCACTGCTTCTACTCTATTTATTACCATATTGTGTAATACAGCCTATAGCGCCACCTTCTCATGGCATTACACAGCCTAGTTTATTCGCTAATAATCATTTTCTGATTTTTCTAGAGTTTGCTTCAAATTTGCTTGATATTTTTTGGAAATATTGCTACTGAATCAACCCGTTTGGAACTGCTTAAGAACTGCTTTGTTTTGAGTGTGGACCAGAGTTATTATCCCCTTAACTAAAAAGGCCAGAAGGGACAAACCGAACACTGACTCTAACAAGGGACTTTCCATGTTTTTGGCGACCACCGTAGTGAAGGGTGAGGACGATATTTGGTTGGTTGCGATCTGCATCTTCATCCCTCAATGTCACTAAATATCACACGCTCAACCTTTAAAAGAAATAATGATGTGACATTTATTGTGATGGTTAATGATACCGACTGAGACTTTTTCACTGTAATAATATTTTTGGCCATATCGCTCAGGCCTGCAACAGACATTTATAAATGCATGTAAGAGTCATTTTCTTCATATCATTAGAAGAATGTGTAGTGTTTTGAAAGTTTTTGTGGCAGCTCTCTCACAAAGCAGCCCCATTTTTCAGATCGCAATGGTGAAGTTAGTGCTTCGTCTTCTTTGTCCACACATGAGTTTTGGAGTGTTACAAGCTCATCATTAGAGCTCAGACTGCACTCTATTCCCACAGCACTCTGGACGGCCTTAATACTTGCCAGCGAGCTTGTAAAGAGTTAATCCCAGTAAATATTTTATGCAGGGCCATTTTTGTGTTTGATTACCCAGCTTGCTCCCGTGTGTTCGCAGCCCTCCCGTACTGGCCTGGAAGAACAAGGCGGACGAACTCGGCCCTCCCTTTGCCGCTCACTCGATGCAGTCATCCATACAGCCTCCCTACTTCGCTCTCTCTCACCCCGTCGCTCTCTGCTCTGCCCATTAACTTCAATTAATGTGATGGTTCATCAGTGGTGGAGGACTCTGTCATGGGGCTGTACCCCACTACTTATCTGATTACTCTTAATGGGAGAAAATACGATAAACAAATTCAATTATCCCTGACCTATTTCCAATGGTGGGACATGGGATTATTATTCATGTCATCTCTGAAGTATGAATATGAAGAGATCTAATTACCTTGGTGTCACGTTATGTATGGACAGGGTATGTAAATATATTCCATATTCATGGTGATGAACTACTCTGCTTTGTAAAGGCCAGAGAGGGAGTGAGTGATACTGAAGATGAACACCCCCTGTTGTGTCCTCAGTGGCCATCAATTCTTCACCGAGAGCGGCCTTCATCCGCTAGTATTGATGACGGGAGCGCCGGCACCGTGGATTCCTCCAGCAACCACACAAATGATGAAGACAGATGGATATAGATTTAATTAAATCTGGACTTGACTATATGAAGATTGAGGGCGGTAACTGAAGATGAATGCACGCTATGGCTGCTAATCCAACTCCTTGTTTGAGTCCTCGAAGAATTCCAAGAATTTTACAGAGATAGCAGAACAAATGAAGAAGGAGCGACACGAAACGCTGGGTTTCAAATGGTTATCCTCCCTCAAATAATCGATGACTGCTCAGCATTTCACTGCAAATCAAACAAGTCACTAATCGTCATGTACGTTATATACCATAACAATATGACAAGGACACTGTTACGTTGACATGACAAAGATTGTTGTGTTGTTATTAGTAAAAATGCAATATTCTGGAGGGTTTTTTTTCCAATAGATCAAATTATCATGGAAAGAAGTCATAAACAAACTGCCATTAGTCACTCACGTCCTCTTTGCTGTTGTCCTTAGCTTAGAGTGATTGGTCACGTTTAAGTTACCAGTTTGGTTTTCTGGAAGCAGGTAGTTGTGTCAAGCAAGATAAGCTTTTAGAAAGGCCTATATCAGCACCAAACAGCAGATAGACAAAGTTAATGACTGGGTGGTGAAGAAGGTGGTGCGCTCTAAAGAGCCAGATCATTTACTCAATAGATGATGGAAATTATAAAACAGAACAAAAGCTTTGAGTGAAGACTGGACTTTGACTTGTCAATTGGACATAAAACACCTAAATTAAAGTTATTGTGCCTCTGTGTCTGCTGACAACTGTTTGCTAATGCATTAGCCAAGGCAACTTTGTGATATTAGATAGATAGATAGAGCCTGATATTTTGTTTATAGCTTGCTCCGAACTCCCCAGATCCCCAAAATAGTCAATAGTCAGTGCAGCTTTAAGTGCCATCACAAGTGAGCATAATTATTTATTACTTATACTAAGAAATCTCATATGATATGGAGCACATGATATAATTAATACTTAATACTTAAGACAATAACAAATGTTTAAGGGTCTGTGCAGTATTAAATAACTCGTTCAGATGGGTATGTGGCTTTACTCATGATGTCTTGAGGTCTGTGGAATAGCATGGGCTCCCTCTGTTGGTCGCTGTCCAGCCTATGCTCCCCTGGTGATAGAGAAGATGTGGGGCCAGTGTGACTATCACTGGAGATAAATGGGGGTCCAGAAGTGTTAGGGCCACTGTTCCCAAAAAGAAAGAAAAAAAAAAAACTTCTTCAGAGATGAAGAAATTCACTTGATTTAAGCTCCGCTGAGAACGAGTGACTGCTATTCTAAGGCCACGTGCTTCCTCATATTGAGCTGCTGACTGCTAGTGTTTAAACCCTCGTGTGTGCCTTTCTTTCCTGTTTCCCTTTTCTCTTCCACACTCTTCCCTCGCTGGCTTTCTGTTTGTGTGTCTACGTGCGTGTGAAAGTGTGTACATTTCCTTCTCTGTTTCTGAATACGCTGGCGCTTGTGTCTCGAAGAGTTCACCGACTCTAAAGGATCGATGAAGGGAGGAGATTCAGAGCCAATTATTTTCAGCTTAATGGTCCCTAGGGTGCAGGGGTGAGCAACAACCAAACGCCTTCAAGAGACATCAATTCTGGACAAGCCAGCTCCTCGATCTCTGCACTGCCACAGTGTGGGCATCAACTCCCAGCTCTCTGGAGGAGAATGAAGCGCATACTCGGACACACATGCAGTTAGGGACACACACGCGCACGGCAGCAGCAGCTGGAAAGCGTAGACTTGGAGCGTCACTAAACCACAGTGACAGAGGATGCTTCATATAACCATCAACACTTTACCAGGAAAGCTGCTTGATGACAAACAGATGCAGCAAAAGAAAGAATATAGTTGAAGAATCATTCTCATGTGTTTGTTTGTAGCACATTTATAGACTGCGATTGGTTATGTTCATTTTACCAACATACCTGAGATAAAGAATTCATCATTCATTAAGTTCATTATGTACTTTTGTAGGCTGTTGTAAGCAGCAGCAGTTTGGAAAGCAATTCCCTGGGGGGTGTTCTTGTGACGTTAGAAGTTATGACACCTGCGGCTTGACAGCACTGCAACCCGACAAATTACATTCATCCTTTAAAAAAGAAAAAAGACTTGCCTCTTTTGTTTGTCAAATATAATAGTAAACTTAATTTCTTAGGGCTTTGACAGTTAGAATAATAAAACAAGTAATTTAAAGATATCATTCGGGCTTTAGAACACTAACATTTTTCATTTTTCAATATTTTTTGTACATTTTATTGACCAAACAATTAAATCATGATAATAATTGGCAAATTATTTTTAAGCAACCGATTAGATTTCAGATGAGGACTGCCCTTAAGGGCATGCTGCATATGTTTAACAAATAATTCTGCAGGTTTATTGATTATGACTGCATGAATAAAAACTAATGGTAGCCTGAATACCTATATAAGAAGTGTTTGGAAGTAATGTCAAGTATTTAAACTACTTCAAATGTACCATAAAGAGGCCAGTAATCTGGTTGGGGTCAGCCACTTATAGGTTGAAAATATAGATCGAATTTAAAAAAAAACATATGAGCATTGAGATACAGCTTTTGTAGTTCCTCCTAAAGCACATATGACTGACTAATGAGGATTCTAATTTGCCACTTTTCTGTTTAAGTTTAGACAGACATTACTAAATAAAGATTCTGCAGTGTTATGCGTTTTTACTTCTTGTAGACAAGTCGTTTTTGCACATACGTGTACACTGCTTGTCCTACAAAGTAAATGCAACTTTTTTTTTCTAAAAACTATTCCCATGTGTAGTTCCTGAATCAACAAGAACAGACAGATTTTTGGTAAAGAACATATGAAAAATGAGCTTGACAACAAAAGATCTTCTGATGGCTGTCAAAAGTGTTCACCATAAAGTACATTAAAACATCACAATAAAGGTAACATACAGAACAGTGTAAAAGAATCAGAGGAGGGTTTTTCCTTTAAAGCTCGTCTCAGAGTTTCCCTGCATATATCCCATTCATCTGCACTGTACCTTTACTGTTTGAATGGAATAAAACACAGTTGTCTCTTCTGATAATTATCTTAAAAGATTGGGGAGGTGAAGAACCTGCTGGGCTCGGAACCGTCTCAGTTCCCAGGTTGCCGAGCAGCGGGATGCCAGGTTGTTTAAAGCAGTCCCACTGGGCGTCTCAGAGGCGGTGTTCAATGAGGCGCCGCCGGCGACACTTTCCCCCAACAGCTTAGTGCTCATCAACTATTTAGATATGCACTTAACGCTCCTGGGGAAGCAAACGTCTAGCTCTGGCAGGCAGAGGCAGAGGAAACACTCGTCAACATAACGGTGAGAATATAAGAAAAGGAAAATGCTTTGCAGGACTGTGCTTGGCAAAAATCGCCCCTGTTTGCAGCCGGTGTGGCAGTGGCCAGGTTAGCCTCTTTTGCTGAAGATAGG
>JAPQRN010000027.1:6506143-6516980 GCA_037367275.1 Coranthus polyacanthus
ACTGTGCTTGGCAAAAATCGCCCCTGTTTGCAGCCGGTGTGGCAGTGGCCAGGTTAGCCTCTTTTGCTGAAGATAGGAAGGGAAAAGGGGGAGTGTTCTTGGTCCCATGGGTGCTCTCCCCCAATCCCTCCACCTCCACCACTATTCTGCCTGTAAGTCATTCCCCAGGCACAGCGCTATGAGGTTTCTTTCTCTTCTATAAGACAGTATCCCTCGCCTGTACAGACACATCCCTCTCTGTCTATCCGCTCACATCCCTCTCTCTCTCGCCCAGGCTCTCAGACTGCCCTCCCCCCAAAACCCTTACCAACCCCCTCCCACCACCACACACCTCCACCACCAACACACCTCCTCCTCCTCCTCCTCCTCCTCCTCCTCAGTCCTTCCATCTCCATCGCATCCCCAGACTCCCACAAGCAACTCCATGAGGGGTCGCATGATGAATGAGCAGACAGTCAGCAGGACCTCTGTACGTGTGTGTGTTGTAGGGGGGAGAATGCACGTGCATGCATCTGTGTGTGTGTGTGCTGGTCAGAGAGTGATGACCACAACTGCCAGAGTGATCACAGTGGGATTCATTACGGCGACAGACAGGGCCGCCTCTAAAACACTGACCGTGTGTGTGTGTGTGTGTGTGCATGCGTGTGTGTATGTGTGTGTGTGCGCATGTCTTGACAGGCCCTCCACTAAAATGGCGTCTGAGGATTACACACTGACTGGGATGGAATAAACAGTGCTCTGTGTGTGTGTGTGTAGGTTTGATAAATTATTTACATCATTGAGAAAGCAGCGTCGACACTGTTTATGCCCGCACCTGCTCTACTCAGTGCTTAAAAGATGATTTATGTGTTATGGTCACATCGGATTTCAGCAACTATTGGTCCGGCGTCTTTTGGGACATAAAGTGGTGGTTACAAAGTGCCGCAGGCTCGTTTGGGAGGCGGCACAGTGAGAGAAGAGCAGCATCATATAACTGGACCAGGCAAACTTCTGTCCAGAGAGCTGTTACAGCAGTTTGTTTGCTCTTACACTCAAATGAGTTATGGACACACTAAGGGAGGGAAGGCTGGCAATGCTCACCATGAAACTTGCTGTGTAAGAAGCTATCATAAGGATAGGTTGACAGTTAAAGCTCCTACTAATGCTCGACTTAGGAAAAAAGAAAAATTCGGCAACTCTGTACAAAGCATCTGAAAACTTAGAAGCACCAAACTGGGAGAGGGCAGAAACTACATTTAAATACATAGTGAGGTTATTATAAATTGAGTGTGTGCGTGTGCTGTCCATTAGAAAACATGAAAATACCAACCCAATCCCCAGAAAAAAATTTTGCCATTGTATGTTGTAAACCACAGATACATATAATGTCAACATTTATGAAACAAAATTATGCTTCACCTCAACGTCTCTAGATAATGTTTTAATCGCTATCTTTATGAAATTTGATTATGTAACTGTTTAACTGTCATTTTTACACACTGAAAGCACTTGGTTGGGTTAGGTGAAGATACCAGGGCTTGGTGTAATACCGATAAAGCTATGATAGAAAGAAAAAAAAAAAAGAAAAAGACTCACAATAAACCCAGTGATGCTCTTTTCCTAACCTTCACCAAAGAGCTTTTATTCCCTAAACTTACAAACCAACAGGAGTCAGGATGTCTACTCTGGTCTCTGGTGGCAAAGTCCTGGATTTTGTAATTCCACCACATCCTGCCTACTGAGGGAAGGCAAAAAGGATCTGGCAGCTGGGTTGGTTATAACGCCGTGACACTGATGCGATATTAAATATATGGTTCAGAAACATATACAGATACATGTCTGTGGTTTGCAGATACAAAAGGAAAAAGGAGCTTAGGTTGCAAAGATCTTTTTCTCATATTTCAAGAAGTGATGGTTCTCACTTTTTCTCCTTTAACATATATAATTTGAATATACAAATTGCTAATCGTGTTACTATGACTATGTAAGTTCTGAAAAAAGAATGATTACAAATGTTTTCCGCTTTATAAAACACACTCTTGCTTAAATTAGTCCAATCTGGGGTTTTATTACTTCAGCCTTCCTCAGTGTAATGTGACCAGTAGCTTAAAGCAGCTAATGTTACCAAACTTAAGACAGATACTGAGTCTTTTCTTTGACACTGTGACTGTGCTACTGTTAAACTCGCTTAATCATATCACTGTGATGTTATAGCAAATGTAAAACAATGAGTAAATACAACCGTGTTCACGCTGACTCATTTTGACATTTTTTTAATGCTAAAATATTTAAGATACTTAAGATATTTTCCCATGTTTTATGTAGTTGAGATAAAGGATTTCAACAAGATGAAGAGACCAACAAGCAAACTGGCCGTTTTTAAAAACTACATTTACAATCCCTATTTTCAATTAGAAGTTTAAGCTACTTTAAAACATAACTCGCCACAATGCTTGCATTCACATTAGTTTTCTTCCAAAGTTGCACAAGCGTTGCTCTTCTGTAGTGAGCACAGTATTAGACATAACTTGTCTAGAGTGTCTTAGCTTCAGATTGCATCATTTTCCCCCTTAGTATCTCCAAACATGTCCCAGATATCAGTCTCCTGCTGCAGACAGGGGTGTCACAGCCGGATTTACATACAGCCCCAACAACACAGACACCCAGCGGTACCACAACGCCACACACCAGCTCAATATTTCATAGCCGTATGAAATATGCCTGAATGTGTGCACGGCATCTGCCATCTTTGGGGCTTTGCAGCCCCCAGGAGGCCCGTTTGATCTGTAATTGGGAAGTGTGCTGAATTAATCAGCAGTTTATCCGCTTTTTAATTGAAATAACACTTTCAAAAACACCAATAACACAGAGAACAGTGCAACTGATCCTTCCTGTATTGTCTTTCTATTGTCAGTTTTCATCTGTGTGCTCAGTAATGGCCCGCTGAGATTCAGGGAAAAAATTACAGTGGTGACGGGAATCAGAAAGAGCCAATAGAGAAATAGAAAGAGAAATGTCTTTTACTGTGTAGACAAAACATTGTCTGTCTTCTCCATAGAGACTTCCATGCAGTGTTTAGACTTTTTTTTTGTTGCTGTTGTTTTTTACGTTTGTTGATTTCAAGTCATTTTCTCTTCAGAGATATGTGTAAATATTACACAAGGGTGAAATTATATTAAATTATGTAATCCGTGACTTTGCTATTCTGTTAAGTGATGCATGTAATACTGGTAATAAAACATAATACTGAACTGTTTATTCATGCAGTTTCCAAGTGTCAAAAAGGATGATTGTGAACATAAACTTGCTCACAGACAATGTGTTTTATTTGTTTGCCGCCATAAGAAGCACAAAGTGGACAGATAATGTGAGCTGTTTGACTCCAGTATCTAATGTCAAGGTCCTGGGTTTGTATCCACATCACCCCAGTGCTTCTGATTGTGAAAAACCAGCAGATCCTAACAAATTATGCTTCCTTACAACAAATCAAGGCACTGATTACACATGTGTGTGATATCAGATTAACTCAGATAATTACCATTACCAAAAATCCATGGGGTTTTAGTACAGTATATGATATCAATAGATATTTATGAATGTAAATTAAATGAAAAAATCCGACTCTAGGAGAGGGAGGAGAGGCTCATTAAATCAGACGAACTACACTGAACATCACAGTCACAACACTGACTGAAGCTAGCGTCAACGTGGTGCTACTTGTGGCTTACACACAGTGGTGCTGGACTGTGCCGGGTCAGGCCCACTGGTCCTCCACTCTGACAAACTGTCTGTGTCCATGTTTTACAGCTCAGCAGCTTGGCAAGCGAACTTGTAGGCTGCGGAGTCTTGGCCTGTCTCTGCAGTGCAGATGCCCTGAAATCTGGCCAGAGCACGGGCCACGGGCCTGGTACCAGCTATTAGTCTGTGAAAATGGACTAGAATTATCTCCTTATTACAGAGCCAGTTATGTGTGTAAACTGTATTTCACAACTGCATCTCACTGAAAAAGTAAATTTCCAAATAAGAATACTATTTCTGCACCAATCAATGCTTTTTATTTTTTTGTTTATGTGTTTTCAGCGTGAAATTAATAACTTTCAGCAGTAAAAAAAGAAAGAAAGAAAACAGCATTCACACTACATTCAAATTACAAGACAAACACGTTGCAAATAGCTTCACAAGAAGGTGGAACATATAGAGCATTTTCTCAGCTGTGAGTTTTTTGAACATTTTGCATTTACATTGTTATAATGATAAATAATGTAATAATAATAAATAATGATAAAAATCAAATCAAGTGGATAAAACCACTGTATGATGTCAGCGTGAGCTGCCACTCGTTTTTACACCTGATGAAGATGCTCTCAGGCCATTTATTTATTAAAGACTTTTTAATTTTTCCAAATCAGTGTGTATTGGTATTTTTATGACTTATTGTTCAACAAGCAAAGTTCAAGTCTTTCCTCTTTTTCTTCTCATTTATTTATTTATTTGGTCTGATAATTATAGGCCCTGATTTCAACTTGTTGCACTGTCCCAAGGTAATGAAATAATCAGTCACTGTATTTTTAAATAGATGTTATAATCTGTAATTGTCTCAGTCTTTTTAGTATTTTAGGAATTTGATTTTTTTTTTTTTTACATAAGCGACCAGCATCAATCAATGCATAAAAATAAGAGACTGAGCTGGTGGGTAGGTTTACGATGTTCACTGACTTCAAACTTTGCATCAGTGCATTTTACTGTTATATGTACAGAGACAGGACAGTATATTGTTTCAGTGCTGCACAGGCTCAGAGGTATGTTTAAATAAAATATCCATATGTTGTCATGAGCAGAGAAAAGGCTGCTCTGTTCTGCCTGTGATGTTTCTATATTTGTAGTGATTGCACTGTTAAACAAAAGCATGGAGGTGTCTCCCACCATCCCCCCTGACAGTAGCCACAGCAGAGGTGATATAATAAATTGTTGCAGTGGAGATCAATGTCTGAAGGAAGAGGCGAGGGAGGAAGGGAGCGAGTCTCATTGTTCCTGCTCTCTGTGTTTCCGCTCTTTAAGGCAGATCCCCGGCTGCCTCTATGACGGATGGCGACCATTCTGGAGTGGCCGTTTGGTACTTGGCATCACGGTGGACTGGGAGCCCAGGGCCGTCAGGTCTGAGACAGCGGCTGTCCCCAGCGCTCTCCAGGCGGGGCCCCCAGGGGCCTCCGCTCTGCCTAGATGGAAAGGAGGAGCCATAAATCAGCCCGTCTGGGGGGCTATGCTCTGCCTCACCATCCATCTCAGCCCAAGAGGAGGTTGGAAGGCAGAGGGTGGAAGGGGCTCACGTACCTAGGGAGACGGAGGGGGAGCTGGAGGGAGGGAGGGCAGGGCAGGGGTCTCTACCAGCCCAATGATCCAGTAACCCAAGGGCCAGTAGATGCTGTGAAGAGGGGAACCACCAGAAAGACCCCACTAAGAGTAAGAGACAGGGGCAGCTATAATGTACTTTACCTAAAACAACAATTACACACAATAATAAAAACATGGTAGTAGATGACGTTGTGAATCTGACGTGACTCAGGCAGAAATCATGTTAACAGATGAAGTTTTATTTACATTATGTCCTTTCATTCTAATGTAAAATAGCCCCAGGTTACATTATTAACAATATGACGGCAACTCATCAAAATACATAACATACATGATTTTTAGATATTTTTAGATATTATGTGTGTTGTAGCCACTATTTACTATTTGCTGTTATTATACATGCACACTGCTGCAGAACATTTTTCAGTTTTAATCTTGAATCTGATATTTCCTGTAGCAACTGCTTTCAGTTGATGACCATAATAAAAATGATTATAATATAATTATATTAAGAAATTATTACAATTCAGACTATGATGTTTTAAGTGTCCTCCTTTCTAAAAAGTGATGTTCCCTTATCACTGTACAAAATGATGCACAGTATGTGTGCGTATGGGCTGTTTTCACATTTGTCTGTTGCTTTCTCCTCCCCTTAAAGCTACAGTGCTTGATAGTTTTGTGGCATCATTGGGCAAAACTCACATAATCACCTTTCAGCATATTGTAATTCAAGTCTATCCCCTGCTCTGGACTCAGTTTTCGGGCTGTAGAAAATCCACACTGTGATGCAGACTTTGCGTAATCACAGGTGTTTTCAGAGAGGTAGGAGGTTAAATACGTGATTGGCAGCTGTATTTACCGATCGCTGTTCAGATTTCCTCAGATGTGAATCTACTGCGTGGCTCGACACGGAAGCTTGGGGAAGTATCTTCTCTTCTCCACAGCGGCGGTTAATCTATATTCATATTTAGTCTTTTGATTTGGATTGAGAGGAGAGAGCTGCACAAAGAAGGTGTGCATTTTCAAATTCTGATTTCAGGCCCTGCAGCTTTAAACTCACTTTAAGGCATGTACCCAGCTGCAGGATTTGTGACAGTTTCAGACACATACCATGACAATGTATTTTTAGGAATGAGGGGAAACCATATAATTTTACCGAAGTGTCTTTATTCAAATCAGAAGAGACTTAAAAGCGAAAGAGGGAAAGGTTAAAGATTGATTAGATAATTAGATCGTATAGAATATCCCAGATGGAGTCAAGGTACCAGCGATGATGGCGATCAGGGAGTGAATATCTGGGTAGTCAGAAGTGGAAAGATGGACGGCTGGCTCTGATGAAGGAGGAGGTGAATAGGGTAGAGGTGGGTCACATCAGTGTGAAATGAAATGAAGTGACAGCTGAGAGCAACAAAAAAAAAAAAAACGAAAGACAGAAAGAGAAAAAAAAAGAAAAGTTTTAAAATTGACAGCAACTGGATGTTCTATGTGTTGAAATGCGATTGCTTGAGTGAACTCAGGGTGATTTTTCAGTTTGATGCAACTTGAATCTTATTTTTGCAATTTCAGGTCATTGTTTCTGTCAGTTACATGACTGAACACACCAGGCTATTTGCTGGGATCTCAGAACGCAGCGATATGACTAAACAAAAGTTAAGTTTCAAGCGCATTTAATGTCAGTTTTACTTCCAAATGGAGCAATTTAGAAAATCTAGATAAACTGTTCAAAACATGTCATGTCATGTCAACATGTGTATTCTCAGTTTTATGCAATTTCTTGGTAAGTATTGATAAAAAACAGTGAGAATAACTCACTAATGGATGCATTCATCTTTATGAAAGTGTGAACATTGTTGAACATTGATGTTATGTATGTGAATATCCATTCGTTTTTCGTGCAACTATCTTAAAAATTAACTAAATGGCATCTGAAAATTCCTTTTTTTTAAAGCTATGCTGTAAATACAAACAACACTTTCTGTGATCCTTTCAAACTTAAGGCCTTTTATCATTTCACTGGACAGAACTCATTCACTTCTTAGCAAGGCTTTTATTGTGAAACATACTATGGGAAGACGTAGAAAACTCATGAATGCTGTTGCTTTGTTAAACGCTAAACTCTGTTTTTAGATATTTTAATGTTTCTACAGTCTTTTGAAAAAATGTCTCTGCACACCTACAACAGGTGCATTGGAGAAGGTTAACTCGGAAGACAATAAAAAAAGATTAGATTTATTTTACAACGTTTCGGTCCCTTTGACCTTCATCAGCTGCAATGAATGTCTAAAATAACTGCTTATTTTAATCACTTTTAAGTCTGTCGACCTGATCTACAGTTCGACATTACTCTTGAACTCATTGGATGCTGCATCGTTGCTACACTCTCCTTTGTCCGTGCACACAGGTTTTACATCTAGTCTAATCACTGCACTTAACTTATAAAGTGATGCACACAGCAATGACCATAGATGAAAATATTGTATAACCTATTATAATTAGCACAATCAACTATAATTTTGTGCCCCGTTGTAATAAATTGCAGTGCAACTCAGCAGTTGGTAATTCAATTCTTGCACTGAATGTGAGGGCATAGAAATTAAATGTGATATTTTAAATGTAAAGTGCATATTCTTCAGTCATATTCATTACAGCTGGTATTGTTTGTGATCGCACAGCTAAACATTTACCAAAATGTTGGCATGATCAGATGATACCCGAGTGAAAACATGCTAGCCACTGATACTGCTTGTTACTGAGGTCTGAAAGGGGTTGGAGTCAGAGCATGAGTATATATCAAAGGGTAACAAGAAGAAGCTAAGACTGATTTTGATTGTATGAGTGGGAGTTGTGTGTGTGTGTGTGTGTGTGTGAAGGGGAGAATTCATGTATATGTATCTACTGTATGTGTGTGTGTGTGTGCCTGTGGCAGTAGCAGGGGTTGAGCAGAGAAGGCTTTCGCTCCATATCTTCAAACAGCGGCATGGTTGTATGCAGCAGGACCCTGCAGACGGTGGCAGCGCCGGGGGCTGCCGGGGTGGCTGAGAGGAGTCACACTGCTTCAAAGAAACAAGACACAACTGCAGGGCAGAGCATCTGATCCAAGCACGCGCCTCCAACCCTCCAACCACCACAGCAAGGAGGAGAGGGAGAAGAGGGTCTCTGTTCACTGCTGCCTGACTCTCTGTCTCCCGTGCAAACAAGAGAGAAAAGGTGAAGAAGCTACCATTACAGCCCGTCATGCAGCTTAAACACCCTGCTCCATCTCTTCTCCTGGGAGTGGAGAAGCAGAAAATATGCCAAAAGCTACAGAATAAACTAGAAAAGACATATTATATTTTAAAAAGTCTCCACATAGCATGAATAAGTTTAGATATGTTGTAAAGTTTAAGTATTTGAAGTAGTAGTATCATATTTGAAGAAGTAGAAGTGTAGTTAACAGAGCAGCAGAGGTGAAAGAATTGCAGCAAAAGTATTAGCAGTAGTAAAGCATTTACAATAGAATAGAAGTCCATGCACCAATCAGCTTGCCTCAGGGATTTTCAGATGGATTTATGCTGGTACAGTAAAGCTGTTTCCTTGTATGAACTCCTGAAAATGTCCGATGACATTGTCAAGAGTTGCCCGTTCACACATTTAGCACAAAAGACGAAAGTGTCCATGTCTGCTGCATTGTCACTTAACTGGATATAGTCTGTTTTGGTTAAACTGTCAGATAATGTAGTGGAGTATTTTTGTCTCAAATGTAGCGGTAGCAAATGTTTCATGTCTGACCTGTGGAGCCGTCAGTGTTAGCCGTTAGCCATAGTGGCTACAACCAATCACATCATCAAATCACATCATTATATTTGAATAAATAAAGTTATTCACACATAGACTGCAATTGTAGTATTACAAAAAATGTTATTAGTTATTCAGATGTGACTCCAGTTCAAGTAGTATCTACGTATCCTGCTCTTGTCTGTATCAGAGAGTAAATGAAAGATTATAAACACAGGTATTATAGGGAACAAATACTAGCACCACATGGCCTAATCACATGTTATAATGCCTGTTGGAATTGTTGAGAGCGAAGATGACTTTCAAAGAAAACACTCAGTATGAAGCCTTACTGCAAGCCAACTCCTTTGCTGAGCATCATTGCCATCATTGTAATACATCAATGGACTCCAGTCAAAGTGCTGGTTGAATTGCTGGAACACTATCAGAAATGGACCTTTTAATTGTCAGATATACTAGTTCCCAAAGGTCAAGATTTGTCAATAGACAATAGATAGATTATAAGGTGTGGTATCTGTTGCCTCTGCTGATGATAGACATATAGTTCTGCAACAGATTTCTCTCATTAGTAGTAGCACCACCAAATATGCCATATCATATATGTTCTACAGATTAATTGGACATAATTGCACTGTAACCATTCACTGTGACGATCACAAGGATCAGTAGTGCCTACTATGTCAAGCCTGAAAACACCACAAGTTTGAGATTTGTTGTAGATGCATTTTAATGTCTATGATGTGAGTGAGAGACAGTTGTTAAGGGTTGATGTTTGTCTGTTGTAGCTGCAGACGCAGCAGCAGCAGCAGTAGTAGTAGTAGTAGTGTTCATAGACACAGGGAGTTCCACTGGCACTGAGAGGAGTCACTGCTTCAAAGAAAGGAGAGACGACCGTAGGGCAGAGCATCTGATCCTAACATGCGCCTCCACCCTCCAACGGCCGAAACAAGGAGGAGAGGGTGACTTCTCTATTCACTGATGCCGAACTCTCTACAGTGCAAACAAGAAAGTAAAAGTGCAAAAGTTACCATTACAGCCTGTCACACATCTTAAACACCCCGCTCCATCTCCCTCCATCTCTCCTCCTGGGATTGAACAACCAGAAAATGTGCCAAAAGCTACAGAATAAATAACAGAGCTGGAGAAAGGGGGGGTTCTCTTCAAATGAATGCTAATTCTACTAACACCCCACCACCACCACCACTGCACCCCACCACCAACAACTTTGTTCACATATTGATGCGTTCTGCAGTCAACTTCAATGGCACGAG
Organism: Coranthus polyacanthus; assembly: GCA_037367275.1. NCBI lineage: Eukaryota > Metazoa > Chordata > Actinopteri > Kurtiformes > Apogonidae > Coranthus > Coranthus polyacanthus. The sequence goes on from JAPQRN010000027.1 coordinate 6,516,520, forward strand.
CCATCTTGTGGGGAGAGAGAGGACGACCATGCTAGGAAATGTAAGAGAGAGAGAGAGAGAAAGTCAGAAAAGAAGGGGAAAACGAATTGGGGGTCCCAGATTATTTCTTCACTCGAGCCCAACCACTGCTTTCATTAGCCCCCCCATTAATTAGCCTCCTTGAGCTCATTTGCAAGTCAATGGCTGTGGCTGTAGGACCGGCGGCTTTGAGCCGCAGCGCCCCTGTGATCTCTGGGTCCTCCAGCCCCACTACCCCTCACACACTGGATGCAAGCTTTCCTGACAATTAGTACAAAAGAGATTCATGCTCCGTATAGCCGATACATTATTCATATTTTCTCCTCACTTAAATAAATCATAATGTTCTTGAGGGTTTTACTTAAACAACATGCTCTCTCTCCTAGCTAAACCCCCCTCTTAGCTAACATACAAATGATTTGCAATGACCTTGCCTTATATTT
>JAPQRN010000027.1:6524936-6568764 GCA_037367275.1 Coranthus polyacanthus
AGTGGGGCATGGAGCTCCTGAAGCACCACTGAAGAGAGGAATGTATATGTTGAGTTCAAAACAATCAACAGGCTTCCTCAGGAATTGCTTACTCCACCTTTAATATAATATAATTCTGTAATGGCCACTAACCACTGCAGTTACTACAGCCGTGTTGCTACAAAGCAGTGGTCACACGTTCAGTTACAGTCACAGCCACAAGTGGTTATAGTCACTCGCCCTGTGTTTGCGGTGTCTGGTGTGCAGAAGGAAACCATTGCAGCCTATGAACTGTAATTACCCTGAAGGCAAACAGGGTATTGTGATCACCAGCGTCTGCCTGTGTGTCTGTGTGTCAAAATGCACTGGAACTCACCAATGGATACATCAGTCTTTATGAAACTTGGTTTGTATAGTGAGTGAATATCTGTATGATTTTCCTGCTACAAATAACGTTTTTTTTAAATCCACCATTTAGCCTAGTGAAGTTACCTTGTTAACGCAAACAGCACTTATTCTGAAAATGTGTGTAAATTTAAAAAAAAAGCCTTCTGGTGTTTCCTTGGACAAAACTGCCTCATTTCTTAACAAGGCTTTAACTGTAAAGCAGGACCTACACAGGAACATGTTGTGGGAAACAAATTTTGATGTTGCTTTGGCAGATACTCTGTTTATAAATCGTCATAATTACCTCAATTAAAGGCTGACTTTAATGACTTTAAGGTCTTTTTAATTACTTTTGAACTCTCGGCCTGAATTTCTGGTCGTCTGAGCTGCTGACTCAGTAGTTCTGTGAATGATACATCTCATACAGGTCAAACAGTCTGACTTTGTGTTCATGTGTCTTTTGACTGTAAACCTCTGGAACACACTGGTTACCTCACCTGTGGATGGCGGTCGTGTTACGCGTCACCCAACAGTGCAACCATTTTTAAAGGAAGTTTTCCTCCTGGGTTTGCTCTTGGAGGTTTTGTTGGATTTCTTCTCTGCATAGTATTTTTAAGGCCTTGACCTCAAATGCCTTGAGATAATAATGTATTATGATCAGCACTATATAAATAAAAAAGGACTGAATTGATAGACTCAATTCACAGTCATGGGTAGTATTCACTGAATCTAGTGCATGGATACATTTAAGGAAGAAAAACCTGAGAAAGAACCGGGTTCTGGGAAGTCGGCCATCTGTGGAGTGGAAAGAGGAGAAAAGAAAAGCATAAAGAAAGAGCAACAGACAACACAGACAGATATCGAGATTTGTAATTTACTTGATTGAATTTTATGAATGAATTTCAAAAGGCGAACCTGGGGAACTTAATACCACAATGTAAAATCCTAGCTAACTAACTAAGGCTCTTTCTGAAAGCTTTTAATTCTAAAACAAAGAAACAAAGTGCAAATAAAATAAATAACCCCATGATAAGTTATATATCCACAAAAGAAAATTGAATTATTCTAGGTAAATAAATGTTAGGGAGATGCTGTCATTATATATAGGTAACATTAATTCACTGAAGTCTCACAGGGCCACTAGGTTCATGGTTTACATTGTCCCATATTCCCTTTACAGCTGCCCTTTTTTTCATTTCCAGGGTTCCCTCTTCATGTAGTTCTCTATTGCCAGCCGTTTCCTTTGAGGATTCACTGTAAAAGAGACTTATACTAGCTCATATACTATGCACCGACATACAGTATAATAGCTCATCCCCTATAAACAGAAAGGTCAAAGGAGAAGCAGATGAGTGAATCTCAGTCATTTGTCTCAAAACTTCCTCTTGTCCCATATTTCTACCCATGAACTCCATTAAAACTCTCGCTGTGAAAGAATGAATTCTTCTATTTTTTTTTTCCCCAAGCGGTATTGAAGAAGCATGAGAAACTTTTTTCCTCGAGCCTCTGCACTCAGTACACTGTGTATGTGTGTGGATAAGAACCGCCACACCTTTAGGAAATGTAAAGCTTTATGTAGTAAAACATATGTACGTGCGCTTTTTAAAAGAACTGCTTGTCAGTCTAGCAAACAAAACATGTAAATATGACAAGTTTTTAAGTTTTTTTTTAACAGCTTCACTTCTCTCCTGTTTGTAGAGAGGTTTCATTTTCAAAAATTTTAAAAGGGAGAATTTCCCATACTGTCTCTTTAACACGAGAACCACCAGGGTTCGCTATATACCTAAAACCGCCAACGGGGTAACATTTAACCATGAACTATTTGCAGTCCACAAAAATATGGGTTAAATTTGACCCCGTGAAGGTTAGAGTTATAAATATCCACATTTTTAATATGTATTTATCTTGACTATATTTAACAATCGCTGTGCAACATAAGGGAAAAGTAAAAAAAAAAACACTGAAAAACAGCCATTTTGGCAGTTCTACAGTAAAGTCAGAAATCAGCAAAGTATAGCATCAAGATGTGTCAGTATTAATATTATGACCTGGCACAATCAGAATATTTTAATATTAGAATACAACTGTTAATGACGTCCCAGCACTGACGTGACAGACACAGACAGAGAATGATCTGACATGAAGCTAGAGACTAAAAACCTCTTTCTGAAACACAAATGGTAAAAAATGAGAGGACGTTAACGGTCATAGATGTATTATAATATTACAATGTGTTAACAAGTTGTTAAAGTTATCAGATCATCCTGGACAGTGACCCTCTTTTATTCCTTTGAGGCGGATGTGAGGGTGAGAGAAACTATTGAAATGACCAGCAGCTGTAGAGAATATTCAAATACTTCACTCTGGACCCACCACTACCCACCTGAATACCTTAATCACCCTCGAGGGTGTATGATATAATGGGATTTAGGAGGATCTAATTGCAGAAAATGTAATTTAACATTCATAATTAGGTTTTCACTGGTGTATAATCACACAAAAATGGGAACTGTTTTCTTTTCTTTACCTTAGAATGAGTCGTTTGTTTCTACAGAGAGTCCGTTATGTTGGTACAGTTCCTCAGTGTCAACTTCCTCTTCTTCTTTTTTCCTTTTTAAAGCGGGTGGCATCCGGCGTTAAGTTGGATTACCATCACCTACTGTGTGTTAGTGTGGGCCAGAACAGACAAAACATCGAAGGACACTACACTAGACGTCACTAAATATCACACGCTGAACCTTTTAGATGTCCAGCCACAGACATCACCTAACGTCACCCCCCAGTGGAGCAGAAAGAATATATGTATTCAAACCTGAGAGAGACAATCAGGTTAAGTGTTTACATGGTTATTAGGCACTAATATTGTCCTATTGAACGGATTATCAAAGGTTTACACAACCCCTCTCAACCTCATGGAAAATTCCTTCCAGTGTCTTCCAGCTGAGTCATTTTTATTCTGATTGGGCTATTATTCCAATTATTAGTGGAATATTAGGGTGTATTTAAACACTTCAACTTTGTGTTATCCTGGATGAACTCTCTCTCGCTCTCTCTCTGCAGAGTGTGGTTGACTCAGGTCGGCTTCGTCTCACTAAAAGCTGGAGAAATTCTGTTTAAAGAACGCAGCTAACACTGGACTGCCCCGTCCCTCTCTGCCCCCGTCTTTTTCTTTCTCTTTGTTTCATGCCAGCACCCTATATGGTTTATATGGCTGCTTTTAAAGGCAGTCTCCGTGGTGACGGTGTGACGCCTGCTGCTGTCCACCAGGTCCTCAGTAGCATCTGATTGATGGCGAAGGGGAGGCTATAAAGACTATCTGCTGTTGCCAGATTAGGCCAGACAAACATGGCCCCCAATTGCTGACCAGCCAGGAATGTCTATTTACAAGGGAGCATTCCGCCATTTTCTGCCTGCAGATTGTGAAAATCCATGTATGTGACCTTGTACTGTAGGAATTGTACAGCAACACAAACGAGCCATGACTAGTTAGGGTCCAGTTGTTTAAACTGAGGCTGGAGAATTCACTGTACTGATAATACAGCTACATAAAAACCATTCCTAAGCATGTGCACAAGTCACTCCCTGAAGTGGTTTTCTCCTCCACAGCTGCTCAGCTTCATTTCAGGTCTGTTCTGCAACCGAGCAGCTGGATGAGACAAAAAGAAAATCAGTAGGGGTGGTGGTGGTGGTGGTGGTGGTGTGGGGGGGGTTGTCACTGTGTTTCTGTCCCGTCCTCGAATGCTCTGCTGGTCCCGTTCATCTGGGAAAAGCCTTCATCCTCACTCCACATGTAGGTTACTGGCCTTTTGTGTTCGGCGATGCGAGCCCACCAAGTGTTTGACGTTTCCATGCCGTTCTTACAATCCCCAGGTTGTCATGGAAATACACTGGGTGGCAGTGGCAGCGAAGTTACAGTGGAGGAAAGAGCAGGCAGAGGGAGGAGGAGGTCAATTAGCCCGGCCTCTTTTGTGAGTCCCGGCTCACTGTGGCCAAGTCTGTTGATTAAAACAGAGCTCTGACCAAAGGCGTTTGATGACTTCAGGCAAAAAGCACGACAGATTACTCAAATAAGCGGGAAAAACCAGAGCGCTATTTATTACACGGGAGCCTCGTTAAGAACTGCAACTCTTCAGTGTGGTCAAAACACACGGGTTAAAGATTTATGTGCCTTTTCTGGCAGTGTTGAACTGAAACTTGAATGGCTTTCTAGTCCTCTCCTGCTTGCTCAGCCAGTTGCTCATCCACTGAACTTAAATCTGCAGAGCCGTGCTGATTTGCAGCCGGTTAAAGAGGTCTGAACGAGTGCTTGTACACGAAGCTCAGGGTCAGTATTGTAAAGAAACACTGTATACAAAACACACAGAGAGAAAACATTTACTGTCACTCTAACTTTCAAATGTGTTGCCATTATGTCTGGATATATGATAAAAGAGCGCACACTTGTGCATGTATGTCATAGACATAACACGTACTTTTTTAAATATAGTTAAGTAGGTCAGGGCCTTTTTATGATGTTGTGGTGAACATGTTGCTCTGGGTTGCAAAGGGAAATGCCTTAGCATCTCTTGCTCTACATTTCTGTTGACTGCTACTGTTTTTATGACCCACTTCACTGGGTTGTAGCTAACTTTCTTCAGCTCCTCCCCGTTTTCACCAGCTGTCCGGTTAACAAGGAGTTTGCGACACAATAACGTCTCTCGTCCTCTGTCCTCTACTGAGCCCTTTTCAGACATAAGATACGCTGATGGTTTACTCAAGGAATAGTTTGTTTCTTTGCTAAGGTGTATACATTATGTCTTGTTTGTTTTGTCTGTACAAAAACCAAGGATTTTTTTGGCTTTACTTTAGATTTATGCCTTGTATTGTCAACACGTCCTCCAACCTGAAGGACCACACGGGTCATTTGTCCTTCCCCGCTACTGGCAGCAAGAAAAATGCCACAAATGACATTTAAATGTAAAAAAATCACTGTTGCATTTGGGTTATGACAATTCAAGGGTATAATAATAAAATAAAAAAAGGCTCCCAGGATGTCATCTGGCTTCCTTGTCTTAAATATATGCTGTTTAATTCCTTTATAAATATATAGGGAGCTTTTTGAACATATAGTTAGGCTAAAGTATGGCTAAACATGTTGTATAACATGACCCTGTTGTATAACATGACAGTTTTTAAAATGTTTTTATTTGGTAAAATAAAGGTATAACTTTTATACATTGTACTATTATACACGTAAAGATACATAATATGGAACAGTGAGGTAGATCACATTTTATTATTATTTGTGCAGTGGCTGTAAAACTGAAACGATTCTTCATTTCAGACATGGTAAATATAACTCAAACAATGTTAAATCAAAACTTATTCAAGAAAAATGAATGCATTGTAAGACACAAAAATACCACGCATTATGATATCACACATCACTCTAAAGCTAGAACGTTCGTACCTCATGCCGTCACACACACACCCTGTGCAGCTTGAATCACGGTCACACACCTTTACAAACCTTTATAAATTCAGTATTTACCTCCTCATGAATGAGGATCTATTCACCAGATCAGACTTAGCACAATTAAACATTACAATGACAGCCTTTTTCTGGAGGATCACTGAAAGGTGTGTGGGAAAAAAAGCAACTATTCTTGTTTATAAAAGAAAACTCTGATTGAAGGGACATAATAAACTAATATAATATTGAAGTAACCTGCTGTGGGTCGTCAGCCAGAGATGAATGTTTCATTTCTGATCATATAATTACAGTACATAAATAGGTGACTGATCTTGAGCAGCAACAACAGCAGCACCATTTCGACATTTATTCTTTAGTTGGATAAGAGCGAGGCGCCCTTGGTCTGCCCCAAAATTAATCAACAGCAGACCTTCCGTCTCAACCAAAGAAAAACTACTTTAATTTCCAATCTCATATTGAAAGAACATTTATATGATCCCTGAACATGAGATGCACCATTTGCACCATTTTTTAAAAATTCAAATAAATATCTTTAACTTTATTATCGCAAGAGCTAGTATTTGAATTTGGAATTTAGCAATGCAGCATCAAAGTAGACAGTCCTGTGAATGAAGGATGCACCATAAAGGATTAAAAGGTTCACAAAAGCAGGCAGCACACCGTCCATATCTGAACATTCATCAAGGCGTATTGTATGTATTGTGGGGTCCACCTTCTCAGAGATCTGCTACAACTGTATTTCATCCTGTCAGACTGTAAAGAAGGGCCTGGTTTTAATGTGGTGGTTAAGTTTTATACATTAACCTCTAATGGGTTTTACTGCAGTGACACAGCAGCGTGGAATCTGTTTTTTTTTTTTTTTGTTGTTTGTGGTCAAGCTGAGCTGGACAATGTCACTTACACTGAGAAACAACGGTAAGCATTTTCTAACAGCGACCGTCGGGTTTAGACTAGGGAATCATCCTTAAATATCAGCAGGATATTCAAGTCCATCATTGCAAGAGGAAAAGTCACGGTGAGTCATCTACTGGGGGACAATTCATGTCCAAATTTTTGTACTAGTAGTACTTGTATTTGAGTCTGGACCAAAATGAGAACATGCCAGCGCTGCCATTCACAGAGTGACATCACTAGACCTAATAAATAAAATAAGCTTGTCAAGAGAGATCTACCGTACAACTCATCCGAAATATTTAATAAATGCTTTGATAGTTACATAGATTCAGCAACTATTTGAACATATGAAGAAGACAAACACTTATATACTTAGAGTAAGATGTCATTTTTACAAAATTAATACCAGTATGTCTCGGGGTGAAGGTAAATATACACTTTCTTTGACTGCTGCTTTATTAGAATTTCTCTTCATCCTCTATATCATCAGCACTGATATAGAAAATTAATATCAGCTATAAATCTTGTGATCAATGTGATGAATTCAGTAAATTGAATGGTAAATTCATTCTGCTTTACTTTTCACATGAATGCCAGGTCTCGCTAACTTCTATTTAATCCAGTAGAATTGACAAAGACAGAGGAGGTGACTTAGAAGTTAACTCATGTATGTGTGTGTGCAGCCCACTTTGTGTAGGCTGTGTCATAGAACAAACTGTACAGAAATGTTAAATCTTAAACTAAAAAAGGGTTAAAGGAAACTCTGAGTGAGGGGCTTTTCATGTCGGCGAACTACTAAAGATGTCCTCTTACATCTTCGAATACTTGGTTGAGGAGTTTGTTTACAGCTTCTTTTGACAGTAAGAATATCATTCATTCTGCTGAAGTTCACAGCTCACGTTCACCGATGGAGACAATTTCATTTTGAATCGCTCTATTCTTGATTTTCTTAAGCAGTGAATAGACTTTGTCTAGTCATGCCAGTACTAAAAGCAAACATTAAACACCCACTCCACTCACTCAGTCAATATTCTCTGCTCCTTCTGCACGGCTGTAGCTTTTGCTTCGTACTCTTTGTCCGAGGCTTTTGTCTTCCACTGTGATGCAGTCTTTCCATGAGAACTACAGCATTGGCTCCTTTTACCGATAGTTTACCAAATTCATCTTGGCTGACTTTACTGTTAATGTGCTTCACTGCTATTGCTGTTTATACTTTTTTAGAAGCTACAACAGGTTCTTCAGTAGCAGCAGTGCTGACGTCAGCGTGCTCTGTTGTCTCCCTCCCAGTCGGTCGAGTCAGATATGTCTCATCAAACTGCTGGGCAATCATCTCAACATCTCAACCGTGTGATATGACGACACCTGTGCTGATAGAAAAATGTATATAATTTGATATGATTCTCTGTTGATTATTGTGTTGTGCCAATATTTCTTGTCATTTGGGCACTTTGCTTTCTTCAACACAGCATGGCAGGACATTTGTATGAAAGCAACTCAAAATAAGAGAGTCATTCTGAGCATGAACTGTTTGTACAGACGTTTCAAATAAATGAATACAATATAATCAAATGTAATGTATGGTTATTTTAAACCACTTCTTAATTAAATTTACAGAACAATTAGTTCGTTAGTTAGTTACATAATAAATATACATCGTATGCAATATGCAATGCAAGTTTCATGAAAATTGGTGCATTATCCTGCAAACAGTTACTAAAATATAACCTCTTTTGGCAGAAGAAGCAAATATAATGTGGATGTAAGTAAATAAGTTGACTTGCATTTTTGTAAACTAAATTCAGAGAAGGTATGATAAAGAACTGCAGATATGCAAGAATGCAGCACCCAACGTTTGGGTGTCATGCATACTTCAAGGTCTGAAATAGTTTCAGTTTTCACTGCCAAAATATATCTACATGGCTGGATAAATGACAGGAGACTGATATTGATATTGCTTTGAAAATGAAAAAAAGCAACAAAAAAAAAAAAACACCTTTGAGGTTTTGTTGTCCCTTACCCATTTTTCCTCAGTGCAAACACTGATGAGTAAATGCTTTGGTGTTCGCAGCTACGTCCAAGGTCTGGTGTGACTGAAGGAGAAAGTTGTTGTTCAGTTGGATGAATAGGCGACTGGAGGGCACGAGGGAGAGCGATGTCCAGAAGCCTCAGCCTGGAGGAGGCTTTGTTACCCTCGGCTCACTTCCAAACTTCACACTATGAGTGAATACTGAGGTGGAATACTAATGCAGGACTTTGTCTTAATCAGTATTTATCTGGATAACTAGACTCTGTGCATCAGGGATACTGCAGGTCTTGTCCAGCTGTCTTACTATCAAAGTATATATAAGTACATAAGTAAGTCACACTAGCAAGACGCTCATGTTTAAAAGATTATTCCAGCTAATACAACTTGGATCTTTATGTAGGTTTAACCAACACTTAACAATGCACTTGGTAAATTAATTGCTGAAATCTGGACACAGCTATGCTAAAAAGACAGCCAAGCAGTCAGATGATCAGTCAGGTTGTGAACAAGTTTAGCACGATGCACATAATGTATTTCCTCAAATAAAAAGCCCGGTCTTTTATAATAGCCTCAAATACAGGTAAAAATTTATATAGATAAACTTCTGGTCCTTGTCATGTCACGTGCTGCCAGTTAAGCACAATGTTCATGTCTACAAGTTTAATTTAATACATTCAATAATATAATCCTGCTATTTTCAACACTTTGTCGTTCTAGTTCACTCGTCTGAAGTGTTAATGTTTTCAGTCGCTGCAGGTTTGTCTTTTCAGCGAAACTGTCATTTGTAGAAACTTACAAACGTGACAGGAAAGCAACGTTTACACAATAAAAGCTCTGTTAAGCAATGAATAGATTCTATCCACTTTCTTCAAATAAAGGCCTGGTACCTTCTTCAGCTGAGAGAAATAAAGGCCCCGGTCACTATTTGACGAACTATAGTTGTCCATTATCGAAAGGGAGACTCTCAGGAGGCCAGTAAGACCTGCAACATGGCCGACAGACATAATGTAGGCGTGACACTATATGCAACATTTCATTACATTTCTCAGTTTCAGTTCCCTCAATGATTAGACACACATCAACCAATAGACTGTCACTAGAACACTAGAAACATTCATTTATCTGTTAGTGTCATGAAATAAGAATCAATCATGCATGTTTAAAACTTATCTGCTAAGATTAAGCGTAAAATTATGACTCAGACGATCCATTGTAGACATGCGGAGACTCGGGGAACTCTGACTTGCAACATGGTGGTTTCATGACAGAGACGGATGAAGATGAATGGGGGACACATTCCAGTAGCTGTGTTAACTAGCTCAGCTAACATCAATGGAGAAGAAGGTAAGACAAAAAACTGTAGGCTTCTAAATGGTTTCTTTATAGAGTTTCTTTCTCCTACTATCTCTAAATGGAAAGTTTTGAAATGAATACTCTTAATTTTCGGAACCTACAGCCAATGTGTCACCACCTGGGGATCACCCAGAAGTTACCAGACTAGTCGTCCAGCCCTGCTCAGCTACCCACGTTGGTCACGTTTGTAGTGGTCCCTCAAGAGTTTCCCAATGTTAATGTCCATCACCGTCCACAGACCAAATTTCTGTTATACTGGCTTTCAGTTAAAAGTGTTTTAGTAAAAGCACTAATTACCAAAACTACAATAATAAACTGCAGTTACATCTTAAACAAATTAACAAGCTGATCAGAAAAACTTCGTGCAGATGGATAACAGTGTGTGTGAGTGATAAATTAGTGATTTATATTTGTCTCATCCTATTTCAGTACTAAACTTCTTTTTCTAGCAGAGCTTTATGTTTGTCTAACTTTAGAATTTTGCATCCGGTGTTTAAATATGTTGCCAATACATTTGTTCTTTCTTCAGCCTGTTGATCTGCAGTTTGTCGGCCGTGGTTTTCTAATGTAAATTCAGGTCCGATGATGTCAAAAGGCATTCAGAAGCAGCCACCCAAACAGACACAGGCTTTATAGATTACTGTGCACTGATAGCACAAGTACTACTAATTCTTTATTGACTATTAAGCACACCAATTAAACACATGTTAGATTAACTTTGGAGAGTCCTATAGACGGCATAAATAAGGGATATGTGGTAAAAACGTCTGCTGCCGTGCTGCTCTTGATGAACTCTCTGTGCCAAATGCCTGACACTGCTTGCGTAAGTAGGGTTCTTTTAAAAAATGACTGCATTTGCATGACAAAGGCTGATGGCTTCGGGTGCTGAGGAGGGCGGGAGGGAGGGGATGGGGGACCTGAAGGGAGGCAGAAGACAGACTGGGACTCTTGGACAGACACACGATCCTACGCTGGCTCTTTCCCAGTCAGAAGACCAGAGACTCTGCTGGATATGCTGGACACTGACGCTGAGGTACTGGATGAGGAGTCTAGGCTGGATGTGGGTTCAGCTGTCCTACACATGTGGTGGATTTTATTCCAAGATTGCACAAAGAGGGACGCTATTACTCTGATACTGTGGAGGAATACAATGAGTCTGTTACCGAGAGAGAAAGAATGAATCTGGAAATCAGCACTGCAGAGGTTTTTTTTTTAAAGTACATGTTGCAGAGTGACAAACTAAAATGCTTCTGACTTGCCCTGCCATGTAATACTCCTACTTTTGCTTTTGAGAGATTACTAGCTCAAAAACTTTTTTGTATACTGACAAACTATACGGAAATTTTTCTACGCGAGCTAAGTAAGTGTTTTATTTCAGCTGAAGGCCAGACTGACGTAGAGATGACTGGGGCTCTGCACACTGGACTCATGCTCTTCTCCATTGTGGTAACAAGCCTTTACATTTAAAATTACATAGCACACAGTTAGATTCAAGAAGTTAGTTGTTTGCCTGACTTGTGTTAAATAGCTTGGATTAGAATAAATTATCAAGAAATGTTGATGTTGGTTGACTCATTTTCCACCACAGGGACTTTCCTCAGTTAACAGGTAGTAAATCTACCTGTGCTTCCACCAAAGGAACCGGTCTGAGTTTCTGACAGATAACTGAATCTCTAAAAAGTGCCAATTTCTGGGGTGCTATTTTGAAAGGGTGAAGAACTGTGAAACACACCAGTAACTTCAACTTGTGTATTGTTTGATTTGATTTTGCTATTATTGTTTGCCTTGATTTGTAGAAGCTGAAAAAGATAAATATGATTTCCCATATGGTGCAAAGCCATTTTTATCCGGTTCTTCTAACACAAACAGGATTGGGCAAAAGAATATTTTATTTCTAAGGCTCTGCCTCCTAAGTTATTGAACTTTCTAGTGAAAATAAGACCTAAGTAATCACAACCCCTCAACCCTAATGACTGAAAAAAACACAGTAACTTTCTACATGATTGTTTAAATGTGTAACTAACCTATAAGCTAATGCTCTCATTCATTCATTCATTCATTCATTCATTCATTCATTCATTCATTCATTTTCCGTAACTGCTTGATCCCCTGTAGGGGCTAATGTGTTCAAAGTGCAAAATTATTCCGATGGTGTACACTTGCACGTACATATAGAAAACATGGAGGTAAATGCTACACATTAAATCATCTTTTTTCCTGTAGGTGGTATGTGAGAGTGAGCTGACACATGCTGGGCCAGACAGACTGGGGGACTCGCATGGTGAGATGCTCTAAATCACTTTTAGTGGTCATTTAACGGCCGGCAGCTTCAATTCATGGCGCTGTGTTCTATTGTCTGTCCCGTCAACACATGAAAAATCCTACAATGCAATATTTCATGCTTTTGTTGTAATTGTTTTCTGTTCCTGACCATGCAGTCCAGGCCGGTCTGGTCCACTTGACGTCACACTGGGCCTTTCAGCTCATCAATGACTCACTGACCTACTCCAGAGCCGACAGCTTCTGCAGAGGCCAGTTTAGCTCTATTCCCATTTTGGAGCAGTTAGAGGACCGGACGGGAGCCCGGGAACTGCTCCACCAGGCTGGAATCCATTCACCTATCTGGGTCCAGGATTCCAGGAGAGCAGCTTCCAAGCCTGTGGCCCTGTCCAACCAGTGTGAGTGGACTTACAATCTCATAAAAGTAACGCAATGCACAAATCAGTCAATATTCTCTTCTTCTTTTCTTGTTTAGATTTAAAATTCTTAGCTCTTAACTTCCCAAAGGAGTCGCGTGAAGGTTTTGCACGAGTCAACGTCTCCTTCCCGGCCATGTCGTCCATCAGTGTTTGTGTTCGTGTTCAGTGGGACCCACAGTGGACTGAGGTGTCAACCATCTTCTCCTACGCTGCTCCCGTTTTTACCAACGAGTTCCAGCTACGCAGCCAGGTGGACATGCAGGGACGCATCCTCCTGGCTCTCATCATCCACGGGAAGCACCTGCCCTATAAGGCGTCTTTCCCCAACGATGCGGCCTGGCATCAAATCTGTGTCACGTGGCAGCAGAGCAGCGGACACTGGGCTATTTACGTGGACGGGGACAGGAAGGACATGGGCACAGGCACAGAAACATCCAGGGATATTCATGGCAATGGGATACTCATCCTGGGCCAGGACCAAGACTCATTTGGAGGGAATTTCACTGAGCCCTTTTTTGGGAATATAACTGATCTCAATGTTTGGAATATTTCTCTGCAAGCAAGGCATGTCCGTGCCCTGAACGCATGTTCACCTTTGACCCAGGAAGCTCTTTTCAGCTGGAACCTGAAGCACCTGAGCAGTCACCCAGTGGTCAAGCAGATGGAGGCCCTTCTTTTATGCCCAGGTAGGACCACATTTCTGTATCATTTCTCTCTTGTTAGTTTTGATGTCAGCACTTCTTGATGGGTCAAGGGCTGCTCTGAAGGGCTGCTCTGCTCATACATTGCAGAAGTATGTATGAGCAGTTTTCACTATCACCAGCCCCACTTTCATACTATTATACTTCATACTTCAATTCAATTCAATTCAGTTCAATTCAATTCAGTCAATTCAATTCTTTGAAATTTGTAGAAATGAATTGGTAAAAGAAAAAAAAAGGTATTTAGATTTTTTTTATGTGTACAAATCATGCCTGAGAAGTTTGCACTGGGAAAATATAATACTGGCCCATAATTTACTGTATTCCATATAAAATACCTTATTTTTTTTGATAAGTAAAAAGGATATTAGTTAACGACAGCCATGCTCGCAAGTCGTTACAACAAGCATGAAGCATGTCACGTGAGAAGAAATGCCTTTAAAGACAATCCTGACTGTGACGGGAAATTAATTAAAATTCAGTCGCTGAGACTGATTCGAACTACTGCTACTGATTTGACGTCAGGTCAGTCAGAGCAGCGTTAGTAATCCTGTGGTTTCATTCAGGAGGAATTTCTTCATAAAGAGGTCTGTAAAATCAATACTTGGTGACAAAACTGTCTGACAGAGACATATCTGAAGACGCACGTTGAATGACTGGACACAATAGAGGGTGAGACAAAAGTGGGACAAAGAGGCAGGGAGGGATAGATGGAGGGGATTCCCACAGTTTAGCTCCATGCGGTCGTAAACTCCCCTATGAAGGAACTATGCAGTCAGTTTTTATTTTTACATGAGCAAATCTAGCCTTAGCAATAAGGTTTCAGTGTTTTTTATGTAATTAGTTTCATTGAAATTTGCTTGAAGCTTTAAAATTTCTACTCATTGGCGTAAAATATACAGTAACACCTATTCTTTATTTGACTCCTTGATGTTTCCAAATGGCAACACACTTTTTCTGCATGAATTGTTCTTATGTTTCTTGCTGTAAGTGGCTCCTGCTGATTCTTGTCTGCGCTGTTTGCATGAATGTCTGGTGATGTAATTGTGCGAGCAGCGGTGCACCAGCAGATGGAGCTGCAGGGCTGCAAGACCCTGCAAGGCTGGTCAGATCAGCTCCCGCTGTTTGACACGACAGACTGCTCTGATCCACTACCGTTCATCTGCAGGAGCAGCCGAGGTGAGCCCACACGCTGACGCAACAACCGGAACACTCAGGATTACACCATGTCATTTACTTACCTTTGCTGTGCTTTATGATATCCAGTATGTCTACTTTCATACAGACGGGCATCTCTATTAGACAGACTGACAAGACAGATACCACAGGTCTCACCTTTAGTCCCTGATCGTTTCACTTTATGTTTTGCTTTAGTGTATATTGCTGTAATAAATTTGCATTTATCAGTTCACCAGAAAATGACTGACAAACAAGAAAAATGTGCAACTAAGGCCCTAGAATTGCTCATACTCTCTTGCTCTTGTATATTTAGCCTTGAGCCTACTGAAAGAAAAAACAAACTCACAAACATCCACCATATGATTCTCATTTCATACTGTATAGCTTAAAATGAAATCTCATGCCTCATGCAAGAGCCACTTGCATTTGCAGAGGTGGCTTGTAACGAATAAGGTTACATTTACTCTATTACATTTAAGCAACTTTGTTGAGCAAATTGCTCTTGGTGAAGTAGTTTTAATGTGGTATATGTTTGGCCATAAATGTATCGCGAAATGAACTCAGTCAATATCAATTGTTACAAAATCATTATTTCTTTCCAGTTCAAAGGCTGATTTTTTGGTCCTGAACGAAAGCTGAAGAAACCAGACAGTTCTTTGTGAGTTTACATTATTCATAAAACCCGCAACAAACGATGTGTGTGAAAGATGCGACGGCACGAAAACCAAGTAACAAGACGAGACAAAAACCAAAAATGGTGTAAAAGACAAAAACAGTGTAAAAGATGTAACAAGATGAAAAATCCGTAACACGACATGAGACGAAAACGCTATGATCTATATGTACATGCACATAATTTGCTGATTTATATACTTACTTATGTACTTAGAGTATAATATGAATGGAATATTTTGTTTGCACACTTGCTGTTCAGACTGAGGCTGTTATGTGACAGGTTACCTCATGAGGAAATGTTCATTTCATCACAGATAAATACAGGTGTATGTTCACTTCAGTTCCTTCATCTGAGTAAAAACAGAGAAGATTTTATGGAAAAAAAACAGCATGTATTTTTTCTTCATTTTTTTTTTCCTTCTGATGTTATTCACTACTCAGGCCATTTTTCTGCTAAATATTTGTGTACTCTAACTATTAAATTAACTAAATATTAAATTAACTGTTAACCATATATATCACCCTATACTGCATGTTTCAATAGTTTCTCACAAACTTCTCAGTCAGCTGCCTCAGAGGATAAAAAGAAGGTTACTGTATTATCCACCTACATACTGTTAACATTGCAAACTATAAGAAATAATATTCTGATATCTCCATGGCTGTTATGTTTCCTTATTGACTTACAGTATCATATTCATTCATCAGACATAAAGCACTTTCTTTGATGTCCTTGAATGTTTTTATCTTTATTTCTTTCACATCACATTGCCCCTCTGATAATACTTGATTTTTTAATTTTTTTATTTATCATTTCAGCTCCTATAAATCCATATTATTGTACATTTTCACCTAATCTGTGACACGATGACGTGAAGCTACACAGTGCACATTTTTGGTAAATGTCTTCTGAATAAAGATTCTGAAACGGATGATTTACAACAAATTAGTTTAGTGAATCTGTCCTGAAACATCGCAAAAAAAGTCAGCGAAATTTGAGATTAGAAGAAATAAGAAAATGTACTTTCACTCAGCCAGTTATCTCATGACATTACATTTTCATTAAAAAAAAAACAGCTTAAAAATGAAAGTTTTTTTCCTGATTAAACACTTCGAGTGTGACTTAAACAGAAACAGTATATGAGAACACGTAGTCTATCATTTCCAGACCAAACATGAGCTCTCAGATTTGGTTCCCAGGCTGGTAGCGACGGATGATAAACTCACTGAGGCCATTCCATATTAGTGATCGGTGCTTCTACATTCTTACAGGGATTTCCCTTGGTTTCCAGAAAGCTGAAGTGCTGTCTGGGTTCCAGAAGTTATTTAACCTTCCTTCCACGTTGCTTTCAGTGATTGTCTTTACCGTGTTTGTAAAAGAAGGATGGCGACATTGATTGTTCTTAGAGTCAGAAATCTATTTATATTCTTGTCAGCGTTTTCCCCGAGTTTGAGGACCGAGTAGCGGTCCTGCACCTAAGAAGAGTTTACATTTTCCTTAAAAAATCTTATCTATTACATCATTTTGAACCACTGTCAATGCCATATCTGTCTACAGCATTTTGGAAAATGCTAGAACAGATAAGACATGAACAATACCCCAAAAAGCTTTAAAGGGGACTCGTGATGTTTCCATTTCTTTTTCACACTTCAAACTCAAAGCAATTAATCAATAAATGTGGGAATGAACATCAAATTAACTGCAAAAAAACGAGGTGGGAGCGACTTTTTTATCTTTTGACCTATGTATTGTTTTCCCTCAAAGTCAGTATTTTCAATTGAGACGCTTGATATTAACTATCGACCACAACCGGCCTCAACGTCAGCTGATACCGAACTTAACAATTAGAAAAGGAAAAAGTAATTTAGTTAGTTTTGAAGCTCGATCTCTACTTTGATTTAACATTAATTAGACGTAGGTGGTGCTGCACCTAAGACTAAAAATAGTAGGGAAAACCCTGTCTTACCAAAGAACATCCTTCTTCTTATCGTCTTCAACAAAATCTTTAAACACGACGTGCATAGTTACTGAAAAGTGTCTGTTTAGATTACAAATGATACAGCATGTCAGCGTTTGTTTTCCTTCTGTTTTATTCAGGTTATGTTGGTATGTCTTCCCTTGTTCTCTGTTATTGTCTTGCTATGTCCTTTATGTACTATATTGAATGTCTTTTAATGGCTTTTGCGGACATAGCATGGATAGAAGCCCAAGACAGAACTTCCTACAATGTGGGACAAGGAAGTGAATCTTGAATGTTGTGCGCTTCAAATAAACAAGAAAGTAAAGCAAGGCACTGTGTTGAGATATTTCACTTTTCATCATACATTTGCAAGGAGGTCAGAGGCTAGAAATGTTTTCTCATCGCATCATTCGAGACAGGGCTGAACCTGGCTGAAGGCTGAAGGATTAGCTCTCTGAGCGGCAGAGCGCGCTGCCCTTACCTTGCCCACGCTCATATCCTGTTGTTTTTGGCACAGAGCGGTACCTGAAGATGAAGCAGATGAGCGAATCTAAACCCACCGCCTTCATGAGCCATCTCATGATGCTCTCCAACAAAACCCAGGTAGACGACCCAACACATTCACCATCCTTTAAGTTTCCCTGTTGTTTCCGTTGTTTTTCACTTCTCTAAACATTCAAATACTTTGAAATATTCATGCTTCAGGGTCTTCTATTCAAATCACTGCATTCTTATACATATTTATCTTTTGTACCAAGAGTGAAAATGTCAAGTAATTATGTATTTGTAAACTTTTCTTATTTTACTGGAGTCATAAAGTAAAATCAGCGTCTGCATTCTCAGCCAGTGCTCGGGCAGCAGCCATCAGGGCCGACCAGCCTGGCCGAAGCGTCCGCCCAGCTGGACGTGTGCGTTCAGGCCCTGGAGGACACCCAGCAGGAGGGACTGCAGCCGGTGGACATGATGTCCCTCATCCAGGTGCTGTCGATGGCCGCAGACGTCCCCACGCAGCTGGACACCGGTGCTGCCAACCACAGCCAGGAGAACGTTCAGAAGCTCAGCCTGAAGTTCATCAGTGTGGCCGACAGCATCATCAGCCAGGACAACGCGCCCAAGTGGCAGGCCATCAAAGAGGTAGAGCAAAGAGTTCTCAGAAAGTACTGAACTCACTTTTTACCCTGATGTAGAGCTGGGATATGTAGTTAGTGCTCATTTTTGTTCATTTTCAAGACAAAAATGAGGTAACGCTGGCTTTTGTAAAATTATACCAAAATGGAAAAAAAAAACACCATGAAAGAAAGTTATTTGTGGTTCTTAACTCTTATTTATGGTCAGAACATGACAAACATTTACCAAACAGTTGAACATTTCAGAAATCTAGATGTAGAGCATTCAACACTACTAGATCGTTAAAATCTATGTTCAACATCAAAATATACATGAGTAAATGTAGGTACAACAACAAAACGCTTTGTGTTTTATTTGACAATGTAAACAAAATAAAGCCTCAAGACAAAAAATGTTATAGCGTGATAACTATGTGTTTTTGTCATAATCATGATCTCCAAGGAAAAATGATGACAACATATTATAAAAAATATATCATGATAATTATCCTACCCATGTATTGGCTTCTGTGTTGAGGTGTTGAATATAATTGATTAAGGAAAAAAAGGTTGTCTGTGACGGCTGTGTGTCAAACGTCTCCAAATGGGTGGCGAAATAAGCAAACTTCAGCCCAGAAAGTTCAGTGCAGTACGAGGCAACAGCGTGAGTACACAGTGTAAGACGGTAAACGGAGTGAACGGGAAAATACCGCAGGAATGATCTCGGTTGTTTGCTCTAGTGGGGAAATAAAAGTAAAGGAAATAAAAAACGTGAAGAATTACTGAGAGCAGAGTTGCGTGCTAACCTGATAATAATCTCTGGGAAGTACATGAAGTAAAAGTTCCCAGGAGTTTATGTCTCTCTGCTGTGGCTGTTTGAAAGGTTCACGTACAGAAGAAGACAGAATTAAGAGACCTCACTGTTATTCTAAGTGAAACCGCGACGAGATTGGTGTTTGAGGCGTAGGAGCCGAGGCCTTCACCTACGTCATCGCGGGTCACGTGTCTTAATGCGTGTTTTCAGCCTGACACGTGAAAGCGTGTTATTCATCCACTCAGAACACTGTCACTTTGATTCACACCTTCGCTATTGTAGTATTTTGACCCATCCACCATGCCAAAATGTAAGCTGGATCATGAATTATTGCAAGCAAAGGTTAAGTAATTAAAACGTTAATTAACCTATATGGCCGTTTTGTAGTTGAATTAAATCCCATGTATCTACACTCTCTACTTTTTGCAACTATGGGACTCAGTCAGTAGTCTGATGGTATATAATGATAGTGTGGCATGTGGCTCTGGCCTTCAACCAGATCTCAGCTCTACTGAGAAGTCATGGCATATTAGAAATAGACATGGAGAAAAGGCACATGTGACAAGGAGCAGAATACTAACAGGCTACTTGAGGTTTGGACCACTAGAGGGCAGTATGCTTCTATAGATCCCGTATTACAGCTCATCATTAGCGGTGGAATGGTGAAGTTACAACAGTGATCGCAGGACAGAGCTGACAAATGCCATATGAGCGTCCATACATCTTGATTATGCCATAGCTCTTATGCCATAACATTCATCCTCACATTTAGAATTTCTAAGACATAATTCATTAGAATGGATGGCGTCTCCAAGGTTACAGTTTATTTATATGCCGTGTATTCTCCAAAAGCCTTTTTTATAATTTTTTTTTGTCACTTCTGTCAGTGCATTATTGATGTGTGGAGTGGAGTGTATGGATCCGTATGGAGGTTGCATATGACAAGTGTGTCTATCAGCGCTCGCCTGCCTTCCCCCAGGCCTCTCAGCGCTCCAAGGCCATCGCAGCCCAGACTCAATGGATGAGCAGCACTCTGAAAACCTGTGGCTGTACTCAACCACAAACCTCCCTCGCTCTGCTCCCATCTCTGTCTCCAAGGCTCGGCTCTTAGATGGGCACAGTGCATTCAGAGTGATGGGTTTCAAAACAGACAATAGCAACATCAGAGATTGTATCCGGCATTATAGGCCTATCTATTAAACTGCGCGTGCCCTTGTCAACCAAACTGTGTCGACTTAAGATGCAATTTCTTCTCTTGTGCGACGTTTGAATGGCCATTTTGAAATCAAACTCTTTAGATTTTCCTGCTGCTGCTGCTGCTGCTGCTCTGTGTGTGTTGTTTAGGTGGTGAACGGCCCCATGGATGTGGTCAAGAGCATTGACCGGATGGTAACTAGACTGAGCCCTCGCTTGATGGAAGAAACCGATCGTGTGACCATTCACAGCCCCAACATCAGTGAGTCTCACACACACACTCACACACACACTGACATACGAAAACATACGAAGCAAAAATAGCAAAGGAATTTTAATAGAAAGCAATGACACTTTTGAGTCAGGTCATCATCAAGGTTCTTTAGAAAACTGGCTGTGCTTGAAAAAAATTGTTATAGTCAGCTGACCTTAAAAAGAGAAGGTCCATTCATCAGTTGAAATAGTATAATTGTTCAGTAATAGAACGGAACAGATTTAGAAAATGTTTAGAAAACTCAGAAGAAATTATTTTTAAACATCAAAATGTTGCTGTGTTGACAGCCCGGGATTTAATATCAATTTTCATTGTATTTAGTCTTAATTTAGCTTCCATTCATTGTCACAAGATGCCACAGTGTGTGGTCAAAACGTGGTGACCATGGCCACCAAAACGGCCTGCAGAGGCAGTAAATTCAGACAGCGTCAGACTTTTAGCATCAAGTTTGTGACTTTTGTGACTAAGTCTATAAACTGAGCTGGCTGAACTGTAAGTAGAGGATTCTGATTGGCACAAAAAAAAACTTAGAGGAGGGCAACCAAAAGTAATAATAATAATAATAAACAAAAGCTACAAGTAAATAGTAAAGCATTTTGTGTTTTTTTTCTTTTACTGAAAAGAAAATAGTTTTGTTTTCAAACCATTTCTATTTGACCTCCACGGTTTGTCTTTTAATGCAAACTAAATAGTGCGCTGCCAAAGTTTTGCTCACAAACCTGTTTAATTTGATTACAGATTAAAGAATCACATTAAGCCCCATACCACTTATGACATGACAAAGGATACACCAGCCAATGTGTTATTTTATGAGCACCATTTTTGAATAAAGTTTAGAAATTATGGAGGCGAAAGTACGTAAGTATGGCTACTGTAAGTCTAATGGCTAAAGTGACTAATGACTAAACTATGTATTTATTTATTCACAATATTTGTTTCTCATAGTGTCAATAACCTCTCTTTTGACGTGTCATAAAAAGGATCTTTGGGTGAACGATGCCCCGTTTGACAAGAGAAACAGAGAAATATCTAAATAAGAACATTTGACAGTATATGAGTCAAGCAACCTGAGCAGTGAAGGAAACAACACGCAGCTTTGTTTAAGCATCCGTGATGTTTCAAACAGTCAGTGTCGGTTCTGGTTTGAGTGTCTGCTTTACATTTACTTTATGCTTTTCTATCAGTTCAGCGACGAGCAGCTATAGCAATAATCATGACCCAGTTTGGGAACCACTGCTTTAGATCATCTGTTTGAACTGGAAATGCACCGACTGTGACATTCTGGGCCGATATCAGTATTTAAAATGTTATTTTCTCTTCCTTTATTTTGTTTTTTTTTGTTTTTCCCCCTTTTGTGCCAAGGAAGCAGAGGAATCTTCATAATATGAATACATATATATATATATAACAATAACTATCTAACTGAACTGTTAGTGCGGTAGTCAGCTCTTATCTCTGTCTTTATTTCTATCTTTGAATGAACACAAAATCAATCATGCAAATGTATGAAAGAACCTTCTGTGTAACACAGCAACAACAACAGATAAACAACAAACAGGTAACAATAGTCAATATTGGCCGATATATCTGTGCATCTATAGTCTGAAATGGTGGCTTTTTCAACCTCTCCCAGATAGGGTTGTAAACAATTACACATGCAGTAAATAAAAACTTCATTTCCATTTTGTCTTTTAGGCTTTGTAAACAATAACCGCATACAGTCAGTTTGACACAAATAACTCAAATATACAAAAAGCGTATTACTGGAATATACAAAGAAATAATGGCAGATACTGATAGACGTAAATCCCTTCATGATAAACAGCTGGTGGCACTAAATCTCCACTCAGGAGCCATTAAACGATAACAGAAGAAACAGGAGATGACGTTATTAAAAGACCACCAGCCACATCTCAAACTGCGGAAAAGGATGTTTGAATAGTGATGGAAACATGACATTTCTTTTAGTTCACTCCAGCTGTTTTCATGCAGCGGAATAGAGGTGATTACCACGATTATGCAAAATAATCCTGGTGATTAATTGTGCCGGATCTAAGTGACAACTTTGGTGAGAATAGAGCTACAAAATATAACCCAAATGTTAATAGACAGAGCCTAGTTATCCTTTCATTCCAGTCTTTTCTGGGTGTTTAGTTTTTATTCCAGTACGTGCTTTACCTTTGCACAGGCTTTTACGTATGCTTTACTACAGAAAACCTACAAGCTTGTGGTTAAACACAGGTAGCTAACAATATGCTAACGAGTCCAGTTCAAATTACATTTATGTGCATTTGTATTTCATAAAAGGGGATGTATACACAGGTAGACGGTTGTTTGTTTGTTACATATAACTATACCATGACATACCAGAGGAATGAAAAGAGGAATCTGTGCCTGGTTGTATAAAATGCTAAAACGTTTTCTACCTTGATGTGTCACTTCCTTACCTCCGCATTGTCCTGAAGGAAGCAGGGAGAAAATTCTCAAGTAGATTCCTGAGATAAAATAAAAGACTTCTTCTTGCAATCCTGCAGAAATATGCCAAAGTTGCCATGGTAACACCATTCCACCTCTGGTTAATCAAACTTGATTGCAATCCAAACCACCTCTGTTGTTTTGATAGAGTCGTTATTGAAAATGTTGAGTGAGAAGCAGAGAAAAAGAAGCCAGGCAGGACTGAGAAAGCTTAATCTGCATTGAATTTATTATTATTTAATTTAACATATTTTCATATCTTAATTTCAATGCAAAATATCATTTTGAAATATTTCTTACATTGTCCGAATCGACTTAATATTTATAAATTAGTTTTTTTTTAATTCACAGATCATTCAGAATGGCATGACGTGACAGGAAAATATTCACATAGAGGATTCTTACGCAAACGCACTGAACTCTTCACTGCTGTTCTTTGCAGAGCTGGAGGTGCAGCAGCCGAAGGCGCATGAAGGATCCAGAGGATTCTGTGGGCCTGACACAGAGACGTATACTTCCTTAGACTGTATTTCAGTTGCTCATCAGAAGATACAGGATCTCCTTAACAATGGTGAGAAAATGCTGCAAGCACCGATCACCTCCGTCCACTTGTGCTTACACAGATAACCTATTTAGACCTACCTATCACAGCACTGAGTGTTTGCAAAGAGACAAGGCACATTTTTTAACCTGAGTCTTGCAAGTGAATTCAGTGTACAATACAGTAACGACAGACTTGTGAATGAGTAGCTTGAATTCACCTATGTTCACTCCCAAGGTCTTGCAATGAAGTGCACATTGGATTTGCAGCCACTATTCATCTTGAACAAAATGTGTTCCTAAATGAACCACATTTCTGTTAGTGATGTTTTATTTGCCAGTCTGGTCCATGCTTGAAGAATGCTTCATCTTGCTGTTGTGTCGAATGTTTAGGCAACCGTAGGCTCACGTTGGTCAACACGTGGTACGGCTCTCTGCGGCCTCTTTTCAACCCGGAGGAGAACATCTCCATGGTCCCCACTGTCACTGACGGCAGCCAGAGGTAACACACAAGCACATGAGGAGCCAGATGTAGACGCTTTTCATTTTCGTTAGATGTCTTTTTCCACTTTACTATCAAACCTGTCATAGACTGACATGTTTTTTAGGTGCGTTTCCTATTCTTTTTATTTGCATTTTCAGTTTGTGCATTAAAAAACTCAAATGGAAACGCTGAAACTTTGAAAAAAAAAAAAGAAAAGAAAACTCAAAAACATTGCTTGGGGCAGGTGGGAAAGGTAAATGCAATGGAAACAAATAATTATGTGTGCATGTGTGGATCAATAAGGAGACTGTTATCATTCACTGAATTAACAAACATAAATGACAAATTAAATGGAAAACAATAATGAAACTCCATCATGTATAAAGAGCTGCAGAAACAAATGTTGCGGAAGAGTTTCAAACAGCGTAAGGCCGGAGGACGTACGCTCATGGTTTTTAGTTGACGCATCATGCTCTCCTAGCAAAGCAGGGAGATGTTTCTGTCAAGAGAAAGTATAGAAAAGTCAACACACCAACACTGACTGTGTCTTGTTTCTTTCACTGCGCAGGTTGCACTGTAGACACAGCGGTTTACTCTGCCCAGTGTCAAGCCCAAACACCTCCATTCAGTCCTGTCCTGCTCTCTGTGTTCACATAGACTTTACTTTACTGAATTAACTATGTAACATTCTGTTTTTGCTGTCAAAGTGTGACACAGTCATTAAGTCGCACCCTAAGAATAACCGGCAGTCAAGCCATTTACAAACTGCACTGCGGTTGAAATCCCTCTTTTACTATCACAATGTCATCGACAAAATCAACACTGACACGCTAGTCTCAATATGTGCTGTGTGTTCAGCCTCACTGGCATTTAAAGTGACTGATTACAACAAAAGCAAAAAGGCAACAAATTCTTTATGACTTTAATGCCAAACAGTCCCTGGCTCTCATCGGGCAGCTTACAGCATTGTTAGGTAAAAAAAAATCTGCCTGCACTGTACAACACAAAGCCCAAGTTTTATCAACCTCACCAAACACATTCATGACACGTCAGAAGAGAGGAGCATCTGATTAACACCATCACAAACAAACATTGTCCTCCGCAGATGCATACATGATGGAGACAAAGACTGTTGAACTGTTAAACTTGCTGCTGTGACTCTTTAAATGCTGACACTGTGGAGGAAAATAACACATACAAGTTTACACAAAAGTAAAAGACAGTATTACAAATTAAATCCAGGAGGTTGCAAGCAAAAGGTTTTTTTTTACATTCATACACTTATCTTGTAAGTGTCTGAAGGTGGGAGAAGTAAAACCGTATTAAGGTAAATATTTGTGTGTTACTGTTACTTTGTCTTAATTTAACAGCAAATGACAAGCGTTGGGTGGTAATTTTTCCTTTTACTAATAGCCTACGTAGAAAAGCTATACGAGAAATTCTAGCCTTTTTTAGAGCCCCCTTTTTCCTGCCGTTTAAGCAATCAACTCTTTTGACCTGAAACATAAAGGACCAGATACTCCTCATTTCAGCTCCTGCAGCTTTTGACTTTGTTTTTCATGTCCGATTCTGTTTCTATTCTGCCACTCGAGTCAAGGTTCTCCTCTTTGTGTTTTTAGTTCTAATGAATGAGTCTGTGTACATAAACAGGTATTTGGGAACCGTGCTGGGCTCTTCCGTCATATCCACTACAGTGCTGGGAGATGACGGGCCAGTCAGCACTGCAGTTCGCTTCCAGCTCCAGCACAGGGTTCAGGTAAACCAAACCCATCAAGTCTTATACAACATCATCACACCATTCGTGATCTCGAATATTGTGTTTATTTTCCGTAGAATCCGAGTGGCACCGTGTATGACCCTGTATGTGCCTTCTGGGATTTTGATCTCAAGTAAGTATCAACTTGTGTAGGTAGCTTGGAGGTCTCAGATCCCTCCGTAATACCACGGTTATCTTACCTGATGCATCATAAAATGCAATGCTGAGCAACTTTTAGATTTGAGGATATTTTCATTCCCGGCATTCCTTTGAGTATGTAGATATGTCAGTATGTGCTGTTTGTTTCTAACTAGCCCGGAGGCTGGTGGGTGGTGGAATACCAAAGGCTGTGAGGTAGTGTCCAGACAGTATGAATACACCGTGTGCGACTGCAACCATACCACCAATTTTGCATTGTTGCTGCAGGTTTATGAAGCCCAGGTAACATTCCTCTCACTTTTTTTATTTTTATTTTGCGTAGATTTTCACCTACAGTATGTGCTGCTATTTACAGATTGTATGTGTGTGTGTTTGTGTGTGTGTGTGTGTGTGCCAGTGGAGCCCGGAGAACGAAAAAGCACTGCAGGTGTTGACGTTCATCGGCTGTGGAGTGTCTCTGTGTGGCCTCCTCTTCACCTTCATCCTCTTTATCGCTGTGGGGTGAGTCAGAAACGTCACAGAGTGCACTCTGTAAAGCGTTGAGGGTGAAAAGCATTTCATAAAGCCCAGCCACATTCACATCAATAAATGAAAAAGAGAAAAAAACAAAAACAGAACCCACTCTTGTAGGTATGTGAACAGCACCACAGTGGAACATTTTTGAAAAATCTTGAAAACTGCTCAAGTATTCACTTAACTAAATAGTTGAGTGAAATACTTTATATTTGTGTGGTTTATTATGTGCGTGGTCATGGTGTTAGAGTGTACATGTGTTCCTATGCAGGGTCCCTAAATCGGATCGTACCACCGTCCATAAGAACCTGATTGCTGCTCTGGGCGTTGCGGAGCTGCTGTTGATGTGTAGTGACTGGGCATCAGCCAATGAGGTGAGACTGTGCACGTGACATATTGATAGATTTAATGTCTAGTATTGAATTAAAACAGCAATGTGATTTCTCTGGCAACAATAGCCTGAGTAGAGTGCACTTACAGGACACAGATGGAGTTAAAAGGTCCCACTGTTCTCTGGTAACTCACTGCAATTCATATAACTTTCCTAAACCGAAAATCAGACATTTCCTTCCACTTTGCACAGTGTTTTGGTCAGATAAGTAGAGGTGAGAAAGTTCACTTTCATGTAAACAACTAAGTCTAACACTATGAAAGAACATTAAGTGGCTCTTACAAGTGTAATTATAGCGTAAAGTAGACAGAAAGTCAGATGGACAGTGTATAATATCATCATCATCATCATTATCATGTGTAGGGTTTACATAATTAAGGTCCTCCCCAGTCTTGTTTTGCTGCTCGTACGTCTAGTAGATGCCCAGTTGTCTTTCCCTTTTGAGAATTCTTTTTATTAAACTTGTTTGAGATGCAGATTTTTCAGGGCAAAGAGTAGTTATGTGCCACTGCTGCTAATACTCAAGGTATAGTAAAGTCGCTTTTATACAGTAAATGTAGTTAATGCTGCTTCCCCTGACCAAACTGTGATTGTAAACTGAAAGAAACTGAACAAAAAAAGAAATGGAAATGGAATGGAAACTTGAAATCTCACACAGGAATCGGACCCTAGGCGTTTTCTGGGTTAACGTCATGTCTCTGACCCATTCACCCAAGCTGACTTTATATCTTACATTACATTTTGTCTTTGAATATATCTTACATTTTGTGTGCGTGCTTGTAGATGTGAATGTTCTCACCCGGGTGCAAATAGACAAGCTTTTTTTTTTTTTTTTTTTTCATGCTTCAGGTGGCATGCTTCGTGGTTACCGCGTTGCTCCATCTCTTCTTCATGGCCTCCTTCACGTGGATGCTGGTGGAGGGCCTGCTTCTCTGGAGCAAAGTTGTGTCGGTCAACATCAGCGAGGACCGCAGGATGAAACTGTACTACATCATTGGCTGGGGTAAACTCTCACCTCTATGATTCTCCATTCATGTGCCGTACGTCATGAAGCCTAAAACGATCTTTGTCTAACACACAGATTCGATGAAAAATGTTCTGAATCCAGCAAAATATACACTGAAGCCACAATCAGCTGCTTCGTTATATGTATTGATTTTGTCATTGTGTCATTGTGATATGCAGTATATAATAATATTCGTAATAATTCGTAATAATACGAAGAAAGTCACATATTCATTGTTTTCAAGTGTGGACTAACAGCAGAGCCTAGAGAAACCAAATTAGGAAAAAAAAACATTATCCAGAAAAATATTAAGAGCACCTCAGGCATAAAAAAAAAATCTCAGGTCCTCTTAGAATTAAGAATTTCGTACATCTTAAGGTGCTGAAGAGAAAATATTTCACCCCATGTCCTCATATTGATTAAACCGTGGAGAGAGGTCTGGAATATGAATTGTTATTGGGGAAAAAAGTGTGATGCTGACATATTTACGATTAAAAAGTAAGCGTAATTCTTTTGTGTAGCATCAATACAGAATATTAAATACGTCCTGAGACCTTAGATTTGAACGCGTCCTCAATGTCTGTTTGCACATTGCATTAGAGCTTTCTTCGTGTGATGGGAATGCTCCGGACGGATGCTAATGCCAGTTGATGATGTTGTCGATGCTAATGTTTCCATTTTTGCCGGCGTTTCCACAGGATTTGTTAATGATGAAAACACTAGACTTGTTTAACACACAATCACGGCAATAATCTCATTCTGTGACTACCTGCCCACCTCCAGCTCCCTCCAAATAAGAGGCACATGTCTCCACATTGGCATCGTCACAAATGTTAACTGCATCCAAGTCAAGCTCCAAACTTGCTTGTTTCAATGGAAACGCAAATGAATCTCTTCACCACACAGTCGCACTGTTAAAACACTGTTGGGTCAGTATATGGATGAAGGTAAAAAGTGGCATCAGCTCATCACAAAAAAAAAGACTAAAACTAAAACATTTTTCAAAGAGATAGCTTTACTCTGACAACAAACACGATGAAGCTCACAATATACTGTGAAGAGCGGTCATGTTTGATGCTTGATGGTTGTTTTCATGGGGTTAAATGTTTTCTTACTTCTGTTTCACCTCCGCTCTTTACTCCCTCTCTGCTTGTGGAGATGATTTTTGGAGGAGGTTTTCTCTTTCACCTCAGGATGGCAATATCATTCAGTCATCTGAGTCTTCAGCAAAGAGACTGTCCTCCCATAAGACAAGCTCAAGCCATGTGTTCAAGCACCTTATTGTGACCCTGAGTTACACTGCGATGTGACAATGGGTTCAATAAAAGAAGTCTGGCCACGTTATAAACGTCTGGGGGAGGTTGGGGTCGATTGATAGGTCATCAAAACATTCTCGTAACTATGGCTTTTTCATAACTCTAACTGCATGTTTATTAGTATAATCATGATCACAGAGGTCCTCTCACTAAGACCCCGCTTTGCTACTTTACTTTATGCTTTATTATTTTTAACTTAAACCCGTTGTCCTCGTTTATAGACAATTTGTTGTTCCTTCTTTTGGCAGCAATTCACTTATCAGTGTAAAAACAAGAAGAGGTCAAACTCAATCAAATCCGAGATGGAAGTGGACAAGGTACAAAACCTTTACGAATGTTATTAATAACATTTGTAGGTTGATAGTTTGAATTGGAAAGTACTCGGTTGAGGATATTGGGAAATCATATTGAAAAACCTGTGTGTGTTGCAGAAAACAAGGCTTTTCAAGAAAACCTTGTGTGCATTGTGTGACATATAATGTGTTCCTGTGCTCACAAACTGAACACAACTGTTTGTGCATCATTTCACAGAGGCCAATAAGTGTGACAGAATAGTGTGGAGGTGGACGGAGCAAGGGAAATGTACAGAATTACAAAATGTTGAATACATCTGTTTTTTTTTGTTTTTTTTTTTGTACAGTCATGTTCAGACACTGAAATAAGCAGTTTTATTCTTTGTCACACAGTGGTAACACACTGGTGTTATGCAGTAAAATAGACTCATTGTCCACATATGAGGACATCATTTTTTTCCCAAAACTACTTCATGTTCAAACACAATGCTTAGTTTTTATACTTTTCAGGTTCTACTAATCCCAAACAGCTTGGAGAAATGAAAAAATGCATACAAACGAAAAAGTCGGGTCTCAGGAGGTTAACAAACACCGTGATATTTTCCTGAACCTAACCAAGTTCTTAAATCTAACCAAAACTTTGGCGTAGCATTGTCACAACATAAAACAAAGTGATTTTTTTACATTTTAACTATATCTATGGTATTTCTAACATCATTATTCATTTTGCAGCAGTGATTTTGGAGAACTGTGGTGACCTTATTTCTTTAGCATTTTAGCACCTTTAGCAATTTTTTAAACACAATAGAGTTCTCATCCTTGGTTATTTTAATACCAATGTGCACTGTCCTTCTAATACCTTTTCCCATGATTTCAGGCTTTCAGGCTTTCAGTTAAAATCAGATTGTTAAAGCTGCCACATTTTCTAAAGATCAGTCCACAAATCTGGACCTCACTAGTGGTTTTCTCCCTTTGAATGTGAACTTTGTTGATTTTGAAGTCATAGAGCTGTTGTTTTTAATGTTCCTTATCTTCACCCTCTGGTAATCCTTGTGCCACTGTCCTGTTACGTGTCATCAATGCTGATTCTGTCAGTGAATCCTGTGTAGTTTTCTCCAACATCTTAACCTCAAGCTCTTTCATGAAGCAACACTGCCCAGACGCCATGGCTAATTCTTTCAACAATATCTGCCTCTTCATCCTTGACCACACTGCTCCTCTCAAAGTCAGAAAGAAAAAAATCCAATCCTTCTCCATGGCACAATGATCACACTCGGGCTCTCAAGAAAGAATGCAAAAAAATACTCAAACATATATGGAAGGCTCATAGGTTACAAGTCTCCCTTGACATCCTAATAAGTTACATGGTCCACGATCAGCCTATTTTTCCCGGTTGATTGTTTGCCTATAACTCCAAAGTCTCATTTAAGATTATTGATTTTGTGGTAAGTGGTTCCACCACCCCTAAGGCTGAACTGAGCTTTGAATTAGAGGAGAAATTCCTGAATTCTTTTGTTAGAAATGCAGGGAATATTAGGACTCTAATTGTATCTCACACACATGTCCTGCACATAAAGATGAAAGCTCCTTTCTCAATCCCGAGTGTAGTCTTCGATACAATAGATGCAATATACTCCATCCTTTTACAGTGTCTTGAAACATTGGTCGATCTAACAGGGTCTGCTTTTAACTTGTTCTGTCTAATAGAACCTGTTTTTTTGCTGTTGGAATTTCCCAATTATCAGTTTCCCCATTTCACTCATGGTGTGCCTCAAGGGTCAGTCTTGGGTCCACTAGTATTAGTACAGTCCACTATTCATAGCTGCTCAATCCATTTTTACGACCGCCTTTCTGATATTAACGTGATCCCAATGTGACTCGTAGAATATACACAACATTTTCAGATATGCAGAGCCTGGATTGCCGTTGTCCTTCCTTTACGCTGTCTGCCCGTTACTGTTTTGAAAGTCCTTCTCGCTACACAAAAGAACAGCAAACTATACG
This sequence comes from Coranthus polyacanthus, assembly GCA_037367275.1. Lineage (NCBI taxonomy): Eukaryota > Metazoa > Chordata > Actinopteri > Kurtiformes > Apogonidae > Coranthus > Coranthus polyacanthus. Next base: position 6,556,589 of record JAPQRN010000027.1, read on the forward strand.
CTGAAAATGGCAATTTTTTTGCAGGGATTTAGTCATTTTAAATGCACAACACACTTCCTGATGTACACATGTTCCACCAAAACAACTTCTCTCCTGACACTATTTTGGAAAGGCACTGTCACTGCATCCTGCGTTCAAGACGAGCGTGATTCATTTAAAGAACTAGACAGACAACCCATAGAGTTTAGAGGAGGGTGCCAGACCTGTCTCCAGCATTGGCACAGCGTTAATGAAGGTCTGGCTATGCAAGACTGTCCCTGAACTCTCACATCCACACCTGACATTCACCCACTCTTCACACCCCACTGCAGCCTCTGTCTGACTTTGTAGCACTTTTCAAAAGCATGCACTGGGTGGGAGTTAGACTCAGAATGGGGTTAAAGTTACACTTTACTGGACTTCCTCAAAATTAATGATGACAAAAGGAAAGTCTCTTTTTCTAGTCGGCAATGTAGGAACCCTGTCACATAAAATTAAGCTCAATGCAAGAATTTGGGGTATTTTATTTGATTCTGGTCTTTATTTTGATGACCATAAAGAAAGTTGTTCAGTCTTGTTTCTTTTAACTAAATTCAACAATTTAGATAATTCCTATCGTTTTTAGCACTAATACAGGGTTGTCCATTCCTTTTTTTTTTCTTGGCTGGGTTTTTGTAATATCCTCTACAGAGGTTTCCATCTTATCACCTTCAATTGGTTCACACTGCTACTAGGATTATCACCAGTTTAAGAAAACAAGATCATAAAATTCCAAATCTGGCCTCCCTGTACTGGCTTCCTATTCATTTCTAATTAATTATATTAGAGATTTACTAACCCCATACGAGCCTGGGTTCTCTCTTGGATCAGCTGATTGTGGTTTTTGTTTGTTCCCAGCCTTTAAATCTATTTAATTTCATATTGTATTAATAATATTTTCTTGCTGTTCTTTTTGTGAAGCACTTTGTCACTTTAGATATGAGCACACTGCTCTCAAGTGGATAAACAAACATACTCTGCAACTTCTAAGTGCGGGTAATGTGGATGTGGACAAGCTGGATGTTAGCACTATATTATATAATAATGTTGATATTTTTTATTCATGGTAACCTCTGTCAACACTGAGTCGATGTTTTGTTTCAGCGCAACCTTAACCCAGTCAGATTTTGCAAAACATCCTGCAGCTGCCGCCGTTCGTTCATGTTACCGCATCCATCTGTGTCTGTGTGTTATGTCGCATAATGAGCTGAGAACAGTGTGTGAAGAAGAACCACAAAACAGACAATATTCAGGTGGCCCTCCCAGCTCCATGCAGATGTGCCAAATGTTTTACTCTTCAGACTAAATAGACCGAGAGAACCAGACAGATTAAATAGACACCGCAGCAGTCACTGTTCCATAATTATGTCTTTAAACATTTTTGTTTCCATGCCCCTACCACAGTTGATTTTCTTTTATTGCATTGTTTCCAGGACTACCTGTTCTGATAGTCGGTGTAACGTTGGCAGTATCAGTGGATGAGTACAAGTCAGATGATCACTGCTGGCTCAATGTGAAGAATGACACCATCTGGGCGTTTGTAGGACCTGTCATATTTGTCTTGGCGGTATGTAGTTTCACTGTGCTCATCCTCTCTCTGTTTGTGTACATCTCTGACTGACATTTTGTATATTTCAAAACCTTTGAAGTTATTTTACATTATGGATCTTGTTAAAGATTTTAAAGAAGGAAGCAGAAACCATATTCAGTTATGCGATATGGGCCGAAATGCTATCATATTGCTAATTATCATGAAAAATGTCAAAGTGTTTAAAATGTGATTTTTGGTCCTGAAACCAGATGGTTATTTGTGGTTTTAAAGTTTCAGTGTGTAAGGTTTAGGGGGGGATACTCATTGCAGAAATGGAATATAATATTAAGAATTATGTTTTCAATAGGGTATTAATCCACCAAAATGACATGAAAAGTTCACAACAGACAAAACAAACAATGGCTTTAACGACGAACTCCTGTGTATTTTGCCACCACCGTAGGTGAGAGTGAAGGAATTATTCAACCTGTTGCAATCTGCAATATCACACAGTGACATTTTTAATAACTCTTCTTTATGGTCAGAACCTGACAGAGGCTTGCCAAGCCATGGAACATTTCAGAAATCTAGAAACTCTAGAAATTCAAAACAATTCTAATGATAAAATATCTGTTTCATTCATTCATTCACATTCATATTGACTCTTTATTAGTCATTACAAAGCCTCATTCCACATGACCATATCATCTAACTATTAACTAACAGATTCCACCCAATAACTTCCTATTTATGGCTAATTGTTAATAAATTAAGTTGTTTCATGAATTACAAATAGTGTATAAGGTGGCAGTACCTCAAGAACAGTCATTCTCCCTTCATCAGTATGGTCTATACTCATGTAACAAAACAAATTCAAGTTCAAATAGCTCTAAATTAAGTTTTTCTAACTCAGAATATGTTCGCCATTCTGAGGTCTTTCTCATAACTAATTCACTTGTAGTTAATAAGTCCAACTAAATATTTGTACACGATTAACACTAGTGGTTTTGTCTTTTGTGCTACGTAAGAATAGACCGTATGTGCCACACTCACGCTGAGCAAAGCATATTGATATCGTGTACGCCAACATCTTTACTTACTATTAATAAGTAGTGATTAATAAATAAATAATAAAAGGAGGTTATTGAGGAAAGGCTGTTACTTAATGGCCTAGTAGCTGTAGAAAGTGGTCGTGTAAAATAAGGCCTTAATAAGTGCTTTACACTGACTAACAAAGAGTCAATATGTTCCTAAATATGTACTTGTTAATGTGTGAACCTTAATATAAGGTGTTTCCATTACTTTAATTTCTTAAACAGCTTTCCCATCTCACAGAGGCCAGGAGCTTTAAAAAATGAAATAGTCTTCTTCAGTTGAATACAATGTAATTTCCAGCAGCCAGAGGAGGAGGCTAAAGTTTCCCTCTACATGTGAGCTTGAGGCCAAGTGGATCTGAAGCGACACATCTCATTTTTCCTGGAGGCCGTGTTGATGCTGTTGTCCTCTGCCTGCAGGTCAATGCGGTTGTGCTGTGTCGGGTTGTCATGGTGACCGTTTCCAGCGCTCGTCGTCGTGCTAAGATGCTCAGTCCAAGCTCAGCATCAAAGATGCAGACCTTTGACCTCACCTGGTGAGATGCGGTTGCTGCTCTACCTCTCTCTGTCACTCTCTCTCTCTCCTCCCGCTTTTTATGTGCTCTTTTTCATGAATCTTTTTTTTTTTTTTTTTTTCCCTCATGCAGCTACGCTCTCTGTCTCTCTCACACTCTCTCACTCACACACACAAAAACACATAGTTGCTGCTTCTTTTTTGATCGAGGCAGTCAATAGAGACACTGTGAGAGATGGGGAGTTTTGGTCGGGAAGTCTGCTGTGGGAGTCATTTGGGCTTATCAGCTTCACACCTGGTCCAAACACAGCTGTGTGTGTGTGTGTGTGAGAGAGAGAGTGTGTGTGTTTGTGTGTGTGTGTGAGAGAGAGAGTGTGTGTGTTTGTACATGTCTGTGTCTTTGTGTGTACAATACATTTCAGAATCTGTCTTTACTGAAAAGCTTGCTTCTGACACAAATTCTGTCTGCACCGTATCTCCATATGGCAGTGTTCTGTTATTATTATTATTATAGACAATCAGTCAGTGTTTAGGATAGGAAATTTAAGCGGTGTTTTAAATGGTCTTTTTCTGCCACGTTGTAAGTAAAAGGGCCGTTTGAAGACATATTCATAACACATGCTTGAATGTCCTTCATCCTTGCTTTTAGCAAATACAATTTTGCCCTAGAAACATCATCAGGTCTGTCTGTGAATCCATATTATTTCACAATGCATTACAGCAATCCTGCTATTTAATTATTCATCATGAAATGCATGTTGCTAGAGGTACGAACCTTTTTTAATACAAATGCCAACTTTATTATTGTAACTACTCAGCTACAACTCTGCTTCAACGCCATACATTCCTGCATACCTATATACATATAATTGCTTCTCAAAAGCTGAAGAGCAAACACAATTTCTCTTTTTATTGTGCCAGGTGAGTTTATGTTACTATGGTTACAGGATGGCAGTACAAATGTGCAGTATTTCTGCTACAGTATAGCTATGCATGAAAGCTTGTAATATCTCAGTGGCTGCAGTTTTTCCATGGATGCTAACTATGTCCCACCCAGTTTTAGTTGCTATGTGAACTATTTTTTTTTGTATGAAGCACCGGTGCAGTATGCCAGTTATACAGGATATTAAAAAGCGTGATAAACGGTCGGTTCACTCAAACTGCAAAAAGATTAAGAAAAATGAAAAGCATGTCTCAGCACTAAAGTGACACTGTTTATTGTATTTTTTGGCAGAATAACCCTTAAATGTCTTCCAGTCACTTTGACAATGCAATTTAATAGAATTCTTTGAGTCTTCCTCATATTGTATAGAATGCAATAATTTCTGTACATGGATTACCTGTGCCTAGGAGGGTTCAAATTGATTCAGTTACGGTAATCGAATTTTCACAATTTTCTGAAAATTGTGAAAAACGTCTAAATTGAGATTAGTGCCTCCTCTGGAGACGTCAAAATGCAACCTGTTTGTTTTGTTGTAATAGATTCGGCGCAAATATACGTCGTCGAATGTATGCCAGTCATTGCCGACAAATGGTGCTTTCTTTTACTCAAAATAATATTTATTTATTTATTCACAAATAAGTCACATTTACACCTTTGCATGGGCTACTTTTGATAGAGCACATATTCAGTGCATAGTTACAGTAATGAAAACTGTTTTTGAATAATTTTTTTTTTTATCTTGAAATCATGTTGAAGGAAAACAATTGATTGAAATTGTGAATTATTCATACCCTGAAAAAAAACAACATTTTTTTGGCCATATTGTCGAGCCCTAATGCTATTATATCTTTCTGTCAGTCCATTTAGCACTAATGTTATTATATGTTAATGTTATTAGCACTAGAGCTGTTATAGGAGGGTATTACTAATATGTCTGATGGCTGAGGAGAGACAGAAATCTCTTTTCATATTTGGGTAAAAAGTACTTCAACCTAACATCAGCATCTCTCTTTTATTTGTATTTTCCTTTATTCACACATATATTTTATCCTTTCAGAAATTCCACAGCACTTTTCCCCTTCTCACTGTTTCTCTTCATTCCCTCACAAACAGCCTAAAAGTAGATGCCTGTGCCAGCTCTAGAGTCTTACACAATTTCAGGAGATTAGAGGGAAAACGACTTTCAAAAATAAAAGGGAAGAAAGGGAAGTGAGTGCCAGCTTTGTCCTTGCAGACACAGTGCAGTCTTAAAACTCAATCTCTCTACCCAGGTGCAGCACTGTGACAACAATAGTGGTTTGAACAAAAGCAACCTTTTCTGCCTTGACCCATGAAATGGTTATTGGCTGTATAAGCACCAGGATCATTGAAAGCATGATTGCGAAGGAACAGGAGTATGACTGTGGTAGGCGGCCAAATCTATAGCTGTGCGAATGTTGGATGAGGATTCAAGGAGGAAACATTCGAGAGAAAATGTTATAGAAACACCTTGAAAACTCCACTTTGCCTAGTCCTTCGTTGTGACTATACTCCTGTTTCTAAAATGGTTGCCTAAGGTAAAGCATACTGAGAACTGAGGAATCAAAAGGTGACAAAACACCGTGAAAGAAGGTTCGTTTCTAGTCTGTTATAGCTCACTCCTAGGCATATTTACATGAGACCGTGCGTGAGAGCCATGTGCATATTTTATTCATTTGCAGGGCTGTGACCCGGCCGGTTCTGATCCTGCTGCCAGTTCTGGGCCTGACGTGGCTGTGTGGCGTCCTGGTCCATCTGTCTGTTGTCGTGGCCTACGTTTTCGTCGCTCTCAATGCTTTCCAGGTAAACAAAGAAATGTTATCCAAATCCTATTATTTTTACAGTTACATCAGTGGTGGGGGAAGTATTCAAATCTTTTACTTAAATGGGGTTATATGTAGCGTTGATATTCCAAACTCTCAACAGTAGGGGAAAGTCGTGAACAGGAACACACTCACAGCTACCGAAACCACCAACGAATTAACACTACATCTCCACAGACTCTATCACTCACTGGATCAAGTGTGAAAGTTATTGTTTACACACATCTGTATTATGGTATCATCACGTTTTCTCGATAGTTAGCCCATAGTTTACATTATAGCTCTGTTAGCTTAGCTCTGTTCTTAGACAGAAAAAAGCCACAGTAAAACCACTAATCACCTCGGTTTTCCTTCTGGTTTGTATTGTCAATAGTTGCACTAAAGATCTGTTTTGAACTGTCCAAACAAGGTCAGAACTGTCACAGTTTAGTCTGAACCTTGGATCAACAAACAGCAGCAACATAACAACAACATAACAACTTTATACCTTCATAAACTTCATAATCAAATTCACCAGTGGAGAAGAAACATTGTGATTTCAGCATCAAACTTCATTCTTTTACTGTAGAGCTGTGTCCAGTGGAGAAAACAATGGCAATGCTTCTATTTTGTCACTTTGTTTTTATCTCCGGTTCTCATCCTCAACTCGTCACATTCTGATGCTTTGGTCAGAGACCCCTTGGTGTTAGTTTTCAACGCCCTGGGACACCAGCAGAGTGACTCACTACTCCCTCTAGTGGCCACATATATGTCACACAGTGACACGCCCGCCCATGGATGTAAATAAATCAATATCTCTACAATCCAGTAGATTAACACCTTTGGCATGACATCAGAACTCATTTTTTCTAAACACTCAATGATACTTTTAGGTCAGCAGGTCTGTTAGAGGTGATAGGTTGAAAGGTCTGCATGTCTGTGTGTGCTTTGCCCAGAGTTTTGTCTCTCAGGCAGAACTGTGCAGTAAGTGAGAAAGAGGACAGGAAGGGCATGAAAAACTGTAATCTGAAAAGTAACTAAAGTAGCAGAGTAGAAGTGAAATGAAATGAAAGTAAAGCGCAAGCACCTCAAATTTACATTGAAGTGCTGTACTAATGTAATCATCATTACATTCCACCACTGAGATACGCTAATTATACTCGCAGTACAAAAAGGTGTAAATAAAGATTCCAGTCGGTAGTGAGATAACACAATAACATCTTACAGTGCTGAGTCAAGAGTGTAAATGTGTATTTTTCCAGCACAGCGTGGTTGTCTTTCGAGATGACAGCTGACCTTATTTTGATCCAAATCTCATTAAGTGATGATTAGGTGCAACTGAGTAAAAGACACAGAAAGTCTTCTTCTCCTCTTCCTTAAGCTGCTGCACTGCTGTCTTTGTTGGCGCTCATCACCACCATCTGTCAACCTTGCTGTTTCTTCCTTGGCCGTCGCTTCCTTCCAAGTCGCTTCCTTCGTAGGCCGGTCAGGCTCCTTCCTACCGATCGATACACTCACGAATCGAACATTTAGTAGAAAACTAATAAACTACGTTAAAGGGCAATGACAAAGCTGAAACAGTGTTTATCTGTTCTGCTGAAACATGGAAGAAACCTAATTTAAATTTACCCCAAATGTAGATATTTTAAATCCAATTAAAACATTTGATGAGCCTATGATTGAACTCTTAATTAATTTTTATTGCACTGTATGACTTACTGTTATTCTTCAAATCATTTTAATAATTCTTTAATTACATTGCTGTCTCTTATTGTGATTTGACGTATTCTGTGCTTTCTATCTTTTATGATTTTATTTTCCTCTGGACGTTCTATTTATTTATTTCTGCAGTCTAAAGTGCACTGAACTGCCTTTATGTATGAAATACATGCACTATATCATATAAATAAACTTGCCTCGCCTTATAAGATTAGCTGATAGTTCTATTTAAATGCATGTTGCACTGGCGAAGCAGCCGGCTCTTCATTTGTCTCCATTGAGGTTTTATTTGCGGTTGTCGTCGGTTCTTTTTCATTGAGCAGCATTTTTAAAACATTCGCGCAGAGGATTGTGGGAGTTTAAACAGCGGCGAGGATCCACAGAAGCATCCTTGAAAATTCTCCAAAGGAAGGACTCGGCCCTCACGAGGATCCTGATCCTGGACGTTGGATCGGTCCTCCACTGAAATCCGATGACGTAGCTTTATGTGAATGAATCCTTCCGTGACTTTGAGAACCAACCTCAGTCTCACCTTCTATCGGCTCCTTCATTCTCTTCTTCTGCAGTGCAGCCTATTTCACCTCTTTGTCTTCTTCTGCTCTGGTTTTTGTCTTGCAGAATCTCCACTAGAGCTGTACTGGAGCAGCGATAATTAATTTAGTCCATCAGAAGAAAATGAATCAGAATTTTCCTTTTCCTTTTTTTCTTCCTTTATTTTCAAAATTTCCAGACAAAAATGCAGCTTCTCAAATGTGAAGATTTAATGCTTTCCATAATAGCAAATAAATCATTTGGCTATATTTGAATATATTTAGGTTTTGTTTAAATAAAATAGGCAGAAATGAATGTGGGTCAGTGAAAACTGGCAAGTTGAGCCATGAAAACTCGTTTAAACACTTGTTTTAAAAACATGGAACAGGTTTGTTAAAATGTGTATTTTGTATTTATGATAATTTCCTGTTATTTTGAATGACATTTGCACCATTTTTTTATCAAAAGAAGACTGAATGCCTCTGAAAATGTCAAAAGAATGATCAATATTACACCACCCAGAAGTTCACTCCACTTCATTGTATTTATTGTAGTTCAAATGTTGTGATTATACCAAACCAACCAACCGTTTGAGAGAGAATTTCACCTTTTTTAAGAAGGTTATTTGATAGAAAGTTTTTAGGGTTCCACCACACCAAATTTTTTGCCATCATTCCCCAAATATTCTCTCAAAATGAATCTAAACCAGGAATTTTAGTCCTTAATAAAAGAATTTCTAAAAGCAATTTGTTAGTTTATTTTGAAATTTTAACTCTTTCAACCAAAGCATAAGGACATAAAAATATTAGCTTAAGGAAATTAGATATTTTATGGTATCTTATAGATGATAGCTGTAGACATCTGGATTGATCAGAGGTGGAGTGATGTGAAAAGTGACAAGAGAAGAAGACAAAACGATAGGAATGTCTGGCGTTATATGGGAATCACAGTCAAATGACCTGCACCTTCCGGAGTTGTCGAGCTGTAGAAGAGTTTCAGTTCGATTCAGTTACGATTCTCCACACAATGATCCACACCTCTAATCTGTAGTTGTTATCCGTGAAGAGAAAGATGAACCAATACGAGTACGATGGAGGATTAGAGCCACACTGAAGATTAAAAAAAAAAAAAATTAAAAATAATTCAATAATAAAGTCATAACTTTATGAGAATAAACACATGAAGGAGGTAAATATCAGAGGAACAGTTTGTCGAGTAAATGACAATGAGAAATGTAGAACATCGCCTTAAATTTCACTTAAGTATAGGTTTCACAAATAACGAACTACTCAGTCTTTTGGAGTAAAGTTGGATCTCTAAAAGGCATTCAGAGATTCGAACTTCCAGGGTTCAGATGGTAGTTTTGACTGTAGTATGTGTTTTTTTTCCTCATAAAAATCTGACTTTTTACTTGTAGAATTACGACTCCGTTCTCGTAACATTAGGACTTTTTTTTCTCGGAATATGTTATGTTTTGTTTTTGTTTTTTTTATATCTTCGGTGTGGCTCTAATCCTTCTTCGTAATAAAAGAAAGACACACTTTGACTGTTTTATATTACGTCACTGTATCTTGTTAGTCCGGGATCTATGATTCCACAGAGTCCACAGTGCACATGTAGGTCTGTGTGTGTGGGAGACCACGGTCAGACCAGGTCATACCACATCTACCTCCATGTCTCCTCCCCTGATACTGTATCTGAACGCTAACTTCCTCTCTCTCACTCTTCCTTCACTGAAACCTTTCCTTCCACGTTTTCTTCAGCACCCTCCACCCATTCTGGATATTCCTATCTCTCCCTGTATTTTCTAAATTCGCCCCCCCCCCCTCGTCTTTGAGCTCTTCCCAGGTCTTTAATTAATCAAAATGAACTAGCCCCTGGGTGACCCCGAGAGCTGCTAGTTAATTTAGATTTACTGCGAGTGTCCAGCTGAGGGCAGATAACGCTGCAGTAGGAGTTCTTCCTCGTGTAGGTAGGAGGATGAAGCCGGGCCAGCCCATTTTACTCTACTTACCAAAGAAAAGTTCAACAGCCTCACAGCCTTAAAGCGAACAAAAGCAAAGTACGACAGAGGAAGCCAGAGGGCCAAGAAAGCAGAGAGTGAGGGCAAAATAGGGCTAAAAAAAAAAAATCCCACAAAGCTCAAACGCAGCACGAGCCCAGGGCATCGGATACTAAATGTGTCACTAACTTTGTCCGGACGTTTCTCCACCAAATGGGTAAAGAGTGACTTATCAGGCAGATTTTAAGCTATGAAAAGCTCAGACGGGCTAAAACACACAAACTGTAGCTACTTTGTTTCAGTGAGCAATAAATGTCCTGACGCTGGATTTTCACACGCACGTAATAATGATATTTCCAGGAAGGATACAACACTCGACTAATAGCACAGGAAGTGTGTTTGATGCCCAGAGAGCATTTATAAATAACATAACAATGAAACATCAGTTAAAATAAGTGTTTACAGACTAGAACGTCCTTCAGTAATAACCTTCGTATCTTACATATGCTTACTCTGATAAAAGTATAGTCGCAGTAAAGCAGCGAGAACGCAGTGTCCACACGGGTCACTCGTACTTACATCACCACCATGGAATCACTGGAGTTTCTGGTGCGTTTATGAGCTCCGTAACAGCAACAGAGCGGGGTTTGAACTGACAACGGCGGGAGCCAATCAGCTTGTCCGAACTGGTCAGAAACACCCCTTTTAGTGTCTCATATCCTTTTAAATCTAGCGAGCAAACAAACTTTATTTATGTAGCACATTTCACTGCTGCACAGAGCGTGAAGCACACGTGGATGGATGAGGATAAATCAAATAGAGGCAGACATAGACACACGAATCACTGTCATAAAATAATATAATTAATACTGGCAAAACGACCAGTGACACTTAAGAAGACACAGAGAATGAAAACCGTTAAAAGCTAAGACTAAAATAGCATTAAATTACATACAAATGAAGGCAAACAGTAGAAAAATTAAAGATAAGAAGACCAAAGAAAGTAAGTAAAACATAAAATTGAAATCAGACCAACAAGCTTTAAAAGATTTTTGCAGACATGAGTTTGCAGAGTTTTTTTTTTTTTCCTTTTTTCTTGTTGATATTGTAAAGTCAAACTGGACGTTTACGTTGCATTAATACATAACACCACGTTGAAAGCAGTGTCACAGTGTCCTGGAGGACGTCACGCGGGCGTTTCAGATCCTGTGACGTTTGTAACACGTTAAATACACGTCATGAATCATTTTGGAGTAATTACATGTGCCTCCCTTGTCTGTTCCTGAAAAGCAGAAAACTGTGTGCGATGGTTGCGTCCAGTATTTCATCTAATCTCCCTTCACAATTTGTTTACATTTCCAAAGAGGTTTCATTCATTTATTTGACACCGTTTTTTTTCTTCTTCTTCTTCTGTTTTTATCGTTTTATTTGTATTTATTGTATTGTTTTTCTTTCTTTTTTTCTGTAATTCCAAAAAGTCCAAACTATCCCAAAAAGTCTGGACTGTGGCCACTTCTTCTAGTCGGACCAAAGGAGGCGCCTGAATCCTATACTCTTGGAAATACAACTTATATTTCATTTTGAAGGCCAGAGATAGTACAATCAGCCGAGTATATCCTGTGTGCTTACAGCTTCCAGTCACTTCCTGTGAATGTGTTGAATCTATAAAGAAGTTGTTGTGACCTTCCAGGCGCTCATTGGTTTCAGTTCATTTCAGTTCACTAACTGAACCCTTGTCAATTGTAGAAACAACCTTACGTGTAGGGTAAGGTTAAATCAAGTCTCATTTAACTGCTGTGCATCTGATGCTGTTTGAAAAACCGACAATCTGACAGTCACACCCAAAACAACTTGACGTTTTTCATGTGGACAACGTGAAAAAGGCTCTCTTCTCTTTGACAACCAGCTATTCAAGTTTATGTATTCCATATTCAACACTCATTTATGGTATATTCACTTGTAGCAGTTTATTTTATTTTTATGTTCGGAGGGGGGGTGGGGGTG
>JAPQRN010000027.1:6590314-6609231 GCA_037367275.1 Coranthus polyacanthus
GCGACAACTGGTGTGTTTTTGTCTCGAATGTGTTTTATGTCTTTTACATCGTTTTTTTTTTTATCTTGTTTTAATGAAAAGTTTAAATCCACAAATAACACTTTACCTTCAAACCTTTAAACGTGACATTTATTGTGATAACTATCGATATAAGGTGAGATAATTCTGCTATATATGACCTCTGACCAGTTAGACATATTTGAATTTGGTTTTGGATTTTCCCAATGTAGTAATAACTTTGCAGAGAGCTAAAGATTTGGGATTTTTAAGACAGTTTCAAACTATTTTCATAATAAGCCATTTGAAAGTTTCTACAGTTTGCTCATTGTCGGTGGATTTAAGTCCCGTTTCTGACCATTTCTCCCATTTGTGGTTAATAAAAGCATTACGTTTTGAGCGGCAGAGGCTAATGTTGTAATAGTGGGTTCATATCAGTAAGAAAAGCTGGAAACTTGACACACAAAGATTAATAGTTTCACTCCTGTGAGTTCAGTTCTCATAAAACCACAATGGCAAGACTGCTGTAACAAGATGACAATTTCAGTCCAGATCTTGGCTGTGAAGTGTGATTTAGTATCAGAAAACATTTTATATAACCCTCAGGGTTACTAACCAAGTTCACGATCAGCTGACGGAAGCTGAAGTTGTGCAATGTCAGATGCACAATGTATTTAAGCAGTCGTGTCTCGGTACTCATGCTAACACTGTTTGCTGCTCCAGCTTTGTGCAGAAATTGTGAAAAAAAAACTCCACAATTACCTTTTATCATATTGTTATTCATGTGGTCTGAAAGTAAGCTAGAATTCTACCCACGTCTGTGGTTTTCAGGCTGTAGAAAATCTACTCCGTGGCGCAGACTTTAGCAAATCACAGGCGTTTTCAGACACGAAGGGGGTTAAATACGTGACTGACAGCTGTAATTACTTATCGCTGATTAGATTCAGTCAGATTTGACTGATTCTCTAAAAGTGGCGTGAAACAGAGTCAGGTTCATGTATATTTATATTTAGTCTTTTGATTTGGACTGAGAGGTGAGAGCTGCAGAAGTAAGGTCTGTATTTTCTGGTGTTTTCCCCCTGATTTCAGCTCCTGCAGCTTTAAAGAAGGATTCATTTTCTTCTAAAATTTGCTTTAAGGAGCAGAAACTTCTGAATATCACCATTTGCTCAAAAGAGTACATTCTTCGATACAAGTTATTTGGGCGAATAAAAGAAAAACTCTCAAGTATCTTGACATATAGCTAAAAAAAAAACATCCATTCTATTGCCTAAGCAAGGAAACATACAAAATATACACCTACATATACACTTGAGAGATACTAAATGTGTTGTATCAAAAGACAGACCTGTGGGGTCAAGTGGCAGAAATTCAACTCTGATGCAGAATAATAACTCCCTCGATTAAAAATTGCTGCAAATCAGCGTTCAGCCCGTTTGCCGACGGCAAATTAAACGACCGATTAAAACATAAATAATGCTAACATAGTGGTGTCGACAGATGTTTGAACCAAAACAATATTTCTTTCAGATTTTCAAGAAAAACGCTGATTAAAAAGTGAATCTATCTCTTATTTCTCAAGTCGATGTGCATTTTGTAGCTCAGACTGGATATCTGTTACGTCTACTTTGGAGCACAACTCTTCAAAATTTTGCTGGGCGTGTTGCTTTTAAATTGCTTGTGTCTGCTACACCGCCTGTCGTGGCTGAACATTTATGTTGTCCATTGTGAGCACTTCCCCAGCAACATCTTCCATGTTCAACAGGTGAATGGAAGGTCAAAAGCAAGACATGACAAAGGCCACCTCTGCAGCAATCAATAGCCTCCATTCTCTTTAGAATTTAATAACAATGTAGACGAGTGGAGCGCGGAGCTGCAGTGGAGAGCTGACATTCCCCCGTTATCGTCTGCATGGAATGTAATTATCCAGTCCAGGGAAACAGCTCTTTCTGCGGGAGTCTTTCTTGGTAAAATATGTGCAGCTTTGTTCTCACTGTCCATATTGGCTATCCACTGTATGTAAAAATGCTCTGAACGTTGCAGAAACACATCAAATGTGTTCAATATGAGGCTTTGGGGACAGAATCTGAAAAAAAAAAGGATGCACAGCTTGAATAGCGAGAAACGCAGTGAAAAAGAAAAAGAAGAGAAACAGAAGCTTTCGCAGTTTGGCTAAACAACACGTACATATGTACACCTCATCTGAGAATACGAGCAACTAGTGCAAATTAAAGTATTACTTTATGTGAAAAAAGTCAAAATACCGACTTATTAAACTACAACTTTTAGCCTTATTTGAAAATACTCACATCATTATCAGCACGATTGATTGTATTTGTTTTTTTATCTACAATTTAAAAAGTACGTTATATTATTATTATATTACTGTTGGTCGACACATAGCAGCTCAAATGAAGAAAGCTGTCACGCTTTGCTTCTGCACAGACGATAATAAAGACAGAAGAAGAAATAAAGCTCTGTTATTTAAACATGTAGCCTGTTTTTCTGGATCATTCTGCAAAGTAAAATAAGCATAATGTGACTGTACTCTTTGCTGAGACATGAGGACTGAATTGAACTGTGCAGAGAGAGACTAAACACGTTATAGTTTTATTTTTAGTCATATTTTAAGTCAAATTCCATTACTGATTATGCTAAAATGCACACATGCAGTTAATTTTATATGCATAAATACGTTTTCAGGAAGATGACCTTGCATACAATGAACACACTAACAGTGTGTTTCTTCTTTTGAATGCGTCACTTCCTGTGCAGCCAGGATGTCACGTACATCATGTGTGTTTCTGTCACTATAATCTGGCCACAGGTAGACACATGTATTCGATTTATATGTGAATCAAAAAGTCTCTTTTTTCATGTAGCATTCATGACAGAGACGAGTAGCCACTGTCCTCTCTCGTGTGTGGTATCAGGCCACTAATGCAGAGGAGTGTTTGCGCTGAAACTCTGTAAAGATACCTTGTTGTCTGGGAAGGAGCAACAAGTCTCTTCTTCATCACAATGTGCCCTTTGTTTCTGACACACGGAAGGTGTAAAAGTAACGAACCTAATCTCAACAATTCAATCGTCGTTTTGCAGTCGCTGTCATACCTCGGGTTTTCTGGGGTTTTTTTGGAAACGGGGATCAGCTGAAACAAATATGAAATAAGTTATAGTGTTATAGTGAATAGAGAAAAGTACCGTTCGATGCTGCCGCTGATCTCCTGTTTTCACCTCGCGTTTTATTTCAGGGGCATCATGTGACACAGGGAGATGCTGTTCAAACCGATGCCATTAATTCTAGTTGTGTTTTGTCAATAGCTATGGACGATTCATAAATAATTAGATATAGAGATAACTCTTTTTAAATCAGAGTATATTTTCTGCTGCTATAGGGTCTCCCATGGGAGTTGTTTACCAGTGAAAATCTACCTGATGAAATCACGTTTACAACACGAGGTAATGCATGTGCGTTAGATGAAGTGAAAAAAAAAAAGTCATTTTGTTCTGATGAAATAGATGAAAAACTGATCTTTACATTGGGGTTTTGAACATTACTGGAAACATTTAATATTACGTCAGTACAAAAGTCAACAAAAGACCTAGTCGTTTTAATGTAATATGTCACATATTTTAGATTTAATGTGACCTGATCTGACACAAGAGTGTGGTGTTTTAATGTCTAACGCATTAAAGTGTGCTTTTATTACACACAACTTTAATCCAACATGAATAAAGATCAAACCAATCATTAGATATAAATTTAAGAAGGACGACGGCGTGCAAATAGCCTGGGCAAATACTAATTCTTTAACCAGTAAAACAGTAAAATCATCCAGTGAAGTCCAGACGGAGCTACAGATACAGTAACAGATGTATTAATCTCAGTTTAAGATAAAGAGTACAAACTGTTAACGCTGTGGCGTTTATCTTTGTCCGTCTGAGTGATGATGATATCAGCAGGTTGATGTGATCCTAACTTTTTATCTCTAGTTTCTCCTCCAAAGTGCTTTACATTATCTACATGATTTGTGAGCTGGCTGCATTCATCACCGTGCTAACCAGAGGACCAGACGTTGACTGACGGATATGCACTGACTCATTCGACCAATAGCGGGCTGGTGCAGTGAAGTGGGCGGCGCCAGTCGTCACAGAAAATGTGTTGGCCGCGTGCAGAGAGGCTTCCTGCTCGACTGAACCACTGGTCCGATCACCACGAGCCAGGCCAGTGGGTGCATCAGCAGTGGTGGTACGTCATGTATCTTTAAACAGGAGTTAATGGCAGTGGAATTGGTGGATGTACTTTGTATTGATTTAAGTTTGAAGAATCTCCAACGCCACCTGGTGGAGCCAGCACATCCTCATATGTAAATGACAGAACAGGTCAACTGCCAATTCCCACAAAATGCCGAGCGAATTTGAGGTAAACTTTTGAAAAACTGCGAAAAATAAAATGCAAATTATATGCGTTTCCATTAACTGGTTCGGAGCGAAGGTGGTGTCATCAGAAGGTGGCGCTACAGGCTACGTTACACATGGCCTTGACAAACAGAGAGGAAGAAGTACAGCATTTTGTTGCTGTTTTCTGTCCAAAATGGCTGTAATGTTTGTGTACTGTACTACCAGCTGTGTTTTCATACTTTACAGACGCCGCAAACAGCCCATCAGCCACGCGAGTTGAATGTTCGCTACGTCACAATTTATATGAAAAAGTTGTTTCCATATCCCAGAGTATGGAGTCATTTCTTTTCTGAAAAAGGCAAAAAAAACACCTCAAGCGAGAATAAAAAGGTTTTTTGTGAAATTGAGGAGGCTTTTTCATATTTTTGGTCTTTCCATAAACATTTTGTAATGTAAAACTTCACAGTGAGCATGAAGTACTGTTATGCAAGTGCACTTCATGACTCTCAGAACAACATGCATGTTTGCAGATTTGCTGGTTTGGTTCAGGGTAATGAATTAGCGCCCCCGCAGGCAGCAGGAAAAGTTGCACAAAATGGCGGTTGCTCAAATGACGCAAAAATACCACAGATAACGTTAAAATGTAGACGGTAACTGTTGCATTTAGGCTGTACCAATGCTGCAGTTGCTCACTCTTTCAAATGTGATGCTGTTCTCTTAAAGATATGCACTAATACAAGCAGAGCCGAGGGAAAATGTGAGAAAATGCACTTTTCTTTTGCTTTCAATAATTACAGTCAGTGGTACTGAATGTACAAATATGCTCTATCAGTCAGAAATCCTAAATATCATTTTGAAAGCAGCGCTGTTGTTTGTGTAAGGACATCTGCTTGACTCTGTTGCTTTTAGGTGCAAGCAGAGAATCAAAACACTGAAAGAAACCAGAAGAAAAACATTCTGCAGGAATTTGAAACTTAGAAACTTTGAAACTAGACAAGTAGCCCAGCTCCGTCAGTCGGGCTCATTTGTATTTGATTTCCAGCTAAAGAGACATGTAAAGGGCTTAGAAACCATCTAAAAGCGTTTAAGCAGGAGACTAAGCAGAAGATTAAACATCAACAAGTGAAAGCAGGAGAGGATTGGCTTTGACTGTACCTTGGTATTAAACTGTATTTGATCAAAACACTGCAAGGAATCTCACCAAGGCCAAAATCAACCTTTTGTTTCCAGTTAAACAGTTTAATTTGGTTGAGTCAGTTTGACCGTGGCTTGTCGACAGCTGTTTGTTTGTTAGCAGACACATCGCATCATGACTCATTGTTGTAAAACCAACCTGATTGGAAGGATGAAAAAATATAAACTTCCTTTTACGCTTGTGTATTCAGCACAGTTCACCACAACAACTCTATTGATTTCTCTCACCGCGGGACTTCAATTTGTCCGTGAGGCTAAATCACGGAGACTGTCCCGCGCTACAAGCGTGTCTGTGGCTCACAAAGACAATCAGGGTGGAGACGATGATGGACGGGGACACTGATGCATGGCCCGTCATTATTCCTGGAGGTGTGTGGGTTTCTGATCAGCTGCTGCTCAACACCAACAAACAACAGAGCCTCGAGACAGAAGATGAATTCAAAATGAACAGTGACCAATGGCCAGTCAGATCGGTTTGCACCGCTCTAAATCCACCTTTCCAGACTTACGGTCGGGATCCGAAATGGGTCGTGGTACCTTTTGTTGGGTCGCCCATTTGTTTAGTCATTTGTTTGTGCATGTTTGTCCATTTTCTTGATTATTTTGTTCATTTTTCTTTATTTTCTTGAATATTTTCTTATTTTTTTGTCAATTTTCTTGATTATTTTGTCAATTTTTGTTCAGTTTCTTGATCATTTTGTTCATTTTTGTTCATTTTCTTGATCGTTTTGTCAAATTTTTTTTCATTTTCATTTTCTTGATCATTTTGTCCATTTCTTTCATTTTTCTTGATTATTTTGTTCATTTTGTTGATTTTTGTTCATTTTCTTGATCATTTAGTCCATTTCTTTCATTTTCCTTGATTATTTTGTTCATTTTCTTGATCATTTAGTCAATTTCTTTCATTTTCCTTGATTATTTTGTTCATTTTTTTGTTCATTTTGTTCATTTTTGTTCATTTTCTTGATCATTTTGTCCATTTCTTTTATTTTCCTTGATTATTTTGTTCATTTTTTTGTTCATTTTGTTGATTTAATGCATGCACTGTCTTTCACGACATTAAATCGAAATGAACAAAATAAGTTCAATCTTTCTTATACATCTCATCTTTTACATTTGAAGAGACAAAGAAACATTATAATACGTGGGCTCATTTTCAGTGGAAAAAAAAACAATGAGTTAGATTTATTTGGTGAAGTAGCGATGATAAGGTTACATGACTTATTCCATTTTTGAACAGGGTAAATAGTCATCTCTAACCTCTGACATTAGAGGGAACCTTTTGATCACTACACATTCCAGGAGTGGGCTATCGGTCCATTCTGAATTCTGAGTGAGAGTCAAATGCATTCAGCTTTTCATTCTGAAAAGACATGGACAACCACATACTGTGTATTTTACAGAAGCATCCAATATGGTACCGGTGCTGTCAAAATTCATTTTTGTGGGGTTTCTTTATCATGCAAATTATATTTGTCAAGATATTGATGTGTTTGAACAATTCATGGCACTACAAAAGAAAAAAGAAAAAAGCTAAACATCAACAATACTAGAATATGTTATAACTCTGCACTTTCATTGTAGCGCTACAGTCGTGTATCACCCTCACCTTTCCATCACACCCAACTGTACATTTTCTTCTTTTTTTTTCCTTTTTTTTTTTGTCTTTCTTTTGTGCAAAGTGTCAGCACTAACTATTTATTGACGGATGCCATTTTCTATTTTGGAACAGACAGAGAAGAATTTGGTTTGACTTTGAAGTGAATTTGTTTGGAAGCAACAGAAATCTTATTTTGTTGTAAAGCCACAAAAGTGTCAAAAAACACATTTTACTTAGAAAACAATATATATAAAAAGAAAGTCAGGGTTATGAGGAAAAGCGTGAAGCAGGGTTAACTGAAGAGAGAATACACTGAACAGAGCTCTTCTGTAGCCTATAGCCAACAATGAAAAAGAAAGATTCATTAAAGTAATTGCAGAAAAAAAACGATGCCCACCAATGAGTACATGTATGTCAGGATGAATAAAGTGCTCAGTATTGTGTTATATTGTAAGTCGGGTTTCTTTGAGCGGCTCCAGGATTGTATAAAACCCTTTTTCTAACCTGAGTTTCATCCACACGTAACCTCTTCTAGTTTTCCTTCTTTTTTTGCAAAGTGAAGCATCAATGTGCAGCACTAACTAGTTATTGAGGGATGCCTTATTTATTTCTTTTTTTTTTTTTTACAAACACATTTTAGCAACTTCCCTCTTAATTGACAGAATTTTTATTCCCACAAAAGTGTCTCAGAACAGGTGTTAAGGCTGCACTATTAATCAAATCGCAATATCAGCCTGTGCGATTGTAAAACTGCAAAAGGCTGCCATTTACAAGGTCTAGATTTAGGAGGATTTAAGGTGATTTAATTGCAGGAATGGGGAAAAAATCAATGCAATGAGCAGAGGAGGTACTGTGTAAAACATGCACAATGAAAGTCTTTTGCGCTTTTTTTCAGCCTGGTTTGAGTAAAAAAAAAATACTAATTTAAAAATGGGTCATCTCTGCATTTTCCTTGATAACCAGTCAACAAGACTCAAAACGAAATCACAATCGTAAATCGCAATATTGCCCACAGTAATCGCAATATGACTTTTTCACCACATCATGCAGCCCTAATATACATGTTTCTTTTTTCTTTTTGTTTATAGGATCAGTATAAATTAATGTTAACTACAAGGTAAGTCACTCTAAAAGAGCAAGGGTTTAAGAAACAGTAAAGAATCTGTAGCTTTTAAATATGATGTGCACATTTACAGGTATGCGAGCAGTGTGAGCGTGAAGGGCTTGGTACTTACCCGGAGCTCTTTGAAGAAGATGCAGCTCCGAGCCCACTCCACTATGGAGAACAAAGTCTGGTCTGCCATGCGGCACATGAGGCTGAAGGTGCTGGGTTTGTCCAGCCGTCCTCGACCGCTCTGCTCCTGCTGAAGATGAGCCACTATCTTGTTCTGCACCACCAGCTCGTCTGGATCGCAGCGGAGCAGCTCCAGCACCAGCGGCGGCAGGCTGGGCGGCTGCGGCGAGGCCGAGGGGTACATGTCTGGGTAGGGGTATCCTGTCAGAGTCTCTGGGGAGCTGGTGTAGTCAGGGCACTCTGCTTTAATCGCCCTACTGGGGAAGGCTGTGTACTGGTACTGGGTGGTGAGGGACACGTGAGACTGCATGGTCATGCCCAGGGATGGGGGTCCATAGAGGTTGGCCTCGTAGTCTGTGGGGGTGATGGTGCTAGGGGTAGATGGAAGGAGGCTTTTGGAAATGGTGGGCAGGCTGTGCAGGGTGCCGGTGAAGCCGTAGTCGCTCTGCAGAGGAGAGGCCGGCGGAGGAGCTGTGTTCTCCAGCTTGAACCCGTTGGATCGTATCAAAGCCTTCTTCTGCTGCTTCAAGGCCCTGTCTCTCTTGTACATGGGGCCAAATTTATTCCTCCCCCCACGCATGCGGTCTGCGCGCACCGCTGTCACAAAAGAGACAAGAGGTGAAAAACAGATTTACCAATGAAGCCCTTACTCCACTGAATCGCTCTGTGCTGCCAGGAGCCTTTTTCTCTACAGCGCCTCGATAAGCACTGAGCTAGCTTTTAGCAACAACAGAAAACAAAATAATCGTATTTTCCATTTCACCAGTATCATCTGCTATTTCTGGAGAAAATAACAGGCATGTTGGTCATTTTTGCTTCCCTTTTTAGGACTGAGAAGGATCCCCATGAGTCTGTGCAGCTCTACTCCTTCTTGTAGCCTAAATAGCTTTTGATTTAAAACAGGGGAGTCTCCAGGGTTTTATCAGTAAGTCAAGAATGTGTCCTTTTTTTCTGCTACGGAAGCAGGTGCTTTCCTGCATTGCTGTCTGGGAATTAATCCCATCCCATGTGTGTAAAAGATGCAAAGTTGAGAGCTGCAACCCACAAATCAAGAAATATTTTACTGTGAGATGGCCTGTAACCATGTCATTAAATTTTAAATTATTAAATAAAAGAATAAAAGAACACACAAGTCGCCTGATTCATGTTTCTGCAGTTCAGACAGGCAACAAGTGGGAAATTAACTGCACGAAAATATGCCTATTTTTTTTTTTTTTTTTTTTTTTTTAATTTCTCCAAAATAATACTATAAAGAGACATCCGTATTATGAGGGACGGATGAAAAAGAAGGGGGAAGTTATTTAAAAACCCAGTGAACTGTACCTTCTAATCGCATCCCGACGTTGAGGCATTTTTGGAACCGACAAAACGGACATCTCTTCCTCTGGGTTTTGTCTATTTTGCACTCCTGGTTTTCCGCGCATGTGTATCTCTTGTTGTTCTGCACCGTCCTCTTGAAGAAACCCTGCGCACAAACGACACTTCAGGGACAGAAAAGCAGCGAACAAGGTGTTTTCCAATTTCTGGGACTGAGGGGGGGGAAAAAATCAAGCTTAAAAACCCGAGAAAGCGCATAGAGGCCGACGTTATTTAATTCATCGGAGAACAGCGAAAATAAATGACAGTGTTGCTGCCGCTCTCAGGTAAACCCGCCTCTGTGTTTGTGAAGGATGTGGGTGCGTTACCTTGCAGCTCTCGCAGGTGAGCAGACCGTAGTGATAACCAGACACTTTGTCTCCGCACACAGGACACAGCTCTTCCAGGTCGTCGTCATACGTGTATTCCATAACCTTCAAAGTCACACCTGGCCAACACACACGTGCAAACCCACGCAGCAAACAAGGACAACGCGTGCCTCATTTATTTTCTTTATGTAGTGACTTGGTACAATGCAAACGCACAGAGCTGCCGGTCAAAGACAGAAATGAAAGCAAACAGGTAAACTTCCTACAACCCATCATCTTCCGCGTGAATCTCAAAACCATCTACTTTAATGTCGTTTGGGTCAGTTATTTTATTTTACTTATTTTTTGCTTGTTCCTTAAATTACTTTTATTATTCTTATTATTATTATTATTATTAAATAACCTCAGTTTCTATTATGAACATTAGTACCGGTCAGGGCAAAATGAAAAAAACAATGAAAAAGACTTAAAACCGTATTTAAAAAATAAAATAAAAAAAGACCGTCCATTATTTACTGATTTGATGAAGGTCGTCGTTATTATAAAATAAGTTAAACGTGTGTAGTAGCATTTGACAGTAAATCATTACATAGTCTGGGTTTAATACAGTTAAAGTGTCCGCGAGAAAAAACACAATGAAGCTCGTTTTCATTATGGTCATTTATTTTAGTTTCAATTGGTACATTTGATCATTTATGCACACGTTATAATAACTAGAGTGGTAAATAATAAATATAGACCACAATATAAACTACTTTCCACTTTAGATCCAGGCTGTAATAGAAAACACTCGTATCTTGGACATATTTAAAAGTATGGACGTAAATATATGTTTTTGTAGTTTCCAGTCTAACGCAGGCCTACATTATGCAAACGGTCCTATTATATTTTTAAAAAATGGTATTAAAGGGTTTTATAAAAGCACAGTCCTGTTTCTAAAATAAACTGTCCAAACACATATAAGGTTTTATAATAAATAAGGGACGCTGTATTACCCGTGGTCTCTACTGCATCCAGAGTTTCAGTATTTTCACTTTCATAACTGCGTTAAATTGGCCGAATTTATTTTTCATTTGACAGCTACGTTTAACACAGGTTGAACCCGTTTAAAAATGGACGCGTTTACTTCAAACCATGCGTTTATTAAGGTTAGACTATTCTTCAAAATAAAGAATAGAAACTGAATTTATGCACAAACTGATGCATCATTTTATCCGGAGTTACACTTTGGGGTCTGTGGTGTCAAATTAATTATTCATCTCTGAATGTAAAAAAAAATTAACTATTAATTTAACTCAGCGCGTTTCATAGAAGTTTCTTTCCTTTTTTTTTTCAAATAAACAAATCATAGCGAATTTGTCCTAAAAAAAAAAAAAAAAAAACCTCGTGTCGTGAAAAGTTTCGACTTTTACATTTTTCTGTTAAATTAGAAACAGCTGCTTTGAATTTGAATTTTTCCGACGTGTAGGTTCACGAGGCCTCCGCAAAATGGAGGCGTCACGCGCCTCGTGAAGAGGTCGGGGGCGCACGCGCGTCACCAGCATCGCGCGGTTTAATCCTGGGACAACGGTGTCGCGCGCAACACAGGTGTATAGGTTTTAAGAACGAACTGGAAAATCTTATTACGATTATTATGATTATTATGATTATTATTGTTATTATGATTATTATTAATAATAATATTATTATTATGGGTGAATAATATTAGATCACATTTAAATAATAAGGCTCATTTTTAAGTTGCTTTTCAAACAGTCAAACCCTTTTTATTTATTTTTTTTATTACATTCGCCTATTTGTATTTTTAAATTTTATACAACCTATTTTTTGTAGCTAAATAATAATACATTATTATTACCTATTCTTATAATTATCGGTGTAATCGTCTATTTTGTGGTTTCTAATGTGACTTTAAAGGAACATTTCAAGGTGTATTATTTAAGCCTTTCTCTTCTAAGTTCAGGTGTGTGTTTTATTTAATTGTCTGGGACGATGTAGCAAAACCGTTTTGTTATAAGAATAATCGTGTGCACCTTCTTTTTCGCAGCTTTCACCTCAATATATGTATTTTTTTTTCTTGTTTCTATTATTAATCTGATTTTCTTATTATCATTTTAGCCGTGCAGAAAAAGTGAGGAGACTTACCGTGAGCTTTGTCTCCCAACATTTGAGCAGCAGCAGCCAGCAGCCAGCCAGTGATGATTGTCTTAAAACCTGAATGTAGGTGTTGCCACAGCCTTGCATGGGCTGCAGAGAAGATCAAAACAAAAAAAAAAAAGAGCAGTACGGATCCGGATGCACTCTGACTATATTCGTGCTGTTTTCGAAGCCCGCGGAGCCCACAGTGCGTGTGTGATGTTGACCATTGAAGAGCTCAGAGTGGAACTCCTTCAGCCCCGCTCGCTCTTTACTGCGCTCTCCTTATCGCTCAAGTTCGCCTGCCGCGCCGCTATTGGTGGCCGGCGAGTCACGTGACGGGACGCTCGCTGCCTCCTCCGTGGAAATACCAGAGCAGAGCGGTGCTGATGGAGCACTCTGCCAACAGGCGAGAGACCGAGAGGCGACTGACACATGCCTGCATTTGGAGAAAGAACACGTCGACATAGAAAGATTTTCACAGAGGTGCCGATTTGGTCAATTTACTTCAAAGCCAAGGTGAACGAGAGAAACTCCTGAATACAACCAACCAGGCATTATAAGACACTTTTAACTATTGTGTTTTTTGCTACGTCTGGCGTTTATTAAAGGCAAATCCTGCACATAGAGGGGTATAGGCTTTACTCTGAAAGGTATAATGATTAAAAGATATAATAGAAGTGATCAAAAAGTCATTCTAATGAAAATGATCTGTTATTTTATGTGGGTACTACTACTACTACTACAGGCTGTGATTTGTCATTGTATCAACTCAGATGGCAGAGGCTTGCAGAAGAGGTTGTATATTTCATGTAGGGGTTGTTTCTTTTCTTCTGTTAAATTGTGCTTCAGTTACACTTACCCACGTCGAGAATGGATGGGGCTATAGTGGAATTAGCTGCTGTTAATAGGAATTGTCAGCGAATCTCGATTCATTCCAGGATTCGGCCGAGAGACTCAATCCCCCCAAAATTAACACAAACACCGGCCATTAGCTCGTGGTCATGTCAACAGCGTGATAAAGAGGAGGTGGTTTTGATGAAGGCGACACCTGGATGGATGTGATTGGTCGAACAAGAGCCCGTTAAGAAGACTGCAAAACACCTGATGAAGCACCGCCCGTATTCAAATTCATCCTCTATTTTTTTTTCTTCTATTAGGCCTGTCGTATTGACCTCCCCGTTGTCCCGTGGGTCAAGTTTGACTCATATTCAAAAGGGTTTTTTTTTTTTTTTTTATATCAGAAATGTTTTTTTCTTTCAGTCTAATTGCCCTAAAATAACGAGCTGTAATGACTTCAGTTGAATTATGGGTGTAAACCGACCCCTGCCTGGTTTGACTGTATAAATAGTATAAATGACACGATAATACAATACATATTAATTATCACCCACCTCTGCTGTCATTACCACGTGTCGTTTTGAAAACTCAGACTCCATTTACATAAAATCACACCGATCATTTCTGAGGAAAAAAAAAAAAAACTGCATTAATTTTTTTTTTTTTTTTTTTTTTTGCGAGATCAGAGGAACACACGTTGCTGGATTGTCACAGACTGGCATTTCTGCTTATTTTACTCAAAAACAAGTGGCATGATTCGATGTAAATGATGTGTTGAGCCTCAATTCCAAAAAGAAGCGTAAAAACATCAAAAACACTAAGTGATTTATACATTATGTTTTATGAACAGTCAACCCGGACCTCGCACAAGACAAAGACAAAGGGATAAACTCGGCACGAATACATCATTTAAAACCCTTATTTATACAGCGACCACTCAGACAACACGGGCCCTTACGTTCTGCTGATTTCTGTGTTTTCTTCCCCCCCCCTCATGATATACTTCAGCATTGGCATTAATATCAATTGACCGTGACAGGGCATTTTGCTTGGTAAGCGGTATGAAAGTCAAACTGTCCATTGTTAGCGGAGGCAGGAAGCAGTGGGTGGCTGATGAGGGTCAGCGTGAGGAAACACGGACGACGCTGATGCTTCTCAAGCGCAGGAAACGAAGATGACACGAACGCGAAACAGCCTCGGCTCCGTTCGGCGTCGTTTCTGACCGGTGTCGCTTCGCGGACTGACAGCTGGGTTCAGTCACCGGGGATGGAGGGGGGGGGGGATCACAATCACTCATCACAGAATATGAGTCACACAAAATGGAGAGGTAAGCAGATAAATATGACAGCCAGCCTCATACAGTGACAGTCCAGTAGCAAGGCCCGGGTGTGTGTTGTGTTTGATTGGCTACGGAGTTCAGTAGTTTGTTTAAGAGCCTTTAATCAGGTCACTGAGAACCCAGACTCTCTTCTCCCATTCTGCCTCCTCCATCTGGAGGGCTTCGCCAGGGGTGACCAAGAAGGGCACCACTGACCCAGATTAAGAAAGGGGGATTGTGTGTCTTGATGTGTGCGTGTGTGTGTGTGTGTGAGAGTGGGAGTGGGAGGGAATCAGCTGTGGATCGTGTCTCATTCCCCACTGTTTCGATTCATAGAGGCTCAAGAAAGAGACAAGGAGGGGTGACAACCGTGTGTGTGATCATGCGTGTGTGTTACATACATGTATTTTTCTTCATATGTGCTACAAGATTGCATGTGTGCATCTGCGCGTGAGAGAGAGCTATTAGACTTCTGAAATTTTCATTCGTTTTTATGTAGTATTTCAGTTTTTAATTTACCTTTAGTTTCACTCCATTTTATAGGTGCCAAAGTAGTTTATTCTTAGTAGTTTATTTGTAGTTTTATTTAAATTTTTTCACGACGAGTTATAGCTTAGTTCTTCTGAGGAAAGCTCCATTTACAGAAGCGGAAAAAGGAAAGTGAATGCATGGCGTCAAATACGATTTTTACGAAACCAAAGCAAAGCCATTTTATTCCTGTACACCATGAGCCATTAACGTGTTGATTTTACCTGCGGTTTCATTTAGTTTTAGTTTGTGTTGCATTGTTCATCGTGGTTCTTATGTAAGCTTTGCATGTACATGTGCTGAGAGCCGGTCGTTTGTCGACATTAACGAACTCGATTTCTAAGCGAACAACTGCTTTCAGTTGCCCACATCCATAATAACAGCCTATACACTGATTTCTGTGTAGAGGAATCAGGTTGGTTTTTAGGCAAAACTCCTTCGATGCCCCTCTTCTGCTCCTCTTCACCTTTTTAAAATAAAAAATCAGTTTTTCTCTGCTGGTTTTAGTGTTTTGTTTGTCAGAAAGAAGTGGACAGAGGTAAGAAGAAGTGTTAACAGAACACAATGTCAGTGGCAGAGGGAGGAAGCAGCTCATCTAATATATTTCAGCGATCCACTTGACCTAGAAACACATGACACACACCCACACACACACAGGTGCAGAGATACCCACCAGGGACCTAATGGCCTCTGTCTGTGTGTCTCTGTGAAGCCTGACCAGCTGAACCCCTGCAGCAGCTCGTAGCGTCATGCTCCTCTACGTCTTTCTTTCTCTCAATCCCTCTCTTTCTTTCGCGGCCTGAACATCCCTTTCTTTTCCTCCGTTCCTCACCCTCGAGTCTGTCCTGCAGTCATTGTGCAAACAGACTTTTAATGTCTCCGCCTCTTGGGGTGTTTTTTTTCTCCTCCGCGGACCGAAACTGCCTCCTGATAATCCGCGCAAATGTATTTATTTATTTCTGTTTCTCCATCTTGCTCCCAGTCCATGTCGTCACCTCAATAAAAGACGCGCAGATGAATTTTCATTGTGTGGGGTCTGAACAAAACGCAGAACCATATTTGGTCTTGATCACGTCAGCCAGGGCCTGCCAAAACTTTAAAGCTTCTTACCCGACCCTGTTAACTGCAACTTAATACACTATTGTAACTGGTCAAAAATGTTATGAGCGCCTTATTTCTATTTCGGTCACTTCAACTTGAAAGACATCTTTTAAACGAACAGCTCAAGCTGCTCATGTCTTTTCACAGTGCTATATTCAATAACAGGTCAGCCGCCAAACTGGGGCTGAGCAGGAATGGATCTGGATCCCACTCTGCGTTTTTTAAGGCAATGTAAAGGCCAGGACGCGTTGCGTTATATGCACTATGCAATAGAAGGTCAACATGTATTCATCAAAAATGTCCCACTTGAAAAACATCAGCAGGAGTGACTAATTTGGATACATATACACAAAGGGTTAGACCAAGACTCAATGTGTCATTCTTCTCTGTGGAGACAACTAACAGACACAGCCAGTCGGTCTCTGTTTATTTGTAGTTTTGAAACCGGAGGAATGGTTTTCAAAGAGCCATTAGGGCCTGTAGTGCTTCCATTAATGGTCATCCAATTGGAGACTCCAGCACCAAGTTGAATGTCAGCTCTAGAGTGGCCGTCAGCTTTCACTCCAGGTTTGCTTGTCAGTCTGTTGGGCAGAGCTGTAAGACGCAGTTTGTCTTCTGAACTGGTCGATTGTGAACAGTGTTAGGAAGGTGACTTCTGAAATGTAGTAGGTTACAGAGTTACATAACGTAACTGTTTTAATTACTTCGTCAAATTCATTTGATTACTTTTCTAATAAATGTTTTAAACTGGGCAAAACGGCTAAAACGTCCTGAGAACATACATTTAAACCAGTTTGTGTTCAATCACTGTCAGACTTTTATTAAACATTCTTCAGTGTAACTTAAATTAAGATTGGCATGTTTGTTATCGTCACAAACTCTGACCACAGTACGGGAAAAATGTAACCGTAACCTCAACCTCATTTTTTAAAAACTGGTTCCTGAATGATTTCTCATTTCTCATACATGAAATGATATACATAATAAAATTACATTACAGCAGTCTATACTATCTTTTTCTCTTTTTTTCCTGTTGTTGTTTTTATATTTTTTTGGTTTCATTTGCTGTCTTCATTCTCTTTTTGTATTTTTTGAGTTTCTACTTTGCCTTTCTCACGTGTCTATCTGGCGTCTTTTCGTCTTCTCGTTTTTAACTTGCCGTTGTTTTTCCTTATGGTTTTGCTCTCTCTCTTGTCACATAACCGTTTAAGCTTCCTGTCTTTACTTTGTCTGTAAAAGCACTTTGTAAACATTTGTTTTTAAAGGTACTCTAAAAAACAAAGTCATTATTAGTCATTAATATTAGTAGTAGTTGTCTCGCATGTCTCCACACTTTGCTAGCGCTGTGCCAGTGCAGAGAGGTCCGACACCCTCCACTATCGTTGCAGAACGGAGGTAAAACGTATCTGAGTTGTTTGGCTCGTTGGTGTTGAGCACGGGATTGCTGCGACAGTGCATTTGCAGAACGGTGTCGGGAGAGAAGTTGTTTTGGTGGAACATGTGCGCATGAGGAAGTAGTATTAAACTGACTTAATCCCTACAAACGAAAAATGGCAAATAAAAACACGTGTGTCTTTATCAAAACTTGCCATTTTCAGGCTGTAGTTGCATCATGGAGGTTGTTGTTCTTTCACATAGCGAGGGGGACTTTCAAAGCGATAACACACAGATAGTGGCAGGAAGGAGAATGACAATCGTGCCACTGTGCGATGGAAATATTCACCCTTACTCCGCCAAATTACTTCCATTCAATTCAATTCAGTTTTATTTATATAGCCCAATATGACAAATCAGGAATTCACCTCAAACAGCTTTACAATCTGTACAATATGCAACACCCTCTGACCTTAGACCCTCAGTTTGAGTAAGGAAAGACTCCCTTAAAAAAACCTTTTAACGGGAAAAGGGTCAGACGAGCCAGACTAGTAGTACTAGTAGTAGTAACTAGGACTCCCCAGCACTGTCTATGAATGTATTCCATCATTTCAAACGTTTTTGCATGGATAGGAATGATCTAAGATGTTGTAACCTCATTTTTCCTTCCTCCACTAACTAAATGTGGCCTTAACTACGGTTACACAACGGCAGATGTTTATCCTCACCGGTCGGCCGTTCCAGTCAGGGACGATGAGCGCGACAGTGACGTGGCCAACAGCTGGCAGCCTCCACACTCCCCCGGTCGCTCGTTTGGCCAAAAGGAGCTGCACACATTACGGCCTTCGGTGTCTGTGTCTTGTCCCCCACCGGCCGTACGGTCGCACTGGTTTCATTGACTCCTGCATGGACAGATGAGTAAATTATTCACACTCAAGGACACGGACGCAGTCACCTGACAACGAGATAATGACAACAGAACGGTTCCCTCAGAGCCACAAGCAAGACACGGGGGAGATGTGAACCATTTTATTCACTTCTGCCAAATTAGGTTTTAACCAGATTTGGACTATTACTAGTGAATACACAGATAGTTTTTATGTGTCAGCCTTTGCATTTTGTTCGGAAGGACAAGATGCAGTTATTTCATTTAGTGTTGACTTACTGGACAAAGTGATGCTCAACATCCTAATTCAATTTTGAACCAGTTTTGATGAATCTCTTTACTTTCAAATCTGCAGATGAACTATATCCAGGTATTATTGTTCATTAGGAAAAGAGTTATTATAGTTATATTTTAGGAGTTTTAGTTTTTTAGTTTAGGAAAGCCTTGATTTATAGAAGCTACAAAGGGTATAGAAGAAAAGAATGCAAGAAGAGTGTTCAGAGCTGCTGTAGAAACATGGTGTCGGACGGCGACCTGCTCCCTCTGTAGATGTAAACGGCTCA
>JAPQRN010000027.1:6627387-6656097 GCA_037367275.1 Coranthus polyacanthus
CATATGAAGAAGACGGGAGATTGTTGTCACATGTACTACACAGCCAGTACTTGCCAGAAATTCCTGCAGCTCCTTCAGTGTTTCTGTCGGCCTCTTGGCAGCCTCCCTGACCAGTTTTCTTCTCGTCTTATCGTCAACTATCACCAACTCCTCCTCTTGATCCAAATATGGGCACTTATTTCCATAAAAGCCAACATGTCGAGCATCTTGAGGCCTGAAAACGCCAGAGCACAAACGAGTGGGTGACTTCACAGAGGTTTCACCATTATTTCTATACAGTCTTTGGGTTGGAGTCTGCATCAGGAAGGAATTGGGCCTTTGTCTTAATTATCTGTGGGTTTTTAACTTCATACCTCATAATCTGAGCTATGTATTGTAAACATGCAGTTTTATGATTGAATCCTGTAGTATCCTGCAGGTTAAGTAGTTTCAAACTGATATTTGGAGACGTTCTGAGTGAAAATAAAATAAGTCTAGCTGTCGTTCGGTGATAGTTTGGTGCTTTGAGATCACCGATGGTCCAGTACATCAAAGCAGTGATCCAAATGTGAGTCTAAGGTCCAGCTCTTATCATTGTGTATGAAACATCTATGTGTTTTATCAAAGATAAAAGGGACGTTGGATTTTTGGTACAGATAACACAATCGCTGTGGTTGGCAGTTGTGAAGGGCAGCGTCTGATGCTTCGCGCCAAGGTGAGACCAAACACCAACACATCAGGCAAATAAACACCCTTCACGCTGATAATAACATGTCTGTCCTGCTGCATGATGGCTATCTCTCAGCAGATAATGAGGCTCAGGTCCTGCACTCTTATATAATCATGTACAAAATCCATCCACCAACAACAGCACACCCCCCCCCCCCCTCTCCGGGACTGTCAGTGGTGTTGTTGTGCCCAGGGGGATCCGTAGCCTTGACTAGCTGTGATCTGATTAGAGGCTTGTTGGGGGATTTTAGGGAGGGGGTGGATGGTTAGCCACTCTGTCAGCCTTGAGGAGATAAAGTAATGCCTCCTGGACCTCCAGCCTGCTCCACACTCATGATGCAATCAGCAACCGGCCTGACAACCATCACTCACCGACAAGATGGCCAGTGTGGGTGGGAGGAGACCGACCGGGTGTTCAGGCTTAGACTGATGTGCAGTTTCAGCAAAACACAGAGGTTATAATGAAATTAGAATAAAGATACTGTGCAGCATTCTGGGGAACACCTGTCTTTGCTGTCAAACAAAGCTCAAATGAGATGGTTGATGGATGATTTCCCAGGTGCATCCTTACGGCACTGAACTGATGCTGTCTGTTTAGAAAGTAGTTCATATAATGTGACACATGACATGCGCAGTAAATATGATGAGTCATGTTCAGGAAATACCAGAGACAACTTATTTCCATTTGATACGGTCATGTCCATTGATCACAACAGTCTGGTCTTCAATAAAGACACGGAAATTTGTTGGTATTAAAATAATAATGGATCCAAAGCTACGTATTCTTGGTGTTATTCATTTTCTATTCAAAAGGAACAATGGCCATGTAGTATGTTGATGTTTGACTTGATGTACAGCCACCTAAGTTATCGCTGAATCTCTTCTTCTGTAAGCGAGATTATCTAATATACTGCAAGGAACCTTAGATGATTTTGTAAAAGACTGACCGCCTGCAAAAAAACCCCAGAAGTCCCTCATTACAGTCGGTGTTTTGCCCGTTCTGGGCTTTTTAGATAAAGGGATGTTAACTCTGGTAACGGTAATATACCTTGACGCTGGGCGCCACGTGCTACAAAGCAGAAAAAAGAAGAGGATGAAGTCCGTTCTGAGCTACTGTAGAAACGTGGCAGACTAAATCACACATAATGGACCTTTAATTGAATTATTTCGTTGTATGTCGCAAGCTACGCTGTGTGTAAAAGCTGCAGCTGTTGATCACGAAACTACTCCAAAATCTTTCTTCATAATAATGAAATCATATCTGCGGCTGTAATAAAACAGTTTCCAGAGTCAGCTGGATAAGTAATCGCAAAGCAAAGACAGTGATATTAACTGAATTCTATTTATTTATTTATTTATGAAGTGTCAGTGTCTGCAAAGGAAGCAAATGACAGCCTTGATCCTGGACTGTAAATGAAAAGTATCTGATTCACTGCCTCTCTACTTTCAACCAGCATTTGAGAATAACCAGTTTTTTTTTTTACTGCCTGTAAATATTTGTGGCGTTTCTAATGCCATTCATGAATTGAAATGGTGATGTTGCGTTTAATGAAGATGACCAAGCTGGTTCCTAGAGTCACAGACCCAGAAATACTTGATCCTGTTCGTTTGTTCCCTTCACTCGTCCCTAATGGAGCATGAAGTAAAACACACGTTCTACATACTGAGGTCTTTTACTCCAGTGAATAGAGCATTACTAACAAGTACATTCAAAATATAAGTAGCAGTAAAAGAACCAGTATATGTATTCACCACTGAACCATATAAACAAAATATATTATGATGAGTTCTCTTTATCTCGTGTGTGTTTGTGCGACATACGTGGACAGTTTTTCTCAGTTCAGGCAGACACTTACCTCAGATTTAACCATTATTACTGAATGACATACATCTGTATTTGGTGGTGACTCTGCTCTGCGACATCTGCACAAGCATGACTCATATATGGTTACATATATGGCGGAGGAGATGATTTTTATTTATTTATTTTTTTTTTTACAGATGTCCAGGTCGATGCGTGGAGTGCAGAGAAGGCCGGATGGATGAACGCAGACTCAGTGGGACAGACTGAAGTCCTGAACGACAGTAAAGGGTTTGTGACTAGATCCGACTTTCATTCCCGCCTGAACTATCGCAAAGCTCTAGTGTCTGTTTGAACTCACCAGTCGCCTTCACGAGCAAAAGACTAAGACTGTATGGGGGATCGTGTGCCTTTCCTTACGCGTTTTAAGATGAACAATTATTGCATTGTGATAAATAAAGTGAAATGTAGAAGCGCTGATGGTTTGTGGGGGTGGAGGTATTTAAAGGGTGTTGTTCCCTCTTAATGTCCTGCACATGGTGCTGAGAGCAAATGTGGTTCCTATGTGGTTCCTATTGTGCCTATAATGCAGATTAGTTATACTCGTCAACTAAAAGAAACACTACACTACATATTTGAAGTTTCTGTGATCTGTGCTTCCTTCGGTTCCTTTGTTTTTGACGAATCCTAGATATGACAAATGTATAATATAAAACAAAATCTATCATGGTAATCTTACATTTGGATAACAGACAAAAGTTTAATAGCTAAGTTGCATAAAGATAAATATTTTCTCCTCTGTTGCCATGATTCCAACTTAATGAACTCGTGTTTAAAACAGATTGGTGCCCTGAAACACACTTTTTATGTTTCTTTCAATGATCGTATCTTACTGTGAAAACACATTGAAGAGTGCTGAGCAACAGGTCAGGGACAAACACGTTCCAACTCTGTGCCACACAGCTTTCAGCTCTTTACCCTCTGCCTCGTTAAACCTCAATAAGCTCCATATCACCCACTGAATAGAACGTCAGCTCATCCATTTCTATTATCTCCCATTCCCCCGGTGACTTCAACTAAAAGTTAGACAGAATTTAAAAAAAAGAAACGGAGCACAATGCGTGTACACTTGCATAACGTTCACATTTATTTTGTTTCAAGTCCTAACACATTCTAAACATGCTTTTAACACGTAATGGATCACATTCTTCACAGGTAGTTAAAGTAACAAGAGCAGACAAGAGATTTCTGAAAAGAAAAAACAAAAATAAAAGGCGTTTCAGGTGTCTGTTCAATGGTGTGTGTAAATCTATTTCTTCCCTGAGATATATCATGGTTTTTTCTACTCTACTTCCCCCAAACGCATCTTGTGCTCCTGTACACCAGGGTTCTAACAGTACGACAGCACAAGGGTTGGACAGATATGATCGTTTGTCTGCACTGGCTGCAGAGAAACCGCAACAACCTGGGTCTTACTTTTGTTTTGCAGTTCATCTACAAAACTCAGCAATGATGAATTAAATTTAATAAAGTAACAGTACGCAAAAAAAAAAGAGAAAAGAAAAAAAAAAAGACCCAGGATGTGAATTTTGGTTTTCGTCATCATCTGGTGTCATGATGTTCTTTATCAGTAAATAAGGCTTTAAGAACAGCTTTAATCTCACACGAGTCCAACCCCAGTGATAACACGGCAATCGTGTGTTTGTGGTCGCGTGCTACAGCATCAGGGTCACACGAGGGAGTAAACGCATGTAAACACAAGGAGATGTCATTCTGACCACAGCTCCATTTTCTGATTGATAATCGATCATGAGCAGCAGCGGCAGATATGATACCAGAGCCTTTGTTAACGCTCTGTGTTACCTTGAACCGCCTTACAAAATGAACAAGAACTGTGGCGCTACAATGGAAACGACGACACAGTTCATATCCTGATGTGGGTTGTGGAGCGTACACAGCAAATAGTCATTCACAAGATCACAAGACGTATTAGGAAAACGGCAACACAGGCAAAGAACCAACCGTTTCACTGCAGCAAGAATGCATCACGTGAACACTTAATCAGTATAGTGACATTGTCATTGACATTCTTTCATCTTTGGTATTAAATTCACGATAACAGGGCAGAAGTGAAATAAAACAGATTATACTAGTTTAATAGAAATGATGCAAAAAAAAAAAAAGAGAAAAAAAAAAGGGGAGCAAGAGGATCCCTTAAATGAGAGATTAGGAGTCTAACATACTTAAATGTGGAGAGAAGAAAAAGTCTGAGGTAGATTATGATGCAAAAAAAAGAAGAAAATCAGATAACAGACAAAATAACATTGGTGCAATGAAACCAATAAATAAGACAAAAAAAATCACCTATTTGAAAGTAAGCAACATGATGACAAATAAAGAGGTAGTTTCAGTACAGAAATTGCAAATGACATATCCCTTGTCTGCAAAAAATACAAATACAGAAAATAAAAAAAGAACACTTTCTCCAGCACATGTGTATCAAAACATGACAGGAAGTCATAGAAGTGGCAGTAAGGTAGCGGTGGTTATATGGTTGATTAGCAGAGAGCCCAAATGGTATTATTTGCTGCTAAGGGTCCCTACTTTAAAGGAAAAATCCCCCCTTCAGATCCTCTTCCACTGTCAGATCTCAGTGTTCTGTGATGTTCAGTGCATTCCTGGAGCTACTTTGATACTTTGTTGGTGGCCACCCTGAACCATCTACAGTTAGCGGTATCTTACTCTCGCTTTGGCTCTACGGAAAGGTGGGGGTTGTCAAACATCAGTGCAAACTGGCAGCAATAGGAAAAGCGCTCACCTTTAAATTCTGATACCAAAACCTGACAGCTGTTTTACATTCATTCAAAAGTTCTGCTACGAAACACCACTGTGTTTCTTAGAAACGGTAGAGTTTTAGGGGGATTTTTCCTTTAAAAAAAAAAAAAAGAAAAAAAAAAAGATACATCACATCAATTAGACGTTTGTTACATAAAAGTACCTATCCCTGAGATTATGTGGTTTAAAGGGTCAGTTCAGCTAAATTATCTTCTCACTTATTTTTGGCCATTCAAATGTTTTGTCATGACTGTCTTTAAGATTCCATCTTCCGCCGACGAATGTCAGTGAAAAAGTATTTTTTTTAATTTACAGCAACATATCTTTCCAAGAGAAATGTGCCCATAGCACGCGGTGAACTGAGGTACTACTTTTTTAGCAAAAAACCAGTCCAATAACAAGTCACGGCAAGGTTTATGGAAAGTTTCATGGACATTTTTTTTTTCCCGGAAAGACAAATTGATGTTGAATTTTTGAAACAGTTTTTCATTATAAAAACACCACTAACTTAATTCAATCGGGCTGAGGAAAAAAGAGACAAACATCTCAAAACCTACGCATAAAAAGTCAAAAGTGTTTTCGTGGTGAGATGCCAATAGATGTAAGAAAATAAATTTGGTAAAATGACTCTTTAGTCTAGTGATGAATGATGCACTTTTTTGCACAATATTCTCTAAATTAAATTGTCAGTGGAGTATAATTTCCAACACATAAAATGATTCCTGTGATACAATAAAGGCTTCAAGATGCCAGTACTGTATTGTCCTTATAAAATGTGTCTGGCATTGCATGAATAAAACTTTCTTCATAAACCACTGTGAAAAAGAGAATGAGTTTTTAAAAATCATGTTAAAAAAAAAAAGAATTAGAAAATGATAGGGGTTGCCTTCACTCCAAGTAAAAAAAAAAAAAAAGACAATGAATATGTGAAAAACAACAAAAACCCAAAAAACATTCACAATAACTACAAAGGTACATGAAAATGCATAAAAATTAAAGATGAAAAGAGGCTAACCGAAACATTGTAAAGAGGAACACTGCTTTTAACTGGTGGTGTTTGTTAAGGCTGCACACGGAGAGCGAGAGGAGTCGCAGCATCGGTACGAGACGCTGACGCCTCTCGCTTCATCCATTACAATTTACAGTGTGAAAAATCAGTCCTGCATGTCTCACCTTTAAACTACGTCCACTTTCACTGAATGAGGGGGGTGGAGAACCTCAGTGGAAAAATAAAGTGGAAAAAAAAACACTTTTCTACAGAGGACCTACAATGTCCTGGAAACTACATCTACTACTACTACAAGTACATCAGCGTGGTCGCTGAGGAACTTCTGAATGCAATACATAACACTCACTTTACCCTGTTTAGATCCAGGTCGGCAGGGACCTGAGAGAGAGGAGCACACTGGGTGGGCAGTGGCCGAGGTCAAGGGTCAAGGTCTCTGAACCTCAC
The DNA here is from genome assembly GCA_037367275.1 of Coranthus polyacanthus. Taxonomy (NCBI): domain Eukaryota; kingdom Metazoa; phylum Chordata; class Actinopteri; order Kurtiformes; family Apogonidae; genus Coranthus; species Coranthus polyacanthus. Next base: position 6,634,185 of record JAPQRN010000027.1, read on the forward strand.
CGTCGTGTGCAAAAAAGAGAGTCATTGCGAGGACTGCATTTTGTCTGCATTTCAAACTGTTCCACTAACGTTATGAAATGGCTTTGGGAATCAAAGAGGACACTTCAAGTGGTCTGAAATGATCATCTCATACTTACAAAATAAAGCCCATTTTCTATGGCTTTTTAAACAATGTGCATATCTGTCACAGAAGGTAAGCAAGCCGGGGGTAAGTCACCTAAATTCTGTAAACCAAGACCGAGTTCGCTGCGACATGGCCCTGAATCTGTTCCAGTACAAAAACTGGTTAAAGTGATAATCCGGAAGCCTCTGGTTTGAAGGTACAGAAATGCAGCGAGTTCATAGATAGAAAGACACGTTTTCTTTAGTTGATAGAGGTCCTTGGATCACCTTGACCCACTCAAAACCTGAGATCCTGACCTGAACCGAGTCTCCGTCTCCCACACTTTCTAGTATCTCTTTGGTTCGACTAAGGTCACATTTCAAAAGCAACAAGCTTTGGATCTGTGCAAAATTTTGACTGGACCTGAAAAACCCTAAGAAGCGACATGCTGCTACTTTGGTCAGCCAATCAGAAAACAGCAAATGAGTTAGTCATCGGGTAAGAGACATTATGTTCCTCCAAAACTGGTATGAACTGCCCTAATGAACTTTGGTGTTGGTTTTTAGTCTTTTGTGTGTCTAAATGTTTAAAAGCTAGTTGCAAGTTCTTTACACCAGCTTTAAATAAACAGTGAATGCCAACAGTGAATAATGAACAGCAGTGGAAGCTGAAATGTTCACCACTTTTTACTTGGTTCAGGTTTGGCTTTTTGAGGACCCGTCTAGAATCACAGTCAGTCAGGGTTATGTTTTGTCAAAGCCAAAATACCTCTCGATGTTTTCTGGTTTCTTCTAAGCATTCTGAAGAACAAAATTACACGGATTATCACTTTAACCAGACATAGCCAGCATTGTGGACCTTATATGACCATATATACCAGGTTCCTGGCACTAAAGGCAGCAGCAACAGTGGGAAAAACAAAGACCAGGAATCATGTCTGCTCTATGCATATATATATATATACAAATATATATGTATATATATATATACATATATACATATGATACATATATACGTATATATGTATATATATGTGCACAAGAGTGTGTGCATGTTTAGCAGCATTTAGAATGAAATCCGGCAACATACTCATCTGCTCAGCAGAGGGTATACCCTCTGACACAGATTGATTCATTTCTTATCCTGATCCTTCATTGATAAGAAATCTTTTTGTTGAGCTATCAGCTCCCAACCCGTCAATAGGTGTTGGAAAAGCATTGCATAACACTTTGGTCAAAAAAAAAAAAGACAAAAAAATAAAACTAAACCTAGCTATCCTCCCTTCCCCTGCAATAAAGCCTTACATCTCCAGTCTATGATTGTAAAAATACCCGTATGCTCCTTTTTTCAATGAAGATCCCACAGATCCAGCTGTCACCTTAACTCATGGAATGTTAAATTGACAAGACCGCCTCTCATAAGCAGGACATCTGAGAGTCCATGCAGATGAAGCAGCAAAAATTTGCTAATTCATTTGCAATTTCATTGTAACAAAACACGGTTTTCAAATCTTTGATTTACGCAGCTCCTTTCAACATTCAGTCATTCAGTGATTGAGGTGCCAAAGCATCCACAGGGATTTGGTTTTAGACTGGGCAACTCTTCATTTAACAGCAAGAAAAGGTACCTGAAAATAGCAACAACATCTTCCTGAGGTAGTCTCAAAACACTCGTCACATGTGTCTATCCGCCTCCCGTCTGAATAAAATAAACTCTTTTTAAGTCTAGCTCTAACAATGGCAACACTGACACATTGAGCAAACTGGATACACACTTGTAAACTCCAAAGACCAATGCATCTACGAGCATTTGTTTTGTACAGAAGCATGTGCACAGTGTAAATCAGCATACATTCAGCTCTGTCGTGTAATAAATATATAAAGAAAAAAGTTACAAAAAAACAAACTAGCTGCTTGTCACATTCACAAGAGGGGAGACCAGTCCCTCGACTCGCGCGGTCGGGGGGGCGTCTAGTTTGCGGAGGCGGTGGTCACACAGGGCGACGGGCCGATCCTGTAGCTGGTCAGGCTGGATTTGCAGGAGTGCAAGACTGCTTTGAACAAGAGGGGGAGCTGCTCCAGAGGGATATTCACTAGCTTTCCTGCAAATCAACACAACATAGCATTAGCTTAGCCTTGATGCATGTGGACACAGACACAATCCACACCTGTTGATCCACACATTGTTATTTTGTCAAAATGTAAGTCTTGACTTAAGCATTTCCAGGTATACTTTTCTCAAGTTTCTCAAAGTCAAATTCCATTCACTTGCTGATGTAACAGCGCAGAACTGGAAAGCCTTTTACCAGCTTGTACTTTGAAATATTTCCATTCAGTTCAGTAAAACAAATAACTGCATTTGAAGGTCACGTATTGACAACTGCAGATGTCTGATTTGAAAGAGGTTGTGAGAAGAATCCCGCTCATTACAAAACCCTTCCTGTCCCATGTCACAGGGTGACGTTTGAGTTCTAAAGCCTGATTTTTGAGGTGTAGCCAAAATACATATAGGTATGTAAAGTCGCATGAGGCATCTTTAGTTTTCAACAATTAGTTGAACAACCAACAGTGAAGCCAAGTATCTGCTGTTTATCCACCTGCAACAACAACCATCATGTTAACTGTGCTAGAAGAATCACAATGTGTCACGATGTTAGTTATACAAATGTTATTGTGAGATTAATGTATTTACCGTAGAACAGCAGAGACAAACCATGAGCTTGTAGTGCATCATTCATGAAAATGCAGCTAAATCAGACCTTTAGCTGCATTAATAAACCTTTTATATGGAGGCAGCGTCGCACAGACAGACCTTCACTGCCAGAACTCCGTAAGCTTTTCTCAAACGTTGTTTTTGTTTTTGCTTTCACTTCTCTTTAAGCTTTATTCAAAGCTGGCACTTACAGAATAACCCTCCAGCTGGTAGGGAGCATTATCTCATTTCGTATTCTGATTGGTTTGAGACTCGTAGCAGCAGATGCCCTGTGAGTCAGCTGTCGGTGGACGTGTCTCACAGTGAGATTCCAACATGTTTCTCTAAAAATGGTTAATGCACAGTACCTCACATCCCACACAGCTCAAAGTCACAGTGTGTAGGGGGCTTAAGCTGTAAACAGATAAAAACCTTCTGAAAAACCACAGACGCTACTCTGACTGACACAAATATACATTTCTGTTCATCAACATCTAGAGGAGGCAGTGTTCATTACACCATGAGAGAGTTTAATCGACCTAAAACATTTGGACATTGTTCTTTTCTTCAAGGCCTTACCTGAGATGCAGCGGATCTCTGGCAGACACATCATGATCTCAGGGAAGCGTTTGGGCTGGTGTGGGTACTTGTACTCAGTGTAGTCCTGACACACATACCAGTAGCGCTTGTTCAGCTGCTCGAGCTGGGAGATGTTGGACAATCCTCTGATATCTGCAAAGGGACGTAAGGCAGGAAACATTAATGGGGAAAGAGGATAAGAATAAAAGAGCGTGATTTCAGTATTTGTTGGCGTTTTGGTCCTACCTTGATTGAGGAAGTTGATGGCTTTCATACAGGCATATTCCTCATTACTGATCTTCAACTGGTGGAATTTGCGGAACAGATATATCAGTCTCTCCATCACCTCCATGCCGTCCTCGCTGAAGCTGAAGAAGCACACAAAAGAAGGGTTAATAACTATTTGGACTGCATTTCTGCTACATATGTGCACCTTTCATGCTATAGCATATAGGCAAAATCGGGAAAAATCCGTACAATTTAAAGCTTTATTAACCAAACAACTGAGTTTCAGTAGGTTTACCCTCCACAACTTCATGAGAATCCACAAGATATAATGGAGCATGTAAAGAGAAAAAAGCTAAATCCCCAAAGCCATTATCTTAAGTTTCTACGCTTCGATGAACAAGGCAAAAATGAGGGAGGGAATATGTCAGAACCACTGAATGTGCTTAAGAAACATCTTGCTGATCACACAGCTTTTTGAAAGGAGTTGTTAGAAAGTTTAATTCCCCTCATCAACCCTCAATTTCCTTCACAGCTCTAATCTTTCTCACAGTGGAACATCACTGACGCTGCCGCTGTAAATCAGGTCGTCACTCCTAAAATCCCCAAATTGACCAAAGCAACACAACAGCACCGTATATTAGCGGAACGTGTGTCATAAGGTCAGATAATTCCAGTCTGATTTACACAGGAACAAACCCCTACACAGGCTCCTCTACTTAGCGTGGGACATGCGTGTATTTTACATGCCAGACGGTGCTAGCCACAGCTCTGTCCTGAGGAGTCCTCCCGTTCACGGACCACTTCGCTGGCCCTCATCCAACCATAATACTTCCCCTGCTGTGTAGTAAAAAGCATCAAACTCTTTTGGAGATACCGAGCTCATCCAGTGGAACATCTAGCCTTTGTAGATGATTGTTGTGGCAGCGTAGAACATTTATCCACCTTTTTTGTCTTTGTGAAATATTGAGTTGGCGAGGCTCCAGTGGCTAAATCTAAAGTTTAATATCTTATGAATGTTAATGGTGCGCTCGCCTCCAACAAAAGACAAGTAGGAGGCAATAAGAGTGAACTATTACCCAACACGTATCGCCTATAAATGCGGGTCATTTCATCAGCCATTTCCTCTGATAAGTAAATACAGAAGTCAAGTATGCTAATAGCTAACTCACTGTTAATGTCGTCAATGCTGATGGAAAAGTACAACTATGATGTATTTTCACCTAATTCATTATGTTTTTGTCTTAATGTGGTAAAAATTTGACTTTTTAGTTGCTAAATGCTCCATTACCTTCACCAGCTAATGGTTAATTTGGTCTTACAGTCATTAATGCTGGGCAGTTAGCATACAGTGACCTGGTGTTAGCTTTTCCGCCAAAAAACAAAAACAGCAAAAACAAATTGAGGAAGGCTAAACCAAAAAACGTAGCTGCTGTAAAACTAAAACAATGGTTCAAAAGAGCCTGAAACACTCTGCAGCAAAGGGAACTGCAGCAAAGTCACATTTTGCTAAATTATTTTGAAAAAAAATTGACAAATTGAATTTATTTCTAGCTAAGTCACACTTTAAATGCTTTGCTATACAAGTTAAAAACTACTCATAGAAGGTTTTAGTGGATATTTGTGGATTGGTGTGTTTGTTTCTCACTTTCAAACGATAATTAAAACTATATTGTACAGTTATTAGTCATTATTCTTATCCATTTAAAAACCTAATAGAGAGGCAAAGTCCCGCCCCTGTGGCACAACCAGAAGGGGCGGGACTTCACCTCACTATATATTTTATATTATTAATATTAATAAACCTGGACCACTCACCCCTGCAGCTCATCATCAGAAGGCGTGTACTTGGCAGTGACGTCAGCCAGGTCGCCGAAGATCTGGGCGCTGTAGATGGTGAGGCAGGAGAGCAAGATGAGCTCCTGCCAGGTGGAGCTGAGCAGGCAGGTGTAGTCCTCTATGGAGAGCTCGCAGAAGAACGGCAGCTTCTTGATCCACGAGATCTGGCGGAAGAGCAGCTCGTCTGCGAGGCGACACAGCAGGGCAAACAGCTCCACCTGTGTCACTTTATACCTAGAATAAACAAATGTGTAAAGTTTTTAAAAAAATTTTAACCAAATCTGATGTATATTCCACCTACAATAATGTTTACGGTAGTGACAGGCAGAGGAGGTGTGAGACTCAAAGGGTGTGAAACACAAAACCAGCAGTCAGAATAACACAACAGAACATAATTTCATCTTGATTTTATCTTACAAAGTGAGTTTTCAAACCTTATGTTACATTCATGTCATTTTATCTCTGCTTTTATCTTCATTCTATGCCTGTGTCATGTGAAGCACTTGGTGCATGTAAAGCCTTTTTATAAAGCACTTTGAGCTGCTTTTCTTGTATGAAAGGTGCTAGAAATTAGAAAATTAGAAATTAGCAGAATAAAATACTTAAGAGGCTGGAAGCAAGCTACATATTTGTGAAAGAAACTACATTTCTACCAAGTTCAAGATTTATGTTTTGTGTCTTTAAGTTGTGTCTTAACGTACCCATCTTCTATGAGCATAGGGGTGGCCAGGGGTGCAAGGTCTTCAGCAGCCACCAGCTGCAGCACCAGTGGGTGGGACTGTGGGTAGATGCTGCGGGGCTGAGGGGCCAGCAGGCCAGACTGGGCGGCATAGCTGAACAGGTGAGGCAGGAGCTGATAGTGTGTGGACATGGAGGTGTTGATGTATTGGTCCCTGAGGGCGGCGGTGTAGCCGTTCATTTCCACAGAGCGACTGGAAGCAAACAGAGAGGTCGAAGGTTACAGGACATGCACACAGGGGAGGTGTTTTATACCTGCTTGCAAAAAAAAAAAACTGAAAAATATTAATATTATAGAAGCTGTATGGTACGTATGCTCTGGGCAGAGAAAAGGATAAAAGACAGCCCAAGTCTAAAGAAAAGCACAGGGATGTTCTGAAGGAAGCTTGGTATAATAAACCACAAGATTATTAGAGAACACTTCCAGACAGTCGATCCAAGAGAGTTCAACATGTACCAGTCCAAACGGAGGTCACACTAAATACTGACGTTTACCTGTAGGAGACACTTAGTTCAGATTTTTTTGAGTGTGTTTTAATTCTGCGCACATTTTTCCTCCATTTTCTTGTTGTATCTTAATTAAGAGACTGAGAAATAAATACGAAAATCAAATTAAAATCCTGCAAAGAACAAAACAAAAGGTGGAAGACTTTTGCACAGTACTTTATATGTGTGTATCTATATACTGTATAGTTTTACATTTGTAGAATACCAGAGCCTCACTGATTCACTGACTTTAAACTTGAACTGAACTGAACTAATAACCTTTATCTCCTGAAGAGTAGTGGAGCTTTGTTCTCTTTTTATATTAAAACATCTATCTTGCTGAGTTTTTTTTTACGAAACTTGTAGACAAAACTGTAGCTCATTTTGCACCTGACGTCGCATACCAGTGCCTCTGCTGCACAGGCATTCTGTTATTGTTGTTCATTTCTGTTGAGATTTAATCTTATAAAACAACTATTTCTCTGAATAGCTATCAGGTTGTGTGGCTGCTGAGATAAACCCCATGTTTACACAAATTGAGACTAAAATAAATGCCGTCATGTGAGAACCTAGACAATATTTGTCCTTCGTGAGGGCAGATAGACAATGAGCTTGTCTCCATAGCAAGAACAGCAGATAATGCAGCGAGATCTTTGTATTTGCTATCATCTCTGAGCCTGAAGAGCAGCTTATTCAGGCATTTTTGAATGCCTGATGACTACCTTAAGTAAAGTACGGGTTAGATGGGAACGAGGTGTTAGACTGTCAGGGCCGGTTCATTATCTCAATGATGAGGCGAGTGCTGGCACTGTGCCGCTGAGTGGATGAGATGAACAACTCACTTGGATGACAGAGTGGAGGCGGGTGACGGCTGGTTGCCCTCTGAAGCTCCATTGCTGGGAGAGCTATGGTCACTGTCGCCATTGTTGCCCCAGGTGTGGTCCGGGGCATCCTCCTTGAACTCCTGCCCCGACATGATTCGCTCAATCTCCTCCTCTGTGATCTAAAACACACACACACAGTATTACAGGTGGGCCTTTTTTTTCGGAGTTTACACCCCCTCCTCCTCCTGACCGAACGCTGTGTGTCTCCATTCAATTGATTAGCAATGACTAACGCAGCGCTGCTTTCACGCTAAATGGTGAGGAGCAAGGACACAGTCATACAATGAAACAGTCATAGACAAAGAAAGCAAGCAGGCAAACAGGTATGTGTGTGTATGTAATTGGATGACACACGCAGACAAAAATAAAATTTTAGAATCCTTGCAGGTCCGAGCAGGGAGAAAACACAGACAAAGGGTATTTTGAAAGGCATTAGTATGCCAGAAAATGTGGTGGCTTGTATCTGGGGCTGAGGTCAATACACTTTCATTTCTATCAATTCAGCACACACCCTGAAACAGGAATTTATTGCATATTAATGACAGAAAGGTCCTTCTATTATTAGGGTTTAGAAATAAAGCAGACTATAATTGAAGCAGGGCATTTGTGTTTTTTGACTTGCTGAATTGAGTTGGAATGAATTGACCACATCCATCCTCTGAATGGCAGCCCAGTGGTACTTAGCCTCATGTCACATTTTTTCCTGACCATTTGTTTAACAGGCAGTGTAAAAAAACGAAGCCAGTGCTGAAAAGGGAATAATGAGCGGCTACATGATTATACTGGTGATATAACAAGGTCAGGGCTCACTCTCATTACATGTTTCACGTGTATCCCTACACAGAAATCATTAGCATTACAGCACTCAGCTCGCTGTCATTTAAGTCAATGGTTTGTGCTGTGAATGCATTCACAGCAAGCAAGCTAACTCTGGGCCTGAGCCAACAGTGTGTATAGAATGACTCTATGCTGGGAGAGGGTCAGAGAATGTCACAAAAACAACATTTCTGTTGGCTATTGAATAGAAATTCAGTGATTTACCTGAACAGGCCCGATGCTTTTGTTCCTCCCTCCTGGCATGCCATCCTCCCTGATTGCTGAATGACACAAGCAGAGCGATATTTTAGAAAAGAACAGAATTCTACATCTTCATTTATTCATGTAAGACATTAACAAAACATGATCCATGATCCCTTGTTGCATCAGTATCGTAGCTCTACCTAGTGGCTGAAAAACCCCACAGCCATGTGAACATTTAGAATCACATGGAGATTTCTCTATCTCTAGCTTTTCCTGTTTTTGTTGGCAGTCAGGTGTGTTCTTTTTCTGTACTCTGAAGTGAACTTCTGGAGAAAGATTTGTTACATTTTGGGAGTTAAGTAAATTTATTTCACATGTCAAGGCAGGCTGGTTGTATTTGGAGAATAAATCACATAAAATGAGGCCATCAGGGTGGAAGGGGCACTGACGGATCACTTTTAGTGTTTATCCACTAGGGGGCAGTGAACACCTTTGGAATTGCACAGAATTTCTTGTGATGCAAAGGACAAATTGCAGCTCTAGTCTGCTTAACTTACTGTATGTGTGCCACTAAACACTACACAGATGCTGACAGTACAAACATGTATTAGTACATAAAGTGATTTTATAAAAAAGGTATTTTCGTTTTTTCAGACTAAAACTTGCAAACAAAGGACAGCTATCTCTTGGGATGAAAAGGGGACTCTACCTTTGCGGTTCATCCCCATTTGCAGACACTTGAGTAGGCGGCAGTACTGGCAGCGGTTGCGCTGCTTGCGAGACATCTCGCAGTTCTTGTCCCGGCTGCAGCGGTACACCCGCTTGTTGCAGATGCTGCGCTTGAAGAAGCCCTTGCAGCCCTCGCAGGAGATGATGCCATAGTGCAGGCCTGTGGCGCGATCTCCACAGATAAGGCAAGTACGCTGGTCAGTTGGATCATCTGCAGAGGCATAAACAGAAGGCAAAGAGAAGAGACAGGGATTTAGAATGATTTCCACCCACTTCTTCATCCACACCGTGACAAAAAATATATAAATAGTGGGTGCAAAAACCTTGCTGAAGGCACAAGTTTTTAATTGAGATCATGGGGGCGGTTAGGGCTTAAGCGCTAGCCAGGCTCTGGCTAATCCAATGGATTCTTAAGCTCCAACTCTCATTTTGTGAAAGTGGAGGTGTAACAGGCAGTAGGACGCAGAGTGGAGACGTCTTGTGTATGTTTTATTCAGCAGCTCTGATGGGAGGAGGCAGCGAGCTGAAATGATTTGTTTACAGTCTCACCTTTCAGCCGTATCACATGAACAGCCCTTTTACACAAATGCCTATTACTCAGCTCACTTTACCACAACTCTGTGCCATCAAGTATCATGAGTTACATTATTAAAATACTTATTCATCAAAAAAAATCTTCGATTTGATGGATCCAACTCAATCTACTGCTCTGAATTTGAGGCTCGCTTTGCACAGATGATTCAGCTCTTTCAGTCATTAACCTTCACCTTGTTTCCAAAAAAAGTGCACTCTTTTTGCTGATCACTCCAAACTGTGAAAAGTTGTTAAGACAGAAATAAGTGAGGATGGTAATTTGGAACACATGTGAGGGGGTATTTAGGGGCTCGGGGTAAGAAGGAGGGGGCTCACAGCGAGGAAGTAGCGCAGAACAGGATGCCCTGAACATTAAAAATCGTAGTTGAAATTACAGTGATGTGGGTTTATGAGGCAGGCTGTGCTGGCAGTGCTCTGACCATGAAAGAACGAGACATTAAAACTGCACAAACGGACCCGTGTGTTCGACTGGAAATGACAGATGGTTGTATCGCAGAACATATGAGACAGAGCTGGGAGAGGATCAAAGAGAGATGAATCCTACTGGGGACCTTCCTTGTGAAGCTACTTTACTAATCATGAAGGTGCTCTCAAACTGTTAAGACAGCAATCTGAGAAAGCTGTTGAAAATCTTCTCTTAATCCCCCATCTACCTCCAGGCCACATAATGCACATAATCAAACCGAACGAGGAAGCTGAGAATTAAGTCGGAGCGCATATTCTTCGCTGTCCACACTGTTAAGCTTTAGCACACACATACACTCGCATTCAGAAAGAATCCTCTCCACACCACCCCCACTCCCACTCCCACTCCCACCCCCGTCCTCGCAGCCAGATGGGCTGGACTCCAGTGGCTACAGAGAATAGACTCGTTTCTGCAAAGCCTGGCTCCAGCAGGAATGTGGCCTGTTGCTGATCTGTATCACGGTTTGACTGGGATCAAACATATCAGGACCACAGTGGAGTAACACTGATACAACCTGCCGATGTGTCTGAAATGACGGACGCTTCCTTTGACGAATGAAGATCGACGCAAAAAAGGTGCGGCAGCCGAAGAGCGGCTTTAGGAGAGTTTAGCGCTGGCCTGGATTCTGCTGTGTACAAATACCGGGTCCGTTTCTGTTTTTATGACAATACGGCAGCTGCACAAGATCATTTTACTTATGTTAATGGAGTTTTATTCACAAACAATTAAAATACACCAGACATAAAGGAGGTATGTCAAATGAGATACCCCGATAAGCTATGAAGAGCTTGAAAACAGAGGCCAAGGCACTAAGTAGAAAATGTTTGAAATATAACAAGTAATATGTGATCTAGAGTTGAAAAAACAATGCATGTATAGTATAGATATAGATCTAAGACTAACAAAAGACACTAAACCAAACGCACAAGCATAACGTCACGTAAACTAAACCCTAAATTACTAAACGTCCCCAAGACATTTATTCAATCAGTTTAAACATTGGTTAAATAAGTAAAATACAATCAATAGAGATATCACGGTGAATGGAAATAACGGTACAATTCAAAAATCCAGCCTTTAGAGAATTTTAACATATTTTAACATATTTTATTTGAAACTGCTGCCTTAACCTCTTTTCAAAAACCATGACCCTCACGAGGCATCGCAAGGTAAATATTATTTGATTCACCAAATGGGAGAGCAAAACAGTCAGATTTCTGTGACAAAAATGTCTTTTTGTACCTTTGATTTTTAATTGGGTATAATTTGACCTCTTTTGAGCTTTGAATATAATGGAAATAAATCAATAAATTGGACCGGTAACGCAGTTCTTTTAATAAGGGGTCAGATGCTAAATTTCACCCACCCATAAACCATAAGCCAAAAATCTCTTTTCAAGTAAACACTTCCAATGATGCAGCTTCTTAAATGTGATGATTTTCTTTCTCATATCTAAATTAAGTATCCTGAGGTTTTGGACTGATGGTTAAATAAATTAAATGTCAGGATTAATTGAATTCATTACTGACAGTGAAGACATTGCATATAAAGTACTCCTCATCCTGCTCAACAGCAATCATCAACCATCTTCTTCACTTTTCAACATTACCCTCTTTGTTGCTTCAGATGAGCTAGCTAACACTCAATACAGAGCTTAAATTATCAAACTTCCTGTTGCATAGCAACGAGCGTTACGTAAGCCTCCTTGTGGAGTTTCAGCGCCCCGTTCTTGTGTTGCTGAGGACACTCACGGCAGAGCTTCGTGTTTTTCTGTGCGAGTGGGAGATAAAAGCCTCCTGCAGGTATCTGAAAGAGCTTGCAGGACCAACGGCTGATAAAAAGAGCTGAAAGTAAAGAAGTAGTAGTAAAAGAGCTGAGTAAAGAGCTGAAATGTTCTATTAAAGCGAGTCATTCCAACGTATACGTCTGCTTTCATTAAGAGCTTGCACATGTGTAGCATCAACGAGAGAATGAAGTAGACATAAGAGGTCTGAAGCTGATGTCCGGCAGGTTAATGCTGCCTGCAGAGCCGGGAGATTAACCTGGACCTCTGATTAATGTAAGACTCTTGTATAATGCAACAAACTGCTCTACACACAGGCAGGACCTTTGCCCTCCCGTGGGATTCTGTGGCTGGGAAGCCAATCACAGACAAGCAGGTTTCCTGTACACCAAGGCATCAGCTCTATCTGGGGTTCATCTGTGTGTCGGTGTTTTTTTCAAACTTGTTCTAAAGGAGGGTTAAAAGCATGTAAGTAATGCCATACTGACCGGAATCAGGAAAGCTTTGGTCACATTATGGAACTCTATGGAACTAACTTGTCATTTTAGTTATCGCTATCATCATTCATTCATTTTATGCAGTTGTCACACATAATCCAATAAGTATTAAAGAGCATAAACCCTATTAACAAAGCCAACAGTCTTTGTACTAAGTAGTGACTGAACAGGCTCAAGCAGAAGCAAAATGCCTGCCATTCTTATCAATTTAAGCTATCCTCAAGAAAATAAGAAAAAGACAAGAAAATCACTCATACTTGTAACCCTCAAAAATATCTTTGTAAACCTTTCTTTGGAAGACCAAAGGCAAAGTACACAAAAAATCTAATAGACATTGTTCAATAATTTAGCCCTAACAACAGGCATACATCTCCGTCTAATCCCTTTTTTTAACTTTGTGTACGATGGACTAAAAAAAAAAAAAACAGTATTGAAAAAGGCTTCTGTAAAACTACTACTATTAATCCTGCTTAAGAATAGTGAGATAAATATGACATTTGAGCAGCTTTCGTGGTAACTGTGCCTTAAAGTTAAAGCTCAAAAACCATCTCCGTCAACTAACAGATCTACACTGCACTTCCTTCCACAACGAGCTGGAGACCATGCTCGCTCGTTCAGAAGTCCTGCCCTCTTGACCCAAAAGTTGATTATCTGCATGGCTGGAGCACTCCACGGCGATCAGATGGTACATATTCCTTTGTGTTCTCCCAAATGAATCGGACTCTTTTTACAGAATGGGATCATTTCACACGCAGAGTGTAAATGTTGAACCTGTTGAAGGGAGCAGACGAAGCAGCTGAATGATTCTGTTTGCCTCACGGGACACGGCTGCAGGAAACCTGATATTGCGACTGTTGTCGGTGGTTGACCTAGTCACCCATTACTGATTAAAAGGCGCGATGTTTTGACAATAAACAGACCATAGTAACATAATCTTTAATATTCAAATAAGCAGGATTAAGCTTTTGTGTGTGTATATAGTTTAAAGGGCCAGCTCATCAGAGGCATGTGACTGAGCTGAGAGCTAAGCCTCCCAGAGAGAGGGGGGTTTTCATAGCAGACTGCAGGGTTCATGTACTAAAGGTAATTAGAAGGGAGGGGGTGCACATGGCATAAAGCCTTTCGCAGATAATGAATGGTGAATAGAGGACTTCTAAAGCCCAAAGACAGATTACCATTTAAATGGTGTGAGGTTTAAATTTGCTGCAGGGGCAGCCATACTGTACAGAGACAATGGGCCGTCACACGGTGAGCCCAGCTCGGGATTAGAATTTAACTATTTTGGTGATTAACTCTGTACGGCACAGAGGTTAAGTCGACTCCGCCAGCCAGAGAAATATCCGTGCTCCCGCTGACTCGGTTTAAAAATCTGGTCAAGAGTTTGCATTATCAGGTAGCACGCAGATTGTTGATAAACCAATAAAATGTTGTAAATTATTGGTAAAATATCCATCACAGTTTTCTCAAAGCAATCACCAAAAAGTCAAGTATCTTTATGAAATTCATTTTAAGTGCCGAGCTCCTTTGCGAGTTTGTTTTTCCATATTAAGAGTAATAATGTAAAAGAAACCAATGGGATTTTTTCAAGAATGTTTTGTTCCGAAGGTTTTCTCACGACTAAAGTTATTTAGATACTTTGGAGATGGATGCTTTCCTTGAATATAAAGTGTATATTCTTTTTTATTTCCGTTTCTTGCACGTGCTAGCTCTTACTGAACTTCAGGCTGGGTGACACGGAGCATGTAGTTTTCTCAAGTGTGAGTTGAGGGGCAGTTCAGCGCAGACTGAGCTCAAGTCTGAATAAAGAGCTTTTCAACTGCTAAGCTCCAGAATAAAGCAGAGCGATGCCTCCATGAAGCCTAAGAAGAAAAACCCAACAAACCCTGCACTTTCCAAAGTACAATCTCAGGTGAAAACTGCGTTGCACTCAGTAGCCGTAGAAGTGATGAGACTGCAAGTGGAGCTCAGCACGAGGAACCCTGGCAGCATAAAGCACGTGGAAGATCAAATAAATGACAGTATGGATCCACACCTCCACCGCGGGCCATTTGTCAGCCCATGTGCCCATTCAGAAACAACATTAAAACCATATATTTCTCTGGCCACCCTATGTGAAATGCCTGACTTCCTTCAGCGAGGAAAAAAAAACAATAGCTATTAGTTGCCTTCAGTCAGGCTTATTTGCCAAATCTATCACCCTGTCTTTCAAGTGCATGGCCACCATATAAACAGGCTGATTCACACCTTCACACACTTGATCTCAGCATGTCACGGCCTATCACTCCTCCTCCTCCATGTAGATGACAGTTAAATATTCATGACATTTACCACAGGATTTTACTTTGCAAAGGTGCAATCTAACGTGTCTGCAACACGTCTGACCCTCTGTCTGTTTAGGTCCTGGGAAAATTTCTAACATGTCACGGAACTTTGCTGACATGACTTAAGACTGAGTATAACACAGACAGAACACTTCCAAGTTAACCGTGTGACATGTAGGAAATATAAACTAACTTTAAAGAGACACCGCTACGATTAAATGACTTCCGCTGTGCATTTACAATAGACACACAATGAAGGCAATGGAGTCACTGAAGTACTGAAAAAAATTATCTGGTTTTGGAGAAGCCATATAGTCGGTTTATCTGATGGGAACAGTAGTAAACACAGATGAACTGAAAACAGCTGTCCAATGCATGTTTAACAGAGTTTACAGCAAATGCTAATTTGGAACACCTATTGTTAGAGAAGACTAAAAAGTTAAAACAGCGAGGTAAGAAAACAAACTGCAAAACAACATAAAACTACATGAAAATGAGCGCAGCAAGATTCAAAAACATACACGTTTATATGCATTCATGTATAAAAAAACTAACATGAGAATAGGTAATTTGCTGGATTGGCCAGGATTTGGTGGCTCTCTTTAAAGTGGTGAAGTCTGCAGCAAATTACACGGTGGGCGGAGTTTTCAGTAGAGTTGTCAGTTATTTCAGAAAGTAGTTACAATAAATGCTTTTATAAAGCTATGAAACGTGGCAAAAAAACGATCACTTGATCACTGCAGCTGTATCAATAACAGTCTTTAAACAAGGCCAACATGGAAGGTTTCCATTACAGAGGAAGTGTAACGACCATTACTTGTCCTCACAGTTGAACCCAGAAACATGTCCCAGAGTGTAAAGGGGGTTTTTAAAAGGCTTCAATAAACTTCACGTAACCCAATAATTATTTTCATTATGTTACTAGGAAGTGTACATTACAAAATAAAATGGAGAGTTCAAAAGACAAAGGAATTTGCAAGGAAAGGAGATTTCCTTGCATTATGGAAAATGTAGGTACCATTTTAAAAGCTATCTCTTGACAGTCCTTTTTCTTTATGAGATTGTAGCCCCTTTAATGTCATCTCATTAGTGCCTCTGCCAAAGAAGTTACGTTTTTACCTACGCCTCTTTGTTTGTGTGGACTTGGAGTGTCCTTCTAGTTTGATCTCTGTGTTGTTTTGTAGATTTAAAGATGCTACAGTGAGACCAGTAGGATCGATTGTTGCACTTAAGTGTTTCTAAAACATACTACAGATTAGACAGATAAAAGCTGGTTACAGAGAAGGACTTGAAATACATTTCAGGAGTTTCAGATTGAATGACAGTCATATGATGATACGGCTTCCCCCGCTCAGAGGTGATGATGAAGAGTTGTTAAAGCACTTCTTCATCTTGAACTCCACCCTCCCTTTCTCTAGCTTGGTTGCGGGAACCCCCGATGTTGTGTGTGTGTGTCACCCTGCACGCACACACTGACCTCCACCCCCCAAGGCCCATTAAAGGCTGCATTGTTTCCGAGGGGTCAGCCTGGGTTTCATTCCAAACTTTTAACGCAAACCAGGAAATGCAAGTGGAGCATTTTAAGCCCCAGTCAATGGCAAAGACAAACAGCGCTCTGGTTTCCCACTGCTCCCAATATGCCTCGCAAATGCTCGGCGTAACTCAGCTGACTGAGGAAGATGCGTTTCACTCCTCATGTGAAACAGCAGGGAAAGAGAAAAATGAGTTTGTATAAGAGCAGCATGACTTTTAAAGCTGAAAGCAGTTCAGAGCTGCCCCTATAAAAAAATAAAAATAAAAAAAAACTCCATACATGCTGCTGCTTAATTTTTCTTATAAGAAGGTATGTGTTTAAATGCTTCCCAGGTTTCACCGTCTCTTTGACCCTTTCTGAGCCGCTGGGAACAGAGATGTATCGTGGCCAAATCTCCCTATTGTCTAAACCCTGGGCACACAAAGGCTGATGTATAGTGTAAAGCAGCCTTTTGAGTGGCTGACAGAGCAACAAGGCCTGCTGCTGAAGGGTTTTCTCTTCAGGTTTTGTCTCGGGCTTTCCATCACAGCAGAGCCCAGTCAGGGAGCGGGGGTTGGAGCAATCAGCTGTATTTTTCCGCTGCTCCCAACCTCCTTCCCTCCTTCCTTCTTCCCTTTCCCCCGTCTCCTATCCTCCTCCTATCTCTGCTTTTCTGAACCTTATCTCTCCTACCTGGGGGTGAACAGTGGGGGCATTTTAAACCCTGACTAGGATTGGTATGTACATTGACACACACATTAAAGGCATGTGAGGACCCTCTGGATCTCTAATCCAGGCCTCCCTGCAGCCTACACTGTGATGCTAATCTAGAAAGTTACATGCATGCAGTTGCAGATTGGGTTCGTGCACGAGACAATGGTGACCTGTTGACATTGTTGTCTTGATAATATACACCCAGGCTAAATCATTAGCATTGAGTAAAACCACACCAAGGATAGGCTACATATTAATGTTATGCTAATGTGAGCCACATGTGATGCTACATTGTTAAATAATGAGAGAAAAGGCCTCGACTGTAGGAGTCTGCCACACTGTCCTTGCATGAAAAAGGTAATTGGAATGTTGTTGTTTTTTAATCAAATAGGAATGTCTATCACTTTTATGCATATAAGTCTCTGCATTACTATAATATTTATCATTACATTCCTACCCTAAACCATCTTTCAGTCAAAAGAATGTTACAGGCAGCCTTATTAAAGAAAATCATTAAACCACATTTTTTACATTTTAATCACAATTTGTAATTGAAATGTAAAAAATGGGATCGCATTTGACATTGTTCAAAGCTGAAGCATAACATTTTCATAGTTTTTAAAACTAAATATTGCTGTTCTCTGCTGCATCCTGAGACTCATTTTGTGCTTTCTTACAATTCTTACAATCTGTGTGTTCCTTTCAACTGGGACTGCAACTGTCAGTTGTTTTCATTATCAATTAACTGCCTCATTACCTAATTAGTTAACATATTCATCTATAATGTCAAAAATACCCCCTTCATACAAGGAGATGTTTTCAAATGACTAGTTTTACTTTATTAGTAGACCAAATACTTCATACCAAGAATTCACAAATATGGCAAATTCTCACATCGATGTCTATTCATTTAGTTTCAATCAACAAATCAATTAAACCACTTACTCTTAGATACCTACTTTCTACTCTCATCACTGACTTCAGTCAATCTGTAGCTTTATTTTTGGAAATTTTGCCAATGGAGCTTGGTGAGCTGAACCAGATAAATAATCACAAAGGGTCAGTTTTGGTCATTTTTGTCATTTTTTCTACATTTGTAACTTTGTACAAAATTCCTGCTATTTTGTCTTTGTGGTGTGACATCAAATTTACTGGACAAACAGGAGAAAGAAGAAAAACAAACCTATGTGGATATGAAACATGGTTAAGACATCCCTGTTAAAGCCTGTACTCTGTCCGTCCTTTCATTTCATTTGCAGAACATGAAACCCCAGCTTAAAAAGCCAGTTGAAGCTGGTTTTGGCCCTAAGCCTCTTTTTAATGTTGGAGTTAAACAGGCAGCACATGCTGATGTGAGCCATGTGGCGAGTGTTACAGCCCAGCCTTTGTGATACAAACTCAAATAAAAAGTGCTGTTAATGAATGTCGAGACTCCCCTGTATTAACAGTAGGGGGAACTTCCCAGAGGCTGCAGGGCCAGAAGGAACAACTCCCACTGACATTTCCCATGTGTGAACACACCCTTGAAAATACTCAAAAAAAAACCCATTACCCACTGAAAAACGAACAATCTTTTGTTAAACAAGCGCTAATCCCTTATGTCTCTTTCCAGTAAAAGACACTAACTATATTTGAAATGCATCAGTGTGTGTGTGTGTGTGTGTGTGTGTGTGTGTGTGTGTGTGTGTGCGCGCGCTGGGGGGAAGGGTGCAGGGCAGTTGAAATAACACACCCTTGAAAGGCAAATATCTGCAACATGATGGACTTGATGGTTTGGTTTGACAAGGCGGGGGCCAAGAGATGGACATGTTTCAGTGAAAATAGGAAAAGGGAGAACGCGTGGCTGGAATGAGCCTCCTCTGTCATTGGCTATTTATAACCGAGCATTACAGAGTCACCGGAGTCCCTGACCTCCCCCCACTGTTACTATTGATCTTTACACAGCTCCTGCGCCCTGCATCTACATCCACATAAACAACCTCTGATGCTCACTTTTCCCTCTGCCTTTACCTCAGAAAAGGAGCACGTGCATCGTTATTCAAAAGTAGGAAATGACTCCAAACAGAAGGGCTTCCTGCTGATTTAAGGTGATGTGGTTGAAGTTACAGCAGCAGAAGTGTGGAGTTAACCCTGTCTCAGCTGGAGCACAACCAATATGGCTGCTGAGGGATTAACATGAGGGGGGAAGGGATGCATACAGTAACATGGTTCCTCCACATGCTACACTAAAGTCCTTGAAGGAAAATATCAAATGAAGGACAGACTTGCGAAAACAGGATTCTTACATTGTCTCTAAAGTCCCCTCGCGCTAATTTTGTGCGGAGGATTAGCAAGTTATTCTGGGCAATCAATAAACACACACAGATAAACATTCATCAGAGACATACACCAGTGATGAGCAGTCCAGGACATTTTCAGTGCTTTGCCCTGTGGACCATATCTTGAGAGTGTAAAAGGAACACATTCCAAATTCCTTCAATATAAGGGGAGGGTGGGGTGGGAGCCCTGGGATGGATGTAGTGTGAAAACTGCCAGAAGAAGGTTATGTTATTCTAGCACTTCAGATAATTCACATCAACAGCCAAACGCAGCTACAAAAATGAAAAAAAAAGCAATTTGGGAGGTGCAACGGCAAAGAAGTTCAAAGAGAGATGGCACATATCTCCGTGTGAAACTACAGTGCCTGGCAACAAACCAGAGGAGGAAAAATGTCACAATGCGTGGAAGATTTTAGCTGCACCAATCCCCAGGAGCCATCCTCATCCTAGCCCTCCATCATACGAGCACTGCTGACTGTGTACAAACCCACACACCAAAGATCAATACATATGGAGGCGCACTGTGCAATCCGCCGCCACACCGAGATACGTCATAACACGCACATATAAACAAAGCACTTGAGGGCATCGATTGCAGGGAATGCTGTGAAAAGCTGGAATATCTCTGTGCTCATTAGCTGAAGCGGCAAAAATCATTAACAGCATAGAGGGCTAATCCCATCAAATGTAGCAAAAGAGAAGAAAAGCAATGAAGCATCTGTGTTTGCTCAAAGATGATTCTTAGGAGTAGCATGAAACTAATGGTGCTTCTTTTCAGTGTTTCTTTCTGTGCTAGTAATTTCAAAGCATTGTTTGCTACTAGCAAATTAGCAACCCCACACAACAACAAAAAGGAAAACCTGCCTCTTCAGTTCAAATGAAACAATCAGACTGCAGTAGAAGCACATTATCTGCCCTCTCTTATTCACACATAATACATATAGGCCATTAAAAGGGAGCAAACACCACCCTGCTAGCCTCTCTTACCTTCCCATGTATCCATTTCATGCTTGTCCCAGTCTGCCTGGCCCCCATTCATGCATGGACTCTGTTAAAGAAAAGCCAGCGGGCCTGGTCTCCTCATGACTCCCTTTTCTTTCTCTGCCTCTGTAGTGTTCTCTCTCTCTCTCCCTCGGCAACCTCTTTCCTCGACAGCCTGCCCCTCTCTGACCGCAGCCAGAGCCGAGCAACACCACTGGTCACTTTACTGCCTGGTCACATGACCGCAGAGTTCAAGCCCTGGGGTCACGGCTTGGCTTGAGGTCCAATGACAGCTAGGGGTTATCTGAGTGGAACTGATAGTCCTATTTTCACTGCCGTTCAACAATACCAACCCCACCCCGCGGTCCCACACCCCTGGTCTCTGTCCATATTAGCCTCTCCCCTCCCCAGCACCGTGCTTCTGGCACTTCTGAGGAGGACCAAAGTGCACGTCCAAGCATAAACACAGGTACAAACCGACAGAACACACAGACATTAACTAATTGAACCACTTAGTGCAGCAGGGAAGGAGGTTAGGTTTCACGGCTTGCTTGGTTACAAATGGAAGACAGTTAAGCTAACAGAGCTGGGGGGTCATTCAGTTAAGAGAGAAGAGATGAAGTGGATCTCACTGAATTCGGAAACACTTGCTGTTCCGTCACGTCCCTTGATATTGGACTAAAACCCAGACTCAGAAACTCTCCGCTGAAAATGTCCGCCATGTAACAGCTAGTATGAGTCTAAGATTCCCTGAACTTGTTAGCTAATTATATTTAGGTTATATTAGGTTATTTGAAATCGTTTGTTACTTTGAAGAGCAATGCCTCAGGCATCTCGATGACATAAAGGTCTAAGTACTTTGAATCCAGCAGGGACATTGATTACAAGCCCCCCTCTCTCACTGCTGCTACTGTAAAACTGTCAAATAAAAGCGCAAATTTACAAAAAAAAAAAAAAACAACCACTTTAAGAGGTCAGTGTCAAGACGAATGCCAAACATTTGTTGATTATGAGTAGCAAAACGTCAGCATTTGTTCTGGTTTATACAAATGTGCATTGAATCATTTGGGGTTTTGTCTTGTTTGTCAAACCCAAAGGCAAAGACCAAGCTCTGAGCGACTTTAAGTAAACAATGGAAATAAATGAAAACGATGCATTCACTTACTCTCAATTTGGTTTTTTTAATTCTGATTATCTGATCTCTTTTTTTTTGTTCCTCATTAAAATCCCATGCATTGAAAACTAATATTGAAGTTTTGGTCAGATGTATAATGTACTTGTGTTTTGATTGACTGGTTTACGTGTACTTTACTATTTGTGATCATTTAACCATTTTAGTAATGTATCCAAGCAAAGGTTTGGTTTTCTTAATTTAATATCTTTAGGTTTTGGACTTATGATTGAATTAAAAAAAGGCTATTTGATCACTTCT
>JAPQRN010000027.1:6684600-6708830 GCA_037367275.1 Coranthus polyacanthus
GAGGTCTGATGTGTATCTAGAAACCTCTGTATCCGCTTAAACTCCGGAGCAAACACAGCCATGGCAGGGCAAAACCTGGGGGCAGTTTGCAGGGGTGGGATTAGCAGACAAGAGCTCTGGGTTGGGGGATGGGGGCCTGAAATGAACAGGAAATTACTTCCTTTGATGAGGCAGAGGCAGATTCGCACAGGCTGAACTCCTCCGGGCCTCTTCCCCCGGCCGTAAAAAACCTGTTTGAGCAGAAAATGTCAAAACACTTCAAGGCCCCCATGTGTCACTTCCCTCTGGCTATGATGGAGTTGTTAAGTCAGTACACAGGTGCTAAGCAAACACTCGCAAAAGTTTTTTTTTTCTTCTTTCCACTGCTGCTGCCCCCCCCTTCCTCCCCAGTGTCTCTCCCGTCCCTTTCCCCTCAGACGCCAGCCCCTGACCATGTCATGGGAATCCTATTAAGCGCTGCGTCCATCCGACCCATTTTCACCCGCTGAAAAATCATAGCTCAGTCCATACTGCACTGCGGGGAAACCACAGACATGGGCATTTTATATTTAGCCGTCTGCATAAATATTTCAAAACCCATAAGGGCGTGGAAAATATTGTAAATATACTGGTTGTTACATCAAAGGGAGACGAGAAGAGATGAAGAGATAAACGAAGGTGTAAAATGTGGATTTCTCATGCTTTCAGTGGATTGTAATTTGTCTTGGATAAGTCCAAAAAAACATATTTGGTGTGCTAGTTTGCTCCGCTGGGGCCTTTTAGCTGTAACTCCAGCAGAAGAGGGTCCTGTTTTACAAGGTTGCTCCCTACCTTCTTTTGATTCAGTTATACACCGATTCATTGTTGGGGAATAAGTAGTTGCATGTAAAGTAGTTACTGTAATTAAATTACTAAACAAATGTAATCAGTTACAATTACTGAAAAAATATGCAATTAAATTACAGGTACTAATCAAAACGTTGGTGAATATGAAGGGTTTACACGTGAATACATATGAACATATACAATATATATATATATATATACATACATATATATAAATAAAAAGAAAATTCCTGTATGTAAAATGTAACAGCAGACCACAGATGGTGATATAGTTGGACAAGAAGGCCTCTCAGTGATGGAAGTTCAACTATATTTTCCTCCTGAAATCAGAAGCAGGCTTAAACATTACCGTATAATGCTAAAATTGATATTTGAATTGATGTTTTTAGGACTCTTAAGCTTTAGATTTGTTAGAAAATTGATCAAATATCATAAAAAGATACATCGCTTTGGTTAAATAAATTAAAAGTTACATTACTTTAAAATTTTTAACAGTGTAACAAGTCATCTGTAATCTATTACGTTTCAAAAGTAACCCTCCCAACACTGACAATGACTCGACGTACAATTACAATTTACGTCTTACAATTCACATCTCTTGAATGCCTCAGAGAGAGCGAGCTCCTGTCATGCCGTGCGTGTTTGTGCTCCTGAGAGTGAGTTGAAATGGTAATGTGTGTTCAGTGAATATCAGGGTCGATTAGAGAGTCTCGTCTGGTCGGGCTACAGCAGATTAGACAGGCAGAGCAGATACAGGCCGCGGGCTGGTCGTCTGGCGCTCTGACCCACATTGCTCTGATGTGCACGTCACTTCCTATTACGCTGACAACTGGACACCACATCAGCTGAGCGCTCCTTGATCTGCATACCCTCCCCGCCGGCCAGGCCTCGCTCCCCGTAACCTCATGCTGTCATACACCAACCTTGGCCCGTCCTGCCGCTTGGCTACAGGAAGTGTTGGATGAGTCACAGCAAGGCATCGCCATTGCTGCTCCCGCTCCTTCGAAGTGTGTGGGTGGTAGGTTTGGCACGCTAGCAGAACGCTGACCTTCATGGTAATATACTAATATCTAAGCTTTAGGATGTCAAGTCAAATAAGTAAAAGCTTGTGATGGAGCTTTATGTTTAGCCAAAAGCAGCATGTCCCTAAATTAAAATCAGCTTTCTGCATTAAGGGCTGTCCAGGGCAAGCAGCAGCTCAACAGCAACAATTTTCTTAATGTTGCCACAAAGGCTTCCACGGGATTTTAATATCAGCTGCTTGTTTGTCTTTGTCATCTCTGTAAGTATTTCCTTGGATAAAAAGTTTAAGTCGCCATGATGGACTGCTTGTTTATAAGCTGCAGCTCCAAACCTTCTTCTCCTCTGACTCTACCTCTCCACATGTCCCTGCCCTCTGCAGGTGATGCCGAACGAGAGTCAAAGCTTTTGATAGAAGTGCGGAACATTTACAGAACGCTATCTCGAGTTTGATCTCTCAATCTGGCATTTCAACAAGTACTTGGGCCAAAAATAAGTGCACCCCAACGGCCTCTCGTAGCATGCATACGTACTTCTGTATATAATGCATAAGAGGCTTTGATGGCGGCTCTGCAGCTGGCTGACAGAGACAAGTCTGTTTGCAGGCTGCCTGAAAGATAATTGGCAGCTATGGAGTGAAAAGCGGGCTCAGCAACAGATAAGGGCCGTGTGGAAAGCTCCATAATCAGCGCGGATTAGCAAATGATAAATCATGGGTTCACACAAGTATGCTGTCACTGCGGGAAGGGCTAGAAAGAGAGGTAGAAGGGAGATATGGGAAGAGTGGGATAGAGAGCATGAGAGAGGGAGAGAAGAGAGTGAATAGTATGGAAGATGTGGATGTTTTTGCTGTAATTCAAAAGAAAAACACAATAATACCATCTAGCAGGTCAGCAGGAGAGGCAGGCTGAGAGGGGGAAATGAAAAGAGAGGAGAAATTAAAAGCTCTGCCAACACTCCAGCTAATACAATCTTCTGCCTGTCAGATTACCTTCTTTAATCCAGAAAGGTTTAACGCCTCTTAGAAATCTGAAAGGAGACATGAATTCAGCAGCGATTTTCCTCTGCTAGAGAGGAGGAAGGTGCTTGGGAGGAGGGTTAAGTCTCTGAGCAACTCTCCAAAGCACTGGCCTCAACAACTCTGCTGCGCAGTCGTCAAACTGCTATGCAGAGGATCAGCCGATTTCAAACCGCCGCAATGTTCCACTCGAACATCACCGACTTTTGCCGCAGTCTTCATCTACCGTAGAGAGTCATGAATTCATGCCTCTTTCAAAAGGAAAAAAAAAATGCACATGAGCTCTCAGAGTTTTATCTGCAGCGGAGCAAGTCTTTAATAAATACAGTAGAACAAAAAGATGAGCTTAACTTTGGCTTAGGCGGAGCTGATCAGGTCAACAGAGCACAAAGCACGGTGCAGCGCATTAAGGACACAGTGTCCCTGCTGGTGCGACGCAGTGACACGCTCCCCTACTGGGACGGGTCGCGATTCTTTGTGATGTTTGTCACCCAAAAAATACTGGGTAATGTAGCTTTATGGGAATAAAATGGCACTGTAGACAACACGCAGAGGGAGGACAGTGGCCCCTTTCAGTGTAGTAGATGTAGCAGGGTGCAAACAAATTACAGGCTTTAATCCCTGCTAGAGCTGAAATGTTGCAGAATGCTATAGGCAGACGTCAAAACACAAAGGAAGAAAAGAAAATATTTTGAGGTAAAGAAAACGCTACGTTATAGGTATATGTACTGTGTATTGTCTTCGGTATACATTGCTAGGCTGCTGAAGAAGATGTGCGCCCTGCTCCTGTTATACATAAGCTCAATTTTCACACCAAAATTTGGTTTTTTTTTTCCCCCTCCTCCACATCCGACTAGTATTCTGTCTCTTTCTGCTTAGTTATTTTGCAGCAACATGATTCAGATCATCTGTCTGGCCTCTAAATAAAGGTCGATCGGTATCCAGGTCATTCCCATGCTGGCTCACCCTGCTGGCTCCCAATGATAACGGAAATATGAAATCAGAATTACCGCCTGTGATTTTCACTCCTCTGCTTCCTTTCCCTGTGCCATTTCTAAATCTGTCACAGCGAAGACTCCCTGCTTTGTTAGTGGGTGGTTGAGGAGAGAAGGAGGAGGATGTTTTTAACATGATGATGATCTGGGTGATGGTCCGGTTCCCTGCTCCCAGTGGTGTATTATTGCAGCTCAACGTGCGGAGAGTTTGAGGGCCGGGCAGATGCTGCCACCGCGTTGCGTCGACCTAACCCATTTAAAAATGTGGATTATGTGGCATAAATCATCATCATTGAACGACCTTTTATTTGGGTTTCCTTCAGGATGCTTTTGTTTGTGTTTGGGCCCAGACATTTATGCTGCACTTTTAACGACTTAATTAAGATCACGATCATGAGAACAGCCATTTTTGCGAGTTCAAAAATAACAAAATATGAGTGAAGATTTTTGGGTGTGAGCTTTGACAATGGCAGCGTTCAAAAGGGGCCGCGAGTCTGACCTGGGGATAAAGTCTGTTGAAGATAAAAAGTGGCAGCAGGCTCCAGAGAAATGTCACGGTTAAATCCAGAAGACAACCACAAAGGGCTCTCTCATCCCGCTTTGTTAGAGATCCTCAAAACTGCTGCGAAAAGAGCCTGGGATACATATTCATCAGCTTCAGCGCTCACGACTGAAATGAGCCGACAAAGCTTTGGAGAAGAGAGAGGAGTGTGACATACAGTGCAGTCCTCTCAGGCATGCTGCGGGTGTGGATAAGTCAACTAGAGCCAGACTGACGTGATGTGATCAAGTGCATCAACGCTGGGTTCAAAGGTGCACAGCGGAGATAGAAAAGACAGAGACAGAGAGAAAAACAGTGCAGGCAGACAGGGATGTCAATCAGCACTGAAAGGGGTGAGGATGCTAGCTGCTGCGAAGAGGAACTATGGAAGATGGGGGGGGGGGGGTAAACCATAAGCATTGAGGCAGGTGTGTTAGAGAAAACCGAGCGAGTCACGGGTTAATGCTGAGAAACGAGCTGGCAGCAGAGATAGGAGCTGGCTCGGCCACAGTTAAGGTTGCAAATGAAACCCTCGGAGCCTTGGCAGGATGATCCGTGGCACGTGGAGGCAGGGTGTTTCTGGAAAGGCTTGGCGCACCGCCTGAAGGAGTTCCTCCGCTGGAGCAGGGCCGGCCTGGCCACTGCTGCCTGTATCTGCCGGTATGGCTTTTCAATGGTTACGAAATCTTTTTACACTCCCCCCACCCCCCAAGATACAAAGAAACGGACCACAGCTTGCCAAACCACAGTTGACAAGAAGGTTCCATAAATATTCTGCTGGTTTTGCAAGGCAGGGTTCAGCTGATTGGAGCTTTTTGTGCTAGTGCTGTGTATTTAGAGTAGTGCTGAAAAATGAATCTAAATATTATCACACAATATGGCCAAATGTAATATCCAAATCACAGGAGCTGAAAAAGCTTGATAGGGGTAAAATGTGTCACAACTTACTATTATAAATGAAGCACTGACCTGCTTGTTTAGTACAGACCCCAGCAAAAGAAAAGAAAAAAAGAAAAAATCACATCATTTTTCTATATTTTCACTGAAAATGAAATGCACACATTAACATCAGCACTAAAACTGTGACTCATCTGTCAACATTTTTGCAGTATGACCTTTTGGAATAACTTTTTCCATTTTGTCTTAATATGTATGTTCAGAAATTATCCGGCGGGTGAACCCAGTTAGATTCCAAAAACCTCATCACGTTCGACCTTCCCCATGATTCTCCGCGTGTCAATGTTAAGAAAATAATTATTCGACCCAAAAACTCTCCCTCTGGGATTTCATTCAGGTCGTGGGAATCACCTTTGGGCACTGGTAAAAAAAAAAAAAAAAAAAAGATCTAATACAAAATAATCCATTAATTCACGCTGAAATTCATTCTTGAGTCAAATCAAATCAACACAGTGTGCATCATATCAGAGGATAAATTCTCCCAGGCGAATGCTACCAGACATACATTTATCTAATCATAATTTATTTATTGACTTCCACATTTAATATCAGGCCTGTTATATCACGGGCCAGCCACTTTACCAATGTGTGACAACAAACGCAGCAGTATGACAGCTAAATGTGACACCGTGTGACCCCGCTGCTCTGCTAAATCTCATTATAAACTTCTCAATTGGAGCAGATATTAAAATGTCCAATCTGACTTAAAGCCTATTTTGTGACTGACACAGCAATTAGGGCATATTTGTTGAATTTGATTGAGTTTGCCCATGGAGAGGATCACTCACTGCGCTAGTGATTTTAGTGATTTAATCTCCTCATGCACTTCCATTAGGAGACGTCTCGCAGTGCCAGCGGATTGTATAATAATAATTGTCAAGAGGCAGGATGGGATGGGAAAGTGTGTGAGAGCATACGATGGCAGCCTCCCAGAGTATTTTCGAACCGGCATCTTAGCTATGCAGGGAGTGTCAGGTTAAGCAGAGCTATAGTTATGTGAGCAAAACATTTGTACCGTAAGAGGAAATGAGCACATTTTGAATGGCTAAAGGCGGGAACATAGAGCGTTCTGCCTATTTCCTATTCATAGTTGTTTTTTTATGCCACGCTTCCTTTCTTGTCAGTGCTTATGAGATTCTGTGAAATGACCAAAATGTAAATGAAAAGTGAAAGAAGTTTGCATTCCTGTTAGAATAGCACTAGGAAGAGAAGATGGTTGTACTGCAACAGTCCTGTTAAACGTCAAGGTGTGCAGATCCTGAACCAACATTTGTTTTGTAGCTGCCAACCAAACCTAGCTTAAAGTAAAACAGAATGTTCAACACAGCTAACGGAAATTCAGAGAAAAAATACAAAGGACAACGCAATTTGAACTACAATGAAATAGAACTGCAGATAAAAATCAGCTTCATTTTTGCCCCCCCCCCTTTTTCTGATGACGTGTTCTTCAACACCTCAAGGCTTTCCTGAGAAACTAAAACTAAATAAAAACTAGTTAAAATAACCATGAAAATGAAGCAACTAATCAGAACTAAACTAAATTACAACCAAACTGTGAGACTACGTAAAATAAAAACTAATAAAAACTGAATGTCTCCGTCATACAACGTTGTGCACAAACTCTGTCCCCCTCTGGTTCTAGTCTGAGAATAAATTCCCACATGGACAACATCTTTCATAAAGTCTTTTAGCTTTTGGTAATGTTTAACTGTGTCCCAGACGTAAAATGTTCACTTTTCACATGGTTGAGTGCAGTGTCCAGTCCATGCTTTTCAGTCACATGTACACTGAGAATTAATGCTCATTCTGCTTGATTCTGTGCATTTGTGTAGCGTTGGCCTTGTTTCAGGCAGCATGGAGTCCTGGCTGCAGACCAGCCAGCTATGCAGGCAAAACGACAGAGAGTACACTGTGTGCTTCTCATTGTCCAACCCCTGGAATGTGCTGACGACGCAGGGTTCACACTGGTTCAGTCACACTGTTGCACTCTTCACTCTGGGCCTGTCAGGCTCTCATGCTCGGCCAGCTATTTTTACACGCTATACTTTTGCAAGTTTGTCAGTTTTATGCAAAGTTTCTGTGGACCACGCCGAGCGGTGGTAATATCAAGAAGCTGGTGCGGAAGTTCGACCACGCCTCGAAGCGATGAACAAGTCCGCGTGTGGAGGCTTAGTGTACATTTCCCATAAGGTCTCCCTGTGTGGGGATAGCGGAAGTCAAGTCAGATGAAGAAAAAGAAGAAAGAAAAAAAAAAAGATGGGGTGAAAAGGAGAGGGGGGGATATTTCAGAATGAAAAAACCTCTGTGTGTCTCGGGCATGCTGCCAAACAGTACAAGTGCCAAGGAGGGAAGCCATTGAAGCCTGAGCCAGAGGGACTGAAAAAACTATTACTTCCCACCTTGTGTGTGAGCGAAAACACAGAGAGACATTAAGAAAATGTGGGACTATTTATTCGTTGAAAAGAAAAGGAGGTACGGGGGCATGTAGCTAGTAAGAGCTCTAGAGATGAGAAAAAAATGGGTGAAAAGAAAGATACATTACCATAGCTTGGACACTACACATGAAGCTAACATAAAGCCATTGTGAAAGTAAAAAAGCCTTTAGAAGGTATTTATCTATTTATGCAAAGGCTTTCATCCAACACTGTGTTGGACACTGTATTTTAATTCAAGGTTAAGATAATTTTCAGTGAGATTCATCTCGAGGCTTGAAGGGTTTCTGTTTGGATGGAAGAACCAAGCAAGAGCATTGAGCAACCAAATGAAATAATTCATGAACATGTAAAACTGGGAAATGTTGTAGTATGATATGGTGGTAATAACGATGTCTTGTCCTTGGTCAGCGAACTGTGCCAAAGCGGCAGAAAGTGAATTGTGCCTCTCTCTTCCCAAAGTGATCATTCATTATGCAGAAAGCAGGAGAATGTGGCTCCTTTCTTAGATCCGGCAGTGTGCAGAGAACACACAGAAATGTGCCTCAAATTCTCTCATTTTCCAACTGATTGATCTAACAGAACAAGAATCCTGCAGAACTGCAACAAATCTCTCTACAATGAGTTGCATCATATATTCACTAGCTCCCTAAAAAGGTTTCAGTACTCCTCCAAATCAAAAACCCAACCTACATAAAATACATTTGACGTGAAAAAGAGGATGCAGAACAAACAAAATACAGTGCTCCAAATCTTCTTCGCCTTCTGTGCTGAGGCAAAGCAGGCAAAACAAGGGGAGAGAAAGACAGAAAGGAGAGACAGACAGACACAGAGAGCATTAATAAAACATGACTGCATGATTTTCCAACCTCAAAGAAGCGAACACAGGAAGGCGCACTCCCTGAGCAGTAGCTGAGGTTCAGCGCAGGGTAAAGGGAACAGCAATCTCTAACTAGCTCAACACTGCAGTGCACTAGTTTAAGCTGTGGGGCACAGCAGCGTTCTCTGATCACACTTGTACCAATTCGCCTCCTTCCTCAAGCCTGACTGACGTCGTGTTCAGTCCTTTTGTTCATGCCATTTCTGACTTCCCCCCCCCTTTCTGTTTCTCTTCTTGCTGCAGGCTGAAGGTGAAAGGAGCAGCGGATAAGCGGAGGCTGATGAGACTTTTTTGGTAGTTTTAGCTCCGCAGACAAAAGGTGAGGATGATGACAAGTCTGCGAGGCTATTTAAGGAAACCAAAACCTTTGCATCACCGCCTCTCCTCAACGCAGACATGGGTGGTAACACATCTTGGCATGGAGTTGCTCCACACAGGCCAAGAGAAACAGAAGCACACGCAGATACACACATGCTGAATTTTGATACTGACAGTTGAATGTAGCTACCTGACGCTGTCTTGGTGCCAATTAGCATTACATAGCTAGCATTTTCCATCCTTTTTACCATGTGCTGACAGCTGAATTGGACATATAAAACAGAGCTGACATCATAGCAAGCTAAAAAAAAGCAAATGCGTTTCAATTTGAATTACAGACATTTTAAATATATGTGGTTTGGTTGGAAACCGGAAAATGAGGGACAGACGAGTGTTTTTTTGTGATTTTCCACTTGTCTCAGTCAAACTGCAGTGACATAGATGGCGATGAAGACAAATTAAAATAAACTTTGTAGGTTGAGTTCTGTGACTCGAATGTTGCATGTGTTGATTTTCTCTGGGGGAAAAAAAAAATCAAAAAAATCAAATCAAGGAGCCGCCATCAATCAAGCAAACCAGCGGCGAGACACACTGGCCTTACCGGTGCCTACGGTGAACATTCAACGCTGTCGGTGAGTTTGAGCTTTAACCAAAACCATCGACCGTTGACTGTACCCCGAGGGACACCACACCGCAGCACGTACACGCGATCGCCTGGAAACGGTTCACTTCTGCTCTCAACCAGTGCAAAATGCAGAAGCAGAGCGTGCTCACGGACTCATTGGTCAGATCACACCTGTGACCTTCACATGGCTCCGGTCTCTTCAGGCTCAGCTGTGACGCAGCAGGCGTTCGCTCCTAAGGCTGCAATAAACATTCATTGCTGTCGGTGGGTTTACATGAGAATAACTCACTGATCAATGAATGCAGACTGCGGTTCAAACATCTCAGTGATCAAACCGAACAGAACAGCTGATGCGAACTCAAGGACTACCTGCATCAAACTAAAGCGGACGGTAGAGGTAAACCAAAAATAAATAAAGAAATCCAAAACATCCAAAGAGAAATATCCAAAATAGCTTTCTGACTGTAGCTTTGAAGTAAGCTTCCAACTGAGCATTTATGTTGAAGTTTTTGAAGCACAGTGCAGCTTTAAAATTGGTTTTAAAGGGTCAGTTCACCTAATGCACATAAAAAATTTGTTTTTCCTCAAGTTGTATCTGTTTGTGAAGACACTTTAGGATTTATTTACCCAGGTTTTGAAAACAAGGTATGAAAATGTGATTGTTTTTTTTTTCCTTTCTTTGGTGCTGACTGTCGAAAAACCTACATTTAAAGCAGCAACACTGTCTTGCAAGTGACTGACTCTTTGTTCAGTCAGAAATAGTTTGTCTTTACAGTGAGGCCTATGGATTATACAGATTAAGAGGGAACGTGATGTTGTTGCCGAGTTTCCCCATAGAATTCTTTTAAGCCGCCAGCGCCACAAACAAAATTCCATTCAACTCTTTGCATGGACAGATACAGTGCACATGTGTGTAATAAAATTTTATGTATTGCCTTTGGAGTATCGTATCATCCAAGAGACTTCATCAAAGCCAACTGACTGTTCATAGACTTGTTTTTTTTTTAGATTTTATGGAATATAGTGTCCCCGGTGGTTGAGAATCATTAGCAAACAGGCTTCAAAACAATAACAGTGATTGTTGTGTTTATATGTGGTTTTCAATTCCATCCAATGTACAACTGAGTCATTTCAATGTTCTATGAAAATTGAGTTGGTTTATCCTGACAGGCACATATCTGAACATTTATAAAAACCCATTTTTATGAAACTCATGTTTTGGTATCTTTTTTGATGCCTTACTTGAAGAAATGTGAACACATTTTTCAACAAAACCTTTTTTAAATAAGAAAGTAAGCTATAGATTTTATACCAAATTGAAAATGCTGATGACATTTCAATCTGATCAAATAAAAAAATACAAAAACAAGCATGACTGGATGGTCGTACGCAGATTTGGTAACGCATATATTTGAGGTGAGGTGTATTTTTGGGTAGTAAAAAACATTTGGATACTTTCACTGTTCGTACCTCCTACTTGCATTATCCTGTGAAACAAGGATCTGAAAATCAACAAAATTATGGCGTAATATGTTATTAAAATCAGCTTTTATTCCTCATAATACTCTACTTTAAATAATGTAGGCTTTCTAGTTGATGGTCTAATACGAAGCGAGCAGGTACGTGGGTTCAGTGTCTCGCCTTAGGCAGATTTCTCACCGTGACCCAGATGTTAAATTCCTTCACTTTTCTCTGATTTTCAATTACTAAGTGCGACCGCTTCCGTGACCTAAAAACTACATTCTGTTCTTGTTTGTTAATGTTGTATGCTTTCCACTTCATTTAAGCTGAAAATCATCTACTGCAACAAATGTGTGAAACAAGCTGGAAAATCCTGTCGGCTATGTTCCATCATGCTACCGTTCTTCGTAAATTCAGATCCTCCCTGACCTACAATTCCCAAACTTTCCGTGTCTATACAGCACCTCAAACTCCACGTTATTCCTGGAATTCCAAGGCCAGAGGGAACCCTGTCAAGGACACTTTTAAAGATAGACAGTGGGGGTTGGACCTGGGTGTTTTGTAAATTACAGGACAGGCCGCATACAGCCCAAATATACTGTAACTAAAATGTAACAGAGAAACACACTTCGGTTCAAATCAACCTACTCAAAAATACACACTTTCAAAAAGTGAAACAATCTGTGCCCACGATTCTTGGAAAGTTAATCAGCCTCGAAACCCCATTTCAGTATGTAATTGGAGGAGATATAGACATATGGAAATAATCTGGCAGTAATTGCCCTGTAAGGTTATGTTAACATGCTGGGAAATTTCAAACACATTGATGTTTCCCAGCCAGGGCAGGCCCAAAAGCTTGTTTTCTTCTTTTATTTACAATGGAAAAGTGTCTGAGAGGACAATGAAAAGCAGTCAGGGTCACGTCTCGTCTTTCAACCATCGCAACAAAGAGCAAACTAACACCAGTGCTGCAAAGTAACTAAGTATATCTACTCGAATACTGCGCTTCAGTACAAATCAGAGGTACTTGGTCTGGTTGGTCAAGACGATTTTTATAATTTAGCAAGTCATTCAGGACAGTAAACAGAATAAAACAACCTGGGAGTGAATTCATTTATACAAACTAATTAACGGAAAATAAAAAAAATAATAGAAAATGATGCATATAAAGACCTATATATATCGAAGTCTGATGGCATGACACATATTCTCTACTTGCATTAAATCTTTACTTGATTTTTGAGAAAACTATTGGAATAATACTCATTTTTCTTCTGTAAACCAATAAAAAAACAAAAAAACAATTCCAAATGTGTAAAAACCAATATTTTCACTTTTTTAAAATAAATATTTTTAAAACAATTCACTCAGACTTGTGTTTTTAATCTACAAATAAATAACTGCAAAACTAAATGAAATTTCAGCACAGCTTCTCTGCGCTTTGGCGTAAAGCGCTGTATCTACAGAGGCCCGTCGTGCAGCGGATAGACACTGTTTGCTACATATATTAGGGCCACACAACAGTCTGCTTGTTTATCCCTGTGGAGTTGGGCTTTGTCATCACACACTGTGAAGTTATAGGCACTGACACTGGGAACAGCGTGACCCACTTCTCCCTGACCTGGAAAGACTCCACAGGCTGACCCCAAGTCTAACGCCAACGCGAGTTGCATCAAGCAAGAAAAAAAAAAATGAAAAAAGGGACGGTGAATCAAATCTAGGCTAATCATGAATTATTAAAGGCTAAAATGATAAGAAAGCACGGAGGTCAGCGGCAGTGCTGAAACACTCTGCGGCACTCACGGCATGTTCCAAGTGCAAAAGGCTGGGGCACCCATGGGAGAAGAAAAAGAAAATTAAGTGAAAGAAAGCGGCTGGTGGCTTTTCATTCTTCATCCGCTTATCTATACATTCACTTCAGTCAAAGGCAGCCCTGAGGCTAACAGTGAAATCTACTTTTTAAAGAGAAAGCGCCACGGAAGGAACAAAGAGCAGGGATGTGACGCGGCGTCAAGTGTTTGACTGCTCCGCTGCGTCCCACGTAGCAAAAAATGAGAACCTGGGGATCGTGAATGACTTTTGGACACAGGCGTATGAAGTTAGCCCTGTTATGTGAGGACAAAGGAAAGGCATGCACTGGGCTGCAGCCAAGTAGTTCCATATGGGTGTTGAGTTCATTGGGTCCAGGTGGCACGTGGGAGCATACATCACATGGAGGTCCTGCATGGATCTACTGCCCCCTTATGGCTGGGGATGTGCAGTACCGCACGAGGCTGCTTTAATCAGTATCCAAAACACAACCAAAGGTAAGCAGCATGCTGGAGAATTTCAGAAGGAGACAATTACTCCTGAATTTATACTGTTGGATGTGTAAGTACAGATGCAGTGTTTGCATACATACTGTAATATTCATCTGCAAGCTTTATTCTAAAAGATATATGTGAGAGTTGCAATAAGAAAGAGTCTGAAAACTGTGAAAACAATCAGGGGCAAAGTTAACAAGAGAAAGTCCCATGTTGGAATAAGCAGCTGGTAATGATTAACCAAAGAACAGAGGTAGTCACTAAAGAACCTTGATAACCCCACTGTTGACCCACTCAGCAACCATTGGTCAGCTGAGAGCGGGGACTAAAGGGAATGGGAGGGGGAGGAAGGGTTGGGAAGGAGTTTGAACCCAGGGACAGAGCCAGGTCAGCCAGGAGGAGCCACAGAAGCAAAACATGTCCCCAAAAAATGGCTACAAAATAGATTTATATACAAAAGATGCGGCCTTATTCGCCTTCAAAGACCTGCGTAATGATTTATCAAGTCACTTTTTTAGGACACAAGCTAAAACATGGCTCTAAACAATTACTTATATCCAGTATAAGGATTCAGAAAAAGTTACATCATTGATCCAAATGGATGTGTGAGTGATTAAGCGTGCAGCTACAGCTTTTATGGACTCCTGCATTTTACCACCGCTCCCAAAGAGCTACATCTGTGCCCAGGACACCGCACTCACATAGGTTTATAACCCTATGAACCACAGATCAATGCCCAATAAATGACCATCTGCAGGTTCATGCACGCTCCAAGTTTAGCAAGAAATATTCGGCTAAGATTTCAGGGGTCAAGGACAAAATTAAACAGTATCGCTCTGTATTTTTGTGTAGGCTTTAGGACTTCATCTACAGGGCTAGTGTTGAAAACAGCTGTTGCTAACTCAGCTATTTGGCCCCTGACCCGGGTTTTTTGGTCACTGAATGGGGGTCTCTGAATTCCCACCCCTGTCAGAGCATTTACAAGCCTGAGGAGCCCTGCCTCAGCCCCCCTTGACCTCAGCATCACCCTTGCCCAGTGCATGCACCGAGGCATCCCGGGAGGAGAATAGGACTTACACAGAGAGAGAGAGTGGTCACGACTGCGAACCCACCTCGTCAAGTTTACAACCCAATCAGGCCCGGCCTCGTAAATCCACGCCTCCTCCTGGCGCAGGCAACAATGCCAGCCATTCAGTGCGTGCACAGGTTTAATAGTTCCTCTCCAGCTTCCTTCCACTTCTTAGCGACCACCCCCCACCCCCCTCCCTTTTCCTCCTCTCGCAGGTTTATAGAGGGAGTGATGAGAAAGCCCAGGCCGGAGGAGGGCTGTACACAATCAGGTCAGCGCGGAGTCATGGCGAGGTCAGCAGTTTCTGAACTGTGTCCGACCTCTGACCTCTTCACGGTGCCACCTGGCACGGCGATCACAGCCAGGGGAGTCCTGAGTGAACTTCGCCTGAACCTGGACCTTAACATTGGACCACTGCCTCACCCCTGGCCCTTTGCTCCCAGTTTCCTCTGAGCAGCGAGTCACACATTTTTCACATTTGTACATTTTAGGATTCTGTATGCAGAGACGCTTCTCATGATCGCACTAGGGACTTCTAACTTAGCTCAGCCATCGCAAATCTACACAGACTGAGACCTACCAAACAAATAACAAAACAATCAAAGAGGAGGTTGTTTTCTTACCTAAATCATGAACCAGACATTATCGCATCTGCTATAACTACAGAGAGGCTTCTTAGCATGTAATTGTAACCTGTTGCAGTATAATTCTCTCTTCTCTCACTGCTGAAGTGCCTACAGACAGGTGCTTATGAAATAGTCTCCTCCAACTTTACTGAGTTCATACCCCCCTCTTGTGGAACCGACAGGAAATTAGCAGCCGTTTATTAAACCGATCAACCTCTCTTTTGCCACTAGATGGAGCTCTCTAATGATTTTTACTCTGGCCTTTCAAGCAGAGCAAACCAACATTCATAATTAAGTTAAAAGAAACTGAAGTTGTGTGTGTGGGGGGGGGGGGTTGCAGAGAAGGAGCGAAGTCAGTCCGAGGAGAGCGCATGTTGCATGTTTGTGGACTCACCCATGTTGTCGTTCGGTTCTGACTCCAAAGGATGCTCACTGTAAAAGCCTGGAAAATAAACACATGGAGTAAGGTTGGTAAATAAAAGGAAAAAAATGCAGAATTAAAGGATACGTTTATGTTTTAGTCTTCAAGTTAAGGAAGTGACGGGGCACAAAATCTACAGTCTGCATGCAAAAATGTATGTCTACTTATTATTTAAAGGCAGATTTGAAGAATTGTGAAAACGACAATATTAACAGCATGAATTATTCTACAGTTTCCAAAGATATTTCAGATCTTTAAGAAATATAAGAGATGCACAGAGAGGAGCAGAGTGCAGCTAAATAAGAAAAGGGTTTCCTATTGAACATGTCAACAACAAAAGAACAGCAGCAATACGAAATCAAAGAGGGCAAAGAAATCCGAATGAGTGAAGTATTCATTATTCAATGAAAAATAAAATAATCAGCGATTCCGGGCAGTTTCAGTGATTCGTCCAGCAAATGACAAACATTTATTTGTCAGATGTGACACTTTCTGCCCTTTTTTTTGTGTGTTGTTTGACTGTTGGTCGGTGGGAAAAGGTCTCTGAAAACGTTGCTTTGTGCTGGAGGAGATTAGGCTTTTTTATCAGTTAATCAATAAATTAATTGACAGATTAATTAATAATGAAAATAATACATAGGCACAGCCATATAGTCGGTACAAGCAGGATTTGTTTGAAGCTACAAATTCTATTATTAGTTGTAATAGTAATTGGATGTACGGACTGTTTAGGAGCCAGATGTTAAATTTATCCAATATATCAATGGTGATAACAGAATGTGTTCCTTTTGTCTGACATGTTTTTCTTCATCTAGTGCACATCATTAGAAAGCCGAGGTACTGAGATACTCAATATTTAGCCGACATCAGACTAAAGACCGACTGACGGGTAATGGTATACACACACTGCTAACGGTTGAAATGACGTGTTCATATGAGCGAACGTGTGAAAAGGTAAAGTACAGCAGCAACAAATGAACATCCTTACAGCAACAAATGAACATTCCCCAGTGACTGACGCTCAGCTTCTGTTCACTATTTCACGACTGAACTCGGTATCAGCAGCGATATAAAGTCATATCCCTGCCTTATTATGTGGACTCAAACGAACGCAGAGAACAGAACAAACAGTGTAAAGTAATACCAACACTGTTCACCTCAGCAGTAAAATGTGAAAAATGATAACTGCATTAGTGGATGATACAGAACAATCTGACAGGCTGCATAGTTATTTACTGTGTCTTAATGTTCTGTCATAAACGGTCAAGTCCCGATTTGTAGTTAAAAATACTAAGCACAAAATGTATTTGTTTACATTCAACATCCATACTTTGTCCTCAACTGTGACATAGACCTAGAGAACCATATTCACGCATGA
The DNA here is from genome assembly GCA_037367275.1 of Coranthus polyacanthus. Lineage (NCBI taxonomy): Eukaryota > Metazoa > Chordata > Actinopteri > Kurtiformes > Apogonidae > Coranthus > Coranthus polyacanthus. The sequence goes on from JAPQRN010000027.1 coordinate 6,701,470, forward strand.
AGAATGAGACTGCTCTTCATATGAGTATATGGTTTCCAGGCACTTCTGAATTTTTTTCCCCAGAGTCTCAAGGTCTTCAACAAGCCATTGTTCAGTCCTCCGACAGCTCCTGTACATACACCAAACAATAAGTATGTTTGTCCAGAGATAAACATACTAAAAAAGTGAAGAAACCACAAACATACCCACATCCTGATGCCAGTCAGAAAAGAAAAAAAGATTTCGTTTTTGAAGAAATTGTTCTGTGGCGGGTTTAGCTATGGACTCAAAGTACAGAAGCTCAAAAACGTGAAGCTTCTAAAAACTGCAATATATCGAGAGTAGCGTTAGGCGAATAAGGTAAAAGAAGATACGTTAAGTTTAGAGCTGGTAGAAGGTGTAAATTAACATTTTACAAAGAGGTAAGCCAGCAGCTATAGGCTGAACATGTATTAGACAGATGGAAACGATGAAAAAGACTAATGAACAATGGCACTAATAGTTGAGACAAACAAAATTATAGTGTTCCATGTTATGAGATACTTTTCTGGCAATGAGAAGCAGAGGAGGATTTGGTTTTAACACAACTCACCAATATGTTAAGACGGTCAAAGTACAAGTACAAAGAAGGAAACGACGCAATTAGTTTTTAGTTAGTAATTAATAGTTTGATCTATAAAATGTCAGAAAATGGTGACAAAGTGTTTCCCAAAGCCCAAGATGACATCCTCAAATGTCTTGTTTGGTCCATAAGCCAAAGATTTTCAGTTTACTGTTACAGAGGAGGAAGAAACCACGAGATATTCACATTTGAGAAGCAGGAATCGGAGAAATGTTCTTAAAATTTACTCAAACCGATTATCAATTATCAAAATAGTTGCTGATTAAATGAATCAAACAATAGCTGCAGCTCTAGTTGACAATAGTAAAAGAATTTAAAATGAACATTCGTATCCTTTCCATAGACAATCTCTAAAGTAGTCTACATACTGAAATAACCCCAGTCTCATCACAGAACACAGGCTGGCCACACTGACTCTATCAAATCAGATTTTAATAAAGAGCTGACACATCATACCATACGGGTCTAACCTCAACCCCAGAACAATCTGTTTGCTTCATATTGGTTACCCTCTTGATGTCTGAGCTTTATTTTATACCCATTTACCCTCACGTTGCCTCCATCAGCAGCTTGACCATCTGTGCTACCGTCGTCTGGAGACACGACGTCCACTTCTCACTTACACGGCGGTCGACGGGCTCCATCACTCACATCCAGACGGGTGCAGAGTGTGGGCCGTCGGTGCGTCAGATCACCCCTATCTCTGTCAGTGTACCACCCTGCTATCAACAGCTGTAGACCCCTGACCCGACACACGCCAGATGCCCCCCCCCCCCACCTCTCCGCCCCTGCCCCACAGTCAACACCGGCATATGTTCTCCCTGGAGCATACGCCGACACACACACCAGCTCTGTTCTAAAGCACACGTGCCTCGGTCGCCTTGCCTTGAACAGACACACACTTATAATGACGCGCAACGCACAAACATGCATGCAGACAAGCATAAATGTCTGCGACCACCCCCCACATCGATGACACTGAAACTCAGAGATATATTACAGTTTTTAAGCGATATTTACAAAGAACAGATCGACTTTTTTTCTATACAGCAGCAGAGGTAGAGGTAATTAAACTGTAATCTCTGGTTTGTAATATATTATAGGATTTTCTCTACCATTATAATTCTTAGGTGCAGCACCCAAGCCATTTTGGGCACTACCTGAGCCAAATTCAAGTAAAATTCATGTGGAGAGCATCAAAACTATTTAAAGAACTTTCCCCAGTTGTAATGGTTGTAGTTGGTCCCCAGCAGACTTCTTCAGCAAGTTTTGACTTCAACCTTTTTGGGGGTTGTTTATTACAGAGATAGACCGATTAATCTGTAATAATAATGTCTGTCCAAGGGTCAACAGTTGACTTATTCAGTGATGGTGACCAACATGCCTTTTCCCTGAAAAATTAAGTATTAAATAAATACAAAACCGCTAAATTCTGTTCAAGGCAGCCATTTCCACAGGGTATGAAAGCAATTTGTAAAGACTTAAAACTTTCTTGACATCAGTAATTCATCACGGTGGACATCATGTCAGCTTCTATTTTAGTCAAATATGTTTCATACTAATGCAGAACAGACTTCTGAACAGCACTGGATTACCAAACTGAAGCACATTTTAAACCTCTGCAAGCCCTTTTGCTTACAGTAACTGAAGAGAGTGGATTTCTATGGCTGTGTGAAGGAGGAAAAACATATATGAAAGATATACAAGTCCTAAAGGTTGCAACATGCCTTGAAAAATGGCCTTCTCCTATAGCGACCTGTATACAGAAGACCATGAGCTTTACAAGGACATACAGAAAGAACACTGGCCTTTCATTCATCCCATACAACAGTTTCCAGTTTTCTTTCAACCAGTGGTCGGCTTCTAATAGCAGCATTTCTGTGATCTGGATTAAGTCTTGTTTCAGTCCATACTCCAAGGCTGCAGTGTTCGCTGATAATGGGCTGGTGGTGGAGAAGAATGGCCCTCTCCAGTGTGGTCTCTGTTGCTAATCCTCATGACAGCTTATTGACCATTATAGCCCGAGGCTGAGAAGGTTTCGAGCAGCAGCCAATACAGCTAGAGCCTGCTCCGTTGTGGCCCATTGTGTGTTGACAAAGGAAGGCTGCATCTTTAACCTTTCACCTCTAAAACCTCTGCAACCTCCGGTGCAATCAGCTCCCCATCAAAATAACATACCGCCTCTTGTCCCTTCTGTCTCGCTTCTTGTAGATGGAGATATGCTATGCATGCTCAATATGGCATTTACCAAAAGTGGCTCATTACTGTGCCAGGTCTTTATCACACGCCTCTCAGCACTTCTAAGCAGACTGAGAGCAAATGATGTTTGCAAGAGAAACATTTCAAGGTGCATCCACTCAGCCTGTGTTTTTTGATTCATTGGTCCAAGCAAATATCTTGTACTGCAGTTCATATTGCCTCCAAAAATCAGGTTTGATGACTTGAACTCTTAGGCTACGACAGTCACTGTTTTAATAACCATATAATTAAACATTTTCACAGTTTTAGCCCAAGATGCCACATTGTTTGTATTGTCAATTCGAATTCCAAAGATATTCAAGACAAAGTTATAAATATAACAATCTGGTTTGTTTTCATCATGTCTATAGTTTAATTTAACGTGGCTCCATTATATGTCAGCCCTGCGATGAACTGGCGACATGTCCAGGGTGTACCCCGCCTTCGCCCGAAGCGGTTATAGAAAATGAATGAATGAATGTGGCTCCATTACTAAAACTGGAAGTGGTAAACTGGTGGTTGGTAAAATGGACCTGTTGCTTTACACGTACCGGTATGTGTTTAATTAGTATGAACAACCGGGAAGAAGAGCATGTCCCACAAATTCTAGTACAAATTACAAATGATTCAATGTATTACCACTAAAAATAGGAGTAAAAGTAAATAAATAAGTCAAACAGGTACTGACAAAATGAAGATGCATCGTCAAAAATAATAATATAAACTAATTCCAGATGTGTTTATTCTGTACAAAAAAAACTGTGCTCAATAAATAACTAATCCAACTCTAATGTAACTTTGCACAGCAGCAGAATTGACATTCCTAACTACAAAGTGCCATATGGCTGGACTGAGTTGTGCATGGGGCCACATTGTAAGGGCTTCAACTGTGATTTACATGCAGCAGATATTGAATGTACACTAAGTCCCTCACCCTCTGAAGTCCTCAACCTGAAGCCATTAGCCCTGCCTTGGAATCCCTCACTAACTTTCATGCAGCCCCTATACCAGTCCATCACTGTCCCAGGTCCTCTGTCCCAGATGGCTGAGGTTCCGCATGGCCAGCGGAGGGCAACGCCAGCCTGTTATCCGAGTAGGTTGGCCTCTACCTGCCAGCCTGGCCGGCCCTGGGCAAGCACCGCTCTTATCTCAACACTACAAGCCAAACAGCCAGCGCCGGGGAGGCCTGGTTTAAAACACCACACGGAGCAGATCAGGAGAAAAAAAAAATGACAAAGACGTAGAAAGAAGAGTCACTGAGTGGGGTCTGTGGCTGCATTAAGATGCCAGAGGAATCTATTGGCTATACTACCACTATAGATTTAGAGAGGTCAAATTGTTTCTTTGAACCCATGATACCCCACTGAGTCTCCCTGTTACTGTGAATAAACCCATTAACAGGATATTCCCTGCTTCTCTTTAACGTAGCTGCAGCAACTTTCTGCCAACACGGAAACACTGACTGTTTTTACATCAACATCAACTCATTTTCATCTTTTATTTAGCAGCTAGCACGGCTCAACTTGCACAGCTAGCCTCGCAAACAGCACTATTTTCCTTATGCTTTATATTCAAATTCAATGAAGATAAGATAGATAATTCATATGATACTTTACCACTTCAGCCATGCATTTGGTTTTATTTATCCATGTATTGAGAGATCTTTTTTTTTTTTTTAGCCTGAAAACTACGAGTACAGCTTTGCGGCACCGTTCAACCATTTAGCCTAGCTTAACCAGACTCATGAATACCACCACTATTTTCTAAATAAACGGCAAATGCAAAATAGCTTTGTTTTCATTTGTTCAAGATTATCTGAAAGCTTAGCTTCATGTTAATACATCTGGCGTTGTGCTAGCTAACTACTAACTAATTAATTTTATCATAGGAGAAAAAGTCTTTAATGATTTGAAAAATGGGAACCCCATTTTGCTAATTTTTTTGCTGGCTTTTTAGTCACATCAATTGATGAGATAGAGGCAGCTATAGAGGTGGTTATTAGTCAAATTCTAACAGTATTATATTCAGGAGTATCCCTTCAATCGCTGTGAAAACCATTGAGTACTTCTAGCTTAATGGTGACTACCACTACAGCTTTGGTATTGATTGAAAATGACACTGCCAGGACAAAAATGCCATTTGCTGACATATGATTGATTAGGGCAAGAAAGAACAAATACACCCACACTCCTCAACAAAATCACCCAACATGTGCACTGTGTGGAGCTGAATGAAATGAAATTAAAATAAAGACACATTTACATAACATACAACTGTTATCTCCATTTGAAGTAGTTGGCAAATAAATGTCAGCATTGCCCAGTTAAGTGGCTAAACAGAGAGTTGTGTGACGTTGTTGAAAAAATAAAATCAGTAAAGGAAAAGTAGTGACCACAGCACAGATGGGAAATGTTTGGTGAAATTACACAGGGGTGGGACGTGCGGCATCAGCTCTCCGCTCACTCACTCAATCAATCAATCAATCAATCACCTCTCCCCACTGTAAGATGGATGAGAGGAAACAGCAGCCACAGATAGATCATTGTTTTCACTCTGCAGTAGAACAGGATGAATCCTGTGCTTGCTGAGAGGTCAGAACAGAAAGGACTGCTTTTAGCCCTTGAGCACCACACAGTCCAACCCCCGCCTCCAGCAGAGACATCCAACCATGACAGCAAGGAGTTTCAGTTCTCCGGGATCCACCACAGTCAGCCTTGAAGGAGCAGATGGTTATAACCAAGTGGAGAAGGGAGATGTTTCACTGTTATGTGACAACAGAGCTGTAGGAGGTCTGCTGCTGCTGCTGCTGGATCACTACATCTTTGTGATTTCAACAAAGACAGATGATGATATATATCTTGTGATGATAGCAAAAACATCATTTCATATGATGCTGTATTGTCCTTTTTGCTGTGTCTTCCACACGGTACAGATGCAGATATAGTTTAATTGTGAATCTTATTTTGCTTATTTTGGCACCGATTACGAAATTCTGGACCGATACTGATATTTTACGTAGTTCGTTTAGTTTTTTTTTTGTTTTGCAGGTATTTATTCTTATTTTGGTCACAGTTAAACAACGAAATATTCATTATGAAAAAATAACTCTTCGTCGTTTTAAAGTCTTTCAGTTCTTCATCGCAAACTAAAACTTCAAACTATCGATATCGGCAGAATTTGGCTCCAGTTGTGGCTGATGGATAATGTAAGTCTGCTCAAGTGGAACTGCTGACTTTGAGGGAAAATAACAGCTGCTCAAAATATAAGAATTGTAACTAGAATTACCTAGATTTTTGCGGTTAGATTGATGTGCAGTTCCAGATGTATTTATTAATTACTCTGAATTTGATGTTCAGTGAGAGAGCTTTATTTATTAACTGATTTAAGCGTTTAGGTATTTATTACTTTGACTTGTTCAACAGTTGTCTAGTTTCTATTAAAAGGTAATAGTAACTTTACAACAGTGTTGAATGTTTTCATGGCGGTGGTGATATCGGCTATTATGCCGTTAGAAACTCTGACAACCTCTAATTCAAACAGTTAAAAAGAGTATTACACATTTGGTTTTTGATATTTTTGACCATGCTTTTTTTTATTTTTTTTTTTACTTTGTTTGCAACCATTGTTTTAAAATGTTTTCTATTGACTTCTTTGCATTTTGTATATTAAATATTTGATATTTTGTTAGATCCTTAATTGAAAATTTGCTCAAAGCTTCAAAGTAAAAGGAGAAAAATAATCAAATATGAGTAAGTACCTTATTTGCCGAGTGTATAATTCAAAATGTAATACGAAATCCGCCTTTCCATGTGGTCATATATTCACTGAAGTACCAGAAGATGTGTCATTTCATGATATGCACCGTCACCTGGATATGAAGTGACCAATTATCTGGACATGAGGCTATTTGCTACCACTGCCTTTCTGTTCTTGTTCGGGGTCAGAGTTGCTCCATGGTGTTAAAATGCTGCTGAATCTGCGAGGAAGTTCCACTTACACCTGGTCTCACAGGTAAACCATACGTCAAAACCCTTGGGCTTCATACAACCAGTCACAAGTCCTTGTACCTGGCCTGTTTTCAGAATAAAAGTCTCAGCCCATGATGAGGGCTCAGGCTCAGCGCCTCTCGGCACTTCATGGTGAATATTGTACATGACAGATTGTGAAGGAACTCAAGTGTTGGCTTCACAGGCTGCTCCACAGTCATCCCTTTGACCCCTACACCTGACCCTTGACCTCGTGTGTAACACAGCGCAGCACAATGTCTGCTCTGTCCTCCCCTCTGCTTCTGGATGTCAAAGCGCTTAGCCTGCAGTCCTGCCTCCCAGCGCCACTCAAGTTCACAGCCCGCGATGTGTTCGTACCAGCTCTCACTTTGACCAGCAGAAGCCTCACGCCGTCTGATCAGCTGGAAGCGAGAGGATCAACATTCACCCATATGATCTTTAGAAGATCTTTTAGAAGTTTTTCCTATGTATGTATATATATCTATATCTATATCTATATATATGTATATCTATAT
>JAPQRN010000027.1:6727792-6740364 GCA_037367275.1 Coranthus polyacanthus
ATTGGAAGAGAACAGTGCTGGATTAAGTATTCAGATCCCTAAACTTATGTAAAAGTACTAATATATATATATATATACACTGTGAAAATACTCCAGTAAAAGTTGTGCATTCAAAACCTAAAGTAAAAGTATGTAAGTGCTAAGTATGAAAAGTAAAAGTGGTCATCGCGCAATAAAATGGTCCCTGCCGGTGTTTTCCTTATGTTTTACACATATAGGATGTTTTTGGGTTCATTTTACAGCTGTAGATGTTCATGTTTGAGCTCATTTGAACTACTCTATATAACGTTTCTGCTTTGTGACAATGCATTTTGCAACTAATGCAAAGAGTTTATTTAGATTAAGAGGGAGGAGAATTTTCTCAACCCATAAAGGAACACTTTCAAACATTCACAATCAACACATTTGGAGATACACGAAGGAGTGTAATCTGAAGACAATGTAGACACTTAAAGCTGTCAGACAAATGTTGTGTAAAAAGTAGGAGTAGATCTGAATTTAACAACAATATTTGAGTCAAACATAGGAACAAAATTACCTGCGTTTAAAATGTAGACAATTACAAATTACAGCAAATTGCAACTACCATTATACAGATGTTTCACCGAGTGCAAATAACATAGATTCTCATCTTCTAGGTCATCTTCAAATACAATGCTCTGTTACACAAATAACCCAGACACCATTCAGTTCATGGCCATTCGTGAGACTTGATTAGTTTTGAAGATGCTTTTTTTTATTTAAAAGGAGGAGGAGGGATGGATTGAACCGAATGACCCTCTTGCTGCTGGACGACATGTCGATGTTGGACGTAAAACATACACTCCACAATGAGCACATGCATTGATTGTTCATGTGCTGCTGTCTGTAGCAGGAGCTCCACTCTGCATGATACTTCCATATGTTGTCTGTACTTTTTTTTCTTCTGTCTCTTTACAATGTGACGTCATTTGTCAACTCATGCAAATGTGTCTTGGCTTCAAACTTGCATTCACTTGTGTCTTTGAAATAACTTCATTATCCACGTAAAAACTCTCTGAGCATGCCTTTATTCTGGTCAGCCACTTATTAGGGATTATGTGAACTGTGTTTCGAGGTGTAATGTTTAAGTTAAAGAACGGTTCAGGTGGAAGAAAGCATGACAAATCTGAGTGGACGAGCGAACTATCCAGGGGTTTAAGCAGGCGGCCAGCTCACCATCACCACCTGAATATTTCATCAAACATGCAGTAAATCTGTGTAGTTGAATCCACGTGTGAAAGCTACTTCATGCCAGTGTGTGCTTGTCCACAGGATCTGTGTGGACTGTCTGCTCAGGTTGCCATGCACTGCTTCCTGTTTATTAAGTAAGCCATGACCGTTTCCTGCCAAAACTCTGTCATCGTGCACGGCAGCCAACGGTAAAAGCGGTCGAAAGTAAAAGGACTTTCGTGAGTTATGTTAAGAGGGGGGAAGCATGCGGTTATTTTTCAAGATCACTTTCCTTCCTTTGCTTTTGTTTCATGACAATAAAAAATAGATTTATTATTCATGGAGCCAACAGGGGGTGACGAATGGAATAGATGACTGGAATGAGTCACTGCCAAGGGAAGGAACAGGATAGCTATGTATGCATATACCTTCAAACTATGCTGGGGTAGAACGCTGTGCAATATCCAGTGTTACGACTGTTTAGTGGGGGGTACGTGCAAAAAGAAAGGCATATGTGCATTATGTCACGTTATGATTTTTATTGGAGGAAATGTGCAATATCTCCGTACTGTGTAGGGCATCTGTGCAGTGTTTGCATGTGGCACCGTATGCATTGTTATTGGTGTGTTTATTCTGGTGTATATGGACTGGCGTGTGTTATTTAATTTAACTGTTGTAGATTGCCCATGTGTGGAGAGCAGAGGTTGGCTGGCTGACATAACAACAGTAGTTTGGAACGAAATTTTGACACTGAAAATGCAGTTTGCGCGTCTGAAATGAATTCAGAACTGGGTCAAGTCAAAATAAGAAATACCTAAGTAAAGAAATCTAAATCACTGAACATCAAACCAAGCGTGAAAATCAAAATGGGTTTGATTTTCATCTTTTGAGTTATTATTTTCCCTCAACGGCAGTATTTCCAGGTTAGAATCCTAATATTAACTATCAGCAACAACGTCTGCCGATACCGATAGTTTGTAAAACATCATATCAGCACCGATTGACTGGTCTACCCCTAGTGGAGAAGTAGTGTACTGTTGTAGCGCCTGTACTCTGTCAATTGTCCAAGATGCATTTCTCCTAATGGACACAATAAAGTCTAATCTAATCAAAACTCTGAATGCTTCATGCTTCCATTCCATGCATCTCAGAGCGTCCGAAGTTTGGAACACGTTCGGGAAAAAACACAAAAACCAAGCCACCTTCTGTCTTGCAGATCTTTGGGGAGACCGAGCCGGTTCGGATGACGTCCGAGGGCTCCGACTGTCGGTGTAAGTGCATCATGCGCCCGCTGAGCAAGGACGCGTGTCTGCGGCTGCGCAGCGGCAGCGTGCGCGTGGAGGATTTCTACACCGTGGAGACGGTGAGCTCGGGATCCGACTGCAAGTGCTCGTGCACCGCCCCCCCCTCGTCCCTCAACCCCTGCGAGAACGAGTGGAAGATGGAGAGGCTGAAGAAGCAGGCCCCGGAGTTACTAAAGGTGGTGGTCTCTAAAAACATACAAAATACAAAACAATACATGTTACTTGTTAAAATATAAGACATAGACAATTCTATTCATATGCATCATCATTGGTTTGGTGTCTTTGACCGCAAGGAATCACTAAAGTCTGAAACAATATGACAGTAAAAGAAAGATATTAAAAGCAGCATCCATTGCTATCATTAATAAACCTGAAGAGCCACTTCATAAAAGTCTACATACAAGTGAAAAGAGTAGCTGACGAGAGGCAAAAGTTCAGGGGGTCAACAAATCATCCTCTGGTGATGATACAGTAAATATTAACGATAAATTCAACGTCCTTCTGTCTGGTAGATGTTGAGATGTGTCTCGGCTTAAATCAAATGCTGGAAGGACACTGACCAGAGCTAAGACTATAAGACGACTCCACAGAAGAAAAAGAAAAATCTGCAGCTGGCAATAATAGATTAATTGTATGAGTCATTTTCCAAGGAAAGTGTTCCAGCTTCTGAAATATTTGAATTTGCTACCCGTCTTTATCTATTCTTTGGACTTTTTGAAAAGAACACATTTGTTTTTGAGCATTTTGTGAGTGTATTGGATTGTCTATAATAGAGATGAGACAGGAAATAAGGGCAGAGCGAGAGGGGAATGACATGCAGCGATCTGACCCTTAAAAAAATCAACCACAGGCCACTCAGTCTTTGGACTGTTGTTGAACACACAGAGGCAATTTGAAGACAATATCTTGGGGTTTTGTGGAACAGCAGTAGACATTTTTTCATTATTTTCTGATGTGTGAATAGAAAGCAATGCATGTTTTAAGAAAATAATGGACAAATAATCAAGAAATCAAGAAGGAGTCCACTTTCATATCACTTTATCTGCGCTGTAGTGAGAGAATAATCTACTGAAACTACTGCGTGCTTTTAGAACAAACACCCACAATAAAACTACAAAGATAAAAGAAAATCAAGTGGATCCTAGTACAGAGAGGTCTAAGCACATGATTCACCCAGAGTACTTGTAAAATACAGTTAAAAGAAAAGCAAAAGGTTCATCCAGGTTAAAAGCATAAATATGGAGAGAAAGCGGTCTCAGCATGGCCACGAATGTGTATTTATTACATGACATACAATTATTCTCTCCGTAGATAAGAGGTCATCATTCAGCTCTGTGTGCAGCTGTACGTCTAACATCTTCTGAGAACACGTCAGCCCACCTCCGCACTTACATAAAGCATACTTTCATATCTCACAGGCAGAAGCACGCTACGTATCACACGAAACCTCCAGATGTACATCCAGATGTCTGATCTGACTGCAGTCTCAACTATAGATTTACACAATGCATTTCTGTGAGAAATACAGTGACGACGTTGCAAAGGAAAGGCGCCACAGACGCTCTGAGTGAACCCCCCAACGCCGAGTGAACGCACCTCTGTTTATTGAGCAGAGTGGAAGTCAATAGTTGTAATCAGAGCAAATGTTTAGGGGGAGCACTTAGGCTATTACCGTGCCCCACTTAGCTAAACAGAGGCACATAAAGCTGTCACCTTTGTGTTCAGGAGACGGTGAATAACGCTGGTTCTTTTCTGTTTGTGCTATGAATGGCCAGCTCCAATCCATGGTGGACCTCCTCGAGGGAACGCTCTACAGCATGGATCTAATGAAAGTTCACTCCTACATCAACAAAGTGGTGTCTCAGATGAACACGTTAGAGGAGGTAAGTGAAAGCCACACTTAATGTAGTTCATCATATTTCAGTTGTCATGAACTTTGGCTTTTTCTTCCGCTTGAAGCACTTTTAACCTCATATAAATTATCTTAATGTTATTTGGTGCTTGGTTATTTCCCAACAGATTTGCCGTATTATATTCCAACGTCCTCTGAAGCTTATTGAATATTTTCTCCTTCACTTTCTTATGGAAGCTGAAGTTGAAAAAAAGATCCTGTAACTCAAGATAATGACCTAGTATCTCAAAGTAATGACAAGTACTGCATTATTTTTGAGATACTAAGTCATGTTTTTGATTAACAGGATCTTTATTTTCTAACGCAGTGGCAGTAATGGGCTTCTATAGTTTACTGTGTATTAATATAATGAAATCCTTTTAAATTGTACTGTTATTACAGTTTACCGCGTGTCTCTATTTATTGTATCTTACCTTTTCAGCCAATTTTAGATAGATTGAGTACATGTCATTCAGGGTTTGGTTTAGTTTAGGGTCTTTTGTTAATCGTAGATGTCTTGTAGATCGTAAATGTTACTCTATAATATGCATTTTTTTTTCAAATTTCGTTCTCTCTTGCAGACAATCAAGACAAATCTGACGCGAGAGAATGAATTTGTCCGGGACAGCATGATGAGCCTCACCAACCAGTTCAAGAGATATGAGAACTACTCTAACATCATGATGAGCATCAAGAAGGAGATCTCCAGCCTCAGTCTGCAGCTGCTGCAGAAAGACTCTTCAGAGAGCAAAGCGCAGGTCAGAAGAAACACTGGCCACCCTTAAATAATTCTGGTCGTAGAAGCATTAAATGTTAAATATGTAGGAGTGCAGACTCAGGCTTGAAGACAATTTCGCACTCTTTGGTCCCAATCAAGAATAGTCGGCTTTGAATGATATTATTGATTTATTTAGATAAACGCAGCTAATTACGGTGGCCAAAAACATAAGCAACTTCATCAATTTGACAACACAAGCGCTGCAAAAGCTCACAATGTATGTATGTTATAAGTATTATGCTGTCAAATTGCATCACAACATCCTTGGCAAGCTCACACAACGACAGCAGAGCAAATGTACATTTCCCTGGACTTCTCTCAGACTCAGAGTTAATATCAGTTTTTCAAGTCTGTCTCAAAACACCAGTCACTGGAACAGTTTTGTGCTTCTTCTGTTTACACTGGACGTTTAAAGACCACATCCAAACATGGAAGTGATGGGGGGGTGAAATCCACAGTCGTCACTCTGCGCAAAGATGTGTTTTGACGTATACTTGAAGCTCACACGAGTCTTCATCTTGGCATCATCCAAACGTACTTTTTAGCAGCAAAGTCCCTCTTTTGCAGTTTCTGTGCTGAGCCGCAGCAGACGGACATTAACTCAAAGAGAGAGTTTGGCCTGAAAACACTTGAACTGAATTACACTTGGTCTGCCTAAAGTAGACAGCGGAAGCCTCTCACGAACTGCAGCTAAACTTTGGAATGCCGTTTCGTAAAGACTTTGTCTGCCCGTTTTATGTTCTTCTGGGCACCTGTTCTTTATTTTCAGATTAAGTTGAAAATTGTCACACCCACGCTTAAAAATATCATTTCGAGGATGGTTTAAGCAAAAGCTGCTTGAGAAGCTACTTTGTCAGAAATACAACAGAATAGGTGTGGTCTGTTTAGTCTGAAACTAAACTTGTTGTTTTAACCCAGAACACTGAACACGGACAACTTTGTATTTATGGACAGGACTCGAGTTGAAGTTACATTCAGGAATCCCAACCGTAGATACTATCGAAGTAGTGCCTGATTAATTCTTACACATTATGACTTTAGTAAGTAACGAAACAAGTGCTTTACAGGCTAAATACGCAATAAAAGTAAAAAGAAATAGTTCGCAACATAAAAACAATTTTCATAATGCACAGACTGACCATGAAAACAGACTGGATGCAAATGACAGTGAATAAATACGTAATCACATAAATATAACAGCATCGGCATATTACTAGTGTCAGTGACATCGTTACCACTGTTTGCATAAGATGTCTGTTTACACTCGGTGAACTGACAGAGCGCAAATGTTTCTATTTGCAGGACACTAACGACGAGAGAGTCAAGGAGGCTGTAAAACTGACCAACAAAAAGACCCCTGCATCCAAACCCCCTCCCAAACCGCCCAAAGAAAAGGCCGTCAAACCCAAGAAAGAGGTCATTAAGCCCGGGAAGCCGCTGAAGCCCGACCCGACCGCCAAGGCCAAGGTGGTTGGTCACCAGCCGGGCGTGGTGAGGGGCATCACGTACTACAAAGCCACCAAGAACGAGGAGCATGAGCAGAGAGAAGGTGAGAGTTTTCGGCTCGGCGGGGACGCTCTGTGTTCTCTCCCAGCGCTGTGTTCATAGAAAGCTGGCTAAAGCAAACATTGCGCTCTCGCTTTAGCTGAGTGTGCACTCCCATCTGTGTGCGATCATCTGTGTGTGATCCACTGTGGGTGTTGAAAATGATCCAAATGAGTTTCTTCGGGCAGTCTAATCTGACCCCACCTGACACTTTGCTGGATCAGGATCAGGAGGCTTTGCGTCCTACAAACACAGTTCAGATCTTAATTAGCCGGATTTAGCTTCCAGTATTGACAGTATAAAGTTTTCCTGAGAATGTTGTTTTACACAAGTGCGAGATAAGGCTGTAATTGTGCCGCAAACTTTTCACTTAAGCGCAAGGCAATAAAACAGGAAATCCATCGCTGTGTGGCGCACCAGATCCCCTCAATACAAGATTTATTCCGGTGTTGTTTTTAGCAAAGCTGGTCTCGTCACCGCAGGATTGGATTGCTAGCGTGCATTCAGCAAGCAGGAAATCCAAATCTTTTATTGACAAAATACATGGACCTGATGGAATGCTGTCTCAATGGAGCGCTGCCATGCCCATGACATGCCTCAGCTTCACTCCTCACAACAATGTGTGGGGACCCTCACCAATGCAGAGAAAACATTTCCTGACTCCTTCCAATCCTCTTTAAGTCTAGTTGAGTGAATAGCTATGCTGCGTTTGCACAGGGCACACGCACATAACGCTGTCAGACTGCGTGTTCTGCCATGTACGTGAACCTCCGCGAGACCATCCAGCCTCGTCAGACCACGGAAAACATCTGGCTGCATTTCCATAATCTCCAACAAAGAGCAAGGTGCCTTTTTTGTCCAAACCTTTATTCACCCCGGTAACCTTGGTCAACCCCTGCGCTCTTCCCTTCAAATTTAGTTACAGTTACAAACATTTTTCCCACAGTGTCTTAAACTGATGACCACTGAGGAAGTCCAGAAGAACAGCTGAGCTTCTTGGCAAAGGACGTCGAATGTGGAACCAACTATTAAAACTGCAAACCTGCAAACTGCTGAGCATGTTGCAAATAAAACACTCGCATTTCAATATTTATATATCTTTGCAGAGGCTCTTAGAGTCTGGGAAAGTTATGTTCGCATCGCATTATCGTGTAGCAAACTTGTCTGCGTTACGATGCAGCTTGAATGTAATATTTGTCACAATAAGGCAAGCAAGACATATTACATTTACAGTATAAGTATATTTCATTTATGGTTTGAGCAGTGATATATAATTAAGATTACTTCAGCATTTGCCTGGTTAAAGTGACTTTAATAAACAACACATAACATAACATATATACAGTATATATATATATATATATGTATATATACAGCTGTGGAAATAATTGATAAGTGAGAGTTTGTAACAATGATACATTTGTTTGAAATTCGTCAAAGTGGTTAAACGATTAAAACAATCGATAATAGGCTTGAAAAAAATTGATAATAACAAAAATACATTCAAAAATACATCCAAATGATAACAGTCCTTCAAAATGCTCTAAAATGCTTTCATAATGCCATCACGATATGTTAAAGGGGTCTTTGAGCTTCATAATAGCAACGTAACACAATGTGCATCCCATATGCTTATGAGCACCGATGGATGTCATTGATTTTCTGATTTCTCCTTTCATGTGCGCTCCACTTAAAATGATTAGCTTTGCTCTTGAGACTGCATACTTTGGACAGATTTGTAGATCTGTAGTATGGTTTGAATATCAGTGTTGAATTTATGTTCCGTTGTGTTATTAAACGTTACAAAAGGGTTTAATTGCTTTCTTAAACCTTCTACTGTGTATTTCAAAACATTCCTCGCAATATTGTTTGTAGCCCAGCATTTATCAGGCCCATGTGCTGAGATTATGTGTGTCAGGAAGATGCATTGCTTATGTAGCACAGTTGTAATCCCACATCTGTCTGGCAGCAGCAGACGTGGCATCAGGACCAGAAGGAGAGCAGCCTCTCTCTCTGCTTCATCTGCATCTTTGATTCATCTGTTGTTTTCTTTTGTTTAAATTAGACCAAAATACATTCAAAGGTGTATCAACAATTTGGGTTGTTCAAGAAAAAAATTGGATGATGTACATAGATGTTGTGGAAAAGTTGACTTGACTAGACTGATTTTATTCTGCTTTGGCCAACTTTGTGATCTCCACACCTGGAAAATCATACATTAGGCTTCATTTTTGTATTGATTAGCCTAAAAAAGTCTGATATTTTACATAGATGTTAAACATCAGTGACCTTGTCACGGACGTTTGACCTACGTAGCTGTTTCATTGTCATCTGTTACTTCTTCATTTCAAAGAACTAGTTCAAAATCTAGAGAAAGAAAAGAAAGAAAATGTTTTATTATAGATATACCAATAAATAGTTTTTCACAAGTATTGATTAATTACAGTTCTTTGAGTTTAATGTTCACATCAGCAGTTATTCTAATTAAGTCAAAGACAGTTCATTTACAACAGTTTTGATTTTGTTTTTTTTACCAGTGTCGATGGAGGCTGGCATGATATTCTCTTTTTCCTGCTCCAAAATATCAGTATGATATCTGCGTTTAAAAATCCACTATTGGTCGACCTCCACCACCTTTTTTTTTTTTTTACAATAAATAAGATACAGTGTGTGATTCTGAGAATGTATTGGGGTCATTGAATAAGACTTTAAATGTTCTGCCTTGTCATAGTTTTTGATGTTCTTCAACGTTTTCATCAACATACTGTATGTGTTTTTGTTGACAGAATGAAAAACACGTGGAACATTTTTCATTCTGGATTATAGATTATACAAAAAGCCAAAATGCTGCGGCATATTCTCTTGATCTTTTGAGGAAAAAACTCAGCAGCAGGCTGGTTTACATAAATGGAAGGGGTAAAAAAAATGGAGAAGAGAGAGGAAGTTAGTATTCTCTGTGTGCTGCATTGCTAATGTGTGGTCTTTGATGTTAACTTCTGGAGCAAAGCAGGCTAAAATGTGTCTCCTGCTGACAAGAAGCCACATGTTGTATGTACAGCACAGTGAATGAACAGTTTAAAAAGAGACGGCCTGTAACCACTGTTAACAGATAATAGAAGCCTTTCTTTGGCCAGCTCTGCCTGACCTCGTTTGGCCGTTTGCTGTATTTTGACTCGGCGGAGTTTAAGATCTCGACATGTTTTATCTCTTGGCCTGACTCTCCGCTTCCTCTCCTCCCTCCCAGAAAACTCAGCCAAAATCTACACAGTCCATCACGTCAAGGAGAGTCAGTCTGAGGACGGAGGAGCTGAAATGGTCCTGGAAACCGTGGAGGCTACCGAAGCCGGACCTATCGTCACCACTTCCGAGCCCACCACAGTCAGCGCCACCGCTACCACCACCACCACCACAGCCACTACTACGGCCACCACCACCTCCACTACACCCACTACTACCACGACACAGAGCACAGCAGCGCCTGAGAGACTGGCTCCCACCATTGTGTTGATGCTCGACAACTCCAACAACAACAGTCGGCCCACTCTGCACAGAGCAGGTATGTTCAAAAGACCCCACTCTGAATGCGCCCAGTATTGTGTTACAGGCTGTGACTGCAGTGACAAGAGGCCAGTTTAACTGCAGATAAGCATGCAGGTCCACTCCGCCAAGAAATGTACAACTGTGAAATCGATTTAAGCTCCTGTTAATGCAAGTCATTCTTTCCCAGGCGCACATGTTCAACGCTCAGCCTGTGCTCATTTCTTGCAGGAAAGATCCTCAACTGTGAAGGGACTCTGGCTTCCATTGAGCAGCCAGAGAAGCAGCACAGTTACGGGCGCAACGAGGGAGCCTGGATGAAGGATCCTCTGGCTAAAGACTCCAAGATCTACGTCACAAACTATTACTACGGCAACAACCTGGTGGAGTTCAGAAACCTGGACAACTTTAAACAAGGTTTGTTTCAATCACGCCACAAAAATGTTCTCAAAGAAGAAGAAGAAGAAGAAGAAGATTCCTCGAAGTATTCATTTATTCAACCTTTATATATAGAAATAGAGGACTCATTAACAGTGTGGCGGAGAAACAACAAGAAACAATAGTAATCAGAACAATACAAAAGTAAACATAAAAAAGATTAACCTGGATAAAATGATGGTGATAAAAAACAATAGAAGGTAATTCAGTAAAATAATTTAAAAAAAACTCTAAGAATCGAACATTAAGGCAAGTGAATCAGCTTAAAGAGCTAGAAGTAAAGTATGGAGAATTTAAAACATTTAAATTGCTTACGTAGCTCGGTTTTAATCCTGCATCTGCAGCGGACGTGTCATCAGGACCAGAAGGAGAACAGCCTCTTCTCTCCTTCATCTTCATATTCGATTCATCTCCTGGTTTCTTTTGTTCAAACTAAACCGGAATAGACTAAAAATAAATTGTGAACAATTTACCACCTCAATTATCAAGTATCGAGGCTCCTGAATAGGTTTGAACCTTTACAGAGGCCGAAACCTTTTGGGACAACATGTTCTCAGTTGTTTCGTTTGCTTGCTAACAAAACCGTGGACATTCATTCATTCAACCTTTATATTAACCTTTTAATATATAATGAGGCGAAGGTCTCATTTTCAATATAGTCAAGTAAAAGAAACACAATGAATGATGCTGATAAAAACATCTTGCAATTTACTGAAGTCCTGTAGAAGTTATTTAATCTCCAAATATTTTTTTCGCTTTCACTGTTGCATCATTTTTAGACATAAAACATAATCTAACCTATGATAGACTCAGTTATATGTATATATTCTTTCTTACGTGGAGTCTTCAAGGTCAATTTCTGAGCATGCTCTCCTCTGCAAATATTTTTTCTGCTCTATGTGTTCTAGCATTTGAGGAGTCGAACTTAGGGTTGAGGATCAGATTAATTTCTTCCCCAAATATGACAACCCACTTACTTTTTGTTACTGATACATCATCAAAATACAAAACAAACGAATCAGCTAAAACAAATTAGGTAGAATAAAAGATTTAAAATCCCTCAAGAAGGAAAATGAAGTGAGCTTAATATTTCTTCGGTTTGTTCCACGTTCGGTGCAACATGACGTACTCATTATACTGTAGAAACTCAACACTGCAGTATATTAATGATAACGTAATAGAGTCCAGGCCATTCATATCAGCTTAGAACAACAGTTTTTTTGTCCAGGGCTATGAATTGGCTGCTGTTGAGTCACAGATTAACCTCCTTAAACTGTGAAACAAGTGTGAAATGTCATAAAGCTCTCTCTGGATTTTTGTAGCACAGAATGGAAGTGCAACATCATTTTCTGGACAGAAGCTGCTGATATTAATGACACTCTTTCATATCTTACATTGACTTCATACTCAATCTCAGTCTCAATCTCGTGTCACGTAGTTTTAACGTATAGCTCTGTTTTCTCTCGGGACATTAACTGACATTGATTCATGCTGATTATCCAGTGAGCTCTGTGAGACGGAGGAGATGTGTGGAATGTAGGTCTTGATTGTTCCATGGCTCTGGTGGGTGGGAAAATCAGCGTCTTCCACATCCAGCTCAACGGAGGAATTGGATTACACTCTGTAAGAGAGTTAAGATGATCTTCCCTCGTAGGACACGGCTTGTTGATCTAGATGTGTTTGGACAATGAGCTTTCTAAATGCACTTACATGTGAGGCGTCCTGCAGTGCGGTGAGCTCACAGCTGTGTGCGGATGACTAGGTATCTCGGTGAGTGGCGGTGATGCCTGCTGTTCCCTGACATGTGCTCTGGCCTTTCCTTTGAACTGGGCACAGCGGAGAGGGATTAAGAGTGTGGGCTGGCTTCGGGGAAGGGGATGGTGGTGGG
>JAPQRN010000027.1:6744456-6755967 GCA_037367275.1 Coranthus polyacanthus
ATGTCCATCATGTCCATCATGTCCATCATGTCCATCATGTCCATCATGCCTTTTGTCATCATTTCTTTTCCTGGAGCAGAAATAGAAATCCATTCAGTATTATGAGAGAGTTCCAGGTGCTAAATTAGCCACAGCTCCTGGGGTAGTATTTTTAAAATTGCCATTTTCATATTGTTATTTAACATTGTTCTAACTAGCATGACTTATGCTGTTCTTGAGGTGAGGTGGAAATGCAAAAAGGAATGGGCAAGTCTTAGGTCCTTGTAGTTCCTGAGATTATTTCCTCTGGTCCTGAAGTTCCCGGAACACTTTGAACAGAAAAGGGGTTATAGTTGAGGCCAACTCAAGACTATACACTTCTATGCAATTTAGAGATTTAAATGTTTTTGCTTTCATGGCTGAAGTCTAAGGCAGGTTAAGTAAGTAAGTAACTGTTTGGTAAATGTTAAGTCTTGAGTCTTGACTTTAATGATGCTAACAGGCCTTTTTTGCAGCAGACATTTCAACTTGTTCTGGCCGGAAACACTCAGGTGTAATTGGTGTCATTAAAATGGCTGCATCCCATGTCAGTGGATCAGTGTCAGGCCGTGGATTTGTGCACGCTGATTCAGTGGAACAGCTTCCTGGGGCAACTAAATGGAAGATGCTTTAAGGTCCTGTTTTTACAAGCCAAAATGGCTGCTGTGAAAACCGTCTATTAAGTTCTGGCAAGTACAGGTGTATAGTGTTCAGATCATGAATCAACACAAGTCACCTTTAAATACATCTAAAGGGACAGTAGATTGTGTTTACCTGCATCTTTATTCATCTGTGGGCAAGAAGTTGCTGAAGCTGAAAGAATCTTTGGCGTGGCAAATGAGGACTGGTTTGGCAGGATCACAGGTGTGATAAGAAAGATTTTTGGCAACAAATACTGACTGGCTTTTCTTTGGGATAGAGCAGCCAAAGTTATGAGGCATCTCCACACTGGTAGCCAGTGGACATTGTGATGTCTTTTTTGTGCAACAGAATATTTTCACCAACAAATGATAATTGAGACTTCGTACCAGCTAATAAACTAATAAAACCTCTTGTTGTCTTGTTTATCCCAGGCCGCTGGAGTAACCTCTTCAAGCTGCCCTACAACTGGATCGGCACAGGCCACGTGGTTTATAATGGAGCCTTCTATTACAACAGAGCCTTCACTAAGAACATCATTAAGTACGATCTGAAGATGCGGTACGTGGCAGCCTGGACACTGCTACATGACGTCGTTTACGAGGACACCACCCCCTGGAAATGGAGGGGCCACTCGGACATTGACTTTGCAGTAGACGAAAGTGGCCTGTGGGTGATCTATCCCTCTGTGGACTACGACTACAACCAGCAGGAGATGATCGTCATCAGTAAACTGGATCCCGGAGACCTGTCCTTGAAAAAAGAGACAACCTGGAGGACACGTCTCAGGAGGAACTCCTACGGGAACTGCTTCATCATCTGCGGCGTCTTGTACGCCGTCAATGTGTACAACCAGAAGGAAGGCGAAGTGAACTATGCTTATGACACCCACACCAACAGTGAAGCCATCCCACGCCTGCCGTTCACCAATGAATACTCCTTCACCACCCAGATTGACTACAACCCCAAGGAGAAGGTTTTGTATGCCTGGGACAATGGCCACCAGTTGACATATAAGATAAACTTTCTCGACCAGTGAGCACAGCTAGTTTGTGCTGCAGATAAGCTCACAGTAGGCCTGCCGGTATGGCACCTAAACAGAAAGAAGACGCTCAGTATTTGACAGCCCAGAGGCAGCCATAATGGACTGAACAGGACAAAGGATGAACCTGCAGCAGCCTTCCAGTACCAATGCATGCTATTCAAACTCTTGACCTCACATTGTACAAACATACATGTCTCAAATGTGTGTAGTAGAACATGTCTGTATAATATTTCAACGGATAGACGGAGTAAGGTGGAAATAATCTTACGGGTTGAGGTAAGGCTTAATGGGTAGAGCTAAATAGATTCCTTTATTCATGAACTAGAGCAGCAAAGTCCTACCTCTTCCCTTGGACCCGCATGGGATCTTATTTAGGAAAAAAAATATGTACAGTCTTCAGTGACGAGAGAGAATGTTTTAATCCCTGTTTGAATGGCACTCCTTTCACATAGCCGCATCTCTCAACACGACCAGACTTGTAGTGGTTTTCGCCTCATTTAATATTCTTTTCTGTTGTTCTTGAAGAGAAAGGTGAACGTGCCAACGTTATGGCCATTTAACGCATGTTGTGCGAGACGAGAGATGTAGTTCACCGAGTGGTTTCACACAAAACTAAATCGTACTTTACTATCTCTGCAACAAACAGCGACTATTTTAACTTGCAAAATGATCTTTTAAATTGATAAACATCCTATGTGCAGTTGATGCCACAATTCAAAAGGGATCAAAAATGGTTTTGTCCCTGCCATAGACCATAACTTTTTTTTTTTTTTCTGAAATTAAGACCCATGGGGAACATTGGAAGAGGTGGGACTTCACCTGTCTCTGTCAGCAGGCTGGTTAACTAGAGAAATAACTACAATATCAGTTACTGTTAAAAAAACTTGTACATAGCATTTTTTAAACTATTGGCTTCTTTGAAGACCATATTTAGGATAACCCTAACATGACATTTTGGCAAACATAAGCTAAAGAATGATTATGAAGTCTCCCATACTGGTCAAGCGACCACACTGTAAAAGATGGCAGACAAAAATCCTACTGTGTCGAACTTTAGACTGCTTAAGAAGAACTTAGAGGATGTGTTTTTGCGCAGAAAAATGACTGAAAATTCAATATGAAGAAGACCATATGTGCTTTCCACTTGGTTTGAACTTAAAGCTCAGTCGACAGAACTATCTTACATAGGTACTGTAGCATGGCTAGATTTGTAGCAACCCTACTAAGCTGCCTAAATACATCTTTTGCCTTTTCAGTGGGTTATTTAGCTCCACCTAGTTGGGTTTATCTCAACCGCTGACATTATTTCTGTCCCCAGTGCAGCTCTGCTTCTGAGAAACACTTGTAGATCTAAACTATCAGCTTTTGTTTCATCAACTCCATCCTGTCACCAAGCACTTTGATCATGACTCTGCTTTGTTTATTATTCCGGCCTCATGATGCTTCTCTCTTTAGCAATGATGTTGTTTTGAACGATGTGTTGGATATATTATGACCTCCAAAAAACAAATGTACACAAGTGTTTAAGATTTTTTGTTGTATTTACGTGAGTTCATTTGACAATATCCATAAAACTGTTTTTGTTTTGTTTTTTCAGATTTTTGTAAAATTCCTGTCATTTTGTAAAAGTATGCAGCTTTTGATTGTTAATAACATATGCATAACCACATTTGTCATAGATTTTAAGCGTTTGTACATTTCCAAGTGGATTTGCCACCCATCCGTCATGCTTACACAATATGTGCACATCCATGACATCAATAAAATTAAAAAAACCCTAATCCCCGAATTAATGTTTTTACAGATAGCTGACGGCACTATGTGAAGCATGCAGTGGGAATGGTGAACTTTAAGACACACAAGATAATTGTTACAGCAATTTATGGTCTTGTTTTGGTCTTGTACACTAATGTTATGATTCAAAACATAATTTCGTCTGTTCTTTAATATTCAGGAGTGTTTTGTTATTCAAAAAAGGGCATGTTGCTTGCAATAAATTGTCTTCTCACATAAACAATAAAGTCATGAATTGTAACACAACACTTGAAAGCATCTGTATGTGTGTCTGTGCTAAGAAATAAAATTTCTGTCAAAAACAAGTTTGCTGCGAGCCGTGTAAGTTGTTCTGCACTGAACCAGTAAATGCCTTGGATTAGTAAGATTTGCCTGGCTCACATCGTGTTGATGGGACGACGAGCAATGACTCAGATCTGCCTTTTTCTGAAGAACAACGCTCTCATGAGCTGTGTTTAGTTCTGGGGTAAAGGTTGCCATACTCTGCTTGATCTCAGTCCCAAAATACACCAAAAGGAGCAGCTCAAGGTCGTGGTAATAAGGGCACGGCTGCTTGATTTCTTGGCTGGGTTTTTCGAAAATCTTCAGCTCCAAGTCATGCAATCCTGGAGGGAGAGAATAATATAAACTAATAGCTGAATGGTGGGTGTGGTAGGTGCATGCATGTGGACCTCATTTAATTAAATCAACTCCTCACATCTATTTAAAGAACTCAGAGCGCTCAGTGTGTTGCTTTTAACACCCAGAAAATGGACTTCATTAATGACTGCAAGGCTACAGTTCTGGAAGAAGTATTCTGATCCTTTACTTACACAACAAATAAAAGTAAAGTACTAATATCCAACTGTGAAAATAGTCCAACACAAGCAGAAGTTATGCATTTAAACCCTTACCTAAAGGTCCAGTGTGTAAGAGTTATGAGGATTTAGGAGGATTATTTTGGAGATATGGAAAATAATATTCAGAATTATGTTTATGTTTATATCTACTATGTATCTGTGCCAACTCCGAATGGACTTCCGGACCCCAGTTAATATCCCCTGAACTAAAAAGCCCAGAACAGACAAAACAAACACTGGTTGTAACAAGGGACTTCCGATTGTCTTGCGGGCCACAATAGGTGAAGTTGGGGGTTGTTCCGTTGGTTTCTATCTGCAACTTCACTGCTAGATATCACTAAATATCACACACTGAACCTTTAAGTAAAAGTATTTAAGTATTTTCAGTAAAATGTACTAAAAGTATAAAAAGGTAAAAGCAGTCAATGTGCAGTACAATGCAGTACAATCAGTGTTTGTGGATTCATTTTACTGCTGCATTAATGTGTCAGTAATGTGCTGTAAATGTTTAAGGCTGAGCTCATTTGAACTATTTTATAAACTGCTGTTTAATCTACACCAATGCATCCCATTCTATAAGATCATCAGCGTCGCTGTCCTGTGAGAACCACATATCTCTAAAAAGTCAACTTTTCATGAGCTCAGAAAAACGGGCTTGATTTCAGCTTTGTCACAATGCATTTTCCAGGTTGTGGAGTCGATGTCTGAAGTAGCAGAAAATTTAAATACTCAAGTGAAGTACAAGTACCTCAAACTTTAAGTGCAGCGCTTGGATAAAGGTACTTAGTTACATTGCACCACTGAACACCAGGTCATAGGCTTGATGAGCACAGCAGTAATGGTGTGTCCAATCACGAACTCTGTCACGAAATGTTGACATGTTGTTGTAATGAAACAATGACGTCCACACCGGCCCTGGTGATGAACACTGACAATTCACATGACCTATGGTGCTTCAGTCCCGGTGCCTCATGTCAAACACAAAGGCTCTCCTGTTGCTAAATCAGGACTCAACTCGAACCTGTTCACATCAGCAGGGCCTCCTGTTCATCACCATCACGCTCCATCATGTCCTCACAGTGCTGCCATGTTCGGGCTTTTGTCCCCATGTTACGTGCCACTTTGAAGCAAAATCTGCATTACAGAGCTGTATCATTCATGTTCAAGAAGTAATTGGGTTAGTATAGGAAGGGACTTTTCGTCCAGGACCCCCCTCTTCACAGGCCTCTGCTGCACTGAGCTCATTTTTTCCCCCAGTGGGGACCATCCATTGCACGATCTACACGCCAACAATATACAAAACGGCCTTTCTCTAACATTTGTTTGGCTTCTAGAATGTTGAATTTCTAACGTGGGAATACTCTCTGTGTTGTGTCAATCGGGTTTTAAACTCAAATGAACAAATTAAAGGGTGAAACAGTAACACTGCCAAGACTGTAATGTAATAGGGCTAATAAGGTTAATAGAAATGCATCCGAGAGGAAGCAAACCTTGCTCGTGGACAAAAGACCCATCTGTGCTCAGTGTTAAAGTTACAAAGCCACACGTTCCTGGTTGTTTTAAAAGACTTCCCCCAGTGGACACAAAGTTCACGCGTTAGTGCGACCTGTATGAGACGAGAGTGCAGAGACTCATACTGCGAGGGGACAATGCATGTTCAGCGGTTCGAAGATGATGCCTGAGTGATAGTCAGTGACTTAAACTGCCACAAATTCAGACCCACTTGAGTTCAAGAGGAATGTTTTACTGTTAACCAGGTAAAAAGATTGGAAGGTAATAGAAAATCTGTGTTTATCTTAGATGTTCAATGAGGAAACTCTGACTTCTTCAATGTAAGTAGCCAAATCAATAAAACATATAACATAGGCCAAGTTGTTTTTAGATATTTTAATGCTTTATCAAGTAATTGGGTTAATGTAGCACAGGATCTTCCCCCAAGACCCCCCTCAAAGGCCTCTGCTGCACTGAGCTCATTTTCTCCCTCAGTGGAGACTTTGCATAATTTACTCAGATTTCCAGATACACCCAAATACACTCCCAACAATTCATCTGCACCCCTGTGTATTAGTCTCTTATAAACAAGCCTACACATGTGGCCAAAAATATAAACTATAACATTCTGACGTTTGAAATGCAAGACAGTTGAGAAAAGAATTGAAACAAAAGACAAAAGAGAAATAATTGAGAGAATGGCTGACGTTGCATGGATTTGTGTCTCAGCCACATGTGCGTTTACAAGTTTTTCACATGGATCCTATCAGATTAGCAGGATGCTGTAAAGTCCCCATTTTTGACTTCTCTTCAAAAACATACTGCAAACACATTAGAGCTCACAGCGACATACGTGTCACAGGAAATGGGGCTCGTGACAGCTCGTGTTTTGTGCTGACCAGAATGTAGAGAACCTCAACGTGACTTTAATTAAGAGCCTTTGGGTTATTTCCTGTAACAGTCACTTAAGAGAAAGAGTTGGCTGAGCAGGATGTAAGAGCAGATGAAGAACAGTGAACATGCAGCACCATCTTTTACAAAGCTGCATGGAAACATGCGTGGTCAGCCTTATATCACTCCCGAAGCTTTATACAATTAAACCCAAGAGTCTAGTGTCTAATAATAATCGAATTAAAAAGTGCTTTTTTTTTTTTCTAAAAGTGTCCATGAGAGCTGGCACACACTCAATTATGTCCCATGGTCTTTGCAGAGGGGGCTTTCCTGAGTTTTAGACTAGTGACCCAGGAGCACACCAAAGAAGACCATTGTGTAAGATACAATGGAGGCCTTTTGGAAATCACGGAGGAGTGGTTGTGTCAGGACCTCACATCAACATTTAGTAGCAGAGGCGCAGACAGAGATGCCCCAAAACACCCACAGATTTTGGCATGTGATCAAAGCAACACACTGCAGGGCTTAAACAAGGATTATTTATGTATTTTTTATGAGGGAATATTCCTCCACATGTCATCCTGGTGACATGTTGAACTCTTACCTCTGTTGCAATTAGATCTGAATATAATAAAGGCTTTCAGATGAAGTGATTAGATAAGAGATACTCTCTGGCAAATATAACAAGCCTTAAATATAACCTCAAATGGAATCTAATACACCTTTCCAAAATAGATAAAAGATATCTTTTTATATTTTGGCACAGACAGAAGCCCCATCTGTTCACTTGGCGACAGGAAAATAAATCTGTCAACAAGCAGGAACAATAGAGCTATGGTGCGTCTGCAAACTGGGATGGACGAAGGGCTTTATTTCATAAAGATGGAATGAGTAGATACATAAATTTAGTGCCTTTGTTGTTCACATTTAATACGGTACCATCAGTTCAAACATGGCTGTAATCCCAATAAGTGGCCCGACACTATCTCACACTTCAGATTTATCAATGCAGAGTTACACTAAAGCTGTCAACGCGTTGGCATTTGTTTGTCTTGTCTGGTCGTTTGTCATAACTCCTGACACAGTAGAACCTTTTAATCATGGCAGCATACTTAAAATGCCAATGATCAAGTAAGATTGAAAATCAGTAAACAGAGATGAAAATAAAACTGTGTGAATCCACATTTCCATAGCGGAACATTTTGCTTTCACAGCTTCTAAAGTGCATTTTGTTGCCTTGGAACTAATCCTATTAAAATAAAAATAGCACCTTTTCTGTTTTCACACAGAATGAAATGGGTGAAAAAGATTTAACATAAATAATAATAATGTAATGTTTGTAATTCCACCCTCTGGTGTGAAAATGTAGGCTACATGAGTGCATTGTTTACTGGTGCAGCAATCAGGAGTGAGGGAAATAAACTGCAAGTGTAAAGTAATCTGTTTAAAATATAGATTTTTTAAAAAGGTGTATTGAAGTCAGAGCCATAGAGGACAAATGTTTATATTGTGCATAGTCTGAAATTATATACTGTGATCTCACTGTGAGGCTCATCCACTTCTGACCCAGAGCCAAATGCTGACGTATGGATGCAGTCAGCTCATCAGAGGCTCAAACGGGGAGAAAGAAGTAAACTATCATCATCATCTCCCAGAACAGTGGAATATAGAGAGGAGAGTAGTTGTGATGACAGCTTGCAGGATAACCACACCATATGCATAGTGTTAGTGCCAAGCAACAACTCCAGGTGCTCCTTTAAAAACCAGACCAAAGCTTTTTAGTGAGATGTTCATTTCCCAAAAGATGCTGAAACACTTTGCTTGGTCGGAATCAAGAAGCAAGAGATGCAACTAATCTCCAGTCAGTAGACATGAGTTAAGATAATTCTGTAAAAACAGTGACATGTATTCATAGACCAAAGTATGTTTCTTAGAAATTTTTCTAACGCTAAAATCCTACAATACTAGGAGAGTAGTTCTAAAAATGGTTTTAGTCAAATGTTTAACAAACCTCGTCAGTTTTTTAAATATTTTAAGTCTAATTTGTGTGTTTATTCATTACTGTATAGTCATGCATTTCTTCCTGGCTTGTTTGCTGTATCTAGGGTTACATTATGTTTCTGTGCATGTTTGAATTGTAGGCTGTGCTACATTTAATATCCCCCCATCTGCTCTGTTATTACTGTTGTGTTTTTGTTCTGCTCCAGCAATGACCCATCTTCCCCACAGCAAGGTTTCAATTTTCATTCTAGCCCATCAGCTCGCTACAAGACAAGTCTAAATGTTTTCTTTATGGGTGTCTCAGTTGCAGAGTAAACACGCACATATTATACTGAAAGTGATAAATTGGTCTCTCTGATAGTGGAATCACTTTATCGAAATTTTCCAAGACTTCTCTGTCCACACGGAACAACATTGATGACTCTTTTACAAAACAGCCCCCAGGAGAGACAGAAACATGGACTTCGCCAAAGAGAAATCCCTTCACGAGAAAGGTACAAATTACTTCCAGATTGCATTTATACTGGCAACACTCATTCTGTTCTTATTTTTGAAAAAACAAAAGAATAAATAAAGATGTCTGTATATATGTTTCTGGGTTCAGCATGAACACTGGAATGTGTTGGGTTGGGAGACCTGACAGTGGATGCTGTGTTTGGGGGAAGGGGTGGGGTGGAGGGGTCCTATTCTTGGTTTTACGCCAACAACAATGTACTGCAGATTCAGAGATGAACCACCCAGAAGAAGGCCTTAGAATCCAAATCCACACAGCAACACAGTCCATCCCAACAGCTGCCCTTGGCTGGCACTAATGGAACTACGGCACCAGAGCGACTTCAGCCTCAGTCAGCCCCGTCATCCGTCACACTGCCCCACCCGATGCCAGACGCCAGCTCCAGTGAGGCCACTCTGCAGCTGTTGGGGGGGTAAAGGAGTGTTGAGGTGAGGAAATGGGATTGAATTGTTTCTAAATGTCAGGAAATTCAGCACAGCTGTCGAACAAATGAGCGCGGTGGACAGGGGAAGGGGTATTCCAGGCTAATTAAAGCTGGGCTTATTGTGGAAAGCCTGACTTCATTACAGCTGACTCCGGTTTTAGGACATTTTACAAAAACAACTCAAAGCTAAAATGAACAGAACTGAGAGAGTAAACACACATCACGTTCACAAAGATTGCATGGGACAGCAGTTGTGTTCACAGCAAGAGCTCTTTAAAATGAAAATGAAGGATGGAAAAAGTGTGAGTAAAAAAACCTAAACTTGACCACAAACAAAACTGAAGACAGTATTTTTCTTGTGAGTCAAAAGGACATAACAGAACAAAAAGGGTAATGGCTTTTTGGCTCAGTGTGTTGGTGCATAGGGCTTTGACTCAAGTAATGTATTTAACCCTTACAGTTCATTTTCTCAACATTTTGCACTACAGATCTATTTACAATGTATAAATAGCCCCTTTAGCATCAGTGATTGGGTGATTAACCCTTAATTGATATTTCAATAATCGAGAACGGTGTCATTTTTAGGCTTATTGACGGAGAAAAAACATCTAATATCACATAGTATAATGTCCTAATTTCCCTAAGACATGAAGACATACATCAAGCACTATATTTCCAATAAAATCCAGGGTTTAAAGTCTCTAAATAAATAACTGACACCCTTTTTTATTGGGTAAAATTACCACAAATGTTTTCAGTAGCCTGTAATCAAATTGGCAACAGGCTGTTTTAGCTGCATGTAAAACACACATTTGTTGTTGTTTTTTTTACCACTGTCAAATTTCAACCCCAACCATATGTAAGAGTTAAACAGAGATTTGAGGCACTTGTTGCGCATTTCTGTTTGATGAAACTTGTCTAAGAGCTTTAGTTACTTTTAAAAATACAGTTTTTTTATCCAGTGAAACCCAACCAGTTTCCTAAGGAGAGCACTTTGACAACATTCAAGAACTGCTTCAGAGGGACACAACTAATCATTGTTCACGTTTAGAAACAGCTGCAAAGCAGAAGCCTGCCCCCAACGTGGGACTCAAACCCAAGATGTAGAGATTAAGAGTCTCATGCTCTACCGACTGAGATAACCAGGCTACATTTGTATAAAAAAAGCTGGATTTCTTGATGTTTAAAGATCAACTACATTTTGTTGTGTTTGTGGTAATGCTGATAACCAGCTCACATATCCAATCATCACAAATTTCCACCAATTCAAATCAGGCTACTATCGGTTTGGTAGCAGAATCAGCATAGCCATATTTGATGCTTGTTGTGACATCTTAATGTTCGTGTACATGACCACCCAGAAGTCTGTGAAACAAACAACTAAACGTGTTCAGTCACTTTCAACTGTCTGTCAACACAGGTGTCGCTCAAAAGTTCTCAACATTGCATGAAGACCATAAAATCCAATGAAAAGAAAGTTGGGCAAAATGTTCTTGCTTCAATGAACGTGGAGTGGATCTTATTCTGACAACAGTTTCATTGTGATTCAAGGTCAAATCTTCCCAATTCTTGTCCTGCTCAACTACTGACAGCCAATTCTGAACACATGCGTAACATGAGTGTAGACAAAAGGTACAATTAACAGCTACACATGGTGGCATATGAGAGAAATTTTAAGCAAGAGTTGTTTTTCAAGGGGAGCATTTTGATGACGTCCAAACCTTGCTTTGGAGGTCCACAGCTAATCGTTGCTTTCTTCTAGAGATAGCTGCAAAGCAGAAGTTGTCGCCCAATGTGGGGCTCGAACCCACGACCCTGAGATTAAGAGTCTCATGCTCTACCGACTGAGCTAATC
>JAPQRN010000027.1:6757176-6767925 GCA_037367275.1 Coranthus polyacanthus
GGCTACTTTTGGAGTAAAAAAGCTGTATATTTTCACGTTTAAAGAACAACTACATTTTGTTTTGTTTGTGGTAATGCTGAACGCTTACGTATCCAATCATCACCAATTCAATTGGTAGCAGAAGCAGCGTAGCCTACATTTGATGCTTGTTGCCAGGACATCTTAAACATGTACAGCAGTTAAATGTAACATGCAGGAGCAATATAAATCCAAAACCATCATATATGGTAAAATATAGTAATATAATAGTAAAGTAGTATAAATAGTATAATAGTAAAACACTGACAGGGATCATTTTATTGTACAGTGACTACTTTGACTTTTCTTACTTTAAGTACATTTTGATAATACTTACATACTTTTACTTAAGGGAAGTTTGAATGCAGAACCTTTACTTGTAGTGGAGTATTTTCACAATGTGGTATTAGTACTTTTACTGAAGTAAAGGATCTAAATACTTCTTCCATCACTGGCAGACATAAGAATTATGTACAGTTGCTACCTATCAGGTACATTATATCTTACTAAAAGTCTGTCACTAATTGTAGGTTGCTGGTAATTGAGAAAACTGCATAAACAGAAAGTGGTCACATCTGATTGAACTTGCAGTTCATATTTACTAGTATTGCACAGCACTGACTTCCGTGGAAAGCATGCTCAAGCCTTTACTGGCATTGGTCTTTAATTATCTCCAGTGGTTGAAAGTCTAAAATAGAGCACTTATCTGGAAATCAACTTATCTGGAAATACATGGCTCTCGGTGTTTGGCTTGGATTTTGCTTAAAGGACAACTTTATCCAAATCCCAACAAACAGCATATCTTCTACCTTGCCTATGGTGATGTCCAAGCACACCGTTTAGTTTCTATGCTGCCAGGTTTTGGTAAACAGTGACAAACAGGATCTACCCCAGTGTCCTGATGCAATTTAATCTTCGCGTGCAGGTTTTATATCTCAGGTACAGGGATCAACTGATGGGGGCATCTTCCTATCAGTATGAAATAGGTCACTTTAACTGAAGTTTTGCTCCTGCAGTTGTTCACCATATGGCCATGACTCAGTATTTACAAAGGAGTTCAAATGAGCTCAACCTTAAACATGTGCAACATATGCATGAATGCAGTAGTGATACAAACTGAAAAACATCATAGATAAAACACTGACTTTACTGCCCATTTGCACTGTAAACGTTGCAAATGATACACTGCTTCTGCCTCTTGAGGAATCTCTTCGAGGCCATCCCACAGCCTTCCTCCCACACCCGAGTTTTTTGTTTCCGCAACTGCCGAAGCCGCAGTCCGCTTGGTCCACCGGTACCTGTCAGGTGCCTCTGGAGCCCCACAAGCCAACCAAGCTCGATAGGACTCCCTTTTCAGCTTGACGGCACCCTTTACTACCAATGTCCACCACCAGGTTTGAAGATTGCTGCCATGACAGGCACCAACAACTTTACTACCACAACTCCACGCAACAGCTTAAGTGATGGAAGTGCTGAACATGGTCCATTTGGACTCAATGTCGCCAGCCTCCCTCTGGATGCAGTTGAAGCTCTGCCAAGGGTTGGAGTTGAAGATCTCCTGGACAGGTCTTTCTGCCAGATGTTGCCAGCACACCCCTCACGATGCATGATTTGTATGATTTCTCTAAAAAATCTACTTATCATGAGCTCAGAAAAACAGGTCTGTTTTGAGCATTGTGATAATGCATTTCCCAATTAATCCCAGAGGGTTTTAAAGAGTTTATTTTACTTAAGAATTAGATATTTTTTCAACCCATAAAGTAACACTTCATCCTTCACTTTATCACAACCATTCATGAACACATCTGGAGATACATGGTTTTCACTGGAAAAGTAGTAAAGCTGTCAGACAAATGTAATGGAGTAAAAACTAGAATATTTGCCTCTAAGATGTAGTGGAGTAGAAGTCTAAAGTTCCATAAAGTAAAGTCCTAGAGTAAAATGCTATTTTTGCTTCTTATGCCCAAAGGCAGGGCACAACCCCACAACACAACTTCAGGGAAACTCCTCTGAGTGTTGTTGATCAAGACCTTTGTTGATGCTTCATGGAACCCCAGACATACTTGACATTCAGCACAAAGCCAGTTTCTCCCCTGGCCTTGAGGAATGCTGGCTGGGTGACAGCGGCCTGGATCTAGGCTAATAAAGAATGTGTCCATTGTAATAACAGTCAGATCTTCCTTTTCTGTCAAGCTCCACCACCGCCTGCACCACAGACAGCTGTTGTCTGGAGGCTAAAGGCTATGACACATATTTCTCCTGCAGGAATCTGCTCACACAGGCTTTATTCATTGAACAATGCTTGTGATTTTGGCAGCATTTGAATCATTAATGGCCATGATGAGAAATCTCAGAAGATAAGAGTTGTGTGCTTACACGCAGAGGGTGATCCGTCTTTCTTTCATTTCGAACCGCTCTTTAACCTCTGCATAGTTGTTTAAATAGATGAGTGATCCGATTCCACATTTCCCAATTTTAAAAAGAGAAGGCGGCTATTATCACGTCTGCCATCAGAGAACGACCAGCATGATGGGTGTCGTGTTTGCTTCATCTCCGAATCCCAGCAGGATCGAAACACAAATTTCCTTTTAAAGCAAGAGCTTGTCATGACAAAGACATCATTATACATTCAGTAGACTGAAATTGATAATCATCTTCCATTTCCTTCTTCTTGTTTGCCAGAAGACAAGATGTATCCAGGACAGTTTTCATTTTGGTCAATGTGTGAAAACCGAGACATCCATCCTCCTGCTGATGGTAATCACAGCTTTTCCAGGATAAACCCAAAGATAGTTGCCATCTGAACAGACCACAACAAAGAGAAGAAAACATGCATCAGCTGTTCTGTAACTAATTTAGGAAAATCAATAAAAAGTCCTATTTTTGCAATACATTGTGGAGGTGATCCAAAAATACATTTCTGTCTGTGAATCATTTATTTATTGCATAAAACTTTCACATATTTTTCAAAGATATTTTCAGAGTTAATACTGTGTACCTGTATTACTTCTGATCTCCTTTGGCACACAGTTCTCCTGTAAATGCAACACAGAGTAACATTTCTAGCAGTTAAAGGTGGCGATCAAAACAATGGCAAAAGGAGAGAAAAACACGGGCTCATTATGTTGAGTTGAACGAGAGTAGTTACACACAAAAGGATATCAGCACAACAGCAAAGGTAACACCTGCACACCTACTCCAAGCCACATACGTTTGTTGGTGACGATGTTTAGTTCCCACTTGGATCTTCACTGGGTCAGAATGTTTGGATAATGGAAGACACACTTGCAACTCAGCAGGTGTGGTTATATGTGGTGAACCGTCCAAACCAAAGTATCAAATATACATCTTACGCACAAACATTCATCAACCCATATCAGAATGAATAACATTAAAATGTTATCTTTTTTCAAAGTACATGTAGAGTACTATCATGAAAATGCTTGATCTCATACTCTTGATTGAGACGTTTGATTGAGAAATGTAAAAAAATTCACATCTGAGTAAAAGGGTAATCTTTTGAGATTGTATCTAAGAGAGAACACTCGGTGATTTTTCTCCACTGGTCCTGGTTTTGGATGCAGCTCCACATCTGGTGAATTAAATCACTACAGACAGGACTCCAAATGAATGGTAATGTTGTTCTATGTCTGGTGAATATTTAACAAGGCACCTGTTTTCTTGTTCTGCCACTGTGATGTTAACAATTCACTGCACTGCATTGTTATATTTGTCATTTAAAATATACATTTATAGTGCAGCTTTATACTGTGATATACAGATTGTGCTATGTTACAGTTTTTGCCATAAACATGAAAAACCCAAGCAGGTTAATACTACAGAGCTACGATAAGACCCTTGAGAATGACCCACATTTGAGGAGTACTCCATCCAAGTGTGGTCACACTTCTGTCAACTAATGTGATGCATCGAGACCAACTGCTGGTTAAATCAATTTCACTCCGGTGTCAGAAGGGGAAAACCCTGTGTAATCCCCTCTGACCGGTTCACACTATCATCCATCCAGCAGAACAGATCCGTTTCACCTCTGGCTCTGTTGAGGTTTGGCATTTTTAATGCACTTAATGCCTCCAGATCCATAGGGACGTGTCAAATACTCAGCACCTAATGCTCCTCTCACACATTTCAAATGACCAGAACACAAAGTGTGGAGCTGACAAAAGACGACGGAGCATGTTGTGAAACATGAGGTGAGCCTCATAATGACTCATGGCTGATGTATCTCACAGCCTCTCCTGCATCATGTTCCACAATGAAATATTGTTTACATTTGTCATCATCTGTGCTCAAGATGTGGTTAATTTGATTAGTAGAGAATGCAACTGACACCCTGAAAAGACATATGGAAGGTTATGAAAAATAAAGGAAATCTTATCTCTGCCCTTTTACAGGTGGTTTTGTGCACTGACCTAAGAGAATAAGCATTTAGAACAAAGAAAGGAGGCTTTGGTCACCTTAAGGAGGCCTCAAAGCCTCCTCACGGTTTACACGCCACGCCAAATATTCCTGCTGTCAGCTCTTATGCACGGCTTCAGTGCTGGGGATAAAAGTGAGCAGTAATTCTCCCTCCAGAGACAGGGGACGAGAACAGAGACGCCCAGACTTCCGCCGAAGCAGTGATTTCACCCATTGGCGTGGTCATGCCAAGGATATCAATGAAAGGAATCCAGATTCTGTGTTCTGCGCTCCTTAGAGACGGAGATCATGTGGCGGATCGCAGCACGCTGAATGATAAGGAGTAAAATATAAAAGTAGATTTACTGCCAGATGTTGGCAGAGAATGCTTCATTTCACTTGTAAAACAGAGAGAGGAAAGCAGAGTGAGCATGAAAGCATGAATAATTCCAGGACATTCTTTCTTGGGAATTGTCTGAACTCTCTTATGAAAGAAAATGGCAGCAGTAGTGGACAGATCTGGATTCCTGTAAGCCTAAAATACTGTCTGGAGTGTATAAGTAAGACCACAGATCGTAAACTAAAATAACCTGACTTATTTATGGAACCTAATAAACATCACAGACCATACTGCACAGAAGGGGTTACACTTCTTCAACCTTTTTCAGGGAGGAAGGTTCACAGGAAGTGTTGGGTTTTTGTTACAGATGTCGAGCAGAAATAGCCAGAAAATATTTTCTCTTTTCGACTTGTCCTCTGGCACCACTTCCAGGCCACATTTACAAAACAAAATCACAGTTATATATTATTATACACTTGTTTTGTGGTGTGCGGTTGTTGTTATCGATGGTTCAACACACACACAAGACTGTAACGCACTTTCATTTTCTTTCACCTTGAAGAACATACTCCACCAGTTATCTTCAGAAAACATCTTGATTACTAAGTATCAGTCAACACGTACTGCACATGTCCATTGTATAATGTTAACAGGAAATGCAACAAACTGACAGATTGCGGCATTGCTTTACTTCCAGGCTGCATATCAGTAATAATGTTAAGTGTGTCCTTTCCTGTGGAATGAAATGGTCTGTAAAAGGCTTTCATGAACTGCAGAAAAGCATAAGTGAACAACGGAGACAGAGACAAAGTGGACATTTCTCTGCAAAGGAATCAAGTTTCAAGTTTCGAGTTTGTTTTATTACCACACGGCGAGGCTGGTGGGATTAATCACAGTACGGTGGGAATAGCTGTAACAAAACACAACATACAACACCAGAGCAAACATTAGACATAACATGAGAGCAAAAGTAAGGATTTAAATGCAAACAGTTACAGTTACATGATACATTACAGTCAGTGACACACACACACACGGCAGCAGAGTCAGTGTAATCAGGATCGTTGTGTATGTTGTGTAGAGTGTGTGGATGTGGATGTGGACGTGGAGAGGATCACGCTGAGGAGTGAGTGAGGACAGCGCTATGGCCTCGGCTTAAAACGAACAGTCTGCAGACCTGGAGCGCAATCAGCACATGAAATCAGATACTGAGCACTGTTCGGGGTGGACGCCAGATCTGTGCTGTGTGCAGTATTACTTCACATCAGGTACAAGATGTGCTTTTAAATTGCATTTAAACCGGTGGTGGATTCAGCCATTTAAAACAAGCAAGAAAAACTTTATTTCTATGCAGAGTACATTTCATTCCAGGAGGAAGCACAGTGTGCTGCTCAACGCGTGAGGTACTACAGATAGTAAAGATAAAAGAATAATAAACACAATTAGGGCAAATTCTCTTTTCCACAGCAGCGTCATGTCATCATAAATTCATATTTAGTCTTTTGATTTGGACTGAGAAGAGAGAGCTGCAGAACGAAGGTGTGTATTTTCAAATTCTTTTTGTTTTTTTCCCCTGATTTTGGCTCCTGTAGCTTTAAATTAAATAACTATTAAGACAAAGTAGACCCATAAACTGTTATAATACTATGCATGAGATAAAAAAAAGACACTCATGTCAGAGCATCCTACCGATTCTAACATGAATTCTAACATGAATAGGTAGCATGGAGCTTAAAGGTTTAGGGTTTAGGAAGCCAGTATTCATGAGACCTGGGGAACAACCAGACGGTTTATTCCAGATGACCTGAGGGGTCAGCTGTGTCATAGCTCACAAATCAGAGATATAATGGGGTGTCAGACTATGTAGAGCCTTAAAATGAGCTTTAAAATCATTCCTAAAATGAACGGTACGGGAAGCCAGTGTAGGGTGAAATATTTGAAGGAAGTAAAATGATTAAAGAAAACAAAACATAGAAAGGTCTTTTACATGATAACAGACCTGCATCTAAGGCCAAGTGTCAGCCTGGAAAGGTTAGAGCAAAATAAAGGACATGTACAACAAAGATGTCTTATGTTCTCATCACATTATGGTTAAGCCAACAGATATTTCTCAGAAATGTCATGTATTAAATTACTTGTTAAGGGTTTGTTTGAAACACAGGACATCTGGACCGTCCCTCTGGAATACCGGACCAGTGTTGTGGACACCCACGTGCAACACCAGATCATAATTAGGAGCGGGAAATCCTTGGTGAAAGGTCAGATATAGAGCTAATTACGATGGAATTGTGTGAAAAAAAGCAAACAATAATAGTCTGCTACAGTCTGCGCGGTGTCAAAGCACAACGCGGAACGACGCTGGAGCTCTTACACAAACAAAGTGAGAATGATTTTCTAATGGAGCCGTTTCTCTTTTCCAGATTATGGTCGGTAACGGGACATGAGCGAATGAAGGCTTTGTTTGTTCGTAAAGCCTGCGGAACCATTTGAAACCTATTACTGATTACTCAACGTCAAGCAGTGGCAACACATTGTGCTTTATTCAGAGAACTTCAAAAGGACTTCAGGTTTAGTTAATCTAAAAAATAAGAACCTAATGCCACTGAGGACATTTTAGCGTGTAGCATTTTGGAATGTTTTGCTCCGTTGTTATTTAGTAACTCTAAGTAAAGTGTTAATATGCCAGCTCATGAATAAACAGTGTGGAAACAGGCGAGAAGACAGTGCAACCCAGTCGTTAGAGTAAAATATTGCCATTGTGTGTTTCTGCAACCCACACATAAATAGGATCTTTTGTAGGTGGCTGGCGTGGAAGGCAGACACACACATTTCAGGACTTCACCACCAAAGAATGGAGTTTGTATCCAACTCCTGGCGGTCACATGTCATTAAATAGGGACAAACCTCAGAAGGTCAGGGACGGATGAGTGTCCTGTTTCAAACTGAAGGCAAATGCTGTGTTCATCGTGTCATTTTCTTATTTTATCCTTTACCATGATTTTTTTTCCTGACAGCAACCTCAATGTTGTTTACACTGTCACAGCCTAAATACAACAGGTATGTAGTATTTTCTAACGCTGCCAGTGGTATTTTTGTCGACAAATTTGATGCATATGTTGTTTTGGGAGTCGCTGGTAGTGTATCTCTTCTCTAAGTGTAACTCTAAGTGACGTGTTAATGACGCAGCACATGAGTAAACAGAGCGATGTGAACAGGGCAGTTAACGGCACCGTTTCACTGCAAATGGCCTCAAGGAAACCCAGGTCCTTTGATCAGCTGACTTCAGCGTTCAAGTGAATTAACCTGGACTTCCTGATTGTGCATAAAGGTCCACCAGCTTTAGACCAAACACCGCCTGTCACATTAACGTTTCTTCTTGGCTCAGCTGTGTCTGCCACCAGGTCGCCTTTACTTGCAAACAAGTCAGGTTTGTATATTTTCGCTGCAAACATAACACAAAGTGCAAATACTTCCAGTAGCAAGTGTTAAAGTCAGATGGCCAACTTCAGGGTGGGCTGTTGCGACACTGGTGCAGCTGTTGACTGTTTGCTCAATCATTATCACTGTTTTAGCACAGTGTTAATAAAGTACCCCAGCATTGTTCCATGGGAGAATTCATGAGACATTTGCTTATTTTCTGTGCTGAATCGAGCAAAGAACACAGTGAAATTTAGATTTCAGACTGAAATATGACAAAGTGTCCTGTGTGCTTGTTAGATTATGAAGCCACGGTTCAGTGGGACATGAGTAGTTTGTTTTGGATTCCAGTTCAGTTTCAGATTCAAACACACATTCTTCACAACTCACATCTCACTCTCACAACAAGAAAGCAAGCGAGGCTCTGCAACTGGATGTGGATTATTGGACCACACCACGCAAAAGGTTATCTTCCCAGAACTTAAGTTCAAAAGCTTCCCCTTGAAAAGCACCACCTGCAAACACGATCTTTATGAGGAATCAGTCTTTGGGGTCAAAGCGCATCATGGATTTTCATAACGCTGATGATATATTGTTAACACTGGCAAGAATGTGTGGAAATCCCTGCCTGCCTCGGTCCTCCCACGAGAAATATCTCTCTCCGCTGATAAAAACTTCAATCTGTCCTCAGTGAGAGCAGGTAACACCAAGAGGCCTGAACAATCTCACATTCCCACAAACTCCATCAACACTCCTCCTCCCAAGTGCTCAGAGCCCCGCGAGCCAGAACTCACTTCACTGATTATGAAACATTTATTTTAACAGTTACTTGAGGACTGAAGCATGTAAAGCTCTTGCATCATGTTCATGACACACACTCACATGTTACTTAATGTACCATGCACACTGTGTAATGAGCAGTGTTAATCATTGTAAACATCACTAAATGTTGTATTTTACCCACAATTTACTGCTGCTTGTAGTTCAGCTACATAATTGTAATTTTACGTGGTACATTTGCTTCTTCTTATATTCTTATCTTATTTTCAAAAAGAGTAGAACATCCCTCTGCCTTTTCTCTGGTACTGCCATAAAGGCGACATTTCAATTTTTCTACAAGAAACATCAAAGTCAAGTGGGTGGATTGCAATAACAGGATATCCATGCTTCCACAGGAACTGATCATGATAATTTGAAGATTTTGTTGCTTTATCTTTAGCGCCACCCTCAGGATTTTTTAGACATTTTCATCGATGAAGACAATTGGCTTACCTTCATCTTCTACCTTAATGCAACCACCTTTCCAGTACTGTTAGCTTTACCAATCAACTCAACAAGGACAACCAAGGATAAGAGACAAAATACAACAGTATTTTAACTAGAGGGACCCTCAGAGAGTGCAGACCTTCACCGAATTTCCTCTCGCTAATAGTCAACTCTTATTCTTGTTTCATATTTGTGAAGCACAAACAAAATAACAAATTCTGACCAATGATTTATTCCATTTTGTCAGTTGGTGCCACTAAGTCTGTTGGACAGTTGGAACATGGGGCTCTCCAGCTTCCATTCTTTTTAATGGATGTCCTCCAGAATTTGGCGAGGACTTCCTTGGCCTGTGCCCCACCCTTCCACCAAGTTTCATAACAATCAGTGCAGTAGTTTTTGTGCAGTCCTGCTGACAAACAGACTAACAGACAGAAAGACAAACATTGGTGATCACATAACCTCACAGGAGGAGATTAATATGTTCATTATGCTGTTGCTCCAGAAAAGTCAGTAAAACTCCCTCTGACTTTAAAGCTGCATGAATCTACCGTAGGCCACTAGGGGGCAGAAGAACTCATAATGCAAGAAATACAGCCATGATATATTATTGTTCTGTAAAGTGTTTATGTTTAATGTGTAAGCTTAGAAGTGGGAGGAGCGGTTTCAGGCACTGCTGTTTCAGAAGTAAAATGGACCCTAATATTCCACTAACAATGGGAATAATAGTCCAGTCAGAATAAATATGCACATGTAGCGACCTCAATCGAGTCTGTGCTCACTCCCAAATCGTCACGTTCTGCTGCCATTTTCAACACCTGGGGTATCAGAGAGAAGTCAGTGTAAATCCTTAGACATTGGAAATTAACGACATGGGCCCGGTGATGTTGTTAAAACCCTTAGTAGGTGTGTGTTTACTTGTGCGATTTCTTTCTGTCTTTATGCTTTTTTCCTAACCCTAACCAAGTTGTTTCATGCCTAAACGTAATGAAACCATAACCGTGGCAATGTCTAGACGTCTGTCAGACTACAGCGGACGCAACAAAATTGATGCTCTAGGGTTGTGTTGCAGACCTATTTTTATTGGGACACCAAATGGAAGAGGAAAATAAATAGCAATAATACAATCTGTGAATCCACTTTATAAATGCTGACCTCAGCAAAACCATGTGAAATGCAGAGGAGAGGCATCAGTTGTAAAAGACGCAACAAGATGAAAATGATGTAAAAGACATAAAAACTGACTGAAAGAGACTTTTAGAGACAGTGTTTTGACAGTGGAAGAGTCGATAAAA
>JAPQRN010000027.1:6798668-6811556 GCA_037367275.1 Coranthus polyacanthus
TTATTCTTGTTCACAATGAACCATTAACGCTGGAGGAGAAACCAAAACCAAGCTGATTTTACCTGCA
This sequence comes from Coranthus polyacanthus, assembly GCA_037367275.1. NCBI lineage: Eukaryota > Metazoa > Chordata > Actinopteri > Kurtiformes > Apogonidae > Coranthus > Coranthus polyacanthus. The sequence goes on from JAPQRN010000027.1 coordinate 6,798,736, forward strand.
GTTCTATGTTTTAGTTTCCTTCTGGGGCTCAAGCCTCAAATGTATCCTCAGATCTTTTAGGTTTTTAAAATACCTTCAACTTTAAAATCTGTCCTGAAGATGGAGTGGGACGTGTTATTTGGCAGCTCGACCACTAGGGGGCGCGGCTGCGGACCGAGCAGAGGAGTAGTTTGACAGTTCTGTGAACAATTATGCTCATTATCACTTCACAGAGTTTGATTCATGCCTGTTTAAAGCAATACTTTCTTCATGATTCATCCGTGGCTCGAGGCGAGTGAGATGTTTTACTAGAATTCGATGTAAAATTGGTGTTGTGTTTCTGAAATCACTATATACAGTTAACCAGCTGTGGAAATGCACAATTTATCCTCGCTGATGACCCAGAATGGGCCATCATGTTTCTGTTTAACGATTGACTTCTCCGTGTAGCCTAAAGATGACTAAGGCTCCAGTCTGCCCTTGGACCACCTTGAGATGAACCCCAGATGTTTACAACGTCGGGCTCTGCCTCCGACTTCCAACGGTGTCTCTCAGTAATCATTCATATGCATCCTCAGCTCAGAGTCAGAACAGACTGGCCATCAGTGTGTTTGTTGCACCTCAAGGTGATTTTTATCCATCATTATGTTGATTTACATGTCCATTCTTATTTTATGATTCCTATACCTTTTCGTCGATCGGTTCATTTTATTACTGTCCTATATTGTGGGCCACGCATTTTGAATAACAGTGGCTTTATCTTTATTCAGCAACTTTTATGATTAGGTTAAGGCACCGATAGCACTCACTTTTACTGTCTAAACCTAAAAACCTGCCAGGGTCTGGATGTGAACTGCAGTCCTTGATTTTGTTTAACGTTTTGTTTAATTGCGTTAATTATACGTAGGCTATCCGTGGGTTGCGTGAACATACTTTGGAAGACTTGATTGTCATTTAATGTGCTGAGAAAGTCGTAACTAATTGTAATCATCCCATAGTGATGCTGCTCTTATGCTTAGAAATGATCACTCGGATGTTTGCCCAGTGTAATGGGCTGGTTTTTACAGAGTTACAGCTGTTCTGTCGTGCTATTCTGAGGATGACTTCACGGGGTTAGCCCTACGACCGCACGGACCCGTTTTTAGTCCACTTTCATTTGGACATTTCGCTTTCATAGCAGTTCAAATGTGTTGCAGAGCATTACCCAGGATGAAGTATGCAGCAGCACTGACGGAGAGGATGATGAGGAAGATGGTGCCCAGACCCAGATCCCCAATGGCGCAGGCGTTTGGACACGCACAGGAGCTCTCCACCCAGATCTGGAGGGGCCGCTCGGCGCCGAGGCTCTGGGCCCGGATGAACGAGGTGGACTGGTTTGGATTACAGTGGTAGTGCACGACCGTCAGCGGCTGCTCATCCTCAGCTGAGACAGGAGGCGGAAAAGATCGGCCATCGGGAGGCAAAAACAATGAGTGATGTGTGTTGCGTGTTTGTTACTTAACTCACCGAAGTACGACACAGACAAAACCTTCAGGGTGTCATTGTAGTGGAACTCATTCCCTTCATGTCTCCCATAGCTGATGTAGTGGTTTATGTGTCTGGATTTATGCGGCTCCTGATACCTAACGACAGCAGACAAAAATGAAAACATATATATTAACAGTTTTTGGGGTTATTTAAGAGATGAATAGACGAGCTACACGGGATCATTTTCATCAAACATATATGAATAAACGTGTTTATTAAACCCAACCCAAAAGAACATTTATGTGATTTGTGTGATGGCTTTAAGGAGCCCATTATCACCTTAAACTCATATATACAGACACACATAGTGTACACTTGTATGTAAATGTGTATATACAACAAAAAAAAAACTTTGCAATGTGCAAATCTGGAGCACAATAATCTACAGTTAACAGAATCATCCATAAATTGTACTAAAGTAAGGTTTCATGAAATAACTGATATGTGAAAAGGACGTTTTTAGTTTGTGTCTTATGGCGCCCCCTTGTGGCCACCGGTCCCAAACCAAAGATGTGAAACAGAAACACGTTCGTTTATCAGCCATATGTTGTCAATTTACTGGTTTCAGAGATAACCTGAACAATAGGAGAAAAACAAAGGACTTAACTGGTTCCATTGAAAACTTCAGAAAAGATCAGAGTGGACGGTTTAGAGATCTGCTGTCAGGAAGGATTTCTTTAAATGTAGAGACACTGTGATGAACACAAACTGCGAAGTCCTCATGACAGTGTGTGGGTTTGGAAAAATGAAATGCAGCAGCAGCAGCAGAAGCAGAAGAAGAAGCAGAAGAAGAAGCAGCAGCAGAAGCAGAAGAAGCAGCAGCAGCAGAAGCAGCAGCAGCAGCAGAAGAAGCAGAAGAAGAAGCAGCAGAAGCAGCAGAAGAAGAAGAAGCAGAAGAAGAAGCAGCAGAAGAAGAAGAAGCAGCAGAAGCAGCAGCAGAAGAAGAAGCAGAAGCAGAAGCAGCAGCAGCAGCTCTCCTGGTGTCGTGTGAACCACAAGAGGCCGAGGCCTGACCTGGACTCGGTTCTCGGCCCGGGTCCCTCGCTGCATGTCATCCTCCTCTACACTGTCTCTAATAAAGGCAGAAATGCCCTACATAATTCAGTCATTTTAAGATTCATTCCTGGTCTGCTTTTAATGAAAGACAAAACTTCAGTTTTTCAAAGTGTCCAGTGTCTGAAGCTGACTTTAATCACAGTTACACCTGGAACAAACCGCCAGAGAATCTTAATCCAGGTGAAAAACATTTCTCTTTTCGTGTGCCTCTATATTATACTGTTTTATTATGGTTTCATGTACCCTGTGCGTCCTTTTAATTATATTGTGAAGTTCCTCTCGTCTGCGTAAAGCGCGCTGAGTTGCCCTTTGCGTGTGAAATGCGCAAGAAGATGCGGATTTGACCTGTTGTAGATGAACTTGGGTCACAATAAAAATAAGAAGTGCATCTGTACCTGACAAACAGGCAGGCGGCGACGTTGGTGCAGTCGCTTCCCGTCACGTCCTCCGGTTGGGTGAAGGGTTGGCAGGGGCTGAAGGACAGGAGGATCTCTGCTGGGACCGACTCTACCGTCACGGGTCTGGAGCGGCCCAGGAAGCCGTCCTCGTCCCCCATCGCCTTCAGGTCGATCACCCCGCTCCCGTCCTTCATGATGCACTTACAGTCGTTGACTTTGAAGCAGCCGGTCTTCTTAGCGGAGCCCGGACGCGGGGAGAGAGACGAGGACGGGCCGGTGAGACAAACAAACAGGACGAGGAGGACGGCTTGAGAGCTCATGGCGCTGACAGCTTTGTAACTTAAGAGCAGCTGACAGCGCGGTGCTGGTGCTGGTGATGGAAGGAAAGTAATTAGAATAAAGGCGATTGTCATTCCTGGCATTCCTGAGGCCCTACACAGACACTTCACACCAGGAACAGATCACAACACGACAGCAAGTCGCAAAACGTCAGCAGAGATGGGCACAAAGAGATCAAAATGCGCGCACGAATTAAAAAGACAACATAAAATACAAGGTACCGTACTGAAAATGCACTGTAAGTACGGGGTATTTTTTTTTGAAATGACAAAAAATATATTCTAAACTATCTGAAAGTGACAATGCGTGGCTGCGTTGACCAACATGAAGGTGGAATTATCTGAATTCGCACGACTTGTTTTCCATAGTTTATAGTACAATAGAGCAGTGACGATGAAAAGACACTAAATTTGCAAATTCGAATGAACGCACTAGAAAACAGGGATGCGTCTGCTACAACAGAATATATTGTGATAAAAACCTCCTCTTTGTAATTCTGAATTTAACACTACGAGTTAAAGGTCTGCAGAACTTTTGTGTGTGTTCAGTGTGTCATTATAGTACTTTTTTTAAAGAATATGAACACTTCTTCTGCCACTCTCTAATCTTAATTATCTATTAGTACAATTTCAACTGAAAAGTCAAGTTTATTTCTAAGGTTATGTTTGAAACCGTTGCATTTTCGTCTCTGTTTCACCTCCTCATAACCATGCAGCCGTACAGGCCAATGGCCACCAGGGGGCACCAAAACACACAAACCCAAAACTCCTTTTAACATGTTAGACATTTAAATCAACCTTACTTTAATACACCATTAACAGGTTAATTGTTTTCTTTATTAACTGTAAGTTATTTTGCTCCACATTTGAACATTGCAAAGTCAATATGACATAGGGTATGTGAACATCATAGGATGTATGGATATTTGTCCAGTCTATGGTGTACCCGGTGGATTTGTGCGTCTAAGCTGATCAAGGGTCCAAACACATCATTATATATTAGTATAACACTGACAGAGACCATTTTACAGCACATTGACTTACTTTTCACACTCCAGGTACATTTGGTTGATAATGCTTCCAAACTTTTACTAAAGTGAGGTTTTGAAAGCAGAACGTTCACACGTGGTAGAGTATTTTCTCAGTGCACTTTTACAGAAGGATCTGAAAACATCTTCCACCACTGTAGCCTAAACTAACGTGTGTTCTGTTTTTTTTATCTTTGGTGGTTTTCTTAGTTGGATTCTTAAGGTACATATGGACAAGCTGGACATATTTACACAGCCATCCTATACTTTGAAGCACGTTTGAGAAGCTGAAATGTGGATCATGCAGCCTGGGTTGGGATGTAAACGGTGCTACATATTGTATAAACTACATACGGAACCATATGTAAGGGGATTACCATTTTATGACATTACATCTTTTTGAAGATGAAATCCAGCGACATTTCCTCTACGACCGATATAATTTGGCAGAGTCGCTGAAGTCGGCCTCTGAAAACACATTTAGTCAAATCTGCAATAAAATGCAGCAAATTATCTTAACACTAGTATGACCACATTGCAGGTATAACTTCCAAGTCCAGTGGAACGTGTAAACATAACGTTCTCTTAAATTTACTTCAGTGAGAATGTGTCAGAATGAACGGATGCCTGGCCATGTGTGGGAAGCTGTGAGTTGTAGAGGAAAATGACAAGATGGACACCACTGTCTTTTACACAGATTTTATTTAGTCAATAGAAAAAGCCTCTAAGCTTTGACTGCAAATTTGCGGATGGAGTAGAGGAGGTCTTTCCTCTGCTGTTTCTTGGTCCGCAGACTCTCTTCATGCTTGTTGAGCCGGCGGCGCAGAGCTCTGGTCTTCTTGGGTCTCAGGTCCAGGGGCTTGTACTTCTTACCCTGAGATAAGTCAGAGTGACAAACAGAAGAACAGACCGTTAGCGTGTTTCATGTATTGTTTTCCCAAACATTGAGGATTTAAATCCCAATATTATTTAATTAATCAGCCTTTTACAGCTAAGACACTTAATCGGTAGTAATAGCAGATAGCCAGCTCAGAACCAGTTCACCACACGTCATGATAACTATGTTTACAGCGACTGCATTCTTCCAGTCATTACTCCATCCGTATCATGATCGAATGTTTTCATGGTAAACAGGTGTCATGTTTTGGAGTGAGATCAAGCTAATGCTTAGTAAAAATGTATTCATTTCTACATCTTTTTTCCATGCAGAAATGCCACAACCTCACGAGGCATGAGACTGTACAATACAGTTTCAAAGAAGCATCTCAGTGATAATATTCAGTTTGTTTGCAATACACAAACTTGGACTAATGCAGTCAGTGTAAACATAATCGGGAACTACGAGGAACATTCAGGTCATCTCAAGTCTCAGTCTTTTGGTAAGCATTGTGAATGCGTCAGCAAAACATCAGCCACAGAAGTATCATCTCAGACTAGAGAGCCAAAACCTGAGCAGGCAAGTGTTGGAATGCACCGAATACAGAGCTGCGTTAGCACGAGGCCGAGGACACACATCACGTTCTCACCTTGTAGAACTTCCTCAGGTTCTCCTTCTGTGTTTGGTTGATTACAGTCAGGACTCTGGCGATGGATTTGCGGACGACGCGGCTGGAAAGAATAAAGAACACATTAGGAAATACAGCTCAAAACACTTAACCACCTTGAACAAGCTCTACAAGCATGTAGGAGAACTGATCAACACAGTTTCTGGATATTTGACTCACTCGTTAAATTTGCAATAGATTGTTTTCTTATTATAGGGGAGAAACTGATGTAATGAATCTGACAGCATGAATAAAAAAAGACTGATTAGCTATAATAGTGTAGGCAGGTATTACATATAATTTTACCAGGTTTGGATCATTATTTCCAAAAAGCTGATCAATGATGTTCTGTCTCCCAATGGACAAATTCTTAAATAGTGTTAACAGGACAAGTAATACTTCATACGACTAAGTTTAAATTTTGGCTTATGTATTTAAATATAAAATTTTTCATCCATTTTAATAAGTTTTAACAAAGACTTAATGCAATGCATATTTGTCAAACAAATGAAGCAAGAAACTGGTTCTTACGAATTTGAAACAAGTGTAGTAATGGTAAATTGTGTATAGATGTATATACACTATGTGTGCAACACATGGGGTTTATTACCTATATCTCATTCTTATTTGGTTTCATTGGTGTAAGACAAACGCGGATCACATTAAGTTTATTAGTTTGTGTGGCAGTAGAAGTCTGTTCACATCAACACCTCTACATGCCAACATAGACGGACAATTTATAGTTCATCTTCAAGACACAAAAAAGGAATAGGTATGAGACAAAACTAGATTTCACCAAGCACCGCAGCTGTATTAAAATTGCACGGTTAACACTAAACATCGTGGATGTACCTGCTCTGTTAAGTCTGTCTCAGTCCTACATAATGTCCACACTGTACTCACATCTTAGAGAGTTTAGAAGCGGCTCCACCGGTAACCTTGGCCACACGGAGCTGGGACAGTTCATTTTTCAGGTCGTCCAGCTGCTTCAGCAGCTCTTCCTTTTTCTTGCCCCGCAGATCTCTTGCCTTGATCTTGGCCTGGATCAAAAGAGGAAAAAAAAAGACGACACCTGGTCAGTGACAATTCTCAATTCTCGAGCACCATCTCAGGCAGCATCGCACATGAAAGCTCAGCTCTGCTTCCCGACACGAGTCTGCTAATGTTAGCAAATATAAGCGCTAATTGCATTCACGTCTTCTCAAGAATGTGTCCGACTCTTAACATGCTATTCATGTCACTGTTTTAAAAGGCAAAGTACCGCAATATACGAATACTTTCTATCAAGAATGCTCGCTAATGTTAGCTAACAGGAGAACCATAACCAGCTGTAGCTTCAGTCGCGTACGGTTAGCCGCTCGGGTTAGCAGCTACGGTCGGTAAAACGGCCTAATAATAATGCATTTTTCTTAAATACAATCGCATTCTACTTATCAACACATGCACTGACCACCACACAAGAAGCTTATGTGCACGTATTGACCACGTATTACAACGTATATTCGAGATAAACGTGTTAAATTTGACATTTATTCGGCAGACTGGAGCTCCTCACCATGTTCCCTCTCGCTGCCCTGTTGGAAAGGCCGGACGCACCGCGTGCTCACAAAAAGTAGCTTCCGGAGAATTTCTTCTTCGTCGGTGAGAATTTCATTTTGACAATATGCAAACAGCGCCACAGGCGGTCGGAGCGGTGGAAAAAGGGAAACTCTAAGGGAACATAGAAGAATTGACGCAAATTCCAGGTCAACCAGTGGTGGAAGAAGTATTCAGATAATTTACTTACAAAGAGTTATTATTATAGGATATGATCAGAAGCAAATACACGTAAGAGCGTTTTAATGTTGTAGTTTGTCAATGTGGAGTGATTTTAGATTTTCTTTTACTACTGGGTGGATTTGTGGTGTATCATAAAAGTATGTTTTTTTAATGAAAAAAGTAAAGTGTCAAATAAATGTAGCTGAGTAAAAAGTACATTTCCCTCTGAAATGTAGTATAAGTGTAAGTATAAGTACAAATTAGCATAAATACTTAAATACAGTAGTTGAGTAAAATATTGTCTTAATTAGATTCTACCACTGAATTAAAAAAGATTTACATTTTCTAATAATTAATACACATATAAAATGTGTCACTGTTACCTGGTAAACATTATAAGATGTTAAGATTATGTTCTCTGGATTTTTAAATAACTTTTCCACCTAAAACTGAGAAAGTAAAAACGAAGAGGCTGCAATACACATCAGCCCAAGACACAAATATTAACTAAAAGATACCAGATAACATATTTACTAGAAATGCATTAATAAAATATGTACTACAGTAAACAGTATGTTACGATCTCTACAAGTGTACCATGCCTGCATTAGTTAAAACAGAAAACACGAGGTGCATGACTGATTTTGTCATTTCAGATTTATTTTTAAGAAATGTGGGAAAAGGAAATGCTTGTAGTGGCAGCATTTGTTAAATCATAAAAAGCAAACAGAGGAGCTGTAGTGATTGTACAGTTTGTAGTTTGGGGTTTAACGCAGCAGGATCAGTAAGATTCAAAAGTGCATTCATTGTTTCTTTGATTCTCATGGAGACAGTATATGACCCAGGTGACTGCATCAGCTACCTGTCACTAGAAAACACACAATGACAGCTGCGTTCGGCGACGCACTCTTGCATCCCAATGTACAAAAAAAAAATGTCTAACATCAAATTCCAGACAAACAACCTCATCACTGGACTTAACGGAGAGTTTTCTTTCTTTTACAGTCATCTTATCTCCGTATGTTTGTGTTACTGGAATGAATTCGAACGGCGAGTCTTCTGGCCTTCGATATGATGAGAATAGTAAGGGACTGAGCAGCTGCTTTAGGGATTTAACAATGCAGATTAACAGCAGGCATGCAGATTCCCCTTGGCACCCGGCTGATGTAAAAATAACCTCATGTGGTCGACTGTGGAAAGGGGATAGAAATGGGCTGACAGTATGGGTCTGTGATCATGATAAATACTGCAACTGGTCACGTCAAACCATTTACATCCACAGATTTATAAAGATCTCAATGCATATGTACATATTTCTATATATAAATAGACATGTGGAATGTACTTTCATTTACATTAGCAAAGGCAGGTAAAGGTAGAATATGTTTCTTCAGTCATCATTTACAAAGCATTCACTGCTCATTGTTACCTTTATCCAAACAGTCGTGTAGATTTGTGCTAAAGGACCTAAAGCTGTAGTTAGAACGGGGTCAGCTCAAAAAACCCATTAAAGCAACGTTTGTTTGGAGGTTTGACTCGTGATAATAACAGTCCGATGGCCGAGTACTGAGGCTTTTAGACCCATTCGCCACTATAGCACACTCTACGATCTGATTCTTCTGATGATTTTGGATCCTGGAACATAATTACACTGACTTCTATTGCATCAAAACAAAACAACATAGTAAGATATCTTGCCATTTGGTGAATATTTTAATAGATTGTAAAGGAAAACTAATTTACTTATTAGGTAAAAAGGTTCGGTGTTTGGTTTGAATTTAAAAGCAGCTTCAAACTCTACGAGTGACAAATTCAGGTCCTTTCTCACAATTCTGAACTATTGATGCCTATTTGGCAGCCAATATTAAATTAACTCTCCCGTACAGGTCATTAAAATGACACTTTCTCACTATGAAAGCCTCTCATTTAAAATAAGCCGGACGTGACGAGTTAAAAGGTCCTTCGCTAACAAAAGCCTGCGCTGTTTGTCCAGGAGAGACGAGTCAAATCCAATCACACTGACGCATCTCCAAGAACAATTCTGGCTGAATTTCTTACGTGTTGAATCTGATTTGCTGTTAACACAGACCTGAAAACACTGAACCTGTGACGCCAGGGCAGTAAAATGTGACTCCAGTGTGAATAAAGCGTCTACGTTCTTTAGCATTTAGTCAAAAGTCTCTGGCTCTGCCCCGACAAGAAAATAAATTCATTTCAAAATCAACAACTGATTAGGAATAGGTCTTGATCTCTCAAAGATACCACACAGCCCTTCTTTGTCCCCACAGAGCAGAAAGCAACAGTCCTACTCTCACAGGCACAGAACAAAGTGGAGAGGAAACTGTGGAGGCTGTTCGGAGTTTAAAGCTAAGAGTCCTTGCTCAGTGATGAGAGCCACACGGGAAGGACTTTTCTCCTCCTGGAGTCGGTCCTTTATCTCTTCTCTCTCCATCACCTCAGCTCTTTCTGCTGCTCATCAGCTCCAGTGGGTTGAACTGCCTGAGATTGAAGGCCGGATGATACCCTTTGGGGAAGGCTTGGATCCAAACCAGGACATCTAGAACAAGGAAAACAAAGCAGTCACAGGGCGCGATCACAAGAAAATATGCAAATGAATACAGGACGGTGCAGACATCTGGCTTCCTGCATGTACGTTTTTATTGTTTTCATCTGACATCTCTCAGAGCCTTACAATACAATATAAAGTGACCTGGTCTGCTCTGGTTGAAGCCAAGTTTCAATCACAAAAAATGACACAAAGATAAAACGAGTAATTTCACAATCTCTAGTCCTGCAGTCAAAGTTAGTAATGTCAGTAGGGAATCCAAAAAATTACTTCAACTGTGAGGAAAAGTTTAGAAAGTTAGATGGTAAAAATATCCAAATATTGCTCCACAACTCAACTGTCATGGATGATGAAGGGCTGATCGTGATGTTACACGATCGGTTTGTTGAACATTTTTTTTTTACTTTTTCATTTTTTACTTTAGTCAACTTGGTATGTGGTAAAACTCACTCATCAAACTCTTTCAGATTAAGTACTTTAATGTGATTTAGAGAAATATTTTATCCTTGTGGGGAGCAACTAACTGTATAGTAGTGATGAAGCACTTTCACTTTAATTCCCTTAAAATTCTATGTAGGAAAAATATCAGATGACACGACATCTCTTCAATCAGTCACATACGCCGCTTAATGATCCATTTCTTTATTTAGCAGGAGTGGTTCAAGTATGAAGCAGCATCTACTCAGATATAAAAAATATTATTTGTAAAAGGTCTAAATTACAAAACACTGGCAACACATTACTAATTAAATACTTCAGTGAACAAAAACGCCAACGTCTTTAGTAGCTGGTTACGTTTTCCACAGACAGGCTGTTTAAGAGCAGTGGTCTGTTTCAAACACTGACCTTGTACTCCAGAGTTTGCTTCAGCATGTCCTCTTCTTCACGAGTGCAGTTGAGCAACAAAGACACAGCTCGTATTAACTGGTACGCCTGACAGAGAAAGACACATCACACAGATTCAGACCGGCTTTGAACAGAGCAGTCACTACAGATCAGGCAGTGCTTCCATATTGCTTTAAATGCTTTTTAAACCTGGACTGACTGTAAATAAGTTGATTTTAATGAGCAATGCTGACTTACCTCAGCTTCCCTGGAGGACATAAACTTGAGGACGACGTGTTTGAGATACTCAAAGTTGATTTCTCTTGAGTCGTTGAGGTCGGAGGTGTTGGTCACGGTGGTGTTGGAGGTCGGGGGACTCGGGTTGGAGGCTGCCAGCGGGGCTAGACAAACCATCTCCTGTTTCTCTGCTCGGCTCTCGGGCACCTTCTCCTTCCCTTCAGCTTCTGGCTCAGGTTTTAGCTTCTACAGAGTACAGAACAGAAAACACAAGTCAGATGAATCTGACTCTGTCTTATCAACAACTTTGGCATTAAACTTAAATCAGAGTAAAGATACGGGACACCATTCTCTGGCTCACATTGCTTTATACAATACCAACAAGAGCTGTAAGAGCTGCAAGACAATAATGAGATTCAATATCTCACCAGCTCCTTCTGCAGAGTCCTCTTCAGTTCTGCCAGTCTCTGCTGCAGCTGCTTAATGGTCTGCAAATCAACAACCAGTCACTGATGAATGTGTCCATACATGTGGTTTGTAGAGAACCAGCAGGAATGAGGATGTAAAGTCCACTGACCCTGTTCTTGTCACCGAGCTGCTGCTCCAGCTCTCTGTTGACCTTCTGAATGTGGTCCAGATCGTCCACCGTCACGGTTCCGTTCTGCTCCTCCTCACACACTTCAGGACTCTGCAGCTGTTCTGTCAGAGTTTCAACCTCCACCTCCAGGTACGAGATCTGGACAACATGCACCAAACCACGTGGGTTGTTATTTCACTTCAACTGGTGACACGAGCTGAGATTTCAAGGATCTCTGTGTTTTATCATTCATTCATCAGTCATTAAACATGTTTTAACTTTATTTTATGCCCCATTTTTTATGATCTTTGTGTTGTTTTTTTATTTGTTTTCATCAGGATTAAAGAGCAGACTTTTTCAGTAGAGACTGTGTACATATAAGTGTGTAGGTTCACATATTTTTCTGCATATGTGTGCAGGTTGTTGTACCCTGGCCTGGCAGCTGTCGAGCTGCTGTGTCTGGCTGAGCAGCTCCTCCCTCAGGCTCATCAGCTGAGAGTCTTTGTCCTGCTGCGTCTGCTGCAGCTCAGCTCGCTGCCGCTCCAGCTCCTCCTGCATCTGCACCAGTGACGCTTGTCGACTCTGCACCTCTGCAACACACAAACACAACGCAAGACAGAGCATCACAAAATGAAACCATAAGATTACAATCAGCACACTTGCATGCACGCTAACGTTTCCACGGTCATTACGAACATGACAATATTTCAAAATTGATATGTGTCATGTAAACAGCTTTAGTCCAAGTGTAGCATTTTCTGATTAAAATGTGTGGAATATGCCGATGTGATTCAGATTTCAAGGAGTGTTCTTATTTATGCATTCCAAAAAGAAAAGCCCACATTTCTGGTTGGAAGGAAACACACACCTGCTTTTAAATAGTATAAAAGACTTGGATATCAATAAGTTTTGGATATGCTAAAATGTCACAACACCGACCTTTTCAAGAAGGTGGTTAGAGGAATAAAAGAGGGAAGATGTGTTTCTA
>JAPQRN010000027.1:6827574-6839362 GCA_037367275.1 Coranthus polyacanthus
TTTTTTTTTGAAAAAGTAAAATACACAAAATAATTTCCAATCTAGGAATTGCGGACATTTCCAGGTATCACAGGTTTAAAACGGATAATAAGCAGATTTAGTGCATTCTTACACATCAACTTGTTTATTTATAAGATCACATAATAACACTAAGCGTATAACTCCATTGGAACAGCGTACATGTCAGAATAAATTCAGATTTTGTTTTGTGCAGTGCTTCATCATTATCTTACACGAGGCTTTAATACATTACCATAACAAAATAAAATGAAATATTGTATATAACACTACACCTGCACATTGCTCAGCTGAGTGAGTTTTTATGGTAAAAGTAAAAAGGATATCTATAAATATGAACATTTTACAAGGGTCCGCTAGCTTTTGTGTCGTTTTAATCCTTCCTCTATAAAACAATTTGACAGTGCAGCGATTTTGTTGAGCCAACTTACTTATCTGTAATGTCTCAGTGAGATTGAAGATGCAGAGTAATGGCATATATATCAACAGATTGGTAATTACAGTTGACAGTTGGCACCAAGGAAAGCTTTAGATATATTCTAAATGTACTATACAAAATTCATATGGTTCACAAGTGCTAATGCCACTGTCCCACTCGGAATCTGTGCACAGAACAAATGGCACCGTTGTTGACGTTTTCATCTCTCTACAGGAAATATGGTGTTGTCGTTCGAGGCGGAATGACCCTTTCAGAGTCAGGCACGGCTCGGAAGAGCTTGGGCTCTCTCGTGTTAGCGTCTTTGAAGACCATAATGGAGGCGATGTTGCCGCAGCGATAGCAGTAGTTTGGAGCCGACCACACGGTGACGAGCTTCTCGTCAAACATGAACTTGTAGCCTTCGTGGACAAGTTGGTGCGCTCGGCAGATCAGCTTCAGGTTGTTGATGTGAACAAACTGCGAGAGAGAGAGAGAGAGAGACACAAGTTAAAAAAGGTTAAGTGCACATATCTTTGACTACATCACATCTTTTACATGCATGAAATGTTTGTCAAATAACTAAAATAAACTAAACTAAATATTCATCATGAATTATTTAATCAGAAATGCAGAATCAGAAGGATTATACAAACATTTCTGAAACTTAGGACTTGAGCCAAGGATGAATACATTACATTTTTTAACAGATTTTTTTTTTTTTTTTTTTACATTGTGAGAGGAGACGACAAGACTCCAGGGCCTTGGCAAATGCAGGCACATTTTCTCTTTGGAGAGTAAATCTTGGACGGCTATCCACCACACTGGAGGTCAAATGTTTGTACCAAAATAGTCATGTAATAAAAAACTATGCTGAGTCACTACTGTGTGCTACTGGTAGCTACTGACTGAATTAAACAGCCACTATGATGATATTTAAAGATCACTACCTCTACCTCTGTAGTCCCTTTTATACAGCCTGTTCTAGGCTGGGATATTACACCTTTTTTCTACCATGGCATGCTGTATACACACAAACACACAGACCTCTTTCTAAAAGGTAGAACCAACTACCAAGTGATATAAAAATCTATAAAGAAAGAGAAAATTGCCCGCTCTGTTTGGTTCAGTGTAAACAGGCGAGACGGCACAATGAGGAGTCTTCTTAACTTCAATACAGCAGGATCTCTGTTTAAATCTCTGCAGAAACGTACCTCATTTGTAACCTTTGCACCAAACAGCCAACCAGCTCCCCTGGGGCTGATGGCCCAGGTGTCCACGTCTTCAGGGTCTGACCACACCAGGTCACAAAACGCTCCTTTGTGAGGGATCTCCTGGTTCCGCTCAATGGTTCGAATCTGATCGAGGGTTTTAATGTCTGGAGAAAGGCCTCCGTGGACGCACAGGATCTGCTCGTCCATCAGCTGACAGAAAACAACAGGACAGAAGAGTTAGGACATTACACACTCGCCCTACTCATGAGTCCATGCTGAGAGCGGGGACAACGTCAGCAGACTTTCAGACAAACAGTTCTGAGTGTCATGACAGAGGTGTGACATAGAAACATATTTGAGGAGATCGTGCTTTAATTTAGAGCTCACAATTTACACAATAGAAAATATGGCAACCTATTAATTACTGCAGCTTAACAACAGAAGGTGGAAGTCAGATGGACTGTCCTCAAGAAGCACCAGCTGCTTCATTTGGCAACAGTATAGGGACAGCATGCTATGGTTTTCAAAATACTGCTGCTATGTGCTGAAATAATGTGAACTGACTAAGAAAATAAGAAGAAATACATACACTTGGAGATTTCATGCAGCCTAATGTTTATAGCTCACGCTACGTAGGTTAATAACTACATGGTTAGAATCAGGCCAATCAAATAAAGCCATGAAATATACCGGAATAAACTAAATATGGGACTTTAAATGTACAAGATTACTGTCTCTGCTACCTATATTACATATGTAATAGAATACCAGTGCATATCAAACAGGACCAAAACACTTCAGAGGATAAACTGCATATACTGTAGTGTTTGCAGCAGTATACCGGGTTCATGAAAATTGACAGTTATTGTTCTATATACACTTGTTTATTTACAGTATCGAAAAAAAATGCAACCACAGAAAATGAATTTCTTTTGTTCAAATGGGAGATTAAAGCTTCCTCATTTATTTTTCAAAGGGAGACTTTTTAACATCTATAAGTTTCAATTATAATAAAGCGTTTGTTCAACCGAAAAAAAAAACTATTTGTTTTCATTCCTATAAGGGTCATTGTAACTGATAATAATAATTGTGTAATACCGTATGCATATTTTCTGAGATGGTAGATGTTAGAGCTCATAAAACTCAGAAAATCTCATGCTGATCCAACTTTTAACATTCTGTATATTTAGGTAAGAAGTATGTTTACTGATATATATGATTCAATTTACCATGAAGATGAAGTATAAACAGCCTAGCCTAAAAATCTAGCCTAACTCGTACACTAATATATAGAAAAATACATAAAAATATGAGGCATAGAAAGACTTTTACTTACAGCTGCAACTGTTAACATATCGAACACTTTGGTGCAGTAACGCCAGGCATTTGCGTTCCCATATTTGGTCTGGCATTCATCTGTAAGACAAAAAAAAAAAAATTTAAATGTATTCACGTCAAACTGGTCAGTATAATTATTGTCGACAAAAAAGTGAAGTCAGCTACAGTTTGCAGCTGGCCTCAAACCGATCATCACTCTCCATGAGCCACACCTCACCATAAAAGCCATAAACTTGGGTGATCTGTCTGCTCTCGTGGTTCCCTCGCAGAAGTGTGATGCGATCGGGCCACTTGGCTTTCAGCACCAGCAGGTAAGTGAACGTCTCCAAACTGTAATAACCACGGTCAACAAAGTCCCCCTGAAGATGACAGAGGTTTATGATAAAACACCCATTACTGTGAAACAATTACAATAGCTGCTACGTAGGTTTTAGAGTTAAATATACCAACCATGAAGATGTAATTTGTGTCTGGAACCTGGCCGCCAGTTCGGAAGAGTTCACAAAGATCATAGAACTAAGATAAAAAACAGACAAGTATTATAATCATTGTAATTGTACAGGTTTCAAAAATGCATACAAATAAACATCTGACGTGTCGTAAACTGTCAAATTACACAAGCTGAGTAGCAGTATTCGGGATATCAAGTATTTCTTGTGGTGCGTTTGCTGCTTCTTGCTCGAGGCAGTATTTACCTGTCCATGTATGTCACCGCATACTGTTACAGGAGTGGAAACAGGTTGAACGTTGGACTCCTCCAGCAGGAGATCACACACATAGTCACATAACCTCTGAAAGGACCAAAATAGTCATTAGTGCTACGCCCATATTTTCTTCTTTGCCGAAAGAAAAAAAACCTTGAAATGAGCATTTTCTTGTGAGTGGAAAATCTCAGAGACTGTCCATTAAACCATTTAAAGAAAAATGACAAGGGCTGTGGGGATTGAGTGCTTCCTATGTGCGCATATTTAATGTATAATACTGCTGAAACAATAAGTCGATAACTGATTATTTATTAACAGCTCCATCAAATAATGATTTTTCCCTCTAAATTTCTCACGTGGGTTCAAAACAAAACATCCTGTGTGTCTTTGAGAAAAAGTCCAGACAGTGAAAACATATTTGTGCATCAGAACTCTGATTTTACGTCTTTTCTTTCCCGCGTGATGAGCTTTGACATTGATCTGGTGTTACTTGATATAAAACTGGACATAAAGTAAAGTAGTTCAAACTACTAGTTAACCCTCCAGCAGCTCTAACAGTAACAGGCTGCCACAACACTGATGCTATTAATGATCTGCGAACAAACCAGTACTTTTACTTCAACACTTTAATGACATTTTGATGCTAACGTTTACTTCAGCAGGATTTTTCATACAGGACATTTACTTGAAATGGAGGATTTTTACATTACATTAGTGCTTCTGCTTAAGTAAAATGATCTAAATACATGTCCGTAAACCCTGAAGGCATACAGATACATCTTTCCATGGTGAAGGGAGCAAACTGTGAGGAGATAAACAGCCCAGACTCATAATAAACAATCAGCTGTGACCAAACATGACACCATCATCACATCACGACGCGATATCTGATCCTTTTCACATAAACTGACTATGACAAATCAAAACAAGGCATTCCTAGTCCTCCTCAGATATGTAAGAGAAGGCTAGTCGGACTTATGTTTTGCTAAACTAAACTATTTCTCTTAACGGTTTTGACTTCCTGGCTGAGAGATGAAGTCAGCAGGATAACGATAGAAACAGCCAGTTAGCCGATGCTAACATTAGCTAATTACGTTAGAACAACATAAACAGCAGAGAGCAAAGGTTACAATTCAGTGATCATCACATGGCTTAAAAGAAAATATTTATGTCATGTCGCGTTTACCTTAAGGTCATTTTCTGGGAGGTATTTACACTGTTTTGCGATCTCCGCATATTTATCCAAATCTAGAGGCGCCATTGTAGTTCTATCTGACGCTAGTCGTCAAGCGCCACTTCCTGCAACACTTCAGCAGAGTTCAGCCGTCACTGTTTTTACCTTCTACTGACCCCTAGCGGCTGTGTGGAAAACTGCAACTCTTCTTCTTCTTCTTCTTCTTCTTCTTCTTCTTCTTCTTCTTCTTCTTCTTCTTCTTCTTCTTCTTCTTCTTCTTCTTGCCACCTACCGGATTGGAGTGTGGAGTCCGAGACAATTAAATGAGAGAGGAAAAAAAACAAAAGAAAAAACAAACCCAAAATAAAGGAAAACTGGAAATAATATGTAATTGTAAATCATTTGCAGCACTTAAATATACTAACACCGCACTGTGAAAATACCACTACGAGTAAAAGTTCTGTATTCAAAACCTTACTTAAGTAAAACTAGGTTGAGCTCACATGAACTACTTTATAAACTTTTAGTAGTGTAATCTACAGTAATGCATCATATTCTATAAAACCATCATGTTACCAAAACCATGTTATCTCTTCATGAGCTCAGTAAAACAATCCTGTTTTCAGCTCTGTGACCATGCATTTTTCTGAAAATCCAAGGTTTTTAAGAGTTTATTCAGCTCACGAAGTAGCAGTATTTTAAACTCAACCCATCCTTCTATCGCTGCATTTCCATGATGATCCTTTTGGTGACAACATTTAACATCAAGCTACAATAAACGGAGATGTAGTAACATAATACGACCACCGGAGGGCAGTGTTTACTTATTATTACAATTCAAAACAGTATCACTGTCTATTTACAGTGAACCTAGTTCTTTTTTGTTTCATTGAACAAATTATTATGAACAAACAACATGGCTTTAACATATTTTCATTAGACCAGGATCAGGTCATGACCTTAAGTGCTTTTATATAAGAAAGAATTTCTACTGTGAATTACAGAAAACGTTTCATTTCCATACCCTTAGAATATCCAAGAATGAGAATATTATCAATCAGAAGGTCATCATTGCTTTTGTCCATGATGAGTCCATGAATGTCCTTTTGACATTCAAAATAAAACTTAAAATAGAAGAGTAGTGATGCAATTGAAATGAGATTTCTACGTTTTTTGGGTTTTTTTTTTTGCATTTTGTTTCATTTTATACGACTGAAGTCTCCACGCACACATATAAAAGGACATAGTAAACTAAAAATATTTTTTTGCAACCTTTGTGTAAACTGCAGTAAACATCTGCTTAATTCCGTGTCTATCATAGATTTCCTTGTACGCTACAGGTGAAAACGTGCTTTTGGGTTTAACACGAGACTTGCATTTAGCGCACATTATCCGTGCCTTGCTTCATATAATAAACACTCAGTCATATGCACGAGACATGCTTCCACATTGTTAAAATTATGAATGAAAACGGTTATCTTTTGACATTTTTCTGAGCTGTTTGATAGTGCACAATATGGGTTAGTGTATCTCCGTAGCACGGTCCAACCACGGTCTAACCAGCGAATGAGTGGGCGTCGGCATTCTCTTCCAGGGCTCCCATTGGCTCCTGAACACGCCCATCTCCCGCCCATGCTAGGTTGCAGAGCAGGTGAAGTGTTGATTGTGGTTCATAGGGCAACAAACAGCAGCGTACGCCGCCGGGGACATCAATGGTGGAGTACGCTTCAATTCAGGGAAAGGTCTGAGAGAGACCATTACTGGGGCTTACATGGAGAGCTGAAAGCGAATATGAGCTTAACGTCCTTAATGATGTACATATACCCGGCTCTGTTATTTATTTTGTATGTATATAATGGATTTTCTGAAGCTGCACCTCGCATCATTCCCTACGATGCGTCGCCTATCTCCAGGAAGCCCGGCTCAGCCTCCGACACCTGGGAGACCTTCCACACCGATATGCCTCGTCATTTGCCCGAGAACAGGTTCGCTCTCGGGCCTCTAACCGAACTCACGCCGCCGCCTGCCATCGCGTCTGCCGGCCTCCCCACCGACACTAGCCCGCTTTCAAAGATCGCTACCACCTTTCAGCTTCCAACAACAGACCCGACCACCACCACCACCACCACCACTCCTGACACTGGGATTATTTCCACTGTGGAACAAATATCAGCGCCCATTTCCAGACTAAGCGGCGCACGCAAAAGATCCACTGATGCACAAACATCACTTTTTGCTCCGGAGAAAATGCTGCAGACCATGGTGTCCATGGTTTCCCATCGCACGGCGAACGATGCCTGGTCTGCAGATAATATTGGTGCATCTGTTACCTCAGTAGAGAATGGTCAAGGTGAGTAGATGAAATAAAAAAAAAAAACACTTTCATTTTTCAGTTTTATAAACGGAAAAAAAATGTGGAAACCAGTAGCAGTGCGTGTTTTTTTTTGTGTGTATTTTTTTTTTACATCAGCAATTTGATGTTCACAATAGGAGTGAGTGGGGGAAAAAAGAAGACACCATGTCTCATGTAGGCTGCTACAAGGAGCTGGATGTGTTTTTTGACGCAGAGAGCGACCGAATAAACCAGATTGCAACAATGGGCAGACCCGTCAGATTGCATGGCACATCGGGAAAACGCGAAATCCTAATCTAATTTGCAAGAAAATCAGGATTCACGCACCAATTTGCCCCCCGTGGCTTTGATGTGTGGCCTATATTATATTCCACAGGCCCTTTATTATAGGATGAGTGTGTCACATATTACATTGGGTTAGAAAAGAGGAGGGGGGGCTGCGGAGGGGCTGTAAGGTTGATCCTGTTGTTGTTCCCTCAGTGTAAGCTTTCCAATCTGCACACACTGCTTCCACACAGACTGTTTTAGTGCCTGATATTTTCCAGGACAAATTAGTAGCTGAAGCTGCACAAAAGAGCAGATCCATCCTCCTTATTGTTGTTTGCATGGCATATATAGAACAAGGCCGACCAACCAAAATGGCCAGGCAGGCAGGCAGGCCAAGCCATGAATGAGCAATGACAGTGGAGCCCCTCCTCTCACACCTCTCACATCAGTATCCATGTGGATGTGTTGTTCTCCAGATAAGGTACCAGCAGTGCATCCAAAATGTACCAAATGCCTCTTTGAATAACCGAAGGTGTGTGTTTGGAGAGGAGATGCGACTATTTTCCAATCAGGAGGCTTATTGAATTACATATTCCACGTCTACGAGAGGAATTTTCCAAGAAATGATTTGCGACGTGAATGTGGCGTCCTGTTTTCTTCTCAAAATTTTTTTTTTGTTAGCACTGGAAATTCTGTTGTTCTTCCTTCGTGGTGCCCTCGGGACAGAACATCACATCTACTGTATTTCACATTCTGGCCCCTCACATCAGGGGTCCAGCTCACTGATTTTTCTTTTTTTACATTCTTTGTTCTCCTACCTTACTGTCAGCACTAATCGTAGTGAGGAGCATTGCGAAAGCTGGCCAAAATGGCTGATTTTTGGTGCGCTGTGGTTATAAATGGATGGTTGTATGACTCATAATTTTGCTAGGGAATGGTTTTGGAGAGAAGAGACACACAACCAACCAGGCTTCTATCATCCTCTGTTTGTGTAGCCTAAAATACGTCTCCCGTGGCCATTTGGTGCTTTCTGAAATGCGCTTCTGTTAAAAATTATCTTTAAATGTGCGAGCGTTGTATTAGAAATACCGCTGTAGAGCGATTATCCATCTACTTCTAATAACATTTTTTTTTTTTTGGACAGTGATTTATAATGCTACCGAGTTTGTTTACGCTGCCACAGTTCCTCCAGTAAATCAAGCACATTAAACCCTGAGGTCAAATCAACTCTGCAGCTCAGTGTGTAATCACACACAAAGGCTTCACCTTCTCTAAAGCACTGCAGCACCTTTCATTGTTCTGCAGCAAAGGCCACACGATAATATCACGTCAAACAAAGGCGTCACCTGGCCTCGCCCTGATACACGTATACATTCTCTGGCAGGGTAGACACCTTGCAGACAGGTATCAGGCGTGTTTTCACATAGCTGAGCTCTTCCTTTCTTTGTAGGAGGGCTCATGACGTAAGCTTGTGCCAAAATTAAAAGTGCAGTACTTGTTTCCATGCCTCTTGCCTCCATTGTTTTCCCTGGCACTGAATAAGGAGTTTTGAGGCATGACTTTTCAGAACAGCCTGCGCCTGAATACCAGCCACGCTGCTTTACAGCAGTCGAACAGGCAGACTCCAACGCTGCCTCTGTTTCCCCCCTTCTCGCCACACTAAACACAGGTCCAGTCCAATCTACGTCAAACCTGTTGTGTGGCTGTACACATCACCCCACGGGGCCCCTATCCCACACCTAGAGGAGGCCTGATTTTCAGATTAATGCTCTCTATCTCTGTGTGAGGTATGCATTCACCGGCTCTCACTCATTCTCAGGCGTGATTGGGGCAGACAGTTCTTCAGCGGTCGTTACTGTAGCAGAGAGTGTGACAGCATGCTCCACAGGCTTGCATAACTACAGGCCTTTCTTCGTTACATAAAGGTCCAAGCAGCAGTGGAAGAGGAGCATAATCTGAGTGGGACGCTAGGGCAGGAATCTATTAGAATTCAGCTGTCCCGTCCTCTTTAGAGAACTGCTAGGTGAATGAGGTGAAGTGTGGAAACCACCAGGGTAGGCCTAGGTGGTATGGCTCAAAATGTATGTAACGGTATAATTTGAAGCACATATGCTAACAGTGTATGTCACAGTATATCCGTTCTTCTCAAAACTTCGATAGAAATCCTTCCGAGCGGGTAAAGCCAGTAGGTGATTTGAGGGGGATGCCGTCCCCTTTGTTGGCAAAAAATGACCAAAATGCATCACAATTAACCTGAGAAACATGGCAACCTCTGCTCTGAATAAAGTCTTTTGAAGGTCTGTTCACTCATTACTTTAAAACACACTTATTAAAAGACATGAGAAAGAAGATACCTACAAACATCACAGTTACGGTTCAAGAATCGTGGAGGTGTTCTAGTGTGGGATGGGAGCACTGGGCCATCCAACAAATCATCTACTGGGTAAAGCACTGGTATGACAACCGCACTGCAGCTATTACTGCATTCTTATCTGCTTTATTAGGACACATTTAACGCAATACAGAGGGATTTACAGGAAAGCATATAAAACCTTTACTCAGGTAACTTTGAGGCGATAGAAGAGGAACGGGTTGTAATAAACTACCTCTCGCCTGTATGCACCGAAGGAACCCGACTGAAGCATTACCGTTTTAAGGTACGTTCCAAAGGGGAATTAAAACCAAGTGTCAAATATTATATATTATCCAATGCAAATTTCACTCTCCGGAGACACTATTTCTTGGATTGATGGCACACATGGATATGAAGTTCTGGAAGACTGTGCATTTTTTTTGGTACATCATTTCATCTTAGTTATATTCTGCGACACTGACACCAAAGTGCAGTGAATAAATACACAATTGCTGCTTTTTGGGGTATTTTTTCTTCTTCGGTTACACAGACACCCAGATGTATCGTAGATGACTGTGTTGAAATGGACAAAGTGTTGCAGAATCGCTGTAATGCGATACAGTCGTTATCGTGACGGTAACGTATTGAGTTAATTCTGTGATTCCCTCCCCTAACTGGACCGGAGCTGTAGATCAAAATGTGACATCCACGTCGCAGGAACAGCGATTTCGTGGTAAAGGTAAAACGTGTCACAACATGCCATGATTAATGAAGCGTTGTGGTGCAACAGAGATGTCCCGACCTACAAACGGGTATTTTCCAGACGTAAGGGAACATGCTTGTTTAGTACAGATGGCAGCAAAAATCCCATTATCATTGTTATTTTATTTTCAGTAAAAAGAATACATGCACAAATTCCCACTCCCTCTAAAATTCTGACTCATGTCACAGCTGCAATATTTGTCAAAATGTTTATTTTTTTTTAGTATCATTCAGCCTTACACACCACAGGTTTAAAGCTTTTGCATTTCTTATCTGTCTGTGCAGAATGGAGACATAAAGTCGTCCCCGCTCACCACACCTAACCTGAGAGCACATGAATAATAGATGGCCACTCGGTACTCTACAGGGTCATCAGCATGCCTGTCATCATATCCTCTGGTTTCAATTGAACTGCAAAAAAAATCAGCTTAGAATCGCATACAGAAATAATCACAACAATTAGTGTAAAACTGCTCTGCGCTGGCAAATCCCGCTTTGTGAGAATGACAGATATTGTTTATTGTGCACACAGTAGAGGATCCTCTACAAAAGGGGGCTGGAAAGCAAAGCGGCTTTTTGAATTCCTGGAGCGATGAGAAAATACGGACAAGGAAAATGAATTAGCGAGACTTCTCAGTCCTCCAGCGCCGAGCAGCTCCCCGGGGCTGATAACAGCAAAACTGTGAATGGACCGGGAGGCTTTAAGTGAATGATCGGGGAGGGATGAGTGTAAAGGAGGGTGTTACTGTGCAAAACAGAAGAAACACTGAAGTCTGTTATCTCTACGTAATGTTTTAAGTGATAAGTGGAGCTGCAATTAACAGAGAATACTGATAAGGATTTGTTTGGAAAAAAGTGTGGTTTTCTCTGCCTCCTGTGACAGTCGACTAGATGTCTTTGTGTTCTGGATCGTCGGTCTGTTATTTGAAGACATCACCTGCAATACGTATCTGAAATCCCTCTGTGATTACATAGAACAAATCCTGCACTCGCCCGTGAACTTTAGGCCTCACAACGTAATGATTTTGAATTGTAATGCAAGGATGCGATTAGTTCAGGATGCGAAATGAAGTCTTATATTTTTAAAGAAAGTAGAATATTATGTTTGTATTTTATTAAAATGTTGCAGATTGATGAGACTGCTGTAAAAAATGAGTTAAACTGATCGAGATATTATGTAAAAAAAAAAA
>JAPQRN010000027.1:6839462-6850855 GCA_037367275.1 Coranthus polyacanthus
ATCATTGCGTCACTGCTGTGGCTTCTGGAATGATTTTAATTATTAGAAGTAGCAATCAATTTTCTGCATTTAGTTGAAATGAAATAAATATTTTCAATGTTGCTTGTGATTATTGGACAGTGGGAGTTGATTGTGTGTGGCCTTGACAGTCTTAGGTTTGGTATTTTCCCTTTTTATTTGCAGGAGAAATGATGTAAAATAAACAACAAAAAACCAAAACAACCAAAATCTCATCCTGTATTTTCCATCCTTTGTCTCTCCCTTTCTTTGTGCCTCCGCCGTCCGACCGCACAGAGTCCGTTTGTAACTGCAGCAGTGGTGCTGAGGGGATTTCGGATCCGGACGACTGTCAACCCGGTACCGGTCAGTGTTACTGTGTGGTCGGCTACACCGGCCTCCAGTGTGAGGACTGTGAGGAGGGACACTTCACCAACGGCACCAGCGGCTGCCTGCCCTGCGCCTGCGACTCCTACGGTGCAGTCAATCACCTCTGCGACAGGTCAGTCTGCTGACAGCCATGTCGGGGATGCATGTTTATGTGTTTGTTTTTTTTGTATTTATTGCAATGAAAGCGACGTAGTTTACGACAGGCGTGAAGCTGATGTGCTGCACGAGGCGTTTATAGCCATCACTAATTTGAAGCCTTTCTCCCATGGGATTTTACACATATAATGACATATATGATCAAAATGTACAGTTCTCATTCAGAAAAACACGGTGCGCTACAGACATAGAGGTACAGTGAAATACATTCAAGAAAATATATTGTACAATTTGCTGAAATGACTACAGCTGTGGATTGTTTTACCAAGCCTTTAACCTGTATTGTAAAAAAATGTGATTTTGTTAGATGTCGTTGTGTAATATGACAGAGATTCACAGCCCCGTTTCTTACAATGTACAGAGAAATGTCGTTGCTCATTATGACTGCCTGGTTTGCGGTTTGCAGAGTTTAAAAATAGCTTTGCATTCTGCAAGACAAGTTGCCAAATTTTTGCGGTCTGTTTTGTTAACATAAAAAGCTCAGGCTTTGTCACTGAAAGTAGAGTAATGTCATTGTTAAACCTCGAGTTCCTTTGTTCTTGTCTGAACCCGTGGACAGGTCGATAAAATTCTTGCTTCTTCTTGGCTCAGCTTCTCCTCGCGCAGAAAAAAAAACCTGCACCGTTAAAAGCCACACAAGGACAAGCTCACCTTTCATTGGTCGGGTGGCTTTGGGGCGGAGCTAAAAAGTAACTACACATAAAGGTCGTAACGCGGCCTCATATTCAGAAGGCAGCGCGGTTTGTGGCTGGTCAGACGCCTCCCTCCACACTCCGATGCAGCCGGACTAAACAAACAAACTGCTGAAGTTATGCACCCTGTTGCAACACAGACTACGTATGTTGCCACAGTAGGTATGCTGTAGTCATGCGTCAGCTGTTGTTCACCTCCTCAAATATGTAACCTCACGTCCGGGTTATGACAGCAACACACACACCACATGAAAACCACAAGAACTGGGGCTGCTCTGCTTGTGTTTCCTGTGAGATTTATACGCTGTTAGAAGCTGTTACTGGAGGAGACGAGAAGAAGCGATTTGGAAAAAAGGCTTATTTGTCTTGTCATCTTCTGTAAACACATCTCAAACCTTCCGCTATCTGTCGTAACCACTCTTGATCGTCATGATAACTGTGGCTACTGACGGAATGCCTGTAGTCTTCTACTCAGCAGTGACACAGAAAAAACCTATCACTTACACATAATTACAGTTACTGTGACAAATAGAATTTGTCATACCTGACACACCTGTTTAGTGTTGTGTTACTGCTTTCAGTGGGTGTGATATAACCAAAATCTCCTGTCCCAATGTACGCCATTTCATATCCAGATAAGGATAAACAGCCCAATGCAGCACATTTACTGTAAATTATTTCTATCAGGATTGTCCCTTGGTTTTCAGAGGACTGAGGCGCTGTTTGGGTCGTAGCATTTTCCCATGTTGACGTTTGTTGAAGACTTAGGAAAGGCGTATGGTTGTGGAGTCTAGAGGTCCTTCTGCAGGACAATTTTAGATTTTTCAATAATAAAGTACATCATTTAGCATCAGTTTGGACCATTTTTATCATCATACATGTGCACAAAAATTTGGAAAAGCATGCAACATCCAAAAAGCTTAAAATCAAAACTTGCTGAACCGCATTAGGGACCACATGCAGTCACTGGATGTGGGAAAAGTTGCCGTTTATTTTACATGAATTTGGCAGCCAAAACAGGTTGGATGCTGCAACGGAGCCTCATGGCAGGGAAAAAAAATAAAATGACCACATTGAAAGGCCTATTTCTTGTTACGTTTTGAGTTATATACTCGACAAATAAAAGGTACTTGATTATATTTGATTATTTTTCTCCTTTTATTTAGAATCTTTCTGCATGTTTTCAACTAAGCGTGTAACAAATAATGAAATATTAATGTATAAAATATAAAAAGAGAAAGAGGAAACAGTTGTGGGGACCGGTCTGCAGCATAATTCGAATCATTTGCTATGTCTGGTTTTCTGATCCGAGCCAGACTTTTCATACCCCCAAAAAAACGTCCATGTGACAGAAGTAGCCCCTCTTTTAGGCATGAGCTTCTGGTTTTGAGTCCTCCTTCTGTTCAGAATTACCCCATTCTCTGCCACATTCGCTCTCCTCTGTGTTGCCTTCATGCAAATTTCCTGCCGGCGTTTGCGCCGTGCGGAAAACCGAGTGAAAATAGAATAAACGACAGAGCTCATTATGAAATGATCGACATTTTCCCATTGTCACGTGATTTCTATTCTCATATCACACAGTCCCAGTGGATTACATCCTAATCTAAACTATGATTCAAAACATATGCCATAGATAAGTACAGCAGGGTGACTTAACCCCTCGTACAGATCAGCTGTTCTGGTTGCTGCTTGGATGCTAGGATTAGCCATGGATGATTGCAGAATATGGGTTTTGTGCTCATTTGCTCAGAAACTATGCGCTAAGATGGCCAAACAAAACGTTACTGTCAAACAGAGTGTTTTTCCATGGCTTTTTCATGTTTTTTTTGTTTTTTTGTACGGAAGTAGTTTAGGTGTTAGCTCATGGTTTTTGCTGTCCTTGGGCGTGAATTTGAACTTGATTTACGATCGACACGACTGGACGACCACCAGCCTGAGTTACCGCACGAGTACAAGTACACATGCACTGACTGTTCCTAGTGTGGAAATAAGAAAGGCCGGTTGAGCACAGAGTGAGTGCAGTTTGTGTCTGATGTAGCATTTTGCAGCACGTGGGCAAAAAAAATCTCTGCGATCTAAACTTGGAAACAAATTGTTTTATCAGGCTGCACAGGTTTATTTTAGG
The DNA here is from genome assembly GCA_037367275.1 of Coranthus polyacanthus. Classification (NCBI taxonomy): domain Eukaryota; kingdom Metazoa; phylum Chordata; class Actinopteri; order Kurtiformes; family Apogonidae; genus Coranthus; species Coranthus polyacanthus. The sequence goes on from JAPQRN010000027.1 coordinate 6,842,823, forward strand.
TCTCACTGAATACAGACTTTGTGATCTTCTCAGGTATACGCAGCCTCCTTACACACGTCATATGAGCGTGACAAAGCCAGATTCAGCTTCTACAAGATTTGGAATGTACCTTTTTAAAGCAGATCTATCTTTAGCACAACAGAGCTGTGGCCTGCCAAGCTGAAACAGACTGTCTGCTGTGAATTAGTGTTTGTTATCTCATAAGGAGTGAGACGAGATGCTCTGGGGCTCAGCTTAGCTCAGACACCGTGTTCATCAGGACACCACAGCCTTGTAGAATCACTTCAGCCTCCATGAAGGCTGCACAACAATACTCAATGCTTGCTTCGTTTAAAGCCGAAACACACCCGGCGGAACCTTACACGCAGCTTCTTGTCATGTCACAAGAACTGCGAGTTGGAAACGGAGCTGTGTGCGTGGGTTAGGAGGGCGGTAAAAATAGCGGCTGTACTTTCTGTCCCTACCCGTGGAAAAGGAATGCTGTTGCTTTCAAATAAGCTCCAGTGAATGACCGCAGTGTGGAGGATTTGTGTTGTCATGCTCTAAAAAACACGTCACAGCGCAGGATTATGTAACCTGGAGGTGCAGTTCTTCGATGGCGTTTGTCTTGTTGGTGGAAACGCTACGTCTAAAACTCAGTGGGAAGTAGGTGAAGGTGCAGGCAGGAGGGTTATGTCAGGGCTACGAGCTTTCACACAGTAATACGGTCTGTCTTCTCAGACAGTCTGAGCCTGCCCGCTGCTAACCCTGCTAGCCTAGCTTCCAGCTCCCCCCCTGAGGAGCTTATTACCATGAGTTACACAGATTAGCCAGTGCTGCTGCCCCCCTGCTCAGTCTGCTGCTGTAGGTATCCCTCTCATTAAGCAAAGAGCCATTCAGCCGGTTTAAACTCCACCAGAACCTCCATCATCCTGTTAGACGGACAGTAGCTTCAGAAACCCCCTTCCCCCACGCACTGTACGGTGTCTGACCCCATCTTCCAGAACGACCATACATATTTATGGTTTCCATCATGGTCAGTGACCACGTTGTATCAACCTGTTCTGAGAGCGAATAGAATAATCAGCCTTTTTCTGTCTGTCTTTTTCCGACTGTGCTGTTCAAAAAAGCACATGTTCAGAGACATCAAAATAGAGCAAGAAAAAAGCTGAACACAGAGGTGGAGAAACTTCCTTTTGGAGAAACAAATGGTAAGGTTTGTCGATGCCAAAATGCAAATACTTTTAAAAAGGGGGTTTTTACAACTCTGAATTGTTTGTCATTGCTTTTAGACGTGCAGCAGTTAGTTGATTATTCAATTTGTTTTAATATTAAAGGCCTGAGCCTGAGCCTTTGCTCACATTCAGTGTCACAGCATTAGTGAAGTCTAACGTCTAACACAAAGGTGTCCATATCCTTTTGGCCTTATGACGTAGGATAAGCTACCGGTTAACAGGAGCTGGACAGAAGCAGCAGATATCGCCTTTAGCGGTCACAGCTGTAGATTAGTGGTTTCCAAATATCACTGACGTAATGACACACTCACAAATATGTAGTCAGAGATGAGCTGACACAGCCTGAGTACTGACATGATTTCACTTATGAAGCTGGAGGCGTTGACAGGCACCAACACGCAGGTTGGTCGTGTGAAAACCTGGGTTTTCCGTGAGACTATGACGTAAAGCCTACTGGGGTCGATACCACACATGTAGGGCAGTCACCATAATGAAACTGTAATTGAGTGTTGTTTAGTTTAGTTCATTAATTGTCGTGCAAATAATTTGAAACGAATGATTCTGTCGTCTCTTTCAGTTCATTTTATGTCCCTACTGTAGGATAAGCCCAATAATAGTTTAATAATACAGCTTAAGAAGAAGAAGAAGAGACATTTATTGGCATTGAACGTGGTGCTGTGTGGTGTTGTGGTTTGCCTTTTGATCCTCATCGAAATGTGGTCGGACAAATGTGAGAAGTTAAGTGCCTGGAGATGAACAGTTGGTAGCGCTAATTGTCCACTCTTCTTCTATCGAATCATAAAAGAAGAAGGGAAGGAAGGAATGTGAGATCTATCAGCTCAAACAATCGCCATCAGGTGATTATGTAGCAGAGGTCGACCGATAATGGATTTTTAAAGGCTGATAAAAGTGTAGAGCTGGAAAAAGGCGATTAATCGGTCGGTATCACCCCCTCCCCCAAATTTTGACACTGAAAACACACTACGCATGTCTTTCACTTTATTAGAAAACAAATAAGTGTTGAACTGAACATCTAAGTCAGGATAATCAATAAGTGTGGAATTGAACATCAGATTTTTATCTTTTGAGCTATTATTTTCCCTCAAAGTCACTATTTCCAGTTCAGAAGCCTGATAATAACTTCTGCCCATACTCATAGTTTGTAAAATGTCCTATTGGCACAGATTATTCAGTCGATCACCATTGTTTAATACTTGTGGCATGCCTACACACACGTATATAAGTACTGTTATTACCCACTTTCCATTTCAGAGTCATTTTTGGGGCAGTATTTGTCGTTTTTTCCCTGAATAGCTGTCCAAATATAGATGCAGTGACATCACACGTCTATTTTTCCATCAACTGAGGGTAATTTGAAATAGTACGCTTATTTTCAGCTATCCAAAACATCAATGTAAATGTCAGAACCGCCTCGGAATCAAAGAGTAAAAGCTTCTTTCTAGAGCTGCTATTATTCACAGCAGTCATCCGAGGAGAAATACCCTATGGAATGACAATTTGTCTTTAAGGAAACACAATGCACAGCAGCACAAGACACACAATCTGTGTTACGTTGTTGCAGTGGATGTGCTGAGGCTGCTGAAAGACCCCACTGTGCCTTTTAATACTTTACATCCCACTGGGTGAATCAAACGGGGGAAACAGCCATCCATCAGTCCAAACTAGTACAGTTTTAGGGCCTCGGGTTGTTGATTAACTCATGTTTCGTGAGAACTGCTGATAATAACGCGACCTGCCCTGATGGTGGAAGTTCTCTTTCGATAACAGCATTGTGAGGGTGTGTGTATAAGGAACTGGTGCATTGTTGAGGGGAAATACAATATATGACTGGTAAGAAGAGCTCAATGTTGTGAGACTTTCCTGTTCGAAGGTCTGAATTAAACGTTTTAAATGCAGTTTATTTTATGTGAATGTAGCTGCTCTTACGTACTGTACAGTATGTTTGACACTGAACACCACACATCATTTACTGCAATATGTCCATTTACTTCCTCCACCAGCCATGATATTTCAGTAAATTACATCAACAGCAAGAAACATGCGCTAGAGCCAGTATATCCTGGTGTGACGGGGTTAACACAGACAAGTAGCAGATAAACGTTGCCAAACCAAACGCTGATTGTCACATTGAGCCTATCTCCGGACACTTAAATTCACTGAAACCAGACTAATGAAATTCCTTCAGGGTTAGCAGCTCTTTAAAGCCGAGTGACATCTGTAATTGCATCCTTATTCAATGTTCTTAAGAGCCTTAATGAGATTTCCTCGTCTCTTCTTCGGTCGTACTGTGGCATTCTGCCTGCTGTCCTTCCATAAACCGTGTGATGTAAAATGGTCGCTCGCCGTTACTCAATTTGTCGGTTTAGGTCATGCCAATATTTGACAAAAGAGCTGTACCAGCCACTTGTATCTGTCATAACAGCTCTGTCAGAGATGTATTTAGGTCACCTCCTCTGGGCACTGTCTGTAAAGCATTTCTTTTTACAATAAAGTATGGAAAGGCGCCACAGTCTCTAATGAAATATTGATTGTGGGTGCAGATGTTTCCGCCTCTGCATCATGTGTCACCCTGCAGTATGTGCTTTATTGTCATCAGTGCATCTTTATCCAAGTCTGCATCAAACGCTTTGTAAGTGTTTTGTTTCTTTAGCTGAACAGTAATGTGGGAGGTGTGTTCAGTACGGTACCATCAATTGTAGTTTCATTCCAAATAAATATTCGGTGTCTGCAGCAATTAAAGTTTACGCCTCAATCTATCATTTTTTTTCAAATAAACGTCAAACATTTGGCCCGTGAGGCGTCAACTAAGCTGACCTTGTGTTACTGCCTGATCGAGTTTCAGCAGCGAGCTGATTCTTCGCATCCCTGCCACTGCAGGACTGCAGGGTCAGAGCTGCAAGTCTGAGTCCTGACGGAGCAGACACCGGAGACCGGAGGTCAGGCCGGCTACGCACATTTACAGGGCTTATACTGCCATTTCATTACACATCTTCTAGTTAATATTTTACTTGCTCCTTGATCAGATTAGGTTTGTTAATTTTAGACTAATTTGCAGTATTATAATTTGTCCTTGGGTATTTTAGAGCTGCTGTCTTAAAACAAAATTAAACACTCAATTCTGTGATGCCTGGAAGTTCTGTTAAATGGTTAAAAAAAAGAAAAGAAAATTAAGTTTATTTTCTTTAACGTTTTGTGGGGTATTGCAAAAGCACTGGTTTGGTATCGAACTCTGGTATGCCAGGCCCTAGTGTTGAGCAGCATTTTATGTAAATAGTACGTAGAGGTCTAGACATGTCCTGCTGTTGAACCGGTACTCGTTTGTGTAGGAGTCGTATCTCTGCCTCAAGGACATTTTGGGAAATTCTCTTGTTTACTGTCGACCCTACATGTCCAGTGCAGAGAGAAATGTGGGACATGTTTAGCAGAGATTAGCATAAAGACTGAAAATAGGATGAAACTGAGTAGTTTAACTGTAGCTGCAGGAAATGGGTTAATGTATTTGAATACTGTTTGCACAATACTCTTTCAGTGCTTGTCCTTTTAGCCGACCACATTTTAGTTTTGTTATATGAACGATATAAGGTACGTTTGTATGTCTGTTCCTAGTCGTCGTGCTAAGTAGGCTAACCTAGCTTACTCCTAAACCTGCATCACATGTACTCAGGCTAACGTTGCTTCTGTTAGCTGACCCTGGAAAAGACGGTAGTGATATAAAAGAAGGGTATTTCGGGCTTATTTTACTTAAAGAACTAATTTCACTGAACAATGTACAGACTAGTTTTAGTGGACGTGTTTTACTGTCCATCTCTAAACTGTAGCGACAAAACAAGTTCCTGTTACCTTTTCTGACTAGCATAAAAATTGCACAAAGTTAGTGGCTCTGCCTTGATTAAATGTGTCGTATTTAGTGTTGGAATAAACTCCAGGTACATATGTTGAATAAAATAAAATAAATTAGTGGAAAGAAATTCATCTTTTGATTTTAGATGCAAGCTAACATAGCTCTTGTTTGGCTAAATCTGGAAAAGGTTGCAAGCAAGCGTATTTCCCCAAAGTTCAGGACTTATTATTTTTATTTAAAGAACTAATCTCTCTAAACAATGTATAGACACAAAGTTTCAGTGTAAGTGTGCCATTATCCAACTGTAAACTGTAAACCTTTTTGAAAGAACTGGTCCGGTCTTTGTAACAATGCTGTACGCGGTGTTTTGGTACACTCCAGCAGGTACAGATCTTGAATAAAAAGAAAGCAAATTGGCTAAAAGAAATTCACCTTTTGACTACCCGACTTGGAAGTTCAGCCGTCTTGCACAATGGCTCAAATACTCTGATGAATAGTTGGACACGTCCAAGCTTGTGTTCACACCGTAGGCCAGATCCTGGCATGTGTAAGAGCAGCGGTGAAGAGATCACGATTCCTGCTGTTTTGTTACTTAATTAACACACCCTTTCAGGATTTGGCTCCACACCCAGCAATGCCACTAAACCTGCTTAGTGTAGCTCCCTGTTTACTCTGGCCCACCATTCATTTCTTGGTAAGTACACTGGTGACCACTTCCCCGTTGCAGAGAAGATGTTTTGCGACTGTCTGCTCACATCTGACACATGTAGCAGCCAAATAGGCTCTGCAGAATGGGGTTAAGCTTTGTCGCCCATGTAATACTGACCTACTTAACATGCAGATCTGATGCAGAGCGGCTGGCCCGGCACTATACGGGGAAATCACACCAAAACAATAACAGACCCCCTCCTACGGGTCAAGAGGGCACCCGGATTACTGATCCCTGAGGGAAAATGTTTTCACTGTCTCATCCACGCCCTCCTATAGCAGGCCATGCGGTGGATCTGCTAGGCTTTGCAGGCTGTATCTCAGACAACAAATCTCTTAGAAAGTGACAGCCTTGTTTTCGAGCTGGTTAGATGAAGGCTCAGTTTGTAGACGCAGATGACAGATTGTGCTGCATTGCCACAGGTCAGTGCCCGACTGCCTGCCAGCCAATCAGAATGGAGAACAGGCGGCCATGGTGGCGCATTAAGGGGTGTATGATTTATTTAATAATTTATTCCATTACTCTACTGCTTCACATGGCAGTGGATGCTTTTCCAGCCTTTATCATATTGTTGTATTCTTGTTCTGGCTGCTGATTAGGCAGAACTGGCATCTCATGTTTTGCAAATCTGAATTCAGATTTTTAGCTAGTAGTAGTAGTAGTGGTAGTGAACATGAACGTTGCTCATTAGACAATATATTGTGTGCAGCCATTATTCATGCTAGAGCTGTGTTACTGTAGCTGTTGGTATAGACAACCCAGTAAAGCATCTATTGTCTGATGCACGTGGTAGTTTGTGTTTTTTCTTTTTTTTTTCCCCCTACGCTCACAAAGCAGGTCAACACAAGCAGCATGTGCCGTTTGTGTGCTAAATGTAAATGAAATTAAACCACACCCATCTGGCACAGCCCAGCTTGCACCGTGCCTGTTGGGTTTTGGAGTGAACCCAGACATACAGAAGTAACGCAGCGCAGCCACAAGCAGCATTTCCAAGATGCACCAGACTTGTTCACCTAGTCACGTTATAGTGATTGGAAGTGATAAGATTTTATTGATACCAATGCCATTATCGATTCCCTCACAGATTCATTCATTCCAAATCCATCAGTTTTCTCTGTGGAAAAAACTTAGACCCACACAGGTTTTTGGCATCAGCGCAACCTTTACCCATGAAATGATGCATTTACTGATATTAAAACAAGCATTGTTGTCGTCTTCTTTGTGAAAAGAAGCCATGCTTTGGTCCATTTCTTCCTCTCTGCCATTACTACTTCTTCTCACAAGTCTCCAGCACCACAGATGCATGAGTTGGACAACAAAAGTGAATCGATAAATGTGGAAGTAGAGCCGGGCGACATGGCAGAAAACGTTCTCACAATAAACATTTTCATATCAGTCTATTATTAATTATCACAGTAAGTTTAAAGCCTGAGTTTTGGTCCCGAGGGAAAGTTAAAGTAACCAGACTATTATTTGTGGTTATAAATTATTCATAAAAGATGGAACAAGCAGCAATAATTCCTTTCCCTACTAATGTAGTGTACATAAAAGATCATAAAAATAACATTCTACCCACGAACGTGTTCATCAGAGCAGCTATATTTGCTTCTGATGGAGGCTTTTTAAACTATGATATTAATGCTCTCATCTCTAGACTATATCAGCCAATCACAGGCCTGCAAACCACTAACCATGTTAGTCACACAGAAAGGACCGCTCCCAGAGGTAGCCTGTCACCAGACCACTGTTCAAATATTAAAGTAAAATCCTTCCTTTCTTACATCAGACAGACACGATCACTGGTCTGCAAACACATGCAAACAATTCAGTATTTAATACAGTATTTATTTTAGGTGTCAGTGTTTACTGACTTTAACAACTGGATGATGTTTAGACAACGCGTTTAGACCCGTCACAGTTGTTACATAATCGCTTGATTTCAATATTGAAATATATACTTGTATAAAAAGAACTGAATGATACTAACAGAGCTTTGACTGGTGCTCTTTGAACGAAGTCAACTTGAGTGTCTAATCTTGAACAAATTATTTAGGAATTAATAACAGCAATACCACAAATTCTGATTATTTTTATATTAGTTTTCTTTGTCTTGTTGTCTAATTTAGTGACTGCTAGACCTTAATGAAATAACATCCGCACTTGAAAGCTTGAAACAAAACAAGAATACCCAATAAAATTAATAGAGCAACCGCACAGAGCAGATTGTCGTAAAAATAATCACATATAT
>JAPQRN010000027.1:6912962-6949624 GCA_037367275.1 Coranthus polyacanthus
TGTTCCACTGCATTTGGTGTTTGTCATGTTCTGACCATAAAGTTTAAAACCAAAAACACCTGTGTAATGCTTCCTCTTGTTAAGTCTCACATCATGATGCCTCAAATCTGGGGCCAACATCTTTAGTGAAAATACCTTTGGCTTCACTTAGTGATCAGTTTTTGAAATGAATCGTAAGTTTATTTGTCTTCCCCAGAACTGAACAGCACAGATAAAGGGCTGACAAACGAAATGTGAAGCACGAAGATGTGAAACACCTCGTAAAACCAACATTCAATTCGCCAAATTCTTTTCATTAGTAACTTTACTTATCAACATCATCCATTTCCTCTACTTTTTATCATCACATGGAAAGTGGTAGAATGACAACTGTATTGTGTTTTATGGACTCATAGCATATTGAACACAGGTCCACATTATGGACCTGGAAACAGTACATGACGTCACAGCTTAACAAGCAGAGAAAGAAATAATGAAATTCACTGCGATAATTATCAGTATCAACTGATATGAACATTTTTGTCACAATAACATTTTTGCCATATTGCCCAACCCTAGGTGCTCTTATAATGCGTGATGTTACAATACATTTACCTCCTACTATAGTAACATACACAGTTCAGTGTTCACAGTTCAATACATTCACAGTAATTTAAGACCTTTTAAGACCTACTTTCTTAAAAAGTGTATTTTTTCCCCTTTATAGTCTGTTTTAAAATCTTTTCAGGTTTTTCTATATCATTATAAGGCTTAGGCACAGAATACAAGCCATTTTGGACAAAACCTAACCCGAAGTAATATAAAATCAACAAACTTTTCACACACTTTTTCATGCAAGACCCCCAAACCCATGTTCCCAAGTCTTCCACAAACTCGAGGAAAATGCTAAAACCCAGACAGCACCTAAGCCCCCTGAAAACCTAGAGAAGACCCTGTTTTTAAATTTTGTAACAAATTCTTTTAAGAACATGAAATCCTAAATACAGTATACAGTCAAAAGTCTCTATGTCTAATTCATCAAATATTGATATGGGTTATATGAGAATGTATGGATAAAAAAACATTTTTGGTCATTCAAGCTGGAGGACTTGTGGCAGATATCTCTCAAAAATTGCGAAACAGATTCAAATAAAAATGGAAAAGAGACAAAACAAGCAACGAAATCAAAATATAAACTGCGGGACGCTCTGATCTCGAATCTATTCTCCATGTGGAGCACATAAACGATGATGAGTAACCACCAGGATTGCAAAACTCATGCATAAAATCTGATTCTAGATCCATTTATGGAGCTATGAATTCCCTCAGTGACATTTGCACAGCACTGTTGATTTCTGATGCAGCCACTGAGTGCAAACAGACTCGAAGCATTCAAAACATGACGGATTGCTGGGTTTACCAGAAGCAAGGGAGAAGGGGCTGCTTCATATGTCTGACCCACACGTCTCCCCGCAGCTGTGGTGAACAACAGGATGTGGAAGATGATATGTAATAAGGCACAGGAAATCCGATCAATCCAATCCCTGGGTTTACTACAAGCAGCGGGGGGGCTGATTTAAACGTCTGGCAGACACAGTTCCTCCACTGTGTGTGCTGAACAACAGGATGAGGAAGAAGATATGTAATAAGCCTCAGGAAACCGGATCACCGATGAGTAGCACAGATCTCCCATTTTATTTAGATTGGCAACAATAATCACTACTAAACAAGCCTTAGATCATGTGTGACCTTTCGTTTCTTCAATCAAAGCACCTTTTCAACCTGATTATCTGCAAAGGCACACGAAACAAGTAATAACTATCTCAAAGAGAGAAAAGATACACTAAGGCCTGACATAAGTAAAAGTCTCATTGCTCTCTTAATTTTCCATTTTTAAAAAGGTATGTTCTGAAGCACTGAGTGGTGAAGAGATTCTGCTTCAATTTAAAACTGAATATGTGTTTTTCTTTAGGGCTGTCAATCAATTAAAAGAAATTAACTAATTAATCACACAATGCTGTAATTAATTGCATTGTTTCCATCTTAAAAGACCAAAGCTTTTAATAATCGCCATTTAAATTTAAAACACATTATTTCCGTAGATTCAACACAAAGGAAGGCATATGCCAATTTAAATCCTGTTGTTTAATATACTGGTGTTACCTTTAAACACAAAAATCACGGTCAGCTTGAAAGGCATATTTCTGATCCGCACGAACCAAGAACAAACCCCAGGTCAATATGTTAAAGTGCAATTTTAATTTCAAAACAATCGAGGCCATTAATATTAGCATCAGCTTAGATGGAAATTTTTTACACGCACTAATATAAATGATAAGTGACGACAGTAACGTGTTGAGGTGTAATGTTCAAAGTTCAAGCGGAAACTGAATTTCCACAATAGTCCAGTCCAAAAACAATAGGTTAATTGGTGAGTCTGAACTGCCCACAGGTGTGAATGTGAGGGTGAATGAGTTTGTGATCGTTATACAAACTGTTGGTCATTCAATCAGTTACTGAGACGGACCAGTTTGTCACATGATCAGGAACCAACCATCGGTGTGACATATGTTGCTCTCAGCTGCTTATACTGTTTGGCTTTGGAACCACGTAAGTTACTCATGATTTGATTCATCTCAGACCATTGAGCGTAAAAAGTCGCTGTGAGAAAGAAAGAGGGGGAGCGCTGCGATGGTCAAGAGAAAGCGGCGAGGGAGAGCAAAAAGAAAGGAGTGAATCCAAGAAACAGAATGTTATTTTCTGACTGTTCTACAACACAAATAAACACACCCATGCCTTAGCACAACATGTACATAATGCTATGTGACACTGATCATAGGTCAGCTGGCACAGGAAGCAAACAAAACTGGTTCATTTTGTTAGATTTTTTTTTTGTATCCGTTAATTCTTTTTCGATTAATCCCCAATCAATTAACATGTTCATTTTGACAGCCCTAATTTAAAAAAAACAAAAAAACAAACTGCATGTATTTGACAAACCTATCACTAAGCATTACATTTCCTGGTCTATTTAAGAGTTTCCAAAGATAGCAGCTGATGTTTGGAAATGACATATCAAATCTGTTTTATTGGGTGGAGTAAGTCTAACAACAACTTTTCACAGCAAAATACACATATTAAGCTAAATTGGTTTCCGTACTCACCATAAGGAGCCCCAGCCCCAAACTCCTTCGCTGCGTCCTCCATGTACTGACCCAGCAGCTCTCCATTGGTAATTCTGGACGGTGCCTTCCTGTCCAACTTTTCATAGAGAAACTCCTCAATCCTGGCACCTGCAGGGAAAGTCACAGAGAGTTTAATTTATGACAACCAAGAAGCACTTGAGACCTTTTTAACCCCTCACTCTGATTAAATATAAACTATACCCAAAAATAATTATACACCACAGTGGTATAAGAACATCCTCGTTAATTTACCGAAACCAACAGGAATCGACGTTTTCAAATGATGCATTTCTTTTTAGCCTCTTGCAGCTCATAGTTTTGGTTTTACAGCCCATGTACAGTATGTCACATTTAACACAGCCTCTGTTAACTTATGTCTGTGATGTTTGCTCATTCTAGTGTAGAGTTCAGTTGTAGAATTATAACCAGAGCCTATTTTCTGCACAAACTTGCAATAAGAAGACACAAAGACGGATATACGAGGAGCATATATGGAACTGAAATTCACCAGGTCACCATGCCAATGTGACTCAGTCTGCTGGGTGTACAGTTAGACAACAATAACAACTTTATGAGCTTCATGGTATGTGATCTGTGTCTCTGTTAGCTTGTTTTCATGTGTTGTTTCAGCCCTCTAGTGGCCCAATATGGAAGAAGCTGCACTATGACAATTAAAAAAAAAAACCCTAATTCATCTGCAATTGAAACACTAAAATAAATACCCTTTCTTGACAGAGTTCTATGAATGACTTAAATCACTGATGCAGCATTTTAAATCATTTCACATTTCTATACTTGGGAGTAGTTTGCAAATGTAATCTTTATCTCCAAACACACAACATTAAATATGCAGAAAATATTTAAAATTTCCCACTGCAATAAAGTAAAGTCATCTGGCACAGTTGGAACAATGTACTCAAATACAGTACTTGGGTAAATGTACATTTTCCACCTCTACTAACTTACATGCCACTGCAAGCAAACAATAACCAATGAAAAACAGCTTTTTCAGCCAAAAAGCAATAACAGAAAATTGAACATTTGCCTCCGTCCGTGTGCATTGTTTCAAAATGCGTGCAAGGAAAACATTTTACCATGAGGCAGCGCAGAGTACATAAGAACAAGAAAATCATTTTTGGGTGTAGGATTTATTTAATCAGTTTATGAGACACGTTTTTATCCGGCTGCAGCATCTGTAAGTAACACCAATGCAGAAAAACATGGTGAGACAAAATAACACTCCTTACAACACACAGGGGACGGCCGCTGATTGGTTCTGTACTTCTCAACAAACATGTATTGTAAGGTTTCTGTTATTTTGTCCATTTCCTATAAGCAATCAGATTACAGGAACACCGCATACTTAAAAAAAGAAGTGTTGAGTCAAAAAGTCAGAAAAAAATTAAAAGTACAAGCTTCAGAAAGAAAGGATTTATTAGTAGATTGAATAAGATCTAAGCCGACATGTCACAGAAAACTCACCGACTGCAACACTTTGATGTTCATTAGCCTTGAGTGGTGTCTTTACTTTCATACCAAAATACTTTACTGTACTAATATGTTTCCATTAATACTATTTCAAAACACAGACTTTTAATGTTTAATGTGTTTGTCACAGTGATGAGTATTATAATCAGCAGTTTCATTGTCTCGTTTTAGGTTTTACTGCAGATTGACTATGTGTTTAAGTCTGGCTATGAGTCTGCAGAGACAGAACTGTCAAATAAAAACTGTATACTATTTGTACTCAAGCAAAAATCATTTAGAAAATGGCTGGTTATAATAGTGAAGCATTTGGATATTAACAAAGCCATTTACTTTGAGTTAGAAAAAGTAGAAAACACTATTAAATCCATCACTACTCTGCAAATTGATTTTAAGTGAATTTATTCCTCAGCAAATTCTTTTTACTTTTATGTTTAATAAAAAATGCAAAGCAGGACACTTAGAAACTCAATATATTATACGCTTTTATATACCTTATCAGCAACACACCACCCAAGTCTAATGTTTGTTATGTCAGATAAATGAACATTGTGGAAGAGCTAAACCTAGAGATTTACAAAGCTATTGATGAAGTCAAGACATTTTCCACAAGTGCTCTATGGGTTAAACGAGGGAAAGAACAAGTCAAGAACAGGTTGACTGCCCTAAATGAAGATAAATGTGACAAATGAAGTCTAGTTTGGACATGTTTCAACAAAAGTGTATGTCTGAGAAAGACTGACAATACACAGATAAGAAACAGAAAGACACGTGCAGGTCTGGTGTCTCCTTCACATGTCCATAACAACCTAATACTGAGTATTTTTGTGCGAATCAATAGAAGACACTCATGTAGGTTTAGAATTCCTACTAGAATTGGTCAATAATTAGCTACCTGTCCGGCACAATATACTGTACTTGTGGAAAATTTTTTGCATCAATACAGAACCCATCCTGAAACCTACAATGTTCAGGAACACTACCGACTATATTAAATACTCTACACACACAGACATCACTTCACACTATCACAGCATCTATGGAGCTGGAATAATAAGCAAAACTAGTCCAAGAAGATATGAAGAAACTATGAACATGAGTGGGAACAGCGTGAATGGTAAAAATGATGGGAAGGCGATTTCTCTGAAGTATGAAAAGCTGAAATCCTGCCCCCCCTTCTGGACGCACTTTTTAGGCTGTGATACACTGTATGTGATATGCAGATGGCTGTCTTGTTTAATGACAAATGGGTTTTACTTTTCAATCCAGCTCTGAATAAATGTCAAGCCTTTTTGCATTTACAGTAAGCAAACTCTCTGTATAAGCCTTACAACTTAAGTTTTAACTAAAGTTTTAAATTTGATAACGACATCTTCATTTGTGTTTCTTGGATTTTTAGATGATTGTGCTAAACAAAATGACTGTGCAACTTTACACTTGAAGTTTGCTCTAAGTTGGTCACCTTGGGAGGAGGAAAGACTGAGAAGTGTCTCCACTGGATCTCATGTTCAGGCTCCTCTAGGCCTGACGTAAAAGGGCAGGACTTCAGCTGTCACAGATAAACACCCAGTGGGATATTCATTTGGCACAGGCTAACCAGTCACCCATGTGCTGAGTCACAATCAGCTGTGCCAAAATAGCATTTACCCTGAGTTACATAATGTTGCAGGTCAGCACTAAGGTCAAACTGATGCTCTGCATTTGTCGCATTATAAATGTGAAATAATAAATCTAATAAATAAATCTAATTTATTTTACAGCCAACTTTGTTCTCAATACGACAGTATCATGTGCTGTTTTAATTCGTAAGCGTCCATCAGATACTTCTCGGTGCTAATAATTCACAGGCATGAAAGGATTCCACAGCAGCGATTGAAGTAGGGAGGCAGAATACTCACCAGTGTGATCAACTGTAGCATGGAGAATCAAAAAGTCACAAGTTAGAGCTCCCTATTCTCCAATGTGCCATTTTATATCACTGTAGCTCTATTGGTAATAATTAAGTTTTTCATGTGTGAGTTACTATACTGTATGTGACAGAGTGCCAGTTCAGATACAAACGTTATTTCTTACATCTGTCATTTGATTATTGCTGTATGGACCACACAGGTGGCTTGGCATGTGTCAATCCTTTACTACAAATTCGTTTTTGCTGTGTTCTGGTTGTGCACTCGCAAGCTGGCAACAGTCTCTGTACTTACATGGGGCAAATCTCTCTTTTAATTTTGATTACATATGAATTACAGAAGGAACGGCAGTAAAAACACACCACCGTCACACAATTTAACATCATGCCTCAGTGGAACCTCAGTTGTTTCTAGTGAGGTTACAGTTCAGCAGGTGACTCTCAAACCTCTGATATCAGAGTGTCCATGACTTAACATCAGGAAGAAAACCAAAATTATACTGTACCTGCAGACAGCTGCATTACCACATGTGTTAAGTCTCTTAAAGATATCATGACACAGACTGAAACCTGTGGCTTGTACGTGGTATGCTATTGAATATGGTCATAAGTACAATACAATTTGTAGTAAATGGTTTAACACATGCAAATATACCTGTGTAGACTAATTACTCCATATATGACTGTAGTATTGCACTGTTCACTGATGGAAAGTGCAACATACATTTTATTATTGTCAATTTTTACATTTTATTTAACAAGCCTCTGAATCTGTACCCATGGCATTTTATTTTTTATTTTTTAGATTAGCTGGAAGTTCTTGAGTCTTGTGTTTGACCAATCAGTGACAGCGACTTAGGATTTGATTTAAAGGTCACCTGACAAGCCACAGTGTGATGTCCCATTGTATTGTTGGATGGATTTTACATTAAATAAAAACTTTTGTAAAAAAATACACAAACTTGACTATTTTTTTTAAATAGTAAATGTAATATTTTAAATATATAGTCCCTAAAAGATTTGTACTTTTTATATAACAATGAACATTAAAGCTATCAGAGGTTCTTCCTGAAGATTACATACACCCTAGGTTACTTGTGTGTTACTTATGTCATACTTGGGTTGGGCTGCAGCAGGACTTCAGTCTGTCTGTATATTTTCTCAGTCCAGAGTTTGGTGCAGTCTGCACGGCTCATCAGGTTTTCAAAGTGAGCGTCCAACTCAGTCTTCTCTGCTTGGCCCAGCTTCTCCTCTGTGAACTGTAACAGAGCACACAGACCGAGAAACATTAAACTCTCTTCCATGAAACTTCCAGAATGGGAAAGATTCCGGATGGAAACTCTCACAGCTGAACAACTGTAAAACTAAAAATATTCATAATTATATTTTCATCAGTGCATAATCACCAAAAATAAGAATTGCTGTATTTTCATTACCTCAGAATGAGCCCTTTGTAGATACAATATAAATGACTCATTCTTCTCTTCTTATTCCATTATTGTGCCCACCATGCTGCACCGCCATGTTTCTACAGTAGCTCTGAACAGACTGCTCAATTCCTTTTTATTGTGGCAGCATCCAGAAGCTAAAGTCAATGACAGTCACCTACAATGAGTGTGGACCAGAGATAATATCCCCTTAACTACAAAGCCCAGGACAGACAAAACAAATGCTTGCTTTAACATGGGTTGTGTTTTTTTTTCCCCATAGGTAAGGTTGGGGCATATTCAGTCAGTTGCAGTCTGCAACATCACCACTAGATGTCACTAAATACCACACACTGAACCTTTGGTGGGCACATTACCCAAATGTACATTTGCCAAACTAACATGTCAGTCCTTGTCACTTAAATCTGGTCTCTTGTAAAAACCCAACGCTATTGTTTGAAACCTGTTGGTTAAAACCATAGACTGTATATAATTAGTGGACAGCGAACCATGACATCACCTACTGGTTTCTGAACTGCCATTTTGAAGCCATTTTGCAATTTGGCCATCGCCATTTTGGCTTGTTGGAGACAGAATTGACCTATTTGGACAAAAGGGGCAGAGCTGCAGGAGTGTGAGGGGTCATGGGTGAGCTAATGCTCAACACTAGCGTACTGACTCGGTAAAACTGCAAACTTCATCAAGTATTGCATAACAAAGTCCATCCATCCATCTTCTATTACTTATCGGTCCGGGTCGTGGGGGCAGCAGCCTAAGCAGAGAAGCCCAGACTTCCCTCTCCCCGGCCACCTCCTCCAGCTCCTCCAGGGGACACCGAGGCGTTCCCCGGCCAGCCGAGAAATGTAATCCCTCCAGCGTGTCCTGGGTCTGCCCCGGGGCCTCCTCCCGGTGGGACATGCCTGGAACACCTCCCCAGGCAGGCGTCGAGGAGGCAACCTAACTAGGTGCCTGAGCCACCTCAACTGGCTCCTCACGATGTGGAGGATAATTTGCATAACAAAGTCAGTTAAAAAAATTAACCCAGGGATTTTTGGACACAACCCCAGCGGCCGTTAGCGGTATTACAACTTTAAGATACTTCTGCATTGTCTTCATTTTGGAGCCGGGATCCTCTGCCCTGGCTAAAACATACATCTCGGTCTTTTGCAAACTGAGCCCACACTTTCTTAAGACAGTCTGGCTGCAGACCTCTACTGTGTACTGAGTATTTCAGGTGCAGTATGTTGTAGGCTCTAATATGACAAAATAAAACAGTGTGGAAGATCTGATGGAAGGTGATCACTGAGCCATAACAACTACTCATTCCTTAAATCTAGCAATATTCATTTTCCCTTTTCTGATAACATAGGGAGTAACATGGGTAAATCTTTAAGTATAGCAACATACATCAATTCAATAAATCTACTAGTAACAGTATCTTATTTAAACTCTATTGATTTCATCTGTCAACATATATAAAGCATTAAACTCTCTATCATATCCATATCCACATCCACATACACTCAGCTGATGTCTCCATTTGAATTGTAAACTTAAGAAATTATGTAGTAGGCAAACTGTTTGTTCCCTCCAATTTTGGCACACAGGCAAGGTAGGAATATTTGTTTTGGATCACGTATTTGTGAATCCTGTTGTATTCATCAGGCATTTAATTGATGTCATAAGCCTCAGCAGCCTCTTACAATATTCGTCATGTTATATAACACTACCCCATCCTGTAGACTACTGGAGATGGTTCTTATTATAGCTTTACTGTCACTTTCCACCATCAGCCACTGGCAGCGACAACGAGCACATTAGCAAAACAAACTTGGACAAGCCGGAAAAATGCGAGATGTACGCTTTAATGGACGTGTTTTATGACGGTCTACTTTGGCTGTCCGCAAGAGAAGACTTCATAGATGAGGACTGACCGGTTAGTTCGAACCCTGTACGGTCTGGATAGTTTACCAGCCCTCCGTTGTGCAGTGTACAGCTGCTTCTCCGAGCTGTTCAATGAGGACTGTCTCCCGCAGGAGACGAAGAGACAGTAACGAACGGGTCTACATCAGCATCAACTTATCCCAGTGATAACCGATTACATTTTTGGCTATTAGCTAAGGCGTTTTATCTGAACCCATGATTTATTCAAACTAGCTTGCGGTCGGCTAACTTTCAATAAAGATTACATTACATTAGCGGCTAGCATCGCTGCTAACGACAGCAAACAGACTGCACAATTTTTAATTATAACGTAGGCCTAAACTATCACCGCCACGTAGCGTTAGCCGAATATCGACACGCTCCATCTATCTAGCTCTCCTATTTTGGGGGGTTTCGTCTAGCTTTGCGTTAGCTCGCCACTGCAAAGTACAGCAAAGTCAGAAGCAGTACGGTAACGTTAGTCGGTAACGTTAGTACCAGCTGGCTGTCAAAATTAAAGGAAGTATCATTGGAACCGCAGCGCTTGGCACGGGTATTCAGTTACCTGGACAGCTCGTGTGAAGAACACTCCAGCCCCGGAGGCTAATTTCTTTACGTTGAAATCCATTTTGTTTGTGTCTGCTAGCTAGTGATGTTGTACTCGAAGCGGCAGACTACTCGACACCGGGGGCTGCCAGACGTTATGGCACGAACCACCGTCACGTGACCGGCACGAACGAGGCCTCGTTATTGGGAATATAGGTGGTTCATTGTACGTTAAATACGAAATGTGATGTGCGTGGTGGACCAAGTATTCAGACCCTTTTACTGCTACTACTGTGAAAATACTCCAGTACGAGCAGAAGAACTGAAGTATAAGCACTATCAGCAAAATGTACTCAAAGTATGGTAAATAAAAGTAGGCTTGTGCAATGATAAAACGGTCCGTGTCGTTGTTTTCTATTATCGTCCACTACGATCTACAGCAATTTGTTGTTTCATTTGTTTGTAATATCTTCGTATGTTTGTAGCGTCGCCGTCCTGTGAGAACCACGTATCTCTAAAAAAAACTTTGCATGAGCGCAAAAAAAAAAAAAAAAAAAAAAGTTGTTAGTCTGGATTCTTTGTTTGTTTTTACTTCACTGCGGTGTTGTCTGCTGGAATGACAGGCGTTCACTCTCGTCTCATTTTATCTTCCTGCGATAAATTAAGGTTTACTGACAATAAACAATTATAAGTATCAGTTTGTCTTCATGGTCTTTATTATGACCCCTTGAACCGTACATTAAATAACATTAGAGAGTGAACTTTAAACTACAAACTATTAGCTACAAAGTATTTGAGTTCATGTCAGTGTTTTTCTGGTGTCTGACATTTTTAGGCTTCAGGAGGCCTGAATATCATGTGAAAAGCTTCTCTTTTTTTAAAATCAGAAGAAATGATAAGTCAGACAGTACTCACAGATGATATTTTGACTTGTCAAACATAGGCTATAATAATTAACAATAAGTCCCATTACATTTAGGTGTAATGTTGCCAGGGCTCAGTTGAAATGGAAGTATTATTAAAATCAATATCCCCAAATAGGTGATTTTTAATAATTTTTAATTGGCTATGATATACTTACATGCATATTAAAATCTGTCCTATAGATTTCTATATGAGCCTAATGGTTTGGAAAACACATATTGTTTATTTTTATCATGATCTCGGCTCCGTGTCGTGTAGAGATTTCTTCTGCGTTGTACTTCTAACAAAACAAAAGAGGGTAGATTCTAAGAATCTTTTCCAATTTCATAAAAAAATATATTTAATGCTGTTTTTAAATAGTAAATGTAAACATTTAAATAGACAGTTTTCTGTTCAGCCAATAGAAGAAGACTTCGCATAGCTTTCAACCAATAGGATTTGAGAGTTGTGCTGTCGTCTCTCGCCTCTCTCCTTCCTCCAAACCGCCCAAAGCTGATCAGTTGCTTCAGAAAATATGGTGAGTGATAGATAATGACAAAGCTGTCTATACTGTCTTTGAGAATACATTTTCTTATTAATGATTTTGTTTTATTTAAAAGTCAGCAACTTGATACCTGACAGCCCACATTAAGGTTAACGCCTACATGTCAACTCACACTTGACATCAACTAGCTTGCATTATTTCCAGCTGCCCCAAACAGTTTACTGAGTTATTTCATGAGATGCGATTCTAGTTAATGATAATATTAAGTTTATCTTGGTTGGGTTCATTGATATTATATTTTTATGATTTATTTATTTATTTATTCTTATAATTCTCAACAGTTATCAGTTATTAATGTGCTGTACACATCCAAAAAGACTGAAGATAAGTCAAAATAAGTCTGCAAAAGTAAAAATCCATCCACTGGTTGGTAACATTTGTCTCCTTTGGAGGCTGTGCAGTAGTTTTGATTCACTGAAGCAGGAATAATACTTTTCATAGCTAGTTTTCCTGATACGGTCACTGCTCTGTTGCTAGTAACTGATGGGGCCAGGGTTAATACAGTTAAAAAATGCCTTGAATATGATTGGTTACGGATTTTGTTTCTGCTTGCTTTTCTAATCGGCTTGTTTTGTCAGGATAGATGGCGCTAGAGGACTGACAGTACTGAGCAAGTTCATATTTTCGCAGCTTTTATTTTACACCACAGAGTTTATATAAACCTAAAAACACAATAAAAGTGCATTTTCACAGTATGGGACCTTTAAAGTATTCCACTCTGATATAATTTGTCACACTTTAAGAGGAAGCGTATCTCTGTCTCTACCTCGCCTGTCATACTGTGACCACAGGCTTTTTCCTCTGTTGTTAGCCTGGACTTGTGTTGTCCTTTCTCTACTGTAGTCACCGAGTCTGTATTTGATCTGGATCTGTCTCTGACTTGTATCTCTCACAGTAAAGAGATATTTTGCCAATTTCTACTAACGCTTTTGTGTCACATAGCAATTACGGTAAGATTGTTTTCAGTTGAGCTGTTGTTTAGACCTGCAGGGTTTTGTATAAGTAATTACTGTATGTATGTCTCACCTCAGAACTTTTATGCAACTTTGTTTTCCTCCAGCATGAGTGTATCTCAGTGCATGTGGGCCAGGCTGGCGTCCAGATTGGCAATGCCTGCTGGGAGCTTTACTGCCTGGAACATGGTATCCAGCCTGATGGACTGATGCCCAGTTACACTGCCACTGGAGGAAGAGTAGCTGATTCCTTCAACACTTTCTTCAGTGAGACTGGAACTGGAGTACACGTACCCAGAGCTGTTTATATTGACCTGGAGCCATCTGTTATTGGTAACACTAATTAAATAAAATTGAATAGCTGCTTCGGGGGTTGAAGTTAAATCTTGACGTGAACCCGCCTTTTTTCAGATGAAGTGCGCATTGGGAAATATCGGCAGTTGTTTCACCCTGACCATCTCATCACTGGTAAGGAGGATGCTGCCAACAACTACGCCCGTGGACACTTCACCATTGGCAAAGAAAAGATTGACCTGGTCATGAACAGCATCCGCAAACTGGTGGGTAAATGTAGAGTTTTCAAAAATGTATCCAGATTCTGAAACAGTGCACTGTATGTATTCTGTCATTGAAGTTCTTATGTCTTTTAACATGACTGACTCAAATGCTATCTTTGTGACACCAGAGGGCACCAACGTTTTATCAATTAAAAGTAAGGTATCTATCTAGGTATCTAAACCGTAATGACGTAAAAGTATGCATATTATCAGCAAAATATACTTAAAGTATAAAAAGTAAAAGTAGTCATTGTGCAGTAAAATGGTCCCTATCAGTGTTCTAGTTTTATAATTGATGTTTTTGGATTCATATTACTGCTGCATTAATGTGTATGTTGCATTTTACTGCTGCAGATGTTTGAAGATTGGGCCCATTTGAACTACTTTATGTACCTTTATTTACTTTACTTCATGAATTACCTTTTTTCTGCATTACAATGATAGATAAATCAACAAGTCTAGCACTAAATCTCATGCATGTAGATATGACAGAAGTTTTTATATTTAATGATTATTTCTCTCTCTCTCTGTTCTCAGGCTGACCAGTGCTCGGGCCTTCAGGGTTTCCTGATTTTCCACAGTTTTGGAGGTGGCACCGGCTCTGGTTTTACCTCTTTGCTGATGGATCATTTGTGTGTAGACTACAGCAAGAAGTCCAAGCTGGAGTTCTCCATCTACCCGGCTCCTAACATTTCCACTGCTGTAGTGGAGCCCTACAACTCCATCCTGACTACCCACGCCACCCTGGAAAACTCTGACTGTTCCTTCATGGTTGATAATGAGGCCATCTACGATATCTGTCACAGGAATCTGGATATGGAACGTCCTACCTACACCAACCTGAACAGGTTGATAGCTCAGGTCGTGTCCTCCATCACTGCTTCCCTTCGCTTCAGTGGTTCCCTCAATGTAGATCTGACAGACTTGCAGACCAACCTGGTGCCATATCCTCGTATCCACTTCCCTCTGACCAGCTATGCCCCCATCATCTCAGCTGAAAAGGCTTACAATGCACAGTTATCAGTGGCTGAAATCACCCGAGCCTGCTTTGAGCCAGCCAGTCAGATGGTGAAGTGTGACCCTCATCACGGCAAGTACATGGCCTGCTGCCTTTTGTATCGTGGTGATGTGGTTCCCAAAGCTGTCAACGCTTCCATTGCCACCATGAAAACCAAGCGCTCCATCCAGTTTGTGGACTGGTGCCCCACTGGGTTCAAGGTTGGGATCAACTACGAGCCACCCATGGTGGTTCCTGGAGGAGACCTGGCCAAAGTCCAGAGGGCTGTCTGTATGCTGAGCAACACCACGGCTATTGCAGAGGCCTGGGCTCGACTCGACCACAAGTTTGACTTGATGTTCGCTAAGCGTGCCTTTGTTCACTGGTATGTGAATGAAGGGATGGAGGTGGGAGAGTTCACTGAGGCCAGAGAGGACATGGCAGCTCTGGAGAAGGATTATGTGGAGGTCGGCGCTGACTCTACTGAGGATGAAGGAGGGGGTGAAATATAGGTGTATCAATGATACTAAAAAAAAAAAAATTAAAATGTTCCTGTAGAATGTGAAGATGTCTTTCATTAATAACTTGTGTTTTATTTTAGTGAAAATGTTTTGGGTAAAACCTTTTTCTTAATGCCTTCTATTTCATTTTTGCAGAATATATACATTGCCCCTTAAAAGTAAAAAAAAATATCTGTAAAGATTGTAGTGCAAAATTTGTGACTGTATGTTGCTTGTTGTGCCAACTTAACTCCTTGCAATGCTTAGTCTATAAACTATGTCAATTCCACTTCTCCACTTTATTGGACAAGTATACAATTTAAGAACAACATCTTGAGGATACAATCTGTGTCTAAATACGCCAGTGAACTAATAGATACAAAAATACAAAAGGACTTTTGGCTTATGTATACAAAATTTGGTCAGAATAAGAACAAAATAAATCACATAAAAGTGAGAACTGCGATTAACCCAACCAACACAACACTAGAGTAAAGTGAATTAGCAGTAGTTATAATCTGGTATAAAACGGGATTAAATTTACCTTTCATATGCCGGCAAAACCAAAAAAATGCACCAGCGTTTCTCTGTTTCCGCCACGAAAACTTCAATTTACACCAGTCTGTTATTTTTACAGTTGTTCGTGAATGCATCTTTACGTTCAGCGGTGACGCAGTGACGCAGAGAGCGTCGAGTCGAAGCTAGCTCACATGTGAGTTTTGTTGATAATGATTTGATCGATTGAAATTCAGTATCAAACAAAGCTTAAACTCCCCTTTCATTTCTCATTAGTTACATTTCTGTTTTCTGTCGGAAGTGTCCAACTGATGACAGTTTGCTCTGCGTGAAACTGAGTAACTTGGCTTGCTAGCTAGCTAATAAACAAAATATTTACTCAGCTAAGATAGCATAATATGAGACAGCAACGTACTACTTGGTAGATTTATCTGAATTTGCATTGATTTGCTTTGTTGAGAAGTTACGGTGCCTTTTGTTTTGCAGCAGTTACATTACAGTAGCACGGTGACGGTATGCGGAGCAGGTGGTCATGGCTTGGAAGTCGAGGACCCGCAGTCTACAGGTGTTTGACACCGAGCTGAGTGCAGACACGGTGGAGTGGTGTCCTGTTTCACCGAGCCACAACATTCTGGTCTGCGGGACGTATCAGCTGCAGAAAGGGGTAAGGGGTACATATGATCAACCAGCTGTCCAATACTTTTACCCTTCACGATTCTTATTTAGCTGTAGTCGTTGTCGCCGAATGAAAAGCTCTGCATTCACGTCAGAAAAGCCATTGATGTGGTTCAGTCAGGGAAACACAGGATTTAATCAAGCTATGACTTATTCCAACAGACATAGGCATCTACCAGTGTAACTAAGTACTCTACATAAATACACACAGGACATACTTGTACTTGAGTATTTTATGCAGCTTTATGCTTTTACCCCACAACATCAAGGTAAATATTGTAGTTTTTACTCCACTGCATTTGTCTGACAGCTTTTCAGATTATACATTTCCATCCCCTTCCTGCACAGTAAAAGCCACGTACCTGTGTACCTAGTGTGTTAATTCTGAATGTTTGTGATGTAAAATCCTTGTATAGTACTTTTACTAAAGGTAGAGGATCTAAACACTTCTTCCACCACTGGCATCTAACCCAACATCCCCAAATACAGCAGATGCACACCTAATAACGCGGCAATCATCTTCTTTGGTGCATCTTTCTAAATTAACCTGTGTTCAGTCATACAGACGGGGCTTCTTTTGGGCTGTACACATCCATCCTGTCCACGTCCACTGTAGGAATCTGGCTGACACTTGTCATGTGTTTTTTTTAATGCTGTAGACAGGGGAAGAGGATGCCACTCCGAGCCGGACTGGCCGCTTGTACCTCTTTGAATTCCGGCGAGAGGGACCAATGAGCCCACCTCTGACTGAGCTCCAGCGCATGGACACAGCTGCTATTTTAGATTTGAAATGGTAAAAAGAACCCACACTGGAGCAGTATGGCTGTACTTGTGAATTGAATGTATAACATATGATGTCACTGTCTTCTTTGTTGGTACTTTTGCACGTCGTCAGGTGCCATGTGCCTGTGTCAGAGAGGGCAGTGCTGGGACTGGCGGCTGCCACCGGGGAGCTGCAGCTGTACACGCTGTCAGACGGTCAGGTGAGGAATGTGGCATCAGAGGAATCACAAATTATGACTGAACACATGGCTGCTAATGTACAGTATGCACATGGGAAGCAGAGGTAGAAAGTGATATTAACGTTGAAAACATTAACTGCACTAAACCTATGCCGTTTAGTACAGTTAATCCCGCTTGTATGATGAAAGAATGGAGACAATGGAAGACAATGGATAATAAAACACTAACATTTCAAATTATTCAAACTAATATCAGCACAAACAAAAAAAGTCATGCAGAAAATATCATATAAATCAGGCCAATACTTGCTTACCTTTCAACACATGCAGTCTTACAATCCATTAAAGCTGGGCTCCCTGTAATATTTGACATGTTTAAAAGCAATGTAACAAAGCACTCACTCTCAAGAGGTTCAAACTTAATTCAAAAACTGAAAATAAAAACCTAAATGCAAACAGCAGGTTGGTACAAAGGTGATATGAAGTTATGTGGTCACAGTAAACTCTAAAGTGAAGTATTACTCTGTTCTGTTCTAGCTCCAATTGTGTGATAACTAGACTTAGTGTGACTCTACTGCACTCACCAATGTGTGTATTCAGTAGGAAGGCGGCCGCAGTCTGCAGAGCCTGAGCAGTGTGGAGGTGGGAGTGGATCGTCTGGCTCTCTCCTTAGACTGGTCCACTGGTAGAATGGACAGGTACGATCTAACACAGCTGGAGCTAACGTTTACCGTGCTCACCTTGTTTGGCAAAATGCAGACGTTCAAATCTCCCCTGTGTGTATGGGTTTGTGTCAGCAGCAGCGACGTGCGGGTGGTTTGCAGCGACTCTGCAGGCTGCGTCAGTGTGTTGTCGCTGGCAGAAGGAGCTCTGATGGCTTTGTCGCAATGGAAGGCTCATGACTTTGAGGCGTGGATCTCAGCCTTCTCCTACTGGGACACGCAGCTGCTTTACTCTGGTAACACTCCTTCATACTGTAATGTCAACCACAGTGTAGGTAGACTATCTGTCAGTATGGTGGTGTGATTTACTAACGTCAAAGCATTCTGGATCCTAATCTGTTTGCGTGAGCTAACACTGTCTGACAGCACCACAGAAGAAGAGACAGTTCATTCTATTATTTTAAATTTCCTGCTGCAGCTGAAAGTGCAAGATTGACAAAGTATGGTTTCCTGGTCTGTGTAAGACTTGTCATAACCAAACCACATCCATGCAACAAAAGTAGCTTGTTTTGTCTTGGCTGGTTGGAGTCCTTTTCTTGTCCAGAATTGTCCCGTATCTCTTTCTGTCAAACATAAAATAACAACTATTTCACAAATGGATAATCAGTTTGAATATTTTTTTAAGAATAAAGACTAGAAAATATCTGATTGCAGCTTCTTAAATGTGTGTGAGGTCTTATTGGCTGTTTGTGTGCCTATATATGATTTTAACACTGCTCCTACGCGTATGTGTGCGTTTACCAGGTGGTGATGACTGCAAACTTAAAGGCTGGGATCTCAGAGTCGGTCCCTCTTGTCCCACTTTCACCAGTAAAAGGTAAGTTGTTAAGTCATCAGCACTTATTTTGATTCCATTTTAGCACAGAACAGTGACAGTATCAGGTCTGCTCTCTTAAAGGCACTCAATGGGTGTCTGCAGTATTCACAGCAGCCCACATCGGGAACACATCCTGGCTACAGGCAGGTAAAGATCCAAATAAACTGTGTGTAGTTATTTGTTAAAAGTATGACATTTGACTTTTTGTGTGGTCTGCTGCTGGTTCTTGTTTTTGGTCTTTCTGTGACATGTTTCGGGCTTCTCCTTCCATAGCTATGATGAGCAGGTCTTGCTGTGGGATGGCAGGAACATGAGGCAGCCTCTCAGTGAGAGTCCCATGGGTGGCGGAGTGTGGAGGCTCAAATGGCATCCCACCCATCAGCACCTGCTGCTGGCTGCCTGCATGCATAATGATTTCCACATCCTTCACTGCCAGCAAGCCTTAGGTTAGTGTGACTGGGAGATGGAGGAGATTGATGGTCTACATATGTCACATTTTTTAATGACTTTTTAAAGAATTAATTTGGATTAGAAGAGGGGCTCTATGAGGTAGCAGACAGCATGTAATGTACTGCTGTGGAGGGGGGAAGCAGCAAAAAAAATATTCTAATTTACTCTTTAATACTAGATATATTTCACAAGTTCACTATAATTTCTTCAGTCCAATGTAGATTTGGTCTGTTTTTTTAGAAGAAAAAGGCCAAACACTAAAAATGAAACACAACTTTATCATATTTTGTGTAACTGGGAAGTCACCTCAGCATGTTGTATTTTGTACCTCAGTAGTTGCTGGTTTCATTGAAGCCATGTTGTGTTCCTGTCATTGCCACAGAGGGCAGTGGAGGAGCCTGTCCTGTTGTAGCCTCCTACATCCTCCATAACTCCCTGGCATACGGAGCCGACTGGTCCCGTCTGTCCCTGGAGGAGCCCGCCCCCTGCTCCCCTCTCCCCACAGAACCAAAGGAAAGCCTCGCAGAGGGTGGAGGACACGTCAGGATTCAGTACGAATCTCCCACCGCCAGCTTTGACACCTCTCTGGAGGATGATGCCGGACGATACATCCCAGAGGGCATTGCAGCACCCACGACCAGTGTTGATGCAGCCCCCGCCCTCAGCCTCGACAGTGACTCCCCCTCACTGTCGTGTCTGCTCGCCAGCTGCTCGTTCTATGACCACATGCTTCATGTGTGGCGCTGGGACTGGACTCCAAACGTGGCTCAACAAGAAACAGACCAGTGTTGATGTGACCCAATAGCTTTTGTCAAATTGGCCGCACTTGGGAGTAACTTATCACAGAATATGCAAACTGTAAAACCCTCTATTTTCATAAAGACACTGATTTTTACAAACTCATATTTGAATGTTTACAACGTTTGCACATCCTGTAGCACCCATTTACCCACGTCTCCTTTATTATAGCTTTCTCTATGCACTATTTGTGGTTGTATTAAGGATATTATTCACAAAACCCTGCAGATATGCATGGAGTTAACATCTAAAATGGGTATTTGTGTGTAAATACACTTCTGTAGTATAGGAGACCATGCGCTCCTGGACTGTTAGGCTTCAGTGATATTGGCTCAATCACAATTTCCACACTCGCAGACTTTGAGCCGCGTTCCTGTTAAGTCCTTGAGGGTTTAGGGCTATTGGGCTCTATTGCAGACATTTTTAGTCCGTTATGCACACTTTCTGTAAGTTCACATTTCGGCAGACCAAAAGATTCTGAAACTTTTTTATCTTTTTTTGATAAGGCCTTAGGGTGGAGAT
Organism: Coranthus polyacanthus; assembly: GCA_037367275.1. NCBI lineage: Eukaryota > Metazoa > Chordata > Actinopteri > Kurtiformes > Apogonidae > Coranthus > Coranthus polyacanthus. The sequence continues at coordinate 6,933,351 of JAPQRN010000027.1, forward strand.
TGGGGTTGGTCCATTCTTGCAGATTTGATGCTTGCTGACCTGTGACTGAAACCCAGGTTGGCATGTCGAAAGCTGCTGCTGTTGTCGCCATAAACTCCCTTGAAATGAACCTCTCTTTATATCAATGCTGCTCACCAGAAATCAGAGGTTGTGAGCTTCGCATATTATTTAGAAAACCTCATCACAGTAGTATGCAAATATTTGTATTGCTGGATATGTTCATTAAACCTTCTGACCAATAAAGTCACATTAGTAAGTTCTGTTGTGCATGTCTTTGTCTCTACTGTTATTTTCCAGCAACTTTATCACCAGCCCTCATATTACAAATCATAGAAAATAAGTGTTTTTGATGTCTGTCAATGTTCACTTTAAGAAACATAACCATTCAGTTTTATTTTTTCACAACAGAGTATTCAAGCTCAGATTTTTCACAATATACAGTAGTGAAGAGTTGCTTGAGTGTTGGTCTGCAGCTCTCAGTCTTTAATCACTGTGACTTTCCTTATTTAAGTGCCACCTCAACGCACAAAGTTCTTGGGATACAGTTTGAATAGCTTCCCCTCCTGTGTCGGATCAAAACCATATTTCTCCAGCTGGTCTTTGGTGAAAGTACCCTCTTCAAAGTCTTTCTTGATCCGAGGGGCCACAACCTCAGCAAATATACTCTGCGCTGTGAGTGGGGGCTCCGTTCCTCTAGGGGAACGATATGATACGTAGGGTTTTAGTTTAAATCCCTCCAAGTTGGGTACCACAAACTCAGGAATCATGGCTGATATGGACAGGAACTTTCTGCTGGAGAGCTTTAATCCAGTGGGCCTTGCACCTCTGCCTTTATTGTGAGTCCTTGAACCACGCTTGCTAGTGAACTCTGACATCCGGTCTGCTCCTCTTACCAGACCCCTCATCAGTGTGGACAACACACCCATGGTGCCACAGTTTTCTCCTTTCAGAGCAGAAAACCTGTAGGAGGGAACAGACATTTTAATGTTTATTCTAAATGTAGACAGCATTTCCATTTTATGCAACTTTATTCTTCTACTCCACTACATCTCAGAGGCAAATATGGTACTTTTTATTCCACATTTGTCTGACTGCTTACTTTTCAGATGACACATTTTTCCTCCGCCACGTAACTCCAAGTGTGTTTTGAATGTTTGTGATTAATATCTCAGGTTATGTCTAAATTTTCCATTAGCACGCAGTGACTAAGACTAAGACGTTTGTCCACTTGCCACTCAGTATTGACCATGAGTAATTACAATTGTAAATAAGAGTGAACACAACTAGGAGATTGTTAAATAAGGACTAGACTGGATTAAGTAGGGACTCCTGCGTTACATTTCTAATAATTTAGTTAAATGCTGCTGCACACCATTTCCTACTGTGCACAGTTAGCTCCGTAAACTAGCTAGCTAGGTGACTAAAAGGACAGATAACGCTAGCTAACGTTGAAATAATTGCTGGCTGATACAGATGTTTAATATTATTATGGATTTACACATAAATACAACATGATTTTTTTTTTTTTAATGTTAGAATTTCTAAGTTTGTTGCAGTTACAAAATGCGACTTCTCTCACCTTGAGCACACTGTTGGTCCCTGTCAAGTAATGTGACTGGCCGTCTAATAAAATGCTCAGCGATTGGCCCGAAGGCGTCACTGTCCACCAATCAGAATCCGACATACTTGCAACGAGCTGTCAGTGATTGCGGTGCGTCAAGAAAATCAGCGTTACCGGAACATAGACGAGTTAACCTTCACAATAAATGTTCAGACCGCACAATCGCAATAAAAAGTCTTTTTTGGTGCTTTTACAAACTCAGTCCCTTCCCTCTGCTGTTTCGGGCGATTGATTATTCGAACTTTAAATATGTTTCATCACACTAAAACGGATCAAAAGTTAATAAACAGCATTGTGACTCGTGCATTTGTCAACAAAGGGCTTATTTTGAAAGGAGTGAATTGAGAGTCGGGTCGTTCATGAGGTCTTTACACTAGTATAAGGCATGTATACACAAAAACTTTCACACAAATAAAGGTACGTGGTGCAAGCGTTGGGTTGGTTAAGTCGAAAGAGGTTAGCTAACATCGTACTTTTTCGTTTCTGTCTGTATTGGAGTCTGAGCAAGCTAAATATGTATCACTTTTTTTCGCTCGCATTGGATTGTTGTGTGTCGGATTGCGGCCACATGAACGCCACTGGCGGCGGACGCTTCACTGTCACAGAGCTACCGTTATATCTTAGTTTAACTTACTCAGACGATAAATATAAACTTCGCGTGTCAGCTACTAGTAGGCTAACTGTTATGTTAACGAAAATAAGTTGTTCGCGTTCCCCCGCTTTCGCACACCGCGTTCAAATCTGGCCACGCATTGCCAGCGTCGTGCTCCGCGTCGTCGTCAAACTCGCCGTAAAACACCACGTTTAACAGGTAATTCTGATTTTTAATTGGGTCTCGTTTGCTCTAATGCAACGGGCTACGTTCGCAGGGCGTTTGAATGGCAGCTGCAAAAAAACACGGACCCAGACCAATGAGTGGACACTGCCAGAGAAGTGAACCTTGATACACAAACCGTGGAGTGCAGTCATGTACATCAATATACTTCCACTGTTTATAACTATGTGCATGATGTGGGAGAGTCCATCCGAGTGGCAGCAGGGAGTGTCTGGTTACATTATACCGAGCTCCTCACCTCTTTTATTTTAGCTGTGTTGGTGATGATCTTTCACCCACATCTGAGACCTCTCGGCTGGGGTCAGCTGGGTGGAGCCAGGCCTTGCATTTACTTAGTGTCAGGAGCTTGAAATCATTATTCAAATCAATCATTATTCTGGCCTTCTGTTCATGGTTACTTTGGCTGTCCTCACGCTGCCAGCCTTAGTGCTCATTTCACATCTGATTTTGTTTTGTCTTTTTTTTAAAAATGTGGCCGGTATCAGAACTGGTCACGACCCTGAACTGACCACCACAACCATCACACCGTGACTCTTAATAGTACACTGTGACAATACTCGGCTACAATTTAAAAAATGTGCATTAAAAACTTTACTTTAAAGTAAAAAATATATCATTGTACAATGGCCACTGTCACTGTTTTGCTGGTAACTGATGTTTCGTATTCATTTTACTGCTGTGTTACCGAGTGTGGTGCATTTTGCTGCACACTTCTGATGTGAGCGTTCACACCGAGGTTGCAATGGAAAAAGATCACGTCTCTTATCTGGTCTAGGGCCATATATGCAAGTGGACCAGACCAGACCAGAACCAAAAAGATCAGATTCCACGTGATCTGTGCTGCTCACACTGACGTCAATAAAAACAGATCTGAGTCACCTATGAGCAAAAAGATCCGATTTGGGTCAAGGAAGTGGCCTTTGAGACTTTATATGCACTAGTGATTATGTTTTGTTTCACCAGTAGATTGTCTTCTTTTAGTGTTGTCTGATCCTGATTATCAGGCATGGATGACAGCGATGAGGAGGGGAGCTGCAGCATATACCCGGTATGTTATTCATAAAATGCAGCATGTCCGTGATGTCAGCTTGGTTGTTAGACGCATATAACATCACATACCATATGGCTTAATCCAAATACCAGCCATTGTCCTAATCTTTATTCTGTTGAGATTGCTGTTCAATGCACCGTGTTGATTTAGCTCCCACTGTTGCCTCCGTTCTTGGTGTTTTTAGACCCTTTTCCCAGTTCCCCTCGGTAGCGAGCTGACGGCAAGGATGCATGAGTTTGTGGAGGAGCAGACACAGCTCAATATGGTAACTCCCACACTCTTATAACCTGGAGCTTCATTTTAAACACTAACATATAGGAGAAAAAAAACATTCGATCACTTCACATATATCAGTATATATTGAATTGCACTGATGCAAAACATGCACCAGGGACGTGCGGATGCCTTTTTGATTGGTGTCGTGACTGTTTAACCAGTTTAAAAGGCTGAGATAGCCGTAGTAGACGTTTCCGTTCACCATTTGCTGAACTTTGACGGGAACCAAAACAACATACGTACTTGCAAAATAAAGCTTTGCATACATAAAATAATAAATTAATTGACCACTGACGTGCACAACAAATGACCAGGAACTTGAAGTGCACGCTTCCTTCAGCTGTTGCTTTAGGCTTAGTTTTTTTAATTACACACTGGTCATAATGTAAAATAGGTCAGCGAAGAGAAGAGATGACATGGGTCTATTTTTGTTAAAGCTAATGAAACTGTTGTGAATGGTTTGTCTGTTCTTCCAGTGGACCGCTGTGCTGATTGGGGCTGTGACGGCTGTTTCTGTCGTCGGCGCCGTTGTGTTCCTTCTTTACAGAAGATACAAGCTGTCGAGTCAGTGCCCCGCACACTCTACACCATGGTCCATTTTTTTTAACAATACACAAGTAGATAGTTTGTCAGTCATGGATTAGAATCTAACTGAAATGTTGGTGGTTAACAGTATGTGGAAATACCATAAGGAATATTTCAGACGTGAGCGTGTCAGTACAAAAGGAACAGAAGTCAGTTTATTTAGTTTAAGGATTTCCGTTTGGTTGACTGTAAGTGTGTGTGTGTTTCAGAAGAAGAAGCTGGAGGTCCTCACTATCGCTTCAGGAAGAGAGACAAGGTGATGTTCTACGGACGAAAGATCATGAGAAAGGTCAGTGTGTCGTCCTCAGAGCTGCAATGTTTGACGTTTACAGTAACATGTAAAGTACAAAGTCTTAAGACAGCAGACAAGCAAAAATGTTTTCCTCAGTTTTTTTTTTTTTTTTTTTTGAGAGTGGGATTTGTTTTTCTTTGATGTAAATGTGAATCTTAAATGAACTTCAATAAATCATCAAAAGTAGATTTAATGTGCACGATGTTCTACTCTAATCTAATCTTTCGTTCTGTGTAAAGACATGAACAAAAACTGAAAACTTTTCATATTTCACGTCATGTTTCATCTGTATTCCTCTCAGACCACAGAGAACCAGCTGATCCTAAATCTGTTTTGGCTCTGTGTGAAATAGTCGGGTCCATTCATGACAAAAAACAATCATCCTCCAGGGACCCCAGTTCTTTTGTTACTACGTTTGTTTTCCTGCTGTGAATCATCCCTTTTATCCAAACATGTCAAATACCAAAGCTTTTCTTTGCTCTGGCGTTGCAGGTTCAGACGTTGTCCTCAGTCCCTCCCTCCAACTCAAACTCCGCATCCCGGCAGAGAGTGAGGAAGAGGACCAAAGTCCTGTCTATAGCTCGCAAGTGAGTCCTTTCTTAGGGCGTTTGTTGTTAAGAGATAAGCCTGTTGAAGTTTATTCTTCACTTTGAGAACAATTGAGTGATAGTCTTAACTCGAGGTACGCTTGCAGTGGACCTTAAGTTAAGATTGCTTTGTCAAAACAGATAAGATTTAAGTATTTAAAGACAACAAAGCCTGACTTCACTATATGATGGACCTGTGTGTTTTTTAAAATTATTTTAAAAACAGCTTTAGGTCGGAGTCATTTGAAATAATTAAAAAAAAAAAGCAAAACTTTAAATCTTTAAGCAATCATTTATCCATTTAAAAATGAGTAAAGCAGAATACTATATGCAATACTATTCGTGTAGTAGTCGTTTGGTGTTAATATAGAAAAACGTATCAAAAGAAATGAACGTGTGTGTGCGTGTAAGGATCCTGCGTATTCGAAGAGAGCCCCCGACGCTGCAGCCCAAGGAGCCCCCTCCCTGTCTGCTGGAGGCGGATCTGACGGAGTTTGACGTGCAGAACTCCCATCTGCCGTCTGAGGTGCTCTACATGCTGAAAAACGTCAGGTAAGTGCACAGACGTAGGATAAGAATGCAGAAATGCTCTTGCCTGATATTGTTCATAGCTCTTAAGAACTTTTGGAGGAACTACCCCTTTTTTTAATTATTTATTTGATGACCGCCCTGCAGGAACTGAAGACAATTGTAGTTCCTGGAACGCCATTGTAAGGGTTTTTTTTAGCTCCTCTATCAGCACAATAGGAACTTTGACTGTTATAAGCGTACTGTGATCGGTCCAGTCGAAGTGTACGCTCAATGCAGCACTTTAAAAACCCATGAAAATTGATCAGACGTAAACAACAGCTCTCAACATCAACCACAATGTCTGAATGTGCGCATCTCCTTTCCCGCTCCATTATGATGAAACCTACACCACATAACAAACACACCATTCCGATCACAGCATCCTTCATCGTGTTTTTGTTGTTGTTGTATGTCGTGCATAAGCAACATTGCTAGACCAACCACCGGCTGGATATTTGACATATTTGCCAGCGTTCCTATTGGTGGTTAACACAAACAGAACAAAAGCCCTTGAAGGTATGAGGTTCTCGGGGGAACTCCCCAGTGGGTAGTTACCCTCAGAACAGTTTGGTTCAAAAGCACCTGTTCAGTTTTGATGTACCAAGATGAAACTGTGTCATTTGTTCCCAGCCCAAGCTCTCTAAGAAATGAGGAAAACCTCTCTATGCATCGTAGAACACATAGAGAAACTTCAGCAAAGGCAATTCAAAGACAGACCGCCATCTCCACAGACGGATGGGTCGGATCAGCAGGTTAGGTGCTAACTTTTAAGGGGTTTCGTGTAGGAGTTAAGGAGTTCTTTATTGGCCTGAACGAGGGAAGATTTGTCCTCCTGCCTCTGCATTCACTGACGTTTTAGCTCCTGAGCAGCCATGAGTTTTTCCTGCTCTCCTTTCTGTTTCTCTAGCCAGGCCGGCCGGCACGATACATTAGTTTCTATTAAATGTCTTTTATTTTACTATGTACTAAATATGGGTTTCTACAGGGTGCTCGGCCACTTCGAGAAGCCTCTCTTCCTGGAGCTGTGCCGTCACATGGTGTTCATCCAGCTGCACCAGGGAGAGGCTCTCTTCCGACGAGGTGACACCGACGACAGTATCTACGTGGTGCAAGATGGTCGCCTGGAGCTGTGCATCCACGAGAGTGTAAGGCAGCCTCACCAATGTCTTTCCTGTCTTGTATGAAAAAACTCGAATATGTACTCTACTGGTCAAAACGTTTAGAACACTTCCATTACTTCATTTAATTTTATTCTCAATGCAGAACCAATAAACACGTTCTGATTTCAAGGATTGTTTTCATCAACTTTCAAGGTTTAAGTTACTTTCATTGCTGCAGAAAAGCTGCAAGTTAACCCATTTGTTGACCCCGCAAAAAAAGGCCTGTCGTATCCCAAAATCGGCTTTTAGTTGGTGACCTTTTTGTAAACGAAACCCTATGCTTTGGTTGTTTCTCTGCTTTCATGTTAGGATTTGTTGTGTTGTTGCAGGATGGTACAGATGCTGTAGTGAAGGAGGTTTTACCAGGAGACAGTGTCCACAGTTTGCTCAGTATCCTGGACATCATCACTGTATGTCTGCAGATTGCACAACGCATGCTCTTGTTCCTCATTTAATCATACTTATTACAGCAACACCTTCTTTTATTGATTGATTTTAACTTTGTTTTGAAGGGGTTTTATTATCATATATTTCTATTTATCTCAGGGCTATCCAGCGCCTTACAAGACAGTGTCTGCTCGTGCCGCTGCTCCCTCCACTGTCCTTCGTCTTCCAGCCGCAGCCTTCCAGTCGGTCTTTGAGAAATATCCGGAAACTCTGGTCCGTGTCATCCAGGTAAAGTGTCCTGACGCAAACAAGTATCTGCATCATGGAGTGACATTTCAGGTAGACAGTTTAAAAACATTAACAGTGCTGCTGTAACCGTTGTACTGTTTCCTCTGTGTCTTCTGTAGATCATAATGGTGCGTCTCCAGAGAGTGACCTTTCTTGCCTTACACAACTACCTCGGCCTGACCACTGAGCTGTTCAACCCGGTACTGTTTTGAACACCCGTTCTTCTCTTGTTTGATTTTATTGACATGCTGCTCTGCCTCATTATGTTCTTTAATGAACAGCAAACCTCCGCCAAAGAAGGGAGAAACTCTCAGATATGCTTTGGGGTTTAGTTTATTGATTAATGAAACTTTATTGACAGCTCTACTGTAGTTGTGTTAAGTAGTTACACTAACAACGCTTGGAAGATTTCGATTGTAGACATCTGAAATGGCAGTTTTTCCTAATAAGAATTCTTTTGCTGAGACTCAGTACACACGAATGGCAAAACGTCATATGTCATGTGAAGAATGTTGTGGATGAAATCTTCATTTTGACCAGGAAGAGTTGAATGATGGATATCTGACATATATATATATATATCCCATCTAGCAATTAAATGTTAAAACTTTCAATTTGTAAGGATTTTTAGATAAATTAAATTTAGTTTTGACGATTACAGTCAAAGTTGTAGATATATTGAAATACAATCCATACTAGTAATAATGTTATTGTGCATGTATTTAATTAACGCTCTAACCACTGAGAAAACACTTTTTAGGAGAATTGGCATTATGGATATCTATAATGTAATTTCAGATGGGAATGCAGTTCAATTAAATGTTAAAAACATTCCTGGCCCCAAAAAAACAAGATGGCGACGGTGAAAATGCCAGCCTGGAGGCTTCAAATGGTCGTCCACAAGCCAGCGGCTGGTGTGACAGTGGAAGTTCTCATTTATTGCAAGGATAGAGCTATGTTTGGGATAACACCTCCTCTGTCACTTTGTCAAATCAGGCCATGATAGAGTCACGTACTGTTGCTGTGACATGGCAGAGAGACCTGAGACATGACATTTTAATTCCTTATTTAATTGCGTGTTTGTGTTGCAGGAGAGTCAAGCCATCAACTTGGTGTCGGTGGCTCACGTTCTGGGTGAGACTCATCCGCACAGAGGAGTCCGCAGGCATCCTTCCCAATCTGATGATCTGGGCTCTGAGAAAGCTGATGCAGGTCAGGAACAACGGTGCCAGTTTCCTTCACTAGGCTGCAGCAATATGCGCGTACAAATGTTTGTCTAACGTTTTCTTTATACACTGAAACAGACAAGTCCAGCCAGTCTGAAATGTCTGCAGCAAAATTCAGGAAATCTCGTTCTCACTCCACCCCAGTGGCTGTCACAGGTATGTGTACATGCAGCATCACTGAAAAGTAAATGCTGTACGGTCATGTATAGCTCTATAATAATAGTGGTCCTCGTAGCAGTGAGACATTACGGCGGCTTTTCAGATTATTTCTTCGGTCTCCGAATGAATTTTTATAGCTTCAGCTTTTCTTACAGGTGAAATTTTTGACAGCCTCAACACAATTTATGAAGGGACTAGACTTGCCAAAGAGGAGACGGTGCCTCAGAGTCCCGTGAAGGTCCGTATGAGAAATCTCTCCCGGCAGTAGCTATGATGACCTCTCTCCCTGTTTTTCTTCCAACTCTTATTTAAAGTGGTCTGAGAGTTTAAACTGGCAGGTATTAGATGTACATGTGACAAAGTAGCTGTTACGTTGTAATACTTGTAAAACTGGTAATATTTGTGCTTAGCAGTGATGTAAGTAAAAATACTAACTAAAATGGTCCCTGTCAGTGTTTTACCATTTGTGTTTTTTGATTAATTTTACTGCTGCATTCACGTGTATGGTACATTTTTACTGCTGTACATGTTTAAGGTTGAGTTCATTTGAACTACTTTACAAACTGTTGATTAATTTAACCTTCAGCAATGCATCATCTTCTGTAAGATCATCGTGCGTTTGTCACGTCGCTGTCCTGTGAGAACCACGTATCTCTAAAATGTCAGCTTTTCATGAGCTCAGAAAAACAGTTTTCAGCTTTGAGACAGTTCTTTAAAAACCCTCTAGGATTCGCTGGAAAATGAGTTTGTTTAACTCAGCCATTAGAGGAACACTCGTCTGACATCAGCCTCTCTCCGCTTCAGTTTAGATTCAAAATCAACACATTTGGCGATGCGTATGTGGTTTTCACTGGACAGGAAGGGGATGAACAATTGTAATCTGAAAAGAAACAAAATCTATGAGACAAATGTAATGGAGTAAAAAGTATAATTTTTGCCCCTGGGATGTAGTGGAGTAGAAGTATAAAGTGTTATAAAATGGAATTAATCAAGTAAAGTACCAGTACCTCAGATTTAGTACTAAGTTACAATCCACCTCTGATGATTAATATCGTACAGGGTCTCTTGTCAAGGGTATTTCGTTAGATTAGGAAATGTCACTGCATTCCACAGCAAACTGGAAAAATAAACTCTTCAGAAAGTAGCAGCTTTCAGAATGATTTCACACAGTAGATCAGACAGTGAAGTTATCCAGTTGATTCATTTCTACGTTTCATTTCTCTGTCCCTTTATCTCCTCAGTCTATTCTAAAGAAGAGTGTGACAATGCAGCACACTCCCTCAGCCGTTTACCACTACAGTGACGCCGGAGGTGGAAATGTCCACCATAGTAAAGTCAGCGCCATTTTCCAGGCTGCCAAAAAGGATCTGCTGCAGGTCATCCAAATAGAGGTAACCTCGAATAACAACTACATCTGTGATCTGTGGCACAGTGTTTTAAGAGGTGAAGTTAAAGCAAGAAGGAAATATGTTACACCAAGGCAAAACAATCACTTAAGGTTTTAGGTCTTTTAATAATTATATAATAATAATTATGATTGGCATCTTCAGACAGAATGGTGGAACGTCATTTGTTTGTGTCGCTTCGTGTCTTCAGGACATCAGCTTGCTGGAGGGGCGGGTGAATCTCCGTCAGGTCAAAGCCGGCTCTGTCGTTGCTCACCAGGGAGACCAGGTCGGTCCATCTGCGCTACACTCACAGTCATTCGTTATTTATGTGTTGGATCTTTTAACAAAGGATGGTGAGGTTGTCATAACAAATGAAGAATAAAGTTGAATTACACATGTACAATAGATTTTCACTGGTTTGGAATCTAATATTTACTTTTCTTTGTTTTGATTTCTTCCATCTGTCGGAAAATATGTTGTTCTTTAGCTGCTCAGTGGTCCAGCTAAGTGTTAACATGACTCTCTGGTAGAGTACAATTGGATTATGAGAGATTCATAGCTGGAAACGGTTGTATACTGTGACTGAAACGAGGTCGAAAAGGATGCTGTGACTAAAACAAACCACAACCAGAGCCCAGCCCTTCTCTAAACTTCGGTTTTTCATGTTCAGGATGTGAGCGTGGCGTTTGTCATCTCTGGGTTGCTCCACGTCTACCAGCGAATGATTGATCGCGAGGAGGAGTCCCTTCTGTTTATCACCCACCCAGGAGAGATGGTGGGTCACCTGGCTGTCCTCACCGGAGAGCCCCTCATCTTCAGCGTGCGAGCTCACCGAGACTGCACCTTCCTCTCCATATCCAAAGCCCATTTCTATGAGTAAGACACCACAAGCAAAACACTTCACACTTTTTTTCTCATCGTTCTTCCAGGACTCACACAAATCCAAATGTGTTCTTAATCTTGCAGGATCATGCGCGAGGAGCCAAGCGTGGTCCTGAACGTAGCGCACACTGTGGTAAAGAGAGTATCACCGTTCGTCAGACAAATTGACTTTGCGTTGGACTGGATGGCAGTGGAGGCAGGGCGAGCTGTGTACAGGTATCTATTATGTGTCTATATGTAGAGTCAGTGATGGCCTAACAAATCAGTACATCACTAAAGCACACACTTAATAACATTGCTCAGCTACTTTATGCCTAAAAAAGAAATAGGTTGTCTGTGTCGTAATTTTGGATTGTGACATACGTTTTGCTTTCTTAGACAGGGAGACAAGTCAGATAGCACCTTCATCGTCCTCAGCGGCCGTCTGCGCTCTGTCATTGCAAAGGATGATGGGAAAAAGGAGCTGGCTGGAGAGTATGGTCGAGGAGATCTAATTGGTGTGGTGAGTGGATAATGATGACAGAAAGTCTGGGTGTGCGGGTGTGTTGATCTGCAGTAAATAAGTTGTCAGAACTAGGGGGAAACTTATTTTCAAAAACCAGTCGTTTTAGAAACACGTGTTTTGCTGATTCTTCAGGTTGAGGCCCTGACGCGCATGAACCGAGCCACCACAGTCCACGCTGTCAGAGACTCAGAGCTGGCTAAGCTGCCCGAAGGAGCTCTCAACTCCATCAAGAGAAGGTATCCTCAGGTCGTCACCAGGTTGATTCATCTTCTGGGGCAGAAGATCCTGGGCAACATGCAGCAGGTCAACGGACCTCTGGCAGGTATGTGATAGGATGAAGCCAAATGACTCTATAACCACTCTACAGTTGCTTTACTCAGCAGTCATTTTTATGACATTTTATGAGCAATGTGAAATACTGTATAGTGTGAACGTCCCACTAGAGAAACCCTTCGTTTCCATGCAGCTCGTAGTCTGGCTCTCCACACCCCCACCAGTAAGTGGGATGCTGGGAACCCCGCCTCCAACCTGTCCACTGTGGCCATCCTTCCTGTGTCGGAGGACGTTCCTCTCACTGCGTTCACCCTGGAGCTGCAACATGCACTCAGTGGCATTGGTATATACGCACACAAACACACATGTACATAGAATGGGTCAGAATCAATGACATGCATTCTGTGTTTATCCGCACACACAAGCACACACGGTGCGGCATATTTTGAATTTTTATTTTAACAATATGGTGTTATAATCAAAATATGCAAAAGGGGCAGTTTGTGAGACTAAGATTCAAAAATGAACTTCAGCTATCAACATTTTACCAGAAAGTTGTGGTGTTAGTGTCCACCCCGCACAAGGAAATGCACAGTAAGTTGATTGACACGCCAGTTTCAATAGATTTCTCTCCTACACATTACATCGATGTCTTTTACATAACATCAACATAACTGTTGATTATTTAAGTAAATTTTTGAACGTTTTAAACCTAAAATTTTTACAAATTGCCCCTTTTTTAAACAACGCACAAGATCATGTACAAAGATCAAGACGTGCCACATTTTGCCAACGCTGCCTTCTGCAAGAATCTAGGCCGATGGAGTAACTACATTTAACATTAAAACTGATGTCCGTTTTCTGCAGGTCCCACCCTTCTACTGACCAGTGACAACATCAAACAGCGACTTGGCTCTGCTGCGTTGGACAGGTGAACATCGGCTGAGTGAACTGTTAACAGATGCTAAATAACACTAATCTGTGACAGTCTATTTCTGGCTGGCGTGTGAGCATTTCAGTGACGTTTTCATTCATACCTCTCCTCTAAAGCGTCCACGAGTACCGTCTGTCCAGCTGGCTCGGGCAGCAGGAAGACATCCACCGCATCGTCCTCTACCAGTCTGACTCCGGCCTCACGCCTTGGACGCAGCGCTGCATCCGTCAAGCTGACTGCATCGTCATCGTGGGACTGGGCGAGCAGGAGCCTACTGTGGGCGAGGTCGGTGTCAATGCACCTGCACCTACAGTATTAGCAACACAAGATACCTATGTTTTTGTATAATCTGTCCATGTCTTGTCTTCTCGCTCTGTAGTTGGAGCGGATGTTGGAGGGCAGCGCTGTCCGAGCTCAGAAGCAGCTGGTGTTGCTGCATAAAGAGGACGGTCCTCCGCCCAAAGGGACGGCCGAGTGGCTCAACATGAGGAGCTGGATCTCCAGGCACCATCACCTGTCCTGTCCCCGCAGGGTGTTCTCCAGGAGGAGTTTACCTAAGCTGGTAACTGCAGGATCACACGGATCATCTCAAACACAAACACAACAGCACCCGGGGAATATTTTAAAGCAATGTATTATTTCATAGTGTTCTGCATTTCTAGTGATCTCCAATCAGCCGTGTCATTCTGCATCAGTTCTCTTTGTGTGTGTGCTTTTCAGAGAGAGCTGTACCAGCGTGTTTTTGAGAAGTGTCCAGACCGTCACTCTGATTTCTCCCGTCTGGCCAGGATCCTGACAGGAAACAGCATCGCCCTTGTTCTGGGCGGAGGAGGCGCCAGGTACTGCTGCTTTTGACATAAACGCATCACGTGTAGCATCCCTGTAAGACTTTATGGAGCAAATATTAACATGCACTCACAATCTGAATCCAGAAAACGGTAAAGTGGGAGAAAGGTCTACACCGACTCAGAAGAAAAAAACACACCGACGGGAAAACCCAGACAGGGCGAGCACTAAAAGTTCAGGCTTCTCAAAGTAAAACTAACTGTTCGTTTGGTTTTTCACAAACACAAAAAGATTATCTTATATGCTGTAAAAACACAGTATACCTATTTTAATGTGAGTTTTTGTTCATTATATTGTTTAATTAATAAAAGGTCCAAGAAGTATTGAAGTGGAGTAAATAGAAGTTTTTACCTTCTTTACCACAGTGCTTATTTGCACTTTGTTTCACCATGTGCACCCCTATTTACTCTGTAAAATCAGTAAAATATTACTTTTCTGATGGAACATACCTTTGCTGTAAAAATACAGCACAGCAAAAAAAGCAGCTTTTCCACATCAGTTTACATAAAACACATGATTTAATAAATGTGCACAGTATATTCCATATACAGGTCTATACTAATCATGTGTGTTTTGATTGATCTGTCTTTTTTTTTTTTTTTACTGCTCTGGCTTGTCCTGGAGCTCTGACCAGGTAGGGACTGTATCCTGTCAGCTCTGACCCGAGACACCCGAGTACACATGTGGCTAGGGATGGGAATCAAGAACCGGTTCCATTTGAGAACCAGCTTCAAATTGTCCGTCCATCAGAATCCTACACCTCTGAGCTTATCAATGGCATTCGTACAAACAAAATCTTATCAATTCCCATCCCTGTGACAACGTAATGCTTCAGCATATGTGTGTTCCTTATGGATAGTCACGTAGATTTAGCGCTAGCCTCCTGTACTCCAGTAGGGTGTGTGTCGTTTGTACCGTTGTGTGCCCCTCTGGTTCTGTTTTACATTCAAAGTATATATTTTTTTCGGAGTCATCCAGTAACTGTCTTATTGGAGCGACTTGCCACTTTCCTGTGTCTATGTCAAATACAGTACGTGACTGAAGGATTTGACGTAGTATTTTTAGAAAATGTAACCTGTCTCTTTTCAGGGGCTGCTCTCAGGTTGGCATCCTGCGTGCGCTGAACGAGGCAGGGATCCCCGTTGACATGGTGGGCGGCACCTCCATCGGCTCCTTCATGGGGGCGCTGTATGCTGAGGAGAAGAGCAGCAGCCGGATGAGAGTCCGGGCTCGCCAGTGGTCCATGGTCTGTTGACATTTTACTGAAGTTATGAAAGGAGAGATTTGTCCTGGATAAGACAAGCAGCAGCGCAATTAACAAGACTGCAGACATGCATATCAGCATTTAAAACTTTCTTCTCTCTGCAGGACATGACGTCTCTCTTTAAGAAGATCTTGGACCTGACCTACCCTGTTACCTCCATGTTTTCTGGAGCTTCCTTTAACTCCGGCATTAGCTCCGTTTTCAAGGACAAACAGATTGAGGTAAGTCCGGGGTTTTCATCCAGTTTGTGCATCAGTAAAATACACTGAGACTCCATTCACTCATCTGTGATCTGCTGCGTGAAAGCATTTCTTCAGGAGGTATAAATGGTTGCGCATGGGTTTATTTACTAAATCCAGACTAGTTCTGAAGGTCTTATCGATAGTAACAGTTATTCTCCTGTCTTCATCACCTCTCCTGTGCCAGGATCTGTGGCTGCCGTACTTCAACATCACAACCGATATCACAGCTTCGGCCATGAGAGTTCACACCGATGGTTTGTCTAAGTGTCTTTGCTACTGTCCATATTTGATCAGTTAATCAGTGACTCAGTGTATTAATGACCAAAGAAACCTTCGAAACCTAAAACAGAAACTCTGCTCTCAAAAGCAAGACAGAAAGCCATAAAATGGGCTAATATTAGTTCAAATATATTTTTTCTTCCTCTTTTTATTTTTCCCTCAGGTTCACTTTGGCGGTATGTCCGGGCCAGTATGTCTTTATCAGGTTACCTCCCACCTCTGTGTGACCCCAAAGATGGACACTTACTCATGGATGGAGGATACATCAACAACCTGCCTGGTGAGCAACCACAACATCTATAGGAATATTTCATGTGAAAACAATGCAATATGTAGTAACTCGACAAACTGTAACACATTTTCTTCTGCATTTTCTAATTACCTGCTGCTTTTTGTAAAGAGCAGCTCAATATGTACTAAATTTACCCATATTTTGTCATAAATTATGAAATGTTCCGGTGGTTATTACAAATTCCGAGTCTAATCTTAGTCTTAGGGCACAGAAATGAGGAACAAGATCGGCATTTTGTCTTTTTTTATCTTACAGCCAAATTCAGGGACTTTTATTTGTAGCAGGGTTGACTATTGCAGTTGTCTTTTTCACAGAGCTTCCCAAAAAGCTTA
>JAPQRN010000027.1:6980315-7003410 GCA_037367275.1 Coranthus polyacanthus
CGTAGCATTTTTTTAAAGCTGCTCCAAGTTTTCAAGCTTTTAAAAATGATTTGAGAATCTTCCTTTATGCCTGGAAAAGACTGGAAAAGAGAAATTCCCCAGACTTTATGAATTACTCGACTATTGATGAACCCCTCTTATTGGAATGTTCACTTCTGCTCGTTAATGCCTGTTAATTATTGAATCAAAGGTTACAAATAAAAAAAACTTTCCACCCATTCATCCTGAGATATTAAGAACAATCTGAGTTATTAACACTAAACCAGTATGACCAGTCCCCATCCAGAACCTGCACAGTGCCATCACTCACACCGCCAAGAACAATGATGAATAAGACGTGAGCAAAGGTTAATAAAATATTTCAAATATGTTGACCTTTCTCAGCTTCTGACGCCTCAGTGATTTGACTGGAGCTCCATTTGAAAAGCCAGAGGCACCACATTTCTGTCACAAGTTCTTTCCCTCGAAAATACCTGATTATGACAAGCCCCGTCTTGCACAGAAACTCTTCCTTCCCATCTTCCTCTGCCCTCACGTCTCTTCTTCGTTTCACTGATCTACACACAAGTAAAATACAAGTCCAGACTTACCGAAGCACAGGAGACAGGTGAGAACGAGAGGGTTCATATCCCAGGACGAGAGTGCGTTGCGTTTGGATGACAGTCCTGTGATGATCTGACTGAGTGTGTCCTAGTTGAGTGTGTGTATTCGTATATAAGAGTGTGTGTTCGTGTGCTCCTTGCTGGTAGAGATTGTGCTTTGCTCTCTTTACCTCCGCTGGGTGCAGCTTTTATAGACCAACGCCTGCCTCTCAACTCCGAGGAGAAACAAGGGTTTGAGTGAGAGAGAGAGAGAGAGAGAGAGTGTGTGTGCATGTGTGTTTGTTCATGTGCATGTCTGTTTCTAAAAAAGTAACAAAATAAAGGTGTGTGAGTGTAGCTCGTGTGTGTGTGTGTGTGTGTGTGTAATGATTAATCTGCCTTGGGCAACATTTTCTGCATCAAGTCTGTAAGACACAAAACACACTGATGTATTCTGACTCATTTCTCCTCACCATTAAAACCATTAAAACTGCACCAAAAAAACCCCACACGCTTCCTTCTTTAAATGTTATGGCTTCCTCATTTTTCCCTGTGTGGTCATGAATAAGGCCACAATTGCAGCGACAATCCTTAAGTGAGCTAATGAGCGCGCACACACACACATACACACACACACACACACACACACACACACACACACTCATTCATACACACCTCGTACACTACAAAAAAGGAATAATTATTATAATTATTTTTTTCCAAAAAGAAAAATAATCTTGTCAATCATGTTGTCATTAAAAAGTAATTCATTTTAAGAAAATCTATCTAACTTTGTCTAATAAGATATTCCTGCTAAAACCATTAACAAGCTAAAACAACGGTTAGCTTAATATCCCAGCAGACGAACAAGATTGTTTTCCTTATTTTAAAGCCTCTGGGAAACTAAATACACAACAGGCTTCTAACTATGTAATTTACGGTCTTATGTACTGTGCATAACTGTGAACATCAAATAGTAATCCCCATTTCCCTTCAAACTTGAAACATTGTCTTTTTTTTTTGTCCGCTACTAGCTGCTAGCTAACTATCTATCTAATTAACTGCTAATGTGATGTTAAGCTATATGTTATGTGTGTTATTGGACCATATTTAAAGTTATTTAACTTTTGCATTTTCCTAACACATTACCCCCAGTGATGGTGTACCAAAGATCATCTATATACAAAGATGATGCAGCGTACGCTTCGGCAATGATATGAAATGGTTCACTTCTCGTCTCTTAAGTGGGCGTGGTCAGAAGGGTTGAGACTGTCTTGTGGATAGATGAAAGTAGCCTAATAAGGTCTAAATAAAACAGAAAATACAAACATTATGTATATTATCCTAATTAATTATCATCACTTTATTTTCTCATTATTATGTTTACTGTGTTACAAGATGTCGTGAGAGCTTGTTGCTGAGACAGAGACAGGCCTCCAACAAAGTCAGAAAAATGTCACTTTGATGTCAGAATGTTTAAAACGCGTGTGGCTTGTGAAAGATGGGTCCAAAATTTACTCGGGTGGCTTTGGGGCGAAAGAATCGGTCGAGATCTATAAATCACATTCACTCCTCCTTGGACAGGATCTGCCGCTAGTCTCCTAAAGAAAGAAACCATGTCACACTGAAACAGGAAATCACTCTCAAGTCAGCTGTCTTGTTCATCTTTGGGTGTAGCTCATTAGGGTTAGTGTTTGTTTTGTCCATTTTGGGCTAAAAAATGTAAACATTTATTAGCTAATTTGTATTTATTTGATGGGGTTTTTAAAAGTCATAAGATAGATTGTTGAAAACGCCAAATTGCAAAAGAAATTGGAAGTACACAGCAGTATTCCGCACATTAGTTTTTGCAATTATTGAAAGTCACAGCTGCACCTTACTCTAGGTTCAGATATGCAATAAGAAATGACGTGATACTAATTATGATCATAAACGTTTTATGGTTGCATCTGGTTTTGGTATCACATGCAGATAAGGGCAAAGTAAGAAGCCGCCGTAACTGTAGTAGTGAACTAATTCACCTCTGAATTTCACCGATTTACTGGGAGGTAAACGGGTTGAAAGTAACAACGTACAAACACTTCTTTGCTGTATTTACAGCACATATCTGTACTTTACTTGAGTATTTATTTCTCTGACAATTTTTTAACTCAAACTCCCTTCATTTTAATACAAATAATGGTCATTGTTTGCAACATATTGTTTTGTTTTTTATTTTAATTTAAAGGTTCAAAATGTTCATATGCTGGTGTGCTCACATGGTTTCTGTTGATGTCTGTTTTGAGCTGGGATCTGGTCGTTTGTTGGCAGTAGCTAACTCCATTTCTAAGCTAACGACGGTCTCAGTTGACGTTTTTGGTGGGTTCATAAATTTGCCTTTTGAAGTAGCAGAAGGGTTGAAAGCTTTGACTATATTCCCATAACATTTACCCATACTTTTCTGCTATGGTATTAAGGTGTTACAATGGTAACTGGAAGGCTATTAGTTAGCTACTGTGAGAATAAAAAAAGTAATTATCAGTTAGCTCTCCACAGAATCCGCAGTAGAAATGTCCTTCAAATGACTACTTTTTATACTTTGAGTACATTTCGGAGCGTGTACTTTTTCACTTTTACTTGAGTACAGAAGTTGAATCTGTACTTCTACCTCTTGTCTTTCTGATGCAAGTATTTGTACTTCTAATTGAGTAAAGAACGTGTGTACTTTTCCCACGTCTGGAGGCAAATAATAATTTTGAGGTAAAATCACCTATGAATGTTTTAGCAACAGCAGATGTGCTCGCTGGATTAATGTTTACTGTTCAACAGGTAAGATCTGTTTCCATATCTGATTAATGGTGTGTGGATTGATTTAAAGATGCCTGCTGTTACTATTTCTGTACACTGTAACCAAGAGGAGACCTTAAGGCTTGGGTGGGGATGCTGCATTGAAGGGTGTGTTGCTTATGTTGTTGTGTCTGCGAGCGGAGGCTGTTCCATCATTCGTGCTCCGGTGGAATCCCAGTAGAAACCTGCTTGGTATGCTGGCACTTCTCCATCTCTCAGTCCTTGGCCTCAACAGTGAACAGAAGCTCCTGACACGTTTTGTTAAGAACAGTCCCAGACTAAAAAATTGTTTGGATTATGCGTAATGGCATTAGGGATACGTGATATGAATATGTGGAAAGTCTGACACAAGCGTGGAGAGCAGAAGCTCATAACAGCCGCCCACTGTAAACACACTGCTGCTGCTTAGCTAACAGCACGAACAATCAAAACTTTCTGACATACTGTTGTATCTCTTTGGAAAAAAACTATCAGTCATCAGACATTTTCTCAGATTAACTCTCCTTAGCAGCTCAATTAAACTTCTATTTCTGCCCACATACAGCATAGAGTTTTAATTGTGCATTAAATCCTGCAAATACACACAAGAATTCGATTGATTGCGAAAATTGAACATAAAACTATCACGAGCTGTAAACAAATGTTTATGTGGTACATGTGGAAGGTTTGTTTTCTTTTTTTCTTGTTGAAGGACACGCAAGGAAGTGGCTTAATGTGGCTTCCACCTGCTATGTTGCTCATTGCATTAGTAATCTACTACTTCTTATGCAATACTTAGGTAATAACAGTTACATAGAGTAAGCACAGTGCTAAGATTAGAGCAACATTTCCTGAATTTGGATACGTTTATCCTGAGGTTTTTTTAAGTCTGAGTGTGCGTTTGTTGGTCTTTGTGTGTCCGCATGCAAATGTGTTTTTAAGTATGCCTCAAACAGAGCAGATGTCGGCAGGTGAGTTAATGTTTATGCTTACTGCTTTTCATTAACACACCAAACACATAAAGATCCTTCAGTTAGCTGTAGAAATGGCTCATTGACTCTGGTTGAAGCCCTAATGAGGGTGCAGGTGCTAAAATAGTGTTATTGATTAACTTAACACTGGCACTGGATATGTAACCACATACAGACAGGTGACAAGTTAAAGGAAAAGCAACATAAAGTGTGTTAGTAAGATGCTGGGCGAGCATGTTCCACCAGAATAGCTTCAAGGTCCTTGGCACTGATTCTGTAAGTCTGTGAACTGTACTGGAGGGATGAACACCATTCTAACAAAAGATATTCCCTCATTAAGTGTTTTAATCATGTTGGTGGAGAGCGCTGTTTAACCCGTCTGTCCAAAATCTCCCATAGTTGTTCAACTGGGTTGACATCTGGTGACTGTGAAGGCCATAGCACGAGTCATACATGTGCCAACTCTGGGGCTCAAAAATGAAGCCAACACCCAAGTGCCAAAACCTGCAGTTCCTCAAATGGCCACTTGAGGGAAAAGCACAAAAGCGAGTCAGTCCCATAAAATGTAAATAAAAAATGGACAAAGGCAAATGACCAATCACCATCTTGTTTTTTTTGGAACCAAACGTGACCATGTTTGGGCAAGAGGGAGGAGCTGGGGAAGAGCAAGGGGTGAAACTTGCCAAACTAATGCTTGTTTGATGCTAAGTTAGACGCCATCGAGAAAATTCCGCTACATGATAAATGCTAACATATACAGGTGACAATAGTGTCAACTTTGTGTAATGTATAAACACACTAATTAGCGCTAGTTGGGCTAATTTGCAGGCTAGCTGACAGACACATGATCCAAGGATGAATGCTAATGCTAATGTTTAGCAAATGCAGCCAAGGTATGCTAACAGTGTGATGAAGTACCAGTAAACATAGTGACACAATCCTCTGGTGGTGTTTTTAGTCTTGCTTCTTAACCACAACTACATCTGTCAGGAGGGAAAACATGTTTTATTCATACATTACATTCATATTCAACGTCCAACTTGTGAGTCCACAGACAGTCCTTACTTGTCACTCAAAAGTGGTATTTGTGTAACTGTGTTATTAAGCGTGGTGACTTGGTGATAATAATGATAGGTGGGTGGGTGCCCTCACAGGTGGCTAACTGCTATATGTGACTCACGGCTCGCTTACCTGCTGAACCAGACTTTCAGAGCTTCTGTTTATTGATTCTTTTTTTCCCGACAGACAGCTCTACTGTAGTTGTATCCTGAGAATTTACACTAGCAAGACTGTCAGAAGATTTTGTCATGCGAATGTTTCATGAAGTTTATGTTCATTACAACACCTTGCCTGTTGGCAAAAAGCTAATGGTAGCTCATAGCTTTCATTTGTTGTTGGAATCTACAGTCCATCAGCTAACCTGCTAATTAGCATGTCTATACATGAAGTTGA
This sequence comes from Coranthus polyacanthus, assembly GCA_037367275.1. NCBI lineage: Eukaryota > Metazoa > Chordata > Actinopteri > Kurtiformes > Apogonidae > Coranthus > Coranthus polyacanthus. The sequence continues at coordinate 6,986,125 of JAPQRN010000027.1, forward strand.
CATTATTGTTATCAGACACAATTGTATGTGACATTTAGCGAGTAGCTGAAATTTATTTGGGGGCATTTAAAACCTTCTTGTTAGCAGTACAGTTAGGGTAAGTAAGTTAGCGGGAGCAGTATTTTGGTGACTATCACCCCTCACTCGTCACCAGTTCCGTGTTCTTGTCCAAATATGGTCCTTCTGGCTCTGAAAATACAAGATGGAAATGGTCAAAATGTCAGACTTGAGGCCTCACAACGGCAGTCCACAAACCGGCCGGCGATGATGCAGTGGCTACGTCCACTCCTTTTATACAGATCTATGGATTCACACCATCCGTTTCATGCTCATGAAACCATTCAGTGACCCCTCATGCCATTTGGAAGGGGACACTGTCCCGTGGCATACCACTCCCATCAGATTTTTTCTTTCATTTATCATCCATCTGTCTGTATGTAACCACTGTGTAGAGTTAAGGTTTGCACAGATGTGAAGTTGTGATAGTTGATACAGGAATGTGTATGTATTCTAACACATTAAACATCTATACTTATTGTTCAATTATATATTAGTCTGAAATACATATTTTGGAAACATCTTCCACCACTGAACAGATATATTAAGTGCTACATTCTGCGCATGTACCATTTAAAGTGTAAGAAATCAGTTAGTAAATCAAATGTACTGCAAATGTTGTCCTGGGGAGTTCCTGTTCTGTGGAGGATTTCTTATATTACTGACCTTAACAGTTATATTGGAGTTCTTCATATACTTACTATATACATACTGTAGAAGATTTTTTAAGGTTCAGCTTGGGACATTACGTACTGTGCATCTGTAAACCTATATAACTCAAGTCATTCACATTGATTTTTATTCAGTACTCAGTTATTATTGGAAAAAAAGATTCATTATTGTAGTGAATGCATTACAACATTGCAGTGGTACCAATCAACAGTTTAAATATGAAATGTGTTTGTTTGAATTGATATTCATCTTTCCAGGTGCATGCACAGATAATACAGCCACTGCAAAGTCTTGTATATGTTGCTACAGCAGTTGTGCATCTCTGGGCTTTTTGCTATATTTTGGTAAGAAAAAAATATGTTTCTCACAGGAGCCCTTCTGATCAAATGAAAGAAGAAATGTTAAAACGGTATCAAGTACGAGAAGAATGTGAAACCTTCAGACAGCAATGTCATATGAGGCCTAAGGACAACGAAACAGAAACAAATTCAGAGTTGAAAAGAAAAGAAAGAAAACAAATACAGCATTTTAGTAAAAATAATTCAAGTTGTATTCTTTGCAGCAGTAACAGCTTTGAAAACATGTCTCCAGTGTGTATATTAATACTACAGCGCATAATAAATTAGCAAATAAGAATACTTTCAGATGAACTACCACAGCAAAACTGTAACACTCACAGTGTCGGTAATAATGGTTTTATTTACACTTTTTTTTTAAATCATACCGCAGGTAAAAAAAAAAGGGAAAAGCAGCAATAAATAAAAGCAAAACCAGGATAAAAGGGAGAAAAGCAACAAACCAAATGGCAACTTTACTTAAGGAAATAATTCAGAAACACAAAGCAGATTGTACAGAATGTAGCTGAGCTGTGTGTGTTTGCTGCTATAATTTCAAGTGATCAGAAATGTTCAATAGGTATGTTGGTACATAACCCAGCGTTGCGTGTGGGTGTTGTCGCCCATAGAAACTTTTATTGTGTGGCACTATTGTCTTTGTCAAATACCAAAGTAACAGGTGCTGAAACATTAGAACTGCCGTAACAATCGCACCGCAAACAAAGCTTTTTCTTTTGGTACAATTCAATCTCTTTGTGTTGATCTCGTGCCGTAGACGGTAACTCAAATCTCTGTGGCATGCCGTGGCGGTTGGAAATCCAGGAGACGTTATTCGGTGCAGACGAGGACTGGGGAACGCTCTGAGCAGTCTGGACTCCTTTGTAACCCTGGTGCTTCTGTTGACGTGGGAATCTGCTTTTCTTATACCTGTAAAGACAACGCAGGTCATTACGTGAACTGATGTGTTCAAGGCATTTCAAAAAGGCACAAAATAATAAGAACATGAGGATGACCGCATATTCCACAGTCCTTTAATAGAGACCAGCATAGCATCAGTGCTACGCTAACACTTTTACAAAACACCAAATAACTTCTGAGCAGTTTATGATAGAGACAAGCTTTGAATTGTATCTTAACCGTCAGATTTTCCGCTTTCTGAAGCAATGAATGGTGAATTGTTCCTTTATGTCAAATTTGGGCTGATACACAGAGCATGAAATCATCACGTGATACAGAACATGATTTTGCTAATTCGCCGGAGTGTCATTTTTTAGCGGTTAGCAGGAGAACGTAGGTTTCCTAAGAATTAAAACACGACTAAACGCATGGACGATATGAAATATAATGTCACACAGGTTTTAGATGTTAATTAACACAAATGTCCCTTTGTGTTATTTAAACACTAATCAATTTAGTCTATAATTTAATCTATTTTATCAACATAGAATCCAATGATATACAACACTTCTGTTAAGAGCCAAAGTCATCATAACACAGTTTATTATTGTTAGTTTATGACTTGTGCATTTTTTTGCTGTTAAATACAGATGTTTAGTATATTGTGAGTTTGTTACAAGGCCTTTGGTGCTAAAGTTTAATGGTCTAAAGAAATGGCTTTCAGATCATAATGGTCCTCTGTGGTTTAACCTGTCTAGGCATGAAACAGGATGTTGTGGCAGACTTTGCGTCACGAGGGGCTTGATCTGAAACACAGGGAAGACCTGCAGGTTTCACATGATGAAAGGTGTTGTCTGAGTCACCACAACATCTCTGATGACATGATATCTGATTTATTTTATGCCTCCAAGCACAACAGCCATTTCCAGAAAAATGGAAAGAATGAGTTTAATGTTTTTTTGGCTTTTGATGACAGTGAAGACACCTGAAGGAAGTAAAAGGAATGAGTCAACTCTCTGCAGCACCTGCTGGCAATAGGCAGATATCTGCAGACTGGGAAATTAATTAATTATGCTTTTAATTCAAAAAAAGAGTTTGGAGGTTTGCTGTCAGGTGTCCCAGAATTCCTTGGTCCACCCATCTGTTCAGAAGAAGATGAAGCTGCATAAAAGGATATTACTGTTGCTACTACTTATATAGTCGACTGTGAAGACGGCTGTTGAAGTAACATTTGAAAATTGAATTTAATCACTGCATTTGCATGAATATTTCCATCAAGGATGCACTGATCTAACTATCATTTAGTATCCACAGTTACGTATCTTCAGAGATGGACAGTTCAGCCACTGCCGATTCAGGCCAGACACTTAAACAACTACTTGGTATCAGACTTGGTATCATACTGAACTTGACTTAGCACTAGTGAAACACAGGTGAATGGAGATCAGCTGCAGTCAGATGCTACATCTCATGCCATGCGATGACAGATCAGAATCAGCATCTTATTTGGCGACAGACCAATGACAGTCAAAAAGATAAATGTGCAGCTGATACCAATGTTTAGTCCATAGCTCGGTGCTAATTTTATCTATCTTTTAAATTTTATTCATTTCGAGTCTCATTCCTAGTCCTTTCCTCATGTGGACATGTCTGGTGATGCAATTATACACTGGATCAAGGCCAAAAAAAACAGAATTATCATGGAGCCTAGTAGTAGCTTCATCTTTTTCACCGACAGTGAAACTCCATTTATGCATTTATTTATTATTTGTATTATTGTTTGTTCTATATACTGTCACATTGCAGCACTTTACTCAGATATAATTTAAAACACTTTTATTATATAGTGTCTATTGGTGAAGTAGCACTAATCAGTATGTCCTCATCTCCCCTGGCAAATCACACCCAGATTGTTGCGCGCGCACACACACACACACACACACACACACACACACACACACACACACACACACACACACACACACACACACACACACTGAGTCACAGACTGAGGTCTTACCATTTGCAGCAGAAGTAGAGAATTCCGGTCAGGCCTATAATCAGCAGAGTGACACACACTATAGTGACGGCCCACTGCTCTTCACCCACTGGCTTGAAAACGAACTGTATTTGTTCACACCTGGTGCCGTGGAAGCCCAGCTCACACCTGTAAAACGCAGAGACAGAGAGACACTCATTCCTGATCACACATGATGAATTCGAGTCTTTGTTTAACACACACAGACAGATGCAGCAGCTTACTTGCAGTGGTTCTCCTTGATGTCCACCAGGAACACGCACTGGCCGTTGTTCAGGCAGTAGCTATCAAACGTTTTCTCACAGCTCTCTGTTGATCTTTTCACCACATGAGGGCGCTCTTCTCCCTGTCCTGAGTCACCGGCAGCAGAACAAAAACTCTTTAATAGGGAGACAGCGCTTAAGTCATTTTCACTGATCTGTTTACTCTCTGGAATGAATTCAGAATGCATTCAAATCTCTACCCAAAGCCACTGGAGTGGCAGCTGTTTATCACTTTTCAACTGTGTTTGCATTGACCAGTTTTTAAATTTGTCACATGCCACAGACGTCTGTCACCACTGGTTTTGCATATTTTAGCCACCGGGAGTCAATATATTCAGAAAAATACACATTTGTATTATTGTGATGTATGTGAAAGTTGAAATCACAGAGGTTAAAGAGCTGACAATGGGTGAGTACATCAGTATTCTGATAAAGGTGAATAACCCTCAGTCCTCTTTATTTAATCGTGATGGCATCAATTAATGTTAAAATTCAACAATTCATCCTGAGTATTTATTTCATTTTAAATCCAGTGTGAAAAGCCAAACCAATAAAAACATGTTAATTCCCATATGGAAATATAAAATATGGCATATATGCCCCTATAATATCAAGAGTGACATGGCCACACCTGTTACCTATAAGGTGATATGTCACTATCACATGCAGACATCCTGTGGATACTCCACTCTGACTCGTCAATGACAGCATTCTACGGTCTTATATTTCCACATAACAGAGCATGTCTATGGGCTCGGCAGATCACTTTTGAATCTGCCGGTCATTGTAATGAAATAAACCCCTTCAGGCCCATCACACTGGTGCAGAAAAATATAAAACATGAGGTAATCTAAAGTTTTCTACATGACAGTATCATTATGATAAAATGCGTTATTACTTCTTATACTAATAAAAATGTTATCCTATACATATTTGTATCCTACAGTGTGAAGAAGTGGCGAATACCTGCAGAAAGAGAGGCTCTGTCAACAGTGTGCTCCTTGGATGAGACACTCCTGGAGAGAACATAAGGCCAGAGCAGCATGACACCTGTTGAGTAGACAATAATTGTCTGATTAAGGACACTGGCATCACGAGAAGCCTTTGCAGGTTGATGATACACTCAGTATATCCCAGAAACTTCTCTTCAAAACAATCTATAAAAATATAACTATATAAATCTATTTATAGGTATGTGTTTGAGTAAAAGGAACACTTGTTTATTTTAGAAACATCTGACAACATTTCTCCCAAATTCCAAATAAAACATTGCATTTAGAGCATTTATTTGCAGAAAATTACAACTGGTCAAAATGACAAAAAAATGCCGTTTTTTAGACCTCAAATAATGCAAAGAAAACACGTTTGTATTTCGTTTTAAACAGCACAATACTAGTTACACATACACTAATATTTTGACTTCAGACTTCAGTATCAGTGGACTAGTTTTCAAGCGTCTTGGCATGCTCTCCAAGAGTCTGTTACTTGTTACTGTTGGTGTGTTATGCCACTCCTGGTGCAAAAATGTAGCCGCCTGGCTTTGTTTGATGGTTCGTAACCATCCACCTATCTCTTGATCATGTTCCATTTCAGTGTGAAATTTAGAGAGGTCCAGTTTTCATTATTTCCAGAGCTATATATTTTGAACATCGTTAACATCTTTATTTGAAATACTGTCAAGCTGAAACTGGATTTTCAACATTACTCAGTTATATAAACTGCATGCAAAAACAAGAACTTTTTAAATTTGTGAAATGACAAGGAGAACGTTTCACATCTGCATCTTAAACCAATGCATCATTCTTTGACAGAAATATTTAACTTCCCTCCAGTTTTTAGAGTAAACTATGCCAACGAGGTATTGATGTGGTGTGGCTCGTGTTGCCTGGCCTACATGCCTGTACCAGCCTGCGCAAATTTTTAATATAAGGCATCTGCAGACGCCCACATTCCTGCAGTGAAACATGTAAATCTGGATGCAAGATGTGTCTGGTTATGACTGGATAGAAATCTGGTTATACACATTATAAAGCCGCACCAATTGTGACCTCTCTGGTTCTTTGTTTCTGCCCGTTGTTATGGCTGCAGGAGTATTTTTCCTCTGTGTTGTCAGTGTGAGGATTCAGGTCGGTTGTTGGGTGTTTCTGATGTGGCTGGTTGGTGTAAAGTGCACAACCCTGCAGCTGGAAGTGGTGATAAAGCCACTTTTCTCCATTACTGATAAATCATCATTTAATCCTCTCATTTATCATTAGCTGACTGACTCACTCTGATGTAGCATTCCATGGGCCTCGGTGTTCCCAGTACACACTTGGCATTGATCTCAATATTTTGCACATTCAGTAAATAACCAGGAGGTTTGACTCTTTAACTTGAAATTTAAATATGTAATGCTCAATTGGTTTTAAATGTTCTGTCTATCTTTCTTGCTGTACATGACCCACATTGGCAAAAGCAGTAAAAAGGGATAAAAGTTTAACTGCTATCGTGATGCTAATCACAGGAATGTGTGTGAGTACACAGTTAAAATAAAAACAGAGATGAATAAAAGCTGTATGGTATGGTACAAATCCCAGAAGTGGTTTAGTTTAGTAGTCATTTGCACTGGTATGGTTGCAAAAACAACAAAGATTTGTGCTAATGCTAGCAATTTGTTGATGTTAGCTAGCTAGTTCATTTTTAAGCTAACAGTAGCTAGTTTCGTACACTGTTGCTGCTATCGAGGAGCAGAAAATAAGCACAGAAGAACTTCGGAGTGAGCGCAAGGATTTCCATGGAAAAACCAACTCGAGTCCTCTACATAGAAATCAGTAGAGGCAACTGAGACACTCACTAGCTTAGAAATAGAGTTAGTTAACCTAGCTTAGAGATGAAGTTAGCTTTCAAATGGAGTTAAGCTACCTTAGAAATGTTAGCTTTGAAACAGAGTTAGCGTAGACATGAAGTTAGCTTTGAAATACATGTAGCTTAGAAATGGAGTTAGCGTTAGTTAAGGAATAGATTTAGATAATGTTAACAAACGACCAGCTCCAAGCTCAACACACACTTCAACACACACTTCAACACACACTTCCCATGAGCAGACAAAGCATGTGCAGATCTAATATATTGGGCCTTTAAAGTGACAGTCGTAGCCAATAGTTTATTTAACCGTAAAACATTAGAAGTTGATTATACTACTTTTTATAGCGAGAATTAACTTAGCCAACAGGCCAAGAGTACTAAACCACAGCTGCAATCTGACCCCATTTACTCTAAAGTCATAAATCTTCATTCATTGTGTTATTGCCAGCATCCTGCATCCCTCAGGCTCTGGGATGAGCACAAACGTCAGCTCATTAACACAGGGATGTGGCCCTTTTTATGTGACTCCAAAACTTCCACTCGGAGAATTCAGACTGAAAAAAACTTGATCATCTAACCTCAAAATTAATACTTTGATATGTAAAACATTTGCACAGAAACATTTTTTATTCAAACAAAAGTACTAAAGTGCTGAGTCAGAAAATGTACTTAAGGATAATATTATCTTAAATCAAATCTTGGTTCATTTGATGCTGTTGTTACTGTACATTTGCATCTGATCTAAAAGAGTCTGATCTATACTTCTGCAAATTATAACAATGCGTCTCTCCTAATTCACATGTGCATGCTTTATATTCTTATACTAAGTAGAAATAATAATCCACTTCACTGTAAACTAATGTAATAATAATGACAGAGAAGATTCTGTGGCATAATTAGCAGACTGCTTATTGCTTTACAACAAAGTAATAGTTTACATACAGTAAAGACTAACTGCAGGAATATTTAATTATGTGGTTTTAGGCCAAAAGAATCTGAGGTACAGGAGCAACCACTGTCAGGCGCATGTACGTAAATAGAACAGCATGTATATAGACATATGAATCCTATTATAAATTTGAGTATATGTATGTATGTATGTATAGGCCAGGGGTTGGTGACCTTTACTGTCTAATTTTTAGGCAGAAAATAAAAGAATATATATATGTCAAGGGCTGCAAAAGACATTTATCCTTTAAATGTAGGTATCACATGATGTATGATGCAATCCTGTTGACAAAAAGTTCAAACATTGTTTTTTCTTATGTGGTGTATAGGCTTTTTCACAATTGATTAATGTAAGAACTGTAGCACAATGTTAAAAAAAATAATAATTTCAATTGGCAAAACATTTGAAATTCACCAGTGCTGCAGAGTTCCTAGTTTGTGTGTTGTCTCCACAGATATGTTCAAGCAGAGCTTGCACTGTAAACTGAAGCTGTCTCCTTTTCTTAGATTTTAAGTTGAATTAAAGTGAAGGATTTTCCTCAGTTCATCCTGACTGGGGTTTTCATTTCATCTTCACAGAGATCACATTGTTTCATGGAGATGTTTTAGGTTTTGTTTTTTTTTTTAGATTGCAGTGAAAGTGAAAAGTGAGTGCAGTAAAATAGCTCAAAATAAGACTGAACGTAACAAGACTAGTTGTAATCTGTTACTTCCATCCCTGGACAGAGCTACAGGTGGCCTTACACTGGTCAAACCCATACAAAATATATTCTCAATATCTGTACATTTATACATTTTACTGTGGTTATTTCATACATGGTATAAACTTATATATTGATATAGTCAGAGGATGTATGTGTCAATGTCAAATATGTCAGATAGGCCTGTGCATTTCAATATAGGGATAAAGCTTAGAAAGTAAAACGAGGTCGAGTAAGCAACTGTAAACAAGGCTACAAATACATCTGAGTAAATGTAGTCTTGACGGTGATAGATTGAAGCCCAATCCACTGCTGCTCTCACAGCCTCAAACCAAATGTCTGTACCTGAACTAGTCTCATCAGACAGGTTCTAAAAACAAACAGAACTTACCGAGAAGTGACAGGAGCGCGGAGGGTTTTCTGTTCCCCATTTCAGAGCGGACAGGTCGCTGACAGGAGGCTCTGTGGTGGGCGCACAGGTACGAGCCAAAACAGGATTACAGCCGCTTCCGACTTTGTCAAAATAAAGATTAGATGAAGGGGCAAGGCCACGTCTCCTCTGGCAGCAGAAGCAAAGAGGCTGAATTCTGCAGTTTGGGTGTGGTGACAGACTCCTGTAATTTACACAATTTTACACTTCTGAGGTCCACATTGACAGACAGAGCCTGCAGGAAGGGGGGTCCAAAAAAGACAAGCAGGGACCTGTTCCACACACACTTCAGAGTTTACTTTTACAAACACAAGAGTCACCTCCAATGCATAACATGAGGCAGCTTAGTTTAAAGAATATTTACACATCATGTACGTCTCTTAACAGAAAGCTCCTTCCTCATCAAACAGAAATACACATCTTTAAGGAATATTTTTCATAGTTTTTTTCATTTTTTATTCATTCATTTGATAAGTCATAATGGAGAAAATAGTGGCTCCAGAATGAAAAGCCAATGTGTGTGTGTGTGTGCGTGCGCGCGCGTGTTCATGTGTGATTATTCACCTTTTCACCCACAGAAATGCACGCAACACCAGCATCATTTTATTTTAATTGAATTTATTGTAAAAAAATGTACAATAAAGAAGTACAGTATAAATTAATGTCTGTATGACAATAAATAGTCATTTTATCCTTATTTTTGCCAATAAATAAATACACAAAAAACATTCAGAGTATAAAAGGCTCCACCAGGTCTGACAGTTTACGTGGTTTCATGTAAATCATGTCAGATGGGAAGGTGGCCTCTTTACTGCACATCTAGGGGGATGATGATTATGTTGTTGTTGTTGTTGTTGATGATGATGATGATGATGATGATGAGTTGCTGGAATCACACTGAGGAGGCCGGTGCGGATTTTATCAGTGGATGTGATTTTACACACCTGAGGGAAATGAATGGAAAGAAGAGTTTGAATTGTTAGCGTATCTCATCTATCCTTTTCATTAGCCTTAAAAGTGTTTCCTAAAAACTGGTCAAACTACAGCATTGCGTGGAGGAACCTCACCTCCTCTGGACACAGCAGTACATTGTGACGACCAGGGCCAAGATGATCATGGCTACTCCAACAGTGATGCCGATCAACTCCTCGATTTCAGCGTGAGCGTGAGAGAGGTCACTGATGATCATGCAGCGAGGGCCGCTGAATGAAGGCGTACAGCTACACAGCAGACACGCAAATATGTGAGCGCACTCCACAAACCAGCATGCGCATGTAATGTGAAAACACGCAAGGGACACTACGTCTGCGTGCGTGTTATGCGTTAACGTGTGATAAGGCTGTGTAACTCACATGCAAGAAGGCTCGGCGTTGTCTTGGGGGTACATGCATATGCCACCGTTTGCACAGAAATTTGCGTGTTCGTCTCCACACTCCGACCTGTGCGACCGCAGAACCAGAGGCTCCTCCATACTGCCTGCACAGAGAGAGAGCAAGCGGTTATTAAAATGTGGCACAAGTAAAGCCGCCCCATTGCTGCCAATAAATAATAACCTAATGAGTGAACAGCACTGGGGAGTAGTGGCCTACACATACTTAAATCAGTATTTTACATTAGTGATTCAAGTAGCGATCATGAGACAATGAAGGTGGTTTTTGAGGAGCATGGATGAAAACAAAGCAAATTGGTAAAATGACAAAGTTGTTAAAAGTTATGAATAACGTTCAATGTAATGGTGCAAAACTCAGATTGACAGTGAAGACACTCACTGTTATTACGCTGTGTCGTCACAGAGGAGCTTGTTGTCAGGTCAGGGCCAGGTGTGGTTTGGAGGTTGTCCATCAGAACTGCACACTGTCCCGACGTGGACAGGAGGAGCAGCACAGCCGCCGCTGAGAGGAGAGCTGAGGACGGAGACACCAGGAAAAAACATTTGAATTGTTTCGATTTGTCCTGGTGGGATATATTTTTGTGCCATTTCCCTCAACACCGTGGTCATACTGACAAGCTGTACACATCACATCACTTACAAAAACCTACTTAAACTGTATTTCAATAATCAGTTTCCACTAAAAAAAACAAAAAAAAACAACAAAAATGAAAAGTAAACATAATTTTCTGCCCTTATTTAAATAATTCCAAGCTTAATGATCTTGATTCTTACCCTTCTCCAGGCAGGTTGGTCTTAGCGTAAACATCTTCTCTCCTGTCGGTGTGAGGTTTTCAGATGTTTCAGCTCCCTCTGAGTCTGCAGTGTGATTAAATCCAGGGTTTGGCTTCACTTATATAGCTTGCTCCGAACCAAGGAAATACGCACACAGCCAATCAATGAATTGAATGATGTATGTAAACTAAAATGTATCACTTTCCAAAAGCACATCATTTCCTTTTCCTCCATTTTAGCTGACGCTGTACATGCACAGGCAGGTGATGGGGGCGGAGGTGGGCAGAGGATTGCCCACAGGCTGTAAAAACGAGGTTTCTTCCTTGGAAGTTCCTGCACCTACGTAAATACCAGAGTCGGTAGGTCCACTCAAATGCCTTAATGTGGTTTTTAAAAGGCTGCCACACTGAAGATTACAAGTCTTGTGAAATCCTTGTTTTCTTTTCAAAGGGGTGATTACAGGAAGAAGTGCAGTTATTGATGAGAGTTTTGTTTGACTGCCTTGCCGTGTAACAGGTGGCATAGGTTCAGACAAGATAAGAGACACTGAAGAATACTTGCTGCTGACAGATAGATGAAGTGAGGCATTATTTGCTAGAGAGCAGCTGATCTCTGTGATCCCGATAACGTCCTTGAGACGCACTGAGGTGAGAGGATATAAGCAGCATAGTGTGCAGGTCCTGACAACATCTCCTTTGAAATTGATACCAGGACTCATTGATGTCTGAACTATAACTAAATGTGATAAAGGTGCTGCCTTTCGTGAGGAACTCAATATATTCAAAGAGGAAAAAAAGTGTTCAAAAAGTTCAAAAGTGTTTATTATGATGGCTATTTCATGATGAAATTTTAGTTCATATGTATTTACAGCCTGGTAAAAAAAACTGTTTTGGTGTGTAATTAATCCCCCCCTTCATGACAACTGTTCAGGGGGTGAGTTTTTATTTAAATCACCAGTTTAAATTATATTAAGGCTCAAAGTTACACATAATTAAGGTTGTGGCTGCTGCATCAGCATTAATCCGGTATTGCATTATATGGTCAGCTCGCGCTAATTACATTACACAAAGTTGACATGTCATCAAACACAACTATATGTTAGCGTTCATCAAGCAGCTGAAACGACTTTGTGGCATTTCACATAACATACTGGAATGTTAGCAAGATGCTCAGCGTTTTCAGTAAGTTAGCGTTAGTTTGGCGAGTTTCACCCGTCGCTTTTCCCCAGCGCCACCAATTCTTTTTCCAAGGAAAACGAAAAAAGCCCCATGATAGTAACGGTGAAATGCCAATCAACAGTCCACAAACCCAGGGTGACACCTTGCTGGTGAATCTAGTGCAACATTAGCTGGAATATATTATTAAGACAAAGTTAGATGTATCTTCTTAAAATGAGATTACTTTTCTAATGAAAAATTTGCTTGGAATTTAAAATAACACTGTTAGTTAGCGTGGTCTGTTTTCAGTAAGTTGTTAGCTCGTTGAGCTCCACCCTCTTAGCAAAATATAGGCACTTATGTTTCCAGAAAAACAAGATGGTGGCGCCAAAATGACAAATGAGTAACGTTACAGAGGCTTCATCCATTATTTATATACAGTATATGATTGTAACCAAGGGGAAAAAGACGCATTGACTTCACTTAAAAGTGAAGTGGAGTTTCTTAAAGTGTAATACCACTGACGGCCACTAGATGCTGTTCCACAAAAGCCTGGCTCCCATAGATTTAAAGTGAACTTCGCTCTAGAAATACTTAGTCAATAAATTGTTTTTCTAGGAATCATTCAGGTCTGATTCACATTACATGGACCCTCTATAATGAGGTCCTTTAAATCAATGCACCATTAATACAATTTTAAGGCACAAGCATAATCTATGTTTTTACATAGATCTTTCATCATGAATATTCATACTAACGTTTTTTTTTTGTTTTTTTTCTGTCTGAAGAGTGCCTTGGACCCGTTTTCCTCCCTGAAATCCTAAACTTCTTATTTACGTAGGAGCTTTAAAAATCCTAACAGATGAGATAAATAAAGACAAATAAAGCGAGATGTTGCAGTATTGACACAGCATCAGTTTTTATTTAATATGTCGTTTCCAGTGAACCTGGAATGTTCAAAAATGAACAAAACAACTTCGGTAGAAAAAATATTAATTTAATTTCTTAAAAAGTGAACTCTGAAATAAATAGCTGAAATAAATAAATGAACAAATTCACAATATAAGTAATAATCAAGTATGTTTCCCAGCAGGTATGGAGTCTTGAGCCCATGAATATCTCATACATTAGTTGCCAGATGTTAGATGAACTGGTGTTAAGGAGACTGTAGGTGTATATGCTTGTATGTAATGTATATCATTCATTGAAACTCATGTCTTAATGATGTGTGTGAGTTTAATGCATCAGTGCGTTCCTGGCAGCTGTCACAGTGTTCTTCATCAGCATCGCGACTGTCATAGGACCCACACCTCCAGGTACAGGTGTGATAAAACCCGCCTTCTGCTTCACTCCTGCAACAAGTCAAAACACATGCCACCGAGTTACATCCTTTGTTTCAGTTAGGGCTGGTATCGATACCGATACCTCGACTTCAACACCGGTTCCTAAATTACATGGTTTTTTTAATACCAATTTCACATTTTAACATAAACAAGTTACATTACACACTATCATACAAGTCTTAAATTTTATTTTTCAGCTCATCTGTATGTTTTACACACTCAAAGCAGTTTTCTAAAATATAAACCTGTTTTGTGCTCTGAGTCAGTCCTTTTTGTTGACATGAGCTAACTCGATTTCTAGGATTGTGTCTGTGTCCTACGTCCATGATAACAGCCTGTACATTGATTTCTATGTAGAGGATCCGGTTCTATTTTCCAGAGAACATCTGTATGTTCTTCATTGCCTCTCTTCTGGTCCTACAGTGGCAACAGTGTAAAACACTAGCACCGTTAGCTTAGTGAGCACACAAGCATGTGCAAAGGTCACATATTGTACCTTTACTTTCTTATATTTGAGGTCAGTCACTGTTATGAAACCTTTTGAACAGTCGGTTCCTCCAAATAAAAATTGATCTAAAACTATTTACGCACTTGTAAAACTAAGCTAAAACTAAACTGAAATCAAAACTGAAACCAAAACAAAACACTAAAGAAACAGAACAACTGTAATAACTCCACACACTCAAAGGGTTTCCAGTGGAATTATCAAGTCAAAATGTACTGTGTTGAAAACCAAACAATTAGTTTTTGTTGTGTTGTGCTGATATTATAGAATTTTTACATAAAAGCTGCACCTGTTTTTACTACTTCCCTTCCTGAAGAAATGTTACTTCTTTTTTGGATTTTTTACCTTCAAAGTCCACATCGCCAATGAGCCGGAGTTTCCCAGTGTTTGGGTCCTGGATGCGGTTTATACCCACATCAATGACTGCTGCGCCCTCCTTCACCATATCTGCTGTGATCAGCCTGGGAACACCTGTATGTGCAGTAAAAATATATTTCAGTCAGGACCACTCTCGCCAAAACTGAAGTATTCATCTGCCTAAGTTATACGTATTTGGCGGTATGGCTCCGTCCTGGGAGCTCCCTGCCTCCCAGACGTGGAAAGCCTAAGCAGGAAGTGCACACCTTCCTGCTCTTCCGTGAGCATACGTGGAAGCCAAGGCAGGGAGAGCAGCATCAAGACCCCCCCGTAGGGAACAGAACATTAAGTCAGATACACAATGAAAAGGTGGAGCTGGGGTGGAGGCGGGTTGAAGAAGAGCAGCAATGGCAGCTGACTGAAGGAGCAATGATAGCTGAGCAGGTTAAATATGACACCCTGATGAAGATTAACCAATAGGATGTGCAGAAAACTAGAAAAAAGCTCAAATTTAAGCAAGCAACAAGTTATAAACTGAGAAGATGTGCAAGTGATCTCATTCTTAAAATAAGGAAATCAATGTCGATCCTCTGCTGTGATGTAATGTAACACAGACTTATTCAACTCTAATAAATCGGGCCCATTAATTGTCAGACAGATATAGGATTATGTTAGGCTTCTCACCTGAACTCGCTGTCTGTTTAATAGTTTAATAGTCATTATGTAATCTGCCTCCAACCAAAACACCATTTCCAAAAACCCATATCATGAAAAAGATAAGAGTTCTGCAGGCTCCATTAAAGTCATCATCCCAAAGTCAGTGAACAGCAACCTGTCTTTTCTTTTCTGCAGTGATACATGCTTCTACCACTTTATTTTGGTCTTAATAAATATTATAGCAGCATACGATGACACTGTGTCATCTTCTCTGTTGCTGCCTGTGTATGAGGTAAGAAATAATTATATCATATATTTATGTTGATAACCACACATGGCTTTCATGTTGTCTGCCAGAAAACCTTCATTCTGACTCTTCAGACGGCAATGACAGCTACTTAACAAAGGAAGTAAGTCTGAACCAAATAACAATTCAAATCATCAGCTCATATGTAGCGTACAGACAATGACACGCTGAACCCAAAATACATCCTGAGCCTAACTGCCCACAATTACAATATACACAGCGATTTAACGCTCAACATACACAGGATTCTCAACAGACACAGACGTGCGTGAAAACAGTTGATGATAGCTGTAAACTCATTTCCAGGACTCAATGAAAAGAAAAGGAGCTGCTTTAAGTCATGACAAAAGCCCAAAATGACCCCCTGAGGCACATATTACAGAGTCTTTAGACAGATATCACTGCTTTACATTCATTAATTATCTCACATTCCTGCTGCCACACTTCAGTTCTTCAGAAAATATGCTGAAGACGAGTGATTATTCAGATTCCAATGGGATCAATTCAAGTAAGGGCTGGTAAGCTCTTTCACAATCCTTTCTCCTGCTTGCATTACAATTCCTGGTACGGTTGTGCAGGAGGGTACATCTGAGGTTAGACTGAAGAGCTGATACAGCAACAAACTAAAAGGTAGAATAATGCAACATTGCAATTAATGGAGCAATGAATAAGAAATAATGGTCATTTCAAAGTATAAAAAGGAAGATACACATTTAAAGCCAGTGTTTGGAGGGTTACTTTTAAAATGTGTTTAGAAACTACAGAATACATGTCCAAATGTTAGAAATGATTAGATGAATCAAAGTGATTTTGGATTACTTCAACATTCACACTACTGCAGCCTACAGTGGACTGGAGTCACTGAGTGTATATGAACACCTGCTGTAGATGTACGCTGAAACCACCACATTCACTGTTTGGATCTCATCAATAACTATGTATCTTTCCCTGATTTGTCGCACCCCTTTCATGTGACCCTTTCTGGAAGAAAACAAGACGTGGCCTTTGACCACCAGCTGTTAATTCAACATGGATACCGATCTGCAGGTGAGTCTGTCCTTCTTGTCTCCGTTTCCAGCTTTTGTGCAGTTAGATTTTGTTACTACTGACTACATTCACAATTTTTTCCACATACACTGAATTTTATTGCAATTTTGCATCGTTATCAGTTCCCGTGGTCACATGATATATGTTTCTGACGTGTTCGAAAGGACAGAGATTAGTTCTGAAACTTAGCTAAAATGTGGATGTAGCCCATAGACTGTATATATTAGTGACAGAGGAACCGTGACGTCACCCATTGGTTTCTGAAGTGGCGTTTTGAAGCCAGTAGTTTGCGATTTGGCCGTCGCCATGTTTGCTTTTTGGAGCCGGACGTAACCATATTTGGACAAAAGGGGCGAAACTACGGGAGCCCAATGGGTCAAAGGTGAGCTAATGCTAAGCGCTAGCTTACTGACTTGGTGAAACGGTAAACTTCATCAAACATTCATTTTCTGTAACCGCTTAATCTTCTAGAGGGTTGCGGGGCGGCTGGAGCCGATCCCAGCTGACATCGGACGAAGGCGGGGTACACCCTGGACATGTCACCAGTTCATCACAGGGCTGACA
>JAPQRN010000027.1:7003510-7016058 GCA_037367275.1 Coranthus polyacanthus
TGGAGCCGATCCCAGCTGACATCGGACGAAGGCGGGGTACACCCTGGACATGTCACCAGTTCATCACAGGGCTGACACATAGGGGACGAACAACCATTCACTCTCACATTCACACCTACGGGCAATTTAGAGGTAACCAATTAACCTGTTTAACCTGTTAAGGTTAAGGTGCATGTGGGAGAGAACCCACGCAGACACAAGGAGAACATGCAAACTCCACACAGAGATAATCTTGTGGCGTTTTAGACCAAGCTTCCTTAAGAACGTCCCAGAGCTTTTCTTTAGACTTGGGCTGTTTTTTATCCTTCTCACTGTCCAGAGCATACATACCATACAGCGTCTATAATATTCATAGTTTTAATGCTGTTTACGTATTTCCTGTATATTCCAGTTGTATGTATCTTGATACACAGACTGAGAAATTCTTATGTAAGGTCATTACAACCTCGCTAAGTAACAAACCTATTAGTGGCCTAAGACTTTTGAACAGTACTGTACATAAATAACAATAACATAAATGTTGAGTCGAACATGTAACTTGATGTCCCATTGAAATTCCACCCTCCGTGTTGAGTGTGGACCGGTCACCAGTCTGGCTCATTGGACGTACTCTGCTCCACACAATTATATACTTCTACTTAATAAACTGATGCTCCACATTAACATAAAGTGCAGTGTATTAGTCAAAATTGTCGTCTCAGTGCCAGGACCTTTGCACTGTGTTCAGTTGTTGAAGAAGACGCTGCTGTGTGGTTCATTGCTGTGTGACCTGTAATTACCTGCAGCTGCAATAATGATGTCAGCCAGACTGGTGAGCTCCTTCAGCCGTTCCCTCGGTGTACATCTGTGGGCGATGGTCACTGTGGCATCTCCTGAGAAGAACAACGACTCATTTAGATTGATTTACCAGGATCACCTGCAGAGGTGGAAAGTCAGGCACATAGTTTCACACGTTGAACTTTAGAAATATTGGTTGAGATTTCTGACAGTATTTGCTTTATTTTATTAGTTTTTAACGGAGTGAAAAATGTTCCCCAGAAACATCTTACTGGTCAAAATGTATTCAAAGTAATACAGTGACATTTCTTGGATTTTAGAAGTGTTTTAAGACTGGCCTGTTGAGACATACAAGTAAATGGGAAGCTGTGGTTTTTTGACATGTACTTTTTCCAACCGATTTCAATGAATCACTTTCATATTTAAGAGTTTTATAATCTATGTGGAGTAAAAGTTTCTGAGACAGAACGTTTTTACCCTGCACAGATTCTAAACCCTTGCACCACAGGGCCTGATCTGTCTGATGCTGCTCAGGAGGTCACAGTAATTGACTTTTCATGTACAATTTGCTATAAAGTGTAGAAGCAAGCAGTTTTTGTCATTTCTGTTAAATGCACAAACATTTCTAATGTCACTCTCATCTTTGACAAAAGAAACAGGAAAAAATCTGCGCACCAGGATAGCTCCCATAAAATGGTTTAAACATTTCAGATCGAGTGTGCATGAAACGCCACTTTACTGAATTAAACCATTGTATGGGAGCTATCCTGGTGTGCAGATTTTTCCTGTTTCTTTTACTAGTTTTTTAATTATCCAGCATCCAGCAAGATTTTCACTACGAGGATGTGCATGTCTTAGTGATCTACTTTACTGTCATCTTTGACCTCAGATCATAAAAAAAGGTCTTCAAAGTTCTATAGCTAAGAAAAATGTATGTTGATATTTATAGTCACCTGTATTCTTCTGTTCACTAAGTAGCAGGTGATGTGTGGGTTAAAGACATTTCTGATTCAGTCAGCGATTACACAACGAGTGAAAATGACGACAGTGATCTTAATCTTTTGTCTAAGATGTGTAAGAACATCCTGCATGGTCAGAACTGAACTGTGACCAAGAATACAAGTGTGGAATGAGAGACCAACAATCACACAAAGAAGAAAAGAATGAGGGGAAGGAAGGCAAGTCACAGCACACCATACCTCCACACCACATACCTGACTGTGTGTGTGTGGGGGGAGGAAGGGAGGTATAGACGAAGCATAAGGGGGAAAAGAACCGAACTGACCCCCAAAATGAAAAATAAGTCAGTGAAAGTCATTGTTGAGGAGTAACTACAAGATAAAGGTAATTGTAATCAGTTACAATAACTTAGTTACTAGTCAGAATTTTGTTGATTACAAAACGATTAGATCTGAATATACTCTTTTAGGACAAAAAGCTAATATGTAGAATATCAGACAAGAACGCCTTCCAGTGCTGGAAATTCAACCCTATTCTAATAGAGATCGATGTTATTTTCAGTAATCAAGGAGACTGATAACCAATATTTGGAAGTATCTGGTAAAAAAAAAAAATTCAGGCTCTACCCCTTTTCGTGGATCAGCACCAAACAGTTTCATCCTTGGCCCACAAATGGATTCAGCAAAACAGTGTCCAGTGTTGAGATTCAATATGAGGTTATTGAGGTTAATGATGTCAGGCGAACACCAGTGGCATCATTTTGTGATTGACACGTCAGTGCATTACAATACTCCAACTTTTTTTTTTATCCAATCGTTTCAACACATTAACTCATGAAAGTCAAAAAAGAAACCAAAAATACGTCACTGTCCTCGTAGGGATAGACAGCGGAGACTGCAGACACTTTTCTGTTCAATCGCTTCAAATGTTAAAGTCATAGGGTTAATTGTAGCTTGTACTCAATGCAATATCAGGGCTTTCCCTGTCATTATAACACTACAGCGCAGCGCAGTGTTTTTTCACAGCATCTAAGCCATATGAAAAGGGGAAACAGCTATGCTTTGAGTCCTCTACTACGTCTTACTGTCATTTCTCATTTCACTTAATGGCAGTTCAGATGCCTTCACTACTGTGTAAGTCATGTCATTTTGTGATTTTTACTTTTTAAATGGCACACAAAAATGCGAAGGACTACCTCAGGACACTGCACTTACCTCATCCAAGAGCATATGGGTTTCACTTGTTTTCTTGTTAATGTCTGAGTGTAATGTGAAGATCTACAACTTTTGTACAATATGTACAACTATTGTAATGATAATAGACAAATATCATGTGAAAATGCAGTTTTTAGTCAACATCAAACCTGCCAAACCCCATGACCACACAACCCCCCTCAGACTGCTACTACAGCACCTGAGACCCCCAGAAAACTAGGGAGAACCTGGAATATAATACACCTCATTTTTGATCCGTTTGTTATTTGGCCTCAATTCAGGTGCTCAAGACTCACTCTACAACACACAGCATCCCTGAATGTCCATGTGGATTACCTGAGGGACATATTCTGCATTCTTGATGGTTTCCTTATTGCAGTTCATCCAGTTAGGATTCATTTATATCATTTATCTATTGATTGAGTCTATAAACAAACTTTTATTAAAGGCTCAGTCGATTGCAGCTTCCTGTTTGCATCCTACTTAAAAGTTTGATTTCCAGTTTTATCTTGATCTGACCTGCAATGCAGCTACAGTTTGACAGGTCAGTCGTGTATTCTTGCTTCATCCCAGAAGCAAATTCCATGCGATTCCTTTCCAAAGCCCCTCCCTTTTTCCTGCAGCCTTATAAGGATAGTTGATCCGTCTGCCAACGACGCTTCCTGCCAAAGCCTCAACCCTGTGCTTTTCCACCATGCTCGCTGCGTCTTCCTTGTTTAACTCCTCCAGCAGGACATGCATCAGCATTTTATTGTTCAGTAATAAGGTGAGGCATCATTATAGTCTTTTATTTACTGGTCATAGCTTGACAAAAACCTTTGGGAGCCAATATGTTTCAGGGAAAGCCAAGGTGGTGCAACATAATTTGCCTACAAAGAACAGTACTTCATGTAACAATGTTGAGTCATCTGCAGAGACAAAGATTAACGCACACGCATACACACACATGCATACACACTTACCCCCGGGGCGTTCATGGTTGCGATCAGTGTGCAGCAACATAGCGATGGGCATTCCAACATTTTTGGAGCGGCCAGCCACCAGCACATTCTTTCCCACTGTCTCAATTCCTGAAGAAACATTATCCAGAGATAATATTTTAATAAACGACCCTTCATTGACCATACAGGGGGGGACTTCATTACTCCCTATTCTTATGTTGTGAAAAAAGTAACAGGTGGGCTGCGGGAGATTTCATTTCCAAATAAGTTTGCATTTCAACACTTTATAGCATGAAAAGCTAACGTACATTCTGTTTATTGTACTGATAAAAGGAAAACACAAAATGTGTTTAACTCTGCCTAAATACACTTATTTGGTCACGTTCATATATTCATCCATCCATCCACAGTATTTAACAGGTATATAGGTTTTCAACAACACAAAGGATAAAACATTGTTGTGATTTGTTAAATGTACATCTCTTCGTAACGGCAGCTTTATCTGTCAAAGGTAATATTATGAGTTGATGAGGAAATGGCAGTAAAAATGTTCAGGAATGTTCATTCATGTGCAGATTCGCTCTTCTCTTAATTAAAAGATTTGATAGATCAATTGTGAATTTGGGTCGCGACAGTTTGTCATTTTCAATAAATGGGTCCCAAGGAGAAAGTTTGGGAAACACAGGTCTAGAAGAAGTGTATTTTTCAAAAGTTGTGTTAAGCCAAAAAACTCTGTCCTCAACACGCTCAACGACTCGCAGAAAGCATCCGAAGCAGCTTCATAACTGCCTGGGAATGACAAAAATTCTCTAACAATTTAGTAAAAACAACCATCGGGGTGTCTGTCCTCCGAAGTTGACACTTATCATAAATACCATCATAATCACTGTAAACAATGAGTCCAAAAAGCCTCAGGCGCTGTCGAGGACACCTCTACCCCCTTCAATTCAGTTTTCTGACAGAGAGGAACCAAAGCATTTAAACTTTGCAAGAAACAGTTTTCTGAACAATACTAAGCACATTATTGTTTATTGAAGCTTTAGCTCTGAGTGTATATGAGCAGCAGCGCCTCCTGCTGGTAAAGCCACAAAAGGATTTTTTTCCCTCTGGTGTCATAATAACAATAATAACGTTCCAGATGAGCAGTTAAACGGGCTCAAATGATCTGCCTTATTTGCATTACTGTTGCTTGCTTCAGAGATTTTCCTTCAAATAGATCTTTTAATATATTTTTGAACTCATCAAAAATCAATTTTCCTACTCAATTTATTTAAATTCTTAATTTGAGAGGCACAGTGGTCAGCTTTGTGTAGTGTACAGTGACAAATCTGGGTTAGGAGCAATCTAGTGGGCCCTATATGGTAAAAGAGAAACGTTTGAAAAACATTTGTAACCAAAGGTTCATTCATGAGTTGAGGTCTGCTGACTAGGGCATGATTGTAGCCTGAGTCAGTTCAGAAAAATGTACAAGTGTTTCTATAAGTATAAAAAATAAAATAAAAATAAAAATGAGATTAATAACAGCATAATAATAATAAAGACAGGTTGCACTAAATAAGACCTCTACGTTCTTCAATTAAATTCAACAGACTTTACTGCCCCCTACAGGACTATCTGCGTACAGCAGGTTTTAAAAGGTCTGTTGACAGTACGTCAGAGTGGTTGTGAGAACTGGAGCTGAAGAGGTTTTTTGTTGACTCACCTGCTCTTTTGATGATCTCCCAGACAGCTGCAGGTGTGGCAGGAACCATTGACCTCTGGTCCAAACACAGCTTACCGATGTTTACAATATGGAAGCCATCCACATCCTTCTCTGGAGCGATGGCGTTACACACTGCTCGCTCATTGATGTGCTCTGAATAGAGGTACAAGAGATGGCTAATTGTTGACTATTATAAAAATAACTTCTGTGGCAGTTTTGAATGTTGTTAACAGTGGTGGAAGACGAATTTGGAATTTGGAAGACGAAAAACACCGTGAAAACACTCCACTACAAAGAAAAGTTCTGCATTTCAAACCTTACTTAGGTAAAAGTAAAGTAAAATGTACTTTAAGTATGGAAAGTTAGAGTAGTCACTGTGCTGTAAAATGGTCGCCGTCAGTGTTTTACATGTGATGTTTTTTATTCATTTTACTGCTGTACATGTTTAAGGTTGAGCTCATCTGAAACTAATTTATAAACTGTTGGTAGTTTAATCAACAGTAACGCATCATATTCTATAAGAACATACGTTTGTAGCGTCGCTGTCCTGTCTCTCTTTGTGACGATGCATTTTCCAGTGAATCCAAAAGGTTTTATTGAGATTAAGAAGGAGGAGAATTTTAAACTCAACCAATAAATGAACACTTCATCCTTCAGTTTATCACAAAAATCAACACAATTGGAGGTACATGGTTTTCGGTGGACAGGATGGGGATGAAAAACTGTAATATGAAATATAACTAAGGTTGTTAAAGAAATGTAGTATGTGAGTATTAGTATAAAGTTGCATAAAATGGAAATACTCAAGTAGTTTCAAATTTGTACTTATACAGTACTTTGATTTAAGTTACATTTCGCCACTGGTTTTCATTGATTGTTCTGACAAAGTCTGTCTATTTCTTTTTTTGTTGCTTTGACATGGTGGCAATTCACTTAAATAACCTTTTCACAAAGCTACCATAATGATTTTTCAGATAGTCGGAAAGAAAAAACATTAAACACTATATATACACACACAGTATGTGAACTCGACAGATTAACATGTACACACCAAGTCATTGGATGTCAGTGAGGTTAAATCTCGTGTGGAGCTGTGGCATATGTGTGTGTGTGTGTGTGTTTTTACCGGGAAGCGGCAGCTGCACCAACAGGCCGCTAACCCTCCAGTCACGGTTCATCTTGTCAATCAGCTCCAGTAACTCTTCCTGGGAGACCGAGCTCGGCCGAACAACTGTGTCACTGGAAATACCTGGAGAGCATGTACACAGATTGAACACACCATGTTCTAAATTTAGCCGCGTGTGTGATGACTTCCAATTGGAACTTGAATGAAATGAAAACGGCGTTACATAAGTGAAATGTATTATAACTGTCATGTTTGCTGATACGCATGAAGACAGAGGTCAGGAGTGAATACACAATGATGATGTCTGACCCAGTATACTTGCTGCCCGGGTCTTATTCCTGACATAGGTACGGCTGGCTGGATCGTCCCCCACTATCACCACTCCGAGGTGGGGTCTCATGTTGCCCTGAGCGACCAACTCCTCCACATCACGTTGGATTTCTCTGTGGAGCTGACGAGCCAACTCTGTCCCCGAAATCACCACAGCGGCATGTCTAGACAAGAAAATCACAGAGGTTGGTGGACTGACAGAAAAATATCAAGCGGTCATTCTGATATTTCCAAAATTCTCCGGTTTCAGGTTTTTAAAGTTGCAAATATTTGCTGGTTTCTTGTGCTGTACTCGTGTTGCTGCTGTTAAATAATGGCCTGCACAAAGCATATTTTTTCACAATCAACACCAGTTCAAATCAGGTCCAGATTAAAAACCACTATACTTAGATTTGTTAAATCTGAACTAGATTATCCCAGAGAGGATAAAGATTGTTTAAACATGGTTTCTGATTTGTGAAACCTTTATTCTATTTGTAAAAACACAAAAACGAACATTTCACTACTCCCACGGCACGCACACACACACCACACATTTAGACCACATTAGACCATGTCCAGATCTAAAGCCACTTTACGTAGACTACCGGTAATCCAATCTGGATTAGATTATTACAGCAAGGCTCGGGATTATTTAAGACAGTTTCCATTTTGTGAAACCATTACTTTACTTGTGAAAACACACAAAAAAGGGACATCTCATTATTTTTCCCCCCACATCTAGACCACATTAGATCAGGTTCAGTCCAGATTAAAAACAACTATGCTTAGACTTGTTAAATCTGGACTAGATTATCCCAGAAAGGCCGAATATTATTTAAAGTTTCACAGTTTGTGACTATAAATCTATTTGTAAAAGCTCAAAAGAGGGAGATTTCAGATATTTTGTTTTCCACATGTCACATGAGATAAGGTCAAAATCTAAAAACTACCACATACATACATACATACATGACCACAGAGGCTAAAGAGTATTACAGATACAGTTTCAGAATTTGTAAAACATTTACTGTATTTCTGAATATGCAAAAAAAAGGGGACATTTGACAGACTTTTCCCACAAATATGGTACAAATGTTTGTTCCACTGCTCGGTCACAGTATAAATCTGTGTTATCCACACAAACTGGGGATAATTAACAGCTAGCTAACCGACACATATCCCGGTCAAGGTATACGACCAAATGCAGACCGTCCTTTAACGACCGGGTGAACTGCGGTGAGTTACGCAACAGCAGCACGTTTGTTGATAGTTCGTACCTACAAACGGTGCTTCGGTACGTGAGTTAAACCTGCACCTGCCCTCTCCACCATGAACGGAGAAAGCCGCTGTCAATCACCATCCTCCGACACGTGACGCTACACACGCCTTCGCCGGTGCCTGCTGACAGCGGACCTCCTCCCTCCGCAAAGTATTGGCACATATATAAAGAGAAAAACTGCGGTGTTTTAAGTGTCGTGCCGTTTACCTCGTCGCCGACTGGTGTAGGTGTCTCCTCTGACTCTCGCATTTTCTGTGCGTCCGCAGTTTGGCCCTGCAGCAGTGATGGTGTAGCGCTAGCGGGCTACAAATCCTGAAGGAGGAGCGTAGCGGTGAAACAGAGGCCGCCATGTTTTTGTGTGTGTGTGCGTCGTAGAGCGTGTGTACGTCGTGTGTGCGTGCGTGCACGAGAGGGATAATGGGGGAGGGCAGTGCTTCGACAATACAGCTGATGACAGACTGTAGCCTGCTATACATACTGAACATACTGATCATACTGATCATACTGAACATACTGATCATACTGATCATACTGGAGCTTCTGAGTTCAACCACTAAACGCTAAATATCCTCTGTACCTGTTAACATTGTTCACCAGATTCATTAACCAGAGTAAGAACCAGATTCATTAACATTAATTAACAGAGTGAACCAGTAATAACTTATAAAAACGCAGTCTCTGAAGAGATTACTTGTCATTGCTGAAATCGGTAATCTTTTCTCGAACGCAGCTAAACTGCTGCTGAATTGTATCTGAATTTAGATGAAATGGCTCAAAATAGTTAGTTATTTAATTAGTTTATTTCAGTCTGTATTGGAATTTTTCTAGAATGTATACAAACAGAAATCAACAAGACACTGCATTACGTTGAAAACAAAACAGTAATGACTGAAAAGGTGTAGGTTGAAGCTTTTTAATTAACACGTTAAAAGGAAAAAAAAAAAGCCCCCCCGGGTTAAGGCAACCCTGAGACAAAAACAATGGATTTATTTCCTTGTCATAAGTAGTAAAAAAAGAAGAAAAAGAAGAAGTTATAAAGAGACAGAAACAATATTTCCAAGTGTTTTGTACAGCAAACATTCAGTGTGCTCTACATTAATTACATGCATTATACATCACTTTTAGATTTGTTCAACACCTTTTGTATAAACCTTTTTTAAATACATAAATTGAGTCACACATCCTCAGTTCCTTGTCATAGCCTTCCACACGTTTACCCCTTTATGTACAGATGTACAGATACCTACTTTTGTATTTGTCCTTAAACTTGTTTTTTTTCTCGGTTCATACTGGATCTCTTTGACTTCAAACAATGTCGTAATACCATTTGGATGTAAAATATTTTGTGCTTTGTACATTATCTGTGCAGCGGTAAAATCAACCAAGTCGTGAAATTTGAATGCATGTAAATTAATGGATATTGAATAGGTTGGTGCATGATAAGCTGATCGATTTACAATTGTTGTTGCTCAAAGTGAAAAAAAGTTGAAAGAGAAGCTGAAATAGCTTAAAGTAGAAAATGATTATTTTTATTATTATTATTACTGTATAGAAGAATTAAAAACAACTGCTCTTATTATATATAATAAATGTAAACAATTTCAACAGCCAAACTATTTACAATAATAATAATAATTATTATAATACCTAACAATGATTACTATTATAATATTAAGTTGTTTTTTTTCATTTAAAACTATTTCCCCCTCTCCGATGTCCGTCGTGATGATGGCGATGTTCTCTTCTCCTCCTACCTTCTGTTGAAGGAAGGCAAACATTTGGCGATGTATTTATATATTTATTTAGGCGATTGATTTATTTACCTGAACTTTGCTGACGTTTGTAGATTGACTCCTGCAGCTGCCACTTCCAGGTGACTGCTGGTTGTACATTCCCCCAGGACGAGGTCCTCTAAAGCCATCTCCTCCAGAGGGTCACCATAACCCTGATCACATTATATATGTTTCAATAATGCCACAGTGGAAAAAAATAACAATAAAGCAAATGTAATCTGATTATTTCAACTAAACCAATGTAATATTAATTTTATCTAAAGTACAACCGACCTCTTTCATAGTGATGTTCTGTAGAAGAACCATATCCCTCCTGGAATTCAACATTTTCATTACACACACCTAAATCAAAGGTGGGCTACTGTGTCATATACATTGCACACTATGTTTCTGGTTTACAGACATTTTATATCGTTATATTTTAAAAATGTACCTCTTCAATTTCACCTTTGAGGGTGACCTCATGTCCTCTCCGTTCTCGCCCAAGGGGGAGTTCTCGAGATTGAGGGAGCCAAAGCTTTTCTGCTTCCTGCAGCAATTATTCACCCGCTTGAATATTTGGGGCCCTAAAGAATAGGGTGGCCTTTGAAATCATTATCTTGTAGGGAGGGGGGGGCTGTCTCTTCAGAGGATGTCGTCTCATGATGTATGAGCCCCCCAGGGTGACTCTAGAGGAGAACTCTTCATATAGTGCGACCTTGCATACAGTATGGCCATCTGTGATCACAGCCCTCAAATTATTTTTAATCTTCTGCGTCCTGATGTCGTTGGGGTCTTGGGCATTGCAGCTAATAACCCTCGGCTCCTCTTTTAATTGCAGGATTTTTACATGGAGTGGCTTTGGCTTGTGGTATAGTAGCGAGTCCACTACGATGCTGATTTGAAGATGAAGTGCCATTCTGATACAATAAAAACAAAAATATATTACTTAAGTTACACTGTAAGATGTATTTATTTATTAACTTATTTTTTTTAGAACCACCTGGGTCTGTCAGGCTGACAGGTTGTGTTGGATGGTTGAATCAGTAATCACACAATTGATAGGTTGACCAGGTGTCCTGCACAACATTTGTCCCACATATTGAGACAATGTCCCATATTTTGATATCGAAGGAAAGTTCAAGCAGCAGATTTAAATCAGGTTTACATCCAAATGTGTCACAAATTTTAACTGAATTTTCAAAAAGTTAATTTCTGTGCGTTTCCATCCACTAGTTATAAGACAAATTTCCCTAAGGGGACAATAAAGTATATCATATCGTATCATTAGGAGCAGTGTTGGGAAGGTTAGATTGAGTATTTACTAAAAATGTAAAAAGTAATGTAGCTTAACTATTACTTCATTACTGTACTGTAGTTTATTATATTTCATTACTTTTTCTGAGAAATGCAAAGATGCAAAGTCCTTAAAACATCAATTTAAACCAATACTGAACAGAGGCCTTTTCGGATGTCAGAAAGGAACAAAAAGAAGCTCTGGCACTCCTCGCTTCATCAGGCATGATGAAGGTCAAAGGGACTGAAACCGTGTAATAAATCTAAGAGTAGCAAAACAGTGACCAGTTCCTTCTCTGTGTTGTCTTCTCCAACGCACCTGTCGCTACATCTAGGTGTGCAGGTGTTCTTTTATATTTTTTTGAGAACAATGGCTGTCGCTATGATCTCTGTATAGTATAGCTTATATACCGCACCTCAGTATGCGGTCACCAAAAAATAAAAAGCACAAAGTCCTGCACTATGCCCGGTTTTGCCATAAGATGGCAGCACATGAATGGTGTATTGACTGAAACGAGTAGCTGCTGCATTTTCAGAAAAAGGAAAGACAGCATCAGGTGTGAAAATCACACCCCTGTGTCCTATATGTCAGGGTATTAAACCGTTGTGTTAAAGTATAGTCCCTAAAGGCCCAGAAGGGAGACACATTGTACGGATCTTACAAAAAAAACAAAGAAAAAAAGACAGAAGAAGAAGAACCGAGACCAGTTAATAATTGTGGTTAGGGAAAATACACTCTTTGCGCTGTCCTTTCTCTCGCTGCTTATATCATGCTAGCCATTGAAGTTGATTTTTTTGTTTAAAATGATCATTATCTTGGCTCTAATTAGTATTGTTTTTACACCAATAATAGAATAAACCATTAAAATATTTGCAGTGCTTTGCAAACTTTTGGTTTTCTCTCACTGACCCTGCTCTTACCAGCTGCAAGCCTTCATATGAGCTTTGAAAAACCTACTGTTTCATGTCCTACTATTATATGAAATGTGTTTTTTGCATGTGAAATGTCCCAAGCAAAAATCCCGAGAAGTGTGTGAAAACCACACATGCCTGTTGTGAACTGTTCCATGTGTGAAATAGGCCCCATATGCGATGAACATGAAAATCTACTGCATTTTGCATGTGACCAATTTGCACGTGACTCACGTTCATCAGGTGGAATGTCACTT
>JAPQRN010000027.1:7016158-7032632 GCA_037367275.1 Coranthus polyacanthus
ATGAACATGAAAATCTACTGCATTTTGCATGTGACCAATTTGCACGTGACTCACGTTCATCAGGTGGAATGTCACTTTCTTATTTGTTTCAGTGTGTAAATGTGTTTTTTTCAACTTGTCCTGCTATGAAGGGCCAGTTCTAACAGCTTTAAGTTAATATGTTTAGTGATGTGGGAAATGAACATGTCTTACAAAAACCAGGTTGAATTTGATTCCAGCGTGTTGGCAGTAAAAGGTCAGTGTTTTTCCAGTTTATGTCTCACAAAGTACAATATATTCAAATGTGGATGGGACCTGAAATGGCAAGATCTGATAAGTATTTACAAAGCAAACCAACAAACATAACGTGTGAGGCACATTATCATAAATCACGTCTGATTTAAACTGCACAAAACTGCAGCATAAAATAAAATTGTTTAATGTATAAAGCCCTGAATGTTGTGGTGCATATGACATATTCAGAGTAAAGGTTGTTTGACTGGAAGGAGTGGATTCAAAATATGCAGTAAACGCCACACCCAACGGGGCCAGCCTGGACTCGGGACTACAGAATGTATGCATTATGTTTGACAAAGCTGCAGTTTAGTTAATTAATGGGCTTTGCGTGGTTTGCTTGCTTTTGCCAGCCCATACTGTGTAACTCCTTTACACTTTTGTTAAACAGGCACACAAACACGCCACTCGTGGTTATAAGTTCCAGTTCAGGATGTTGATATAATAGATGGAATCAAAACTACAGCTGAATATGCCCTGATCTAACGTTTGTTTATTTTAACAACACAGACGGTACAGTGTGTTGTACAGTCGCCAACCAAAAAAGAAGACCATATGACTCCAGACTCCAGGAAAGACAGAACAAAGCAGATCAATTTCCTGTAACTGTGATGAAGCTGTGATATTTGTTGTGTGACTGTTAGAGAGCAGACAGTACATCTGAGGCACAACATGTTGACCCTTTAGTGTTTGGTTGACAAGCGCTGCTGTGAAAAAACAAAGAGGAAAAGTTAATGGTTGTATTCACGAGTCACCAAAACGGGGCTGTTCCACTTGGGTTAATTAATAAGTCTTGGATTTAAATAGCTATTTACCAAAGAGTCAAACATATATGAAAGAGCATTTAAAGGTTCAATATGGAAGATTCGCCTGTATGCTCACGTGAAGTTTATGTCGGAGTCTGTGTTGTGTTGTCGTTTGTTGACGTTAGCGAACCCCATTTCAAAGCTAATGGTGGTTGTAGTGTTGCAGACTGTTGCTGCTGTAGAGGAGCAGAAAAGAGACAATGAAGGAATTGGTAGTGGGCGTAAGGATTTCAGTGGAAAATCCGACCCGTGGCCTCTACCTAGAAATCAGTATTATCATAAAAGTGAGAAAGTCGCTGGCTTAGAAATGGAGTTAGCTAATGTCACGAAACAACCGGCTCCCAGCACAAAACAGACTTCAACACAAACTTCATGTAAGTACACGCACGAATCTTCCAATTTGTAACACTTGCATGTGCTCCTGTGCTTACATTTGTGACCTCTGTGATGATCTTTAACATCTTATCTTATAGTAGCAAATTGCTAGCCGCCACCTGATCAGATCTAACGTTAACAAAATGATTGTTTTGTGAGATGAGTGACAGCTTGACAGACGACGTCCATTTACGGCAGCTCTACAGTCTGTTATGAAGCTGAACCTTGGACCAAACACGCACTCATTTTTATATCTCTTTTCTTCTTTAAATCGTTAAAACCAAAGTTAAAATTAACCAAACTCAGCAAACATATCACTAATCTCTCCCATCGCAGCCAAGAAATCCACTCTGAACCACAAGACGACCTGTCGTAAACATTAGGAGAAGGTTCGGTGACGTCAGTGTCCTGATACCATTGGTTCGCACTGACACACGTCACCAAAGCTTCAGGTTAGCCGTTACGTTTTCATCAGCAGTGAAACAGCCGACTGTGGAATCTTGTGTCTTTAATCAGAATACCTTTGACGAAGAACTTAGTAGAGCACACACAGAAAAGACAACCTGCGTCCTCTACGTAGAAATCAATGTGTTATCATGGATGTAAGCAACTGAGACAGTCGTCACAACAGGAATGGAGTTATGTAACGTCAACAACAAAAAAATTCCCAGCAAAAAACATGCTCCTTCATCCAACTTCATCTTACATATCGAACCTGTAAACAGTTGCATTGGTAGATCTATCTGCCATTATAATTCCATAGCCTTGCAGGACCAGTTCAGTGAAATTTGTTACGGAGAGAGTTGAACAACAGGCAGCTAATTTCAGCGTGTATTGTCTGGTAATATTTTACAACTGTGGCTGTGTAGGTTGAAAAAAAAAAATGATATGGTTGTTAGGTCCAATGTGGAATAATGAGCAGGGCCCTGCTAGGCGTGGGTGAAACTTTGTATAAGGAACCAGTGAAAGTCAGTCGTTCCACTGAGAGAATGGAGAGTCATGCCTCAACAGGACACTGTGTTTACGCCTTTCAGAAGGGCTATTATTTGTCAGATCACACACACAGTAGTGCTTGTACGTTATTATTATGACATTTTTATATGATGTGTCTATCTATTGACTGTTAAAGCCTGAAGGATTTTTTTTTTTTTAAGGTGAAAGTGGAAACAGCCTAAGCATTGAACATTTTGCTAAACTAAATATTGTTCTTGAAGAATTGAACTCTCTTTGATATGGCCTGTATCGTCGATATGTTTTGGTTTGTTTGATTACCCTCCAAACGACCCCTCCTCGCCCCTCCCACCCTCTGCTGTTGACTGGCTCGGCTGGTTACGTAACACATTTATGCCACGCGCACGTGGCCGTAGCCATAATAGACAATATTTAGACGGATTAAACATTAGCATCGACCCACTGATCATAACGTCCACACACACACACACACACACACAAGCCTCGCTTTTACATCTGAGGCGTACAATAAGGGCGAGGTCCTGGGAACATTTTTGGTCAATTAACCGATTTTTACAGCAATATAACAAGTCTGACATAGAGAGATTCCTCTGCACGGCAAGGTTTTTTGTTTTTTTGGGTTTTTTTTTTTTTTTTCGTTTTAACCAACAGAATAAAACATAAAGACAAATTAAGAATAAAAAATATGAATTATTCGCAATGAATGCAGGCTATTTGAGCCTAAAAGAAGAGGACCATTTGTTTTACTAGATATGAAATGTGTCACTGCGCTGTGTGTTTTCTATGGCACTGCCATTTTTTGCTCTGACAAACTGCACAGACTGCAATATGTCCATGCCTTTTTGGACGTTTCACAATTCGTGTCAGGATAAGTAAAAGTCTTTAAATTCAAATTTCCGTCGAGTGGAAATCGATATTCGTCCTATAAGACACATTTTCTGTACCGCTGTGTGATAACCGCACAATTATATTATAGTCTGATAAAATCGCGATTAAGATACACATGTTGTGCTCAGATACAATCTACATGAAGAACACGATGTACACATAGTACATAAATGCCCCTAACACACTGTAGCCTTCATGCGTGAATGCCTTTCACCGGTGATTTTTTTTATTATTATATATTATTTTTCAGACACGCCAGTGCTGGGGACACTTGTGATTTTACATTTCCACCTACACAGAGTCACCGTGTCCTTAACAGATTGACCACAACTCCTCTCCCTCTCCCTCTCTCTCTCTCTCTCACGCTATTCCCCCTCCTTCATCCCAAAGCTGTCATCCCGAGCAGCGTCGAGACGACGGCTCAATCCCTAAACGCCCGGATGAGAGCAGCAGGCGACATTCAGGGCAACATGGTCGCATGAGTCGGCCGACTCGAGGGCAACCAATTCCGCGGGGAACGGCAAACGCACTGCTGGAATCTCGGAGGTTTTTCGACGCAACCCACGGAAAGCGGTTCTGGGAAAATACAGACTGACAGAGATAGAGGCGTGGAAGCGAAGCGGAACGGCACATTCCCCCCTTTGCGGTGTCCTATTTCGTTGGTAAGTACATTTTGTCTGGCAAAAAAACGCTGCCCCCGTGTATTTCCTCCCCTTCAACTGGGTTTCTGTCTTGTTTAGCCACTTTGCTTGGCCGTTTCTTTGTGGCGGTCGTCTGTGCTGTCTGCGTTTAAGGAGGAGCGGGCCTGGTAAGTGTGCACACAGCGTAAATAGTAATATGTATTTAAGTCCGCTAATGCAGCTCATAGCCACACACCCCTCTAACCCTGTAGCTTTGACAGACATGCCTGTAAATGTCACATTTCCCGAACAACAAGTGGCTACATTTTGTGCTAGCATGCCCGTAACATTGTTGCCACAGGTCGCGTGCAACAAAACGCGTGAATGGGGCTACACGTGTGTGACTCCACATCCGATAGAGTGCGACAATAGCACCAATTCAGATACACCGTCTGGCGGTCGGTCCACCCGGTCTGAACCAGTGTGGGAATCTGGAAAAGGCCAAAAAGCCGACCGCTTGGCCCAGGACTGCGCTTTCAGCCAGCATCTAATCATTTGACTGTTAATCACGCGAGTTCATTTCACTCTGTTGAGCTTTTCCTGCGCTGAGCAGACACTGACCGAGGCGGGCCAAACACTGGACATGCGCACTGTGAACAGCCACTACCGCCCCAGTTGCCCAATAACTTCACCTATACCCAGACGTCTCATGGGAAATCCAGGTGTCTCTGCTGGTCTTCACCGAGAGCTCCAGAGTTCAGACAGGGGTGACAGAAAAAGTCTACAAGAAGAAAGGATTTGACAGAACTGCCGTAGATTTGTAGTTAAACGGTAAAAAAAAAGCTTCACAATGCTTAGTAGGCTATGGCCATTGTATTGAACTGCTGTGTGAAGTATTCCTATTCTTTAGCAATCTACATCATGTCGTCTATCTTTATATTTAGTCTTTTGATTTGAGCAGAGAGCTGCAGAAACAAAGTGTGGATTTTCAAATTCTGGGATGTTTTTTCCTCCTGATTTCCACCTCATGCAGCTTTAATAATGCCTTAATATGTTTATTATGTAATAATATGGAAAAGTGCCAGGGGCTGCTAATGTCATTTTGCTTTTTTTCCATCAAAATAGTATTTTTTCAGAGTTTTCCAACGGTGGTGGAGTGCAGACACAGCCTCCCTCTTTCATTCAACCACCTTTTAGAAAAGGTAAACATTCCGATATTTGTGCATATCCTAAAACCTCTTGATATCCTGGCCCTTCATAAAAAAGTCGCCGCGTTTCTTCTTTTGAACAGAAATGTGAGCTTTTCTTTTGGCTGTGCATCTCTACCCCAGTGTTGCAAACTGCTAGCTAGTTGGTTTGTGTACAGCGTACTGGGCTGACTTTAAACAGGCAAGAGGTTGTGTGTCGCAAACTGCTTTGAACACCCCAAATAAGATACAGTCAGTCAAATTTGGATTATTGTCATATTCAGAATAATTCTTAAGTATTTGTGTGCATGAAAACACAGTGGATGTCCTTCACCGTTTATCTTAACCTATCGCCTGCATAGGCAGTGGAAGTGCAGAACATTCAGACCATCAGAATGGGGCTTGTTAGTTAACGATTAATTTACGTAGTATTATAAGAATGAGTGAGAAAGAAGAGGAATGCTGGGGTCTGCCACTTCCCTCGCATGTTTGTCTTTTCTCTCATAACAGCATTGCAGAGTAAATGCAACATCAGTGTTTTTGCACAGCGTGGGCTCATAAACTGCAAGACCCAAACACACCTTCCTTGCCATATCTAGTCTAGCCATAAAGGTTATAAGACCGATATGAAAGCATTATGATAAGATATGTGGATTAATGACTTCCCTTTTTTCCCCTCACTTTCATGTGAACACATGCGTTCACGGTCTGTGGGCTTCTGTTGACCGGCATGTATGATAAGGACCATGTCGCCAGCCTGTCCCTCTTCCATTTTGACATTGTTTTAAAATGTACCTGCCTGTCTATAAGTAATGACAATTTGCTGAAGCATACATACATATATATTTACAGCTCCTCACCCCCTTTATCAATGTTTACTCTAGATCAAGTATTTGTAGTAACTCTTGAAAAGTAGTTCTCGAAATGGCCCCTAAGCTTGCTCCACAGGGATTTAAAAAAAAAAAAAAAAAAAATTTAAAGTTTTTGCACCCACACAGTTTGTGATGTGCTGTTTTGCATTTGAAGCTGCCTGATTTGCTGGGGAACTTGCTTTCCGAGTTGGTTAGAATTCAGCTCTGGATCCAAGCAAGAGCCAGTGTAGTAATGCTGTCTCACCTGACAGCTTTGGCAGAGAGGAAAAACAAATATGACAACATGTTGACTTCCTGTCAGCTGAACTTTAATTAATTTTTCTCTCAGTATCTTGTAGAATTAAGGTGGGTTCAAACATTAGGGATAGATAAAAAATTATATTATGACTGTACTTTGACCTGTTCTTTGTGAGTGTAATCCTTTTGCGGAAAAAAAAAACAATCAAGGCAGAGTGATTCACACTAAATTGCCAGTTCAGTGGCGACAGGGTGCAGCCACAGCTTAGACCACACCGTCAATAGAGTCTGTCTTTTATGCTAACCCATAAATCCAAATGCTTCATAAAAGACAGAGAGCAGTGCATATTTAAACAGCAGTTAAGTCAGGCCGCTTAAGCTCATGTTTTGGAAGTTTTTTGTGTTGAAGCTGAGGAGGAAGAGCTTTATGTGTGCATTGTGTAATGTTTTCATATGAAACAGTATGCTTAGACATGTGCATGTCAGACCTGTTTTTGTGCGGGTGTATTTTCTCTTAGTAACACATTCTTTAGCAGTTGTTGAAGAACTCATTAGTTCCATGTCAGTGTTAAATTCACCTGACGCCTGTTTGTCCATGACAAGAAATGTCCTCTGTGAGCACCACATTACTTCAGTCTCCTGCTGTGCAGGCTGGACCTTTTCTTAAAGATGCTGAAAGTGCTGTACTTTCTCTATCAGTCACACAGTGGTGAGGGTTGGTATAATACATAACTCTAGGAATCTAGTGGTGACCACGGTCAGTTTTATTCATTATCAAAGCAATAGTGCTGAAATAATTGTTGAACAGCGATATTGAAATTAATCAGTCTATTACTGAATTTAAATTGCCTCGTTTCAGCCTTTGTTTATAGGCGTTTGAACAGTAGTTAGGGATACACTAACGCTGATACTGGTATTGGATATCGGTCCGATACAGACCCAGAAATCTGGATTGGGGTATCGGAGACGAGGGCACTGATC
Organism: Coranthus polyacanthus; assembly: GCA_037367275.1. NCBI lineage: Eukaryota > Metazoa > Chordata > Actinopteri > Kurtiformes > Apogonidae > Coranthus > Coranthus polyacanthus. Next base: position 7,023,370 of record JAPQRN010000027.1, read on the forward strand.
GATAGGTTGATCTATTTAGTTCAATTCTATGTTATTCTCTGTGTGTGTAAATAATCACCAAACAATCTAAACACAAAACAATGATATCCCAACTCCAAGTTGAATAATGACTAATAATTAAAATGTGTGACTCAATAAATTAAGTGGTCTACAAAATAAATCCTCACAAAAATAAATCTCCTCTTACACTAACAACAAAGGGTCAGATCTGCTGCTACACGAACAGTAGTTTGTACCAAAATACTAGTGCACGATTATTACTTTAAAAATAATTCAGTACATTTGTGTATTTGTTACAAAGTTAGGAAGCAGTGTTAAAAGTGAAGCTGTGCTTTACACATAACAGATCTACACGTTACTTATTAATTAAACACCGGTATCACATCAGTACTCAAAGCCTCATACACAAAAGCCTGGGAATCAGTATCTGCATTGGACCTGAAAAAGTTGGATCAGTGCATCAGTACCTAAAACAGAGATTGGTTAAAGCACTAAAGTGTTTGACTTATAATAAAAGTCTGCATTACACTTTGAATTCTGTTTTTATATTTGTTCTTTACTTACTCTGGCTGTTTAACAGCGGCAGAGTTGAACTGAAAATGAAGGCCTAAATTGTCTTACACGCCATAAGAATGAATCTAAGCAGCACATTAATATAACACACTAAACCATTATTCAGATGTACTCGTGCCTTAGTGATGTGGCATTGATAAGAATATTACTTCATACGTTCACATAATGGACAATTTTGCTGTCTTTAAAGAGCAACAGCTGTGTTGCTTTTTTATTTTTAAATTCCTCTTATAGGTTTAAAATTATAGTTTGTTCTTCTTGGTAGAAATGTGTTTGATCTGGACCTGTCCATGTTTGTGATTGGTCACCTGGTGTCAACTCTGCCTTTTTATGTGAACATGCTCATTACTATAGTCAGAAACTCTGGGTTGACAGAACAGGTTGATCATCACCTTGGTGATGCCACTTAGCATGATCATGGATGTTGGGTTTTTGTCGAGTCGGGTAACAGAAAGAGATCTTGAACTTGCTTTAGTCCACTTTAACCTGCAGGAATTTGTTTAACATGTTCTTCTGGAGGAAATAAACCCATGACAACTGAACACGAGTTCAGATCAGGTCATGTTTTTTTTTTTTTTGGCCGCCAGGTCAGCCTCGGCCTGCTTGTTGTCACCTGGCGTTGTCACCTGGTGTGTCCTGTGACCATACGGTGATCACAGGACTGTACTGGTGGCAAACCAGTATAGTCGTGTGACCATACAGTGCACACACTTCACTACCTAAACAGAGACTGATTGGTCATGCCTCTTATTATGGGCATATATGATGAGCAGACTGCACACAAACATAGTGAGACTAGGTTGTCACACATTTTCATGGGTCATTTGTAACATTAATGTTGCAAATCCAGCACTAGTAGTGTTCACTTTAGTCCACTTTAACCTGCAAGAGTTTGTGTAATGTGTTTTTGTGCCACAGAGGCAGCAAACTCATGACAACAGAAAACAAGTTCAGTTCAGTTCAGATCAGTTCATGTTTATTTTGTTTGGCCGCCAGGTCTGCCTCAGCCTGCTTGTTGTCACCCGGTGTGCACCCAGTATAGTCCTATGACTGTACAGTGTTCTGGGACCATACAGTGCACACATCTCACTACCTAAACAGAGACTGATTGGTCATGCCTTTATTATGTTCACAGATGATGAGCACACTGCACACAAACATAGTACAGTTTTAGTTAAGTAAATCACAGCCTATAGGTTGTTTGCAATCACGTGATTTTGGTGATGCGCGAAGTTCAGGCGGAGGGCAAGAAGCAAGAATGGAGGAGATATAGATTGTGCCTTGAATGTGCGAGTTTAGATGATATTACAGAGAAAACTATTAACAGAAAATTACAGCATATGTTGGATGTGATCCTTATGTTAAGAGGAGCCAATTTTCAACTGAACTGAATGTTTTTCTTGCTGAGGCAGTAGAAGCAACTACTGCAGATGACAAATGACAGCTGTGGATTAACTTAACAACAAACATTCAACGCCGCAGTGCCTCGATGTTAAAATTACAGTTGTTGACGTAACATTACTGGATAAAGGACCGGGGAAATGTCACGAAAGAACTAAAGACGTGGAACAATCAGGGTAAGTTACAGAACCTCTTACTGTATATGGATCAACAAGCAGAAACAGAATCATATATGATATATATATATATATATATTCATTAAATTATTCACATGTAGTGATTAGTCCATTTACAGTGTTCATTTTACGTCTTTTCATACTTGAGGCTTTTGAAGCTACACTTTGAAATCATTTTCTCATAATGAAAAAGCCACTCTCATGAAGTAAATCGATGCTCCGTAAAGTCCTGTCTCCATGAGGTGAAAAGTCATATGAGAGAGGATAGATTTAGTTTCCGCAGGCTTTTTTTAGCGATTTTAAAAAGAAAGAGAACAAACCTTGAGTCCGCTAAGCTGGGCATCTGGCCGCAAATACTAGTCGAAAAATACGTCCTACTTTTAATTCCGAGTCGGAGATATTGTGAATTTCTTCTTACAACAGCATTTATGTAGCAACACAACACCGAAATATCTCTAAAAACCACCACTGTAACAATTCAAAGTAAATAATCCTCATTATCATAATTAAAGCTGAGTATCGGACATACACACTGACAAATTAGGGGTTTGTTTTTATCTGCCAATAGTGCCAGACTAATCACTAAAAACCATTTCCACACTATGTCTTGAGTGTAACTGTTAACCTGATTTAAGTGTTAGTGGTGTTGCTGTTAGCTGTTTTTTTAAAATCTACGAGAGTAAACACACATGTTTGAACTGTGTAAAATACAGCTGAAACAAAGGTTCCCAAGCTGTTTTTCTGGTTTTCAATCTTTTCCTACTCATAAACAATATTTGTTGTTACTCGATAAAAGTTCCCAGTAGTTTCTTGAATTGATTGATTAGAACAACGTTAAACGATTCCAGCCAGAGGCATTTTGACAATGTTGTCTACATAGAAAATCACCACCTGCAGTTCACGCTGTCTGTGACGCCATCTGCGAACAACCTATTGCTGTTATATAATCACACAGGCTGACATTGTCATCAAAATGTCAGTGCTTTTGGGTTTTCAATAAAGCCCATAAAGTGATGTTTAGTAACATATGTTTATCTGTAGGTATGACATACTGTACTGAGCAGCATGTTTTACAGTAGAGAAGTTCATTTGATTCTGAACTGTAATGGAGACCTCAACTATCTTTGCTATTTCTGCAATGTGCTGTCACATATCGACCACCATATTTACCAATACAAATATATCTGCAGTATGCAATATAAACCGGTTTAGCTCAAATTTGTTGAACTGAAAACCCCTCCTTGGCCTCTGTTACAAGCTTGTGACCAGCTTTATCACCATTTTGTCGAACATTTTAAAACGTATTATCCCAAATTTAAATGATAGGTTAATATACAGTTGCTGCACTAGAGTGAAAAAGCTGTCGCTATAACTGATGGCAGGATTCTTTTCCCCTGATATTATGATGTTTTGTCTTGAAATAACATTAAAAATAACAAATAAATCACAGCCATTTGTTATTTTAATTGCACAAGCTGACATTGCGATTAGATTTAATATGCAACACAAATTTCCCTGTATCTCGAACATCTTGTGTCCTTGTGTTATGTCATCACAAGTGTAGTGTGTTTTGACTTTCCGATACATCTCTCAAAGCTGCAGTTCTTGATAGTTTTTTAAACGTCACTGGGCATCGGCGTATTGTAATTCAAGTGATCTGAGAGGACACGTGACTTCTGCACCTCTCTCTTGCCTGCGTTTTCGTGACGCCCAGATTTTGGCCAATCACAGGGGTCTTCAGACAGGTAGGAGGGTTAAATACGTGATTCACAGCTATAATTACCGATTTCAAAGTTCAGATTCTGTCAGACGCAATTCCACCGATCTACTCATCGTCTCTACAAAGTAGCTTCATTTTTCCATAAACAGCACGAAGAGAGAGCTGCAGAAGGAAGGTGTGTATTTTCAAATTCTGGCGTTTTTTTCCTTCTGATTTCGGCTCCTGCAGCTTTAGGGTCATTTTTATTAATAGGGCAGGGGGCGATAAAACAATAGATAATTATTACAATATAATGTTACATAGTGATAATTACCATTACCGCGATACATTTTTTTTTTCACTGTGAAAACACTGTTTTGCTTCACTTTACTCCTGCATATGTTGATGTTGAAAAAAGGTTTTATCATCGTAACTGTTTGGAATGTTGTGCCTCTTCATTTCATGTTTCGCTGCTTAGCAAGTGTTTGTCATGTTCGGTATTTTAAAACCACAAATAACTTGTATTGTCCTGTTATATATTTTATCATTTTCATCATGTCACTCCTCATTATGTCTTTTACATCGGTTCTGTCTTGCTGCGTCATTTTCATCTTGTTACGTTGCTTTTGTCTTGTTTTGTCTTTTGCATCATTTTCAGCTTGTTGCATCTTTTATGAAGAATTTAAAATTACGAATAACCATTTGGTTTCTTCAACTTTCACTCAGGACAAAAAAAAAATCAGCTTTTAAACTTGAAAGATATGCGTTGCCTTTCATCATGATAATTATCGATATTGACTGATATGAGTTTTTATCATGATAATCACCCAGCCCTATTTAGTATCACAGTTTTCACTTTTCCTATATGTAAGATATGTATGTACTGTACTGAGCAGGACGTTTTACACTAGAGAAGTTATAAATTTGGCAATGCTCTATGATGACAAAGTTTAACCTTGAATTATTTTATTATTAATGAAAGTATTTGATATTAAAATATTGTTCAAAACATAATCGACAGATTGGCACATAGTGAAAATAGGTTGCTGGCTTCGATTGAACCTAAAATCTGTCACCATATAACCCATGGCAGGATTTTGACCCTGATGTTTTGTCTTGAAATTAAATAGAAAATAATAAAATTAATTACATTTTTCATGTTAGCACACAGCCAAGGACAGAGAACAGGCAGAACATACAGATCACACAGAAGTACATTTTCAGTTTCCTCCTGACTTGTGGGAAAGCAAGGATAAGTAAGGTATGGAAAAGGCAGTGGAGCCTGCTCTGCTGTCTTGTTTTCCATGATGGTAGGGCCCCGTGCAGGCTGGCCCTTCTGCCAGTGGGTGTGTCCTCATCTCTGTGGGCGGAAGGGCAGTTGGCACCGGGGCTGGCAGCGTCGCATTCAGAGAACAGTCTGTCTCTCTGATCGGCCTACCTCGCCCTCGGAGCACAATCACACTGTTATGTCTGAGCCCTCCTTCGCCATGGCAACATCACATGATGGCACAGAAAGAAAGGAGTGGGAATCTTCATGTCGTGTATATGTGTGTGTGTCTGTGTGTTCTCTGCATGTGTGCTTGTACAGCCGTGCCTTAATCCATGTTATTGCTGAAAACCTGGTTAGACATGTCATTGATCATGTGGATCTGATAACACGCCTGACAAAGGTTGAATCCAACACGTCAGACAGAAGAGAGCAGGGAAGGTCATGCGAGGGAGGGAGATGAGCACATTAAGCAAGCTGCGGAGGATGCTGCAAACAAACTTTTCATTCTTAGGTTCTCAGACACTGCAATGCTGTGTGATTTAATTTCGGCATTACTTCAGGGTCAGGGCACCATTAAAACACTTTGACAGGAGGGTAATCAAAACCATTTCAGCTCTTAATTAGGGTACTTTACAACCACTGCTTCGGTTTCTCCTCAATATTTAACCAGATCTAAGTTGTCTGAGCAAAGAAAGACTTGCGGCTGCATTCATGGACTTAAGTATTTGCGGTTTGTATGCAGCTAGATTCAGGCAAGACCTGTCTTAGTGGCAGAGATTACAACCAAAAAAAAAAAGTCTCACAATGCTCGTCTGTCCTCTGCTGCGATTGTCACGCCAGCCTGCATTCTTCTTTGACCCGAAAGAGAGCCATAATAGCTCCTATTCCCATCATGTCTTCCCACACCCATTGTGGTATTCCTTAAGATTTCTTGACAAATATCTGCATTTACAGTTAGAGTTGACTCAGTTATTTAATCGCGCCGGCAGCTTCCTGTTAGTTTTCCTGTTTTGGTTGTTTTGCAGCAGGAGACCTTTTGCTTAAATTGGGAAGCCTGAGGCATTTAAGGAAAACCTCTCTACGGGTGAAACCTCTGCAATCTTCCCATTAAAGCCGAAACTCAGACTAACCTATACATGTTAACAATTAGCCATTTATTACCCTAGTTAGCGTGTGACCGCTTTAGCTGTTTTGCCTTGCTCTCTGTGTCCCGTGTTGTGCATTTTTGGCTGTGTTTGTCCTCTCCACTTGGGCCATGAGAGCTGTTTTGTAGTGTTTCTGGTGGCCTTCTGTAAGCGGCCCGGGTCTGTATCAAAGCGCTGTCACACAGAGTGCCTCTTGTTTGGGTGCTGGCCTCGTGTTAACTATGCTAATGACAGGCTTACTGCTGAACTGTGAGGCATTGTAGTTTTATTTATGGAAGGTAGAATGGACATTATTTTTTGTGTTCTTCTCACTCGTGTACATTTGTTCCGGGTGCCTTTAGTTTGTTTGACTTTAATGAGTCATAATTTTACCACTAATGCTCAGGGTTTTGTTAAAGTCTTGATGGCAAAGCACTGAAAGAAATACTGGGACCAGCATGGGAAAAGTTATTCTTGGCCTTTGGGATGATCTGTCTGTCCAGTCATTTAAATGGTGTATTTTTTCTTGAAATGATTACTATTATTAGTAGTAGCAAAATATAACAGTTTGATGTTTATTCAATCCCAGTTTCTGCATTTCTGCCTCAAACCGTTTTGAAGTAGTTGGTATTAGAGGTCAGCTGATTTTTAAAGGACAACATAATGTTGTCTTCTAAAAAAATCACACTTGGAAAGGAACTCTGACTTTTAGTCTACAAGACTATTAGAAACTGGAAGTGTTTAACTGAACATCTAAGGCAAAGTAATCACAACTGACATTGCGATTTTCCTAAAAAATTGCACAGCATGTTGCTGATGTTTTTAAGGTGATGGTGGTTTTTACAATTAAATTGTAAAAATATATTTTTTAGATGCATCCATGGTGCATCTCTATAAGAAGGTGTGTCTGTCAGTTGGTCGGTTGCCATTACAGTTAAAAGACATATCAGGAACGGACAGAATGTGTTCAGGTGAACCAGCGTTTTGGTGGGCAAAGGTCAAGGGTGCTGTGACCTTGTGTGTCCATACTTATAATGCGATGTCTCAGAAACAGTTGGCTAGAATATCACAAAATTTGGCACAGGCGTTGAATTGAATGCAAAGATGAAAAGGCTTTGACCAAAGGTCAGGGCTGCTGTTACCTCCTGTCTGTCCATTCTAATGAGTGTCACATCCAGGATGAACTGATTTGATTTTGGTGACCACAGGTGAAAGTCGTAGTCAACTCACTAAACACATTTTGCCCATAACTGCTAGTAATTACGAGAACTGCATCAGGGAATTGTATTCATATTTTTGTTGGTAAATGTGAGACATTTGTGTCACACATGTCTTCACAACCTGAAATGTCGCACTAAGAAGTTTGGTGACATACATGTATAAGGTATGGCTATGATTGGTGAAACTCACAGGAAACTATGTTGATTGGCCACATTTTCAGAGGAGCAGTTATTGAACAAAATTTCAAGGTCATGCAGAATTCAAGATTGTTGAGATTGGTTGAGTTTGTGGGACTGATTTAATCAAATATGGAACTGAATGTCAAACTGTAAAAAAAATGTAGGTGGGAGCAATTTTTTTGAGTTATTATTTACCCTCAAAGTCAGTAATTCCAGTTGAGTCTAATAGTCTTGTCTACCATGAATCATTGGCTACTATCAGAGGCATGTTCTGCCAATACTGATACTGATGATTTATTAAGTGTTGGTCTATCTCCAGTTGCTGTAGATGTTTTAGGAAAAAGGTGTTTTTTAGAGTTTGATGCTCACAGTAAATGGGTTACAGGGTTGTGATTTCAGGTTGGACCTGAACTACTCATGAGTAAATATTTTCTCAATTAATTGTACAGACTTAACCTTATAAACAAAGCACATGTTTTTGATTTTGCCTCATGGGAAAGGAGCTTCACGGGTTTCTCTTGTCCATGACAACAGATTTCTACAAATGTGAGTTTGTAGAAATCCTTATGTTGAAACAGGTGTGAGCTCACATGTCAATTTGGACTCATGTTTCTGCACTCGAGTGTTGTAAATGGTGTGATAAGTCTCAGGGATCAATGACTGACTTGTCCGCATTGGCTGTGTTGATAATATTAACCGGTGATTTGCATTTGATTATATGATGGAGCAGAGCTCCATGTAAGGATGAGCAGCTGGCTGACTGGTCACTGCACGCACTCATGTGACACTGCTATTTCTAGCCAAATCATTCCTCCTCCCTAGCACTGCCTTTAGCAACAAGAGCGACTGGTGGATATGTGACACCTCAGAAAATAGCGAGGCTGGACGGTGGGGGCAGTTTGTCAGATGGTATCTATCCAGAGGCCACCTTGCAGGGTGGGGATAGGCCTGCTGGAACAATGCTCTGCATGGTAAATGATTGTAAAGATAAGAATGAAGTAAATGTATGGGCTGGGAGTAGAGTTGACTTTACAGGTCATTGCCATAAATCCACCATTTGTCAAATAATATTTACACATTTTTTTCTTGATACACTCAAACTACATTCATGTACTGCAGGCTGATGCACATTTGTCATTCCAGTTGACAGCCTGTCAGACAGTCAGGTGACATTTGCCGCATTAGTGGTTTTCTGAGTTTAGCTTGGTTGTGTACTTTACAAACTATGTAAAAATGTCATTACCGCACCTGTTTACTGTAATTTTTCACCTTTGGTGACACTTTAATGGGTTAGTTTACTCACTGTGACATGTCATTTGACAGTCCATTGGGCTCACCATTGAAACAATAAGAAGTGGCACCCTGAGCGCTGCACGCTCACAGTGATTTAAAGGTACCCTGTAGCATTTTTGATCACTTTCTGTCATGCACAGGTATTCAGGAGGTCACATTCAGTAAGGCTGCAAATAATGATTCATTTTTTATTGATCAATCTTTCGCTTAACATACCAATAAATAAATACCATAATTTCTACCATTAATTTCTCAACCTGTTGGTCTGAAATTATTTTAGAAATAAAATTTCCCAACATTAAGAAAAGGCATCTGTCAGGCCTGGGT
>JAPQRN010000027.1:7069780-7081238 GCA_037367275.1 Coranthus polyacanthus
AATAGCAAATGGCAGGGATCTTGAGGTGAGATGAGCTCTTATGTTAATCAAGGTGTGACCACTGTTGGTGATCAAGCTCATACAGTCTTGTTGATAAAAGTAAAACAAGTATTCTACAGTGATGCAAATATCTGAATACAGGAATGAGACAAAAGGAAACAAGGCTACAATGTCAATTCAAAAAAGGTCATGTAAATGTAAAAGAATTGGAAACGATTTACTTCCACGTATCAAAGTTCAGTACTCAGCGCTATTCTCATCATGACTCTGATGGTATTTTCATAGGAAACACTATTTTCTAGCTGCACTTGGGAAATTCTAATGATGTAATAAGCACAATGCCAAAGGGAAAGAAAAGAGCTGTAATGTTTACTAAACAGAAATGTTACTTAAGTGGTGTAGAAAGGGGTGTTAAACCTTCATGTAGGGTACTGTGTATGTTGTGCATGTTGCTGTGTATCTAAACTGTAGGCGGGTAAATCTCCGATCACAGTGACTGTGACTTTGTCTTATTTTTTGTTTAATAAAGCAACAGTAAAATTGGTGGCCATACTTTTTTAACGAGAGTCAGTTTCTTCAGTCATATAATGATTAGAACTCTTAAAATACTGCAAAAATAAACCTAGATATAGACCAGGGTTATTTTAGTTAAAAACTAGAGATGAAAAATTGATCTTGTTAACTGAAATAAAAATAACAAAGTTATCAAAAACAGGAAAACTAAAAATGCTACAATGTTCTATGCAACACAAACTAGTGTAGTAGAGAGTTAGAGTTGGTAAAGTCAGCTTTGTTTTAATTTTAAACTATTTAAAATTTGACCTTTGAATTAGCTCCAAGTGCTATATGTGCAAATTATATTTGATGCATTCTTTCATCCTTCCTTTTTTCTCATTTTTCTCATAATTAGTTTTGAGCTAAAGGACAATTGAATTTCCCTTACCGGATAAAAAAAAACTTAATCTCATCATGATATCTGAAAAACTAAATCAATTCCTCAAAATAGAAATAAAACTCTCGTAAAACAACACTGGAATCAAAAACAAACTAAGTAGAAACTAATGAAAATTTAAAACCCATAACATCAAGTGTGACTCCTTTTAAGTTTTATCAGAGCTGATATTAAAGCGAGGGCTCTCCTTTGTGTCCGAGTTGTTTTAAACATTACACAACGTTTCTATGAGATACCTCACAGCAGCAGCTGGATGCTGAAAGCAGCTGTGGTGGCGGCTCACGGTGCAGGAACACTGCCCTCTGTGTGCCCAACGGACGGCTACACAAGCAAACACTTCAGCATCGTTCAGCTTTATTAAACGGTCTGAAGTTCGAGGTTTTCACTAACTGTTAAACCCCTTTGAAACTGAACCTTATCTGTGTGTGGCTGCATCTGTTTCTCGTTTTGTTTCCAAACCAATGCCTGTCACATTACAGAGCACTGGGAGATGTTTTTTTTTTAATTCCAGGTAGTAAAAATTCATAAGCTATTTGCAAGTAAATGTGAATTGGTTGACGGTATCCACATGTGTAAATATTGCTAAACATCAGTGGCTTATTTATTACTTAATTTGTACATTAAGCCTCATCATCTCACATTAAATATAAATAAAGCCAAATAAATGCTCATTGCTATCAGAAATTTAAATTTAATATGATGTTGTGTGTGTTTATCAGAAGACTGTCAGCCCTGTTTTGAGGTGTTACGAAATCCGTTTTGTCCAACTCGCTCACAGTCGGTGTCAAAAATGTTTTCATGCATTTTCAGATCTTATTTTCAGACTCAATGCCAGAACTCAGAAATTGGCCACCGCTTCCTTCACATTAAAACACATCAGTATTAACATCAGCTTACCTCAGCACATGAATCGAGCAGAACCAAAAACAATGGTGCTCCTGTAAAGACAATGTTATTTTAATGACACAGTGACTGCTGGGAACGCGTCGATAAATATATTTTGCTCAGGGGATTCCCATGCTGCTGCTGAAAATGAAGGTGTGGCGCGCTGCCACATATGACTGAATGTCGGGGAACCAGTTTTGTCAGTCAGGAAACAAATTGATTGGCGCGTTATTGTTTATACACAATCCAAAGTGACGACAGTGTGGCTGACAGAAATTGCACAATTGGAGGCCTTTTAAAAAAACATCAGAGATGCTGGCATCTGATTATTCACACTCTATTGCACAAGAAAAATAAAATGTTTCCTGTGTTTATGGGAAAGGTCAGAACAACAGATACAATGGGATGTCTTGTCTTGATAAATTAAAACCTGCAGCCTTTGTTCTCTCTAGTGCTGTTTCTCAAAATGCAGCTTTTGTCATGAAAAATATAATCCCGCATGTGAAGATCTCTACAGTATGCCATTACTGTTGTGTATCAGTGGCAGCTATTTATATATTTTTAATGAGGTTAAATAATGCTTATTACTAGAGGATAATGGCAGTACAGTTTTTAGATGATACTAAAACTTAATGGTGGTGTTTAACAATTTAACGCAATCTACAACATACATTTTTTTTTTGTCTTTGTTTTCATTTTAGACAATTTAAAGTTTCACTTTTGATGTAGCTGGCAATTATTATTATTTGCATGTTACAGTTTTCAAAGTCCTCCTCGCTACGCTGAAAATAGCAAGTTTTGAGAAAAACACATGCCTTTATATGTGCCATTTTCTTTAGCAGGGATTTAGGCATTTTAATACCATGACTCGCTTCTCCACATGCAAATGTTCCACCAAAACACATTCTCCACCAACACTGTTTTGCAAAGGCTTTGTCACTGCGTCCTGCGCTCAGCGCCGTCCAAGGCGACTGGGATTCGTTTAACGAAATACAAATGAGCCAAACAACCCAGGGAGTTTTTAACCCTTATTCCAGACCTATATCATGTGCTGGCACAGCTCTAACCGAGTGTGGAGATACAGTCTGTCTGGCCATGTAAGACTACTTTCATCCTACCTTTTTCAGCTTCTATAAATCAAGGCTTTCCTCACTACCAGCAAAAACTCAGACAATGAAATTAAATAAAAACTAGTCAGTTCTTGAAAATGAGAGTACAATTAAAAGTAACTAAACATTTTCTGTGGCTCGCAGCTTGTACTTGTGCCTTTACCAGAACCAGTTTCTGATGGAAAACGGTGCGTAATTAAACACGAGTGATGTGTGACATTTATGTTTGTTTTTTAATCACAGGCTCAGCAGTCTGGCAGCTAATCGCCTCCTTCCTCAAACTGCCCATCTCTGGGACTCACTGCATTGTTGGCGCCACCATCGGTTTCTCCATGGTGGCAATCGGCACCAAGGGCGTACAGTGGATGCAGCTTGTTAAGATCGGTAAGGAGTTGTTCATGTCATGTGTCTGTGTGTGTGTTTTCTGTAATGTACACAAAGCATCCAATCATACATGCATTTACTTACAGTGCCTGTAGTCTGCCTTTTTAAAACTGGCAAAACATAAATAATATCACTTCTGCAGCCCTGCTACAAGCGAGTGCAGAAAGGTTTCAGCATAAACAGTAATGATCAGATTTTATTGTCAGCTGGTATGGCTCCCCAGACCATTTCACACAGCCAGCAATCTATTTGAGTAGAGGCAGAGAGAACCATTTCTCTCCAGTAATGAGCCTCGATACACCAACAAGCAGTGCAGCTACAGGATACACTTTGCAGTAAAAGAATAGACGCTCACTTTAACTCTTAATCTATTGTTGTTGCCTCGTCCACCTACAAAGGGAGGGCGGAAAGGGCAGACCGTTTGAAACGTTGGTGACAAAATGGCACTTACAACAACCACGTGTGTTACATTAAATATCGCTGTGAGGAGTCCTGATTTGGTAGCTGGTGTGTTACTGTCCTCCTCTGATAACTGCTTTCTTTTTGCTCCAGTGGCGTCCTGGTTCATCTCCCCTTTGCTTTCCGGGCTCATGTCTGGGCTCCTCTTCATGCTCATCAGACACTTCATCCTCAACAAGGTGAGCTCACGTCACTACAGTATGTTGTTGCACTTTATCGCAAATAACACAAATTCCACAGCGTATATCCAAACCTATCTCCTATTAGTGACAGATGTCGTTGCTTGTATGCAACTATGTATCATGCCCTAAAGTTACCTCTTTTCTGATCCGATGTCTTTCGACAGCATCTCAGAAATAATTAATACTCCATTAAAACCAGTACCTTCATTAATTATTTTTGGGGTATCTGAAATATCAAGATGACTCCCCACAGTTCAACAACAGTGTCTCTCTTACTGCTTCATTAGAGCAAAACAGTTACTGCTCATGTCATAGAAAGAAATATTATCTCCTAGTTTCAAAGTGTAGGGACGTGATTGAACCAAGCGGTGACCTCAGGGTTGGCTAAACCTGCGGTTCTCCGAATGGCCACTTGAGGCTGACTCTAAAAGTGAGTCAATCCCCATAAAATGTCCAACTTCACAGCAAAATTAAATATATTTACACCCTTGTACAAAAATCTTGGTCTCTAGAGCTAATTACCTCATTGATCGCAACTTCTATGTTGAATAAACTTTTTTTTTTTCCCTGACTGACAGCTATTGTAGTTGTGGTTAAGAAGTTAGACTAACAAGACTGTCAGAGGATTCAAGGATTTTTGCATATGTTTCACAAAGTTCAAACCAGCCTCTTAGCATAACTTGAACCGTAAGTTAGGTCAGCTAAGAAGGAGAGATAATTAGCTAATTAGTTGCATTAGCTCTACTGTAGTTGTGGTTTAGAAATTACACTAACAGGACTGTCAAAGGATTGTGTCATGGAGTTTACATGTACCTTATTACAACACCCATCCTGTCAGGATAACTTAACTACATTTGCTAATGTTAGCATTAGTTTGGTACCGGGCTGTAGCGTCTGTCAGCTAGCCTGCTAATTAGGCAGCTAGTTCTAATTAGTGTGTTTATACATTACGTGCAGTTGACATTAACGTTATCAAACCCAGCTGTATGTGTCAACATTTGTCTAGTAGCTGAAATTACTTGGTGGCATTTAATATACAGTTGTCGGTCTGTTTTTAGTATGTTAGCTTTAGCTTGGCACTTTTCACTCCTCACTCTCCTGCAGCGCCATCCAAACATGGTCACTTCGGTTTCCAAAAAAACAAGATGACGACCAAAAAACTCAAATCTTCAAAACGGCAGTTCACAAACCAGTGGATGACTGAAGGAGGCTTCAACCAATTTAGATTTAACCCATACATTTCATTTTAACAATGATTATTATTCAGTTTCGCAGACTGTATCAGAGCTGTGTCATGATATGACTAGATTTAGATTTATTTTATGTCTTTTTTATCTTATCCTCCGTCAATATTTGTTCATTTATCCATTTCCTCATTTTGTTTTATATTTGTGAATGTTCATGGTTATTATAAAACAACTCATATGAAAATGAGCATTGGTGATAATATGCTATACAGGGTTTTCTCTACTATTATAAGGCTTAGGTGCAGCACCCAAGCTATTTTGGCTGCCACCTAAACCAAATTAATGTAAAATGAATGTGGAGAACATAAAAACTAACTTAAATAACTTTTCCCTCATGCAGGCTGTTTATTTTTCTGCTGCAGCTTTTCTGAATTTTTGTACACAGGAATGTTATAATATGGTTCAAAATGATGTGGAATTATATATATTTTTTTATTGAAAACCATAAAATTTTCTTGCTTCACCATGCACCAAAGTCTTCCACAAACTTAGGGAAAATGCTGGAACCCAGATAGCACCTACGCCATCTGAACACCTTGGGAAAACCCCAGTATGTGTCTGCTCCTCTACAGCTCAATACAAAAACATTTGAAGATTTACAAAAAACACATTGAGCATCATGGATTATACAAGTTTTTTTTTTCTGATTTCAACATTATATGTTAGCCTTAAAATCCTGACAATAACATGTTTATGACTGTGTGTTATTGCCATCCCAGTTTATCATTTTCACAGTTTTATGGCTGATGCAGTTAAGATTCCTTTGCACATTCCTGACACTGTTGCATTGCTAGTGTGTGGTTTAAATCTTCAGTTTTCACGCTTTAATACGGGATTTAGACACAGCCATACATGTGTGCACACAGACTTGTCCAAAGAACTGCAGCACAGATAAAAATTAATTTGATTTGGCAACACACTGCTGTTATGTAACAGGCAGTCTGTGGCAGACCAGGAAGAGAAAAAGTGTTGTAGATCACCCTAAGGTCGCGACTGCAGGATTATGTATGAGTGACTCACAGGATGATTTGTCATTTGGACTGGAGTTACTGTATAGCTGGGTCACATTCAGGATGAGTTATCTCACTCTCTGCAGGCTGTTTGCATCGGCTCAGAGTGAGAGTATTTGGTTTATCGTGTTTAATTCTAGAAGCGTTTCTACCTTTGCAAATAAGACAGTGGTTTAGTTTATAGATGTGAGACTTTAGCAGGCCAGTCACGTTGCTTATCACACTCCTCAAAATTGTAAACCATGTGTTGTGTAACAATGAATGTTCTCTGTCTAGTTTTGTTTATCACCAGCTTATAGTATTTCAACACTTTAACAATAACCTGAGCTGAACTTAAGACCTCATTATGAAGATGTCATTTTCTTTTTTAGTCAGTGTACTGCATGTAGCATGGATTTAGCTCTGTCAACACAACTAAAAGTCAGACATTTAACAGTGAAAACAGGCTCATCAGTGACAATCCGCATTTTTTTATTATTGCCTAATTATTGCCTTAATTAAGTACAAATTTAAGGTACTTGTGTTTGAGTATTTCCATTTATTCATGGGGCTTTATATTTCTGCTGCACTACATCTCAGAGGCAAATATTGTACTTTTTACTCCACTACATTTGTCTGACAGCTGTAGTTACTTTTCACATTACACTTTTTCATCCCCTCTCTGTCCAGTGAAAACCACGTATCTCCAACTATATTGATTTTCAGTGTTTGTGATAAATGAAGTTTTTCCTTTATGGGTTGAATTTAAAATTCTCCTGCTTCTTAAAATAAATACACTCTTTAAAAACCCTCTTGGATTAGCGGGAAAATGCATTGTCACAAAGCTGAAAACAGGTCTGTTTTGGGAGTTGAACATAGTCGAGATTTTACAGATACATGGTTCTCACAGGACAGCGACGCTGCAACATATGATGCATAAGGTAGTTCATATGAGTTCACCCTTAAACATCTATAGCAGTAAAATGCAACATACACTTGAATGAGGCAGTAAAATGAATCAAAAACATTATATATAATAAAACACTGACAGGGACCAATATGGACCTTTTTAACCATTTTAACCACCATTGCTTCTTGCAGCTTTCATTTATTTTTGAGTTGTTGATGGAAAAATTAAAAAGTGCATTTCAAAGCCCGTCACCAGTTAAAGCCTACTGGTGATAATGTAGCTCATTTGGATGGGTTATGAATGCACCATTTCCTGAAAACAGTAATTATGACATTAAATGGATGTAAACATAATGAGCAAAAAACCCATTCTGCTGATATTCATCTTGAATCCATGGCAAAAACTGAAAAAATTTACAGATTCAATCTCTTATCATATCAGAAAGTGCACTAAAAATCCTTGTGTGTGTTTTGTCCATAGGATGACTCTGTCCCCAATGGCCTGCGAGCGCTGCCCCTCTTCTACGCCACCACCATCGGGATCAACACATTCTCCATTATGTACACTGGAGCCCCATGTGAGTCATTCCCAACAGAGAGATTGTCTTCGTTTATTTAGTCTGACACCGACGTATGACCAAATTATCATCTCAGTCCTAACGTGCGATGGAGCCGGTGCCATTTGCTCAGCCAAAATTCCCTTTGAAGGCATGACAGTAGATTATTTTGAAACTATGTGCAAAATGATTTTCTTACATCCATGTGTGTTTATTCATTTCAGTGCTTGGATTAGAGATGCTACCAGTGTGGGCCATCTTTCTCATCACTTTAGCTGGGTCGCTGGTCTGTGCAGCGCTGGTCTGGATATGTGTGTGTCCCTGGATGAGGAGGAAAATAGCAAGTAGGTATTTCTCTGTGTCTGTGTGTGTCCTTTCTTTCTCACGCCATCTGACCCAGACCTATCAACAGGCCTCAAGCCTCTGCTCGCACTCACTGTGCACTGACACCAAACAACGGCTGCCAGCGGATGTGTTTTCTCATCGGCCGCTGCCAAAGCCACCAGAGGAACCGAGTGAACTCGGTGTAGTACTCGAGTTGCTTTGCTCAAATGAGTTTTTAAGGTGTACAGCTGCTTGGTCTCAGAGGTTTAGATCATAGCCTGCAGTGTAAAAAGCTTTCAGATCAAGGTTAAGAGTGTTTCCCTAATAGGAACATCCGCCTCCAGCAAAGAACACAACACATAAAACACATAACATGTTAAACGACACAATAAAGGAGCAGAAAGCACAGAAAGTAGGAGAAATAAGTGAAAGAATATAGGACACGTAAAACACAGCTCATTTGTTAAGCCTGGTAAATGTGATGTAGCACAAATAAAAGCCTCAGTGTGTTACATCTATCAAAAGACAAAGCTACAAACTCTTTAATTTTACTGGATATAGTCAAAGTTAATCGATAATAATGCATAAATGCTTTGCAGTAATATACAAGGTCAATGCACACTATGTAATCTCTGACTCTCAGTTAAAACAATGGCTGTGTTTGGAATCACATACAGTACATATTATGGTACAAATGTAGTTTTATTTTTAAGCTCATTTGCATTTTCATACACTCAAAGCAGTTTTCAAACGTAAAAATGAACCTGTTTACCCCAACTTGAAGCTGTCTGTCACATAGAAATGTCTGAAATTCATTTGTACTTGCTGTATGCACTGTCACTGACTAGATTTACTCCTATGTACTGTATATTACATTCTACTACTATGAGCAGTATGTCATGTGTGAAAATGAATGTATTGCACTACATGGCTTATCACCATCGAAGCGATTACCTGCCAGCTGTTTGCAGATGTCAAGATGTTTCCATTATATTTTTATATTTACATATCAGTTCCCTTATGCACCTCATGAAGATGATGACCATTATGCATTGTGGGATGCAGTACATGAGGCAGATGGCTCTAGGTGCGGACTGTGAAAGTTGGTCAGTGTATTATACATCCAGGTATAAATCTGAGGTATGATTTTGTAGTTTGTCACATACTACCAGTTTTGGTCCAGATCCGTTGACAGTAGTAGATGGTAAGCCCTGTCGAACACAGCCAATAACGGAGCACGTAGTCGATGATGTGAAGCAGTGTGACATAATGGGAGTTGTCTGCACCTTTGCCAGTGAAAATGTAAATATATTGAAATTTTATTTTACATTTAGTAATGTATATTCACGTCACCGTCATTTGATTCTAATGAAATAGTAAGTAACAGTAAGAAAGTAAGGCTAAACATTAATGTAGTACACGGGACATGATGCCATTGACAGACGACCACAAATATAATGTAATTTTAAAGTACATAAATCAACAAAATACATGACATGACCCTAGTAATTTTTAGATATTTTAATGTGCAGATGTTATATGTTGTAACTTTTATGTGAAACTGCTTTAATAGCATTTCTAGAAGGCAAAGAGAAGGCTATTATTGAAGGGGTGAGGTTTAAAATAGATTACTTTCTCTAACTTTGCCTTAACCTGCACATGAGCAAGTCTCGTTAAACCGAACTCTTGCTTAATACGTCATGCCCTCTGAATGCTTGCGAGGATTACAGGTGATATTATCGGCTCTAATCGGGATGTTAGTGCATCAGTCAAAATGAAACAGCTGATGACTGTTTATGTGTTTGTACTGAGGGCTGATTTGAGAGGTGGGAGGTCAGCGAGTCTGTCGGTACTGGGATTAGTTTGCTTTGGATCAGCTGATGGCTGTACTTGTGTTTGTGCTGTTTGTGGAATGTCCCTGCATAGTTTTCTCTTTTTTTTGCACACAACTCCTGACTTTTCCTTATTGTGGTTTGATATCAGTACTGAGTAGGAACACAGTTTCAACAAAAACATGATTAAAAATGATGATCTGCATGGCACAAAAAAATCTTGTAATGCAAAATTAGTTCCTGTCCTGACTTCTTCTATTACTTTCTCTGCTCCACTGTCTTTTCTATCAAAATTCTATGTTAATGTTTTGTGTAATATGATTTCAATTATTTCCTCCAGGTCGTTTAAAGAAGGAGCAGGCTCTGTCCAGGATCTCTGATGAGAGCCTGGACAAGATCCCCGAGGAGGAAGAGGAGAGCCCCGTGTTCAAAGAGTTGCCGGGGGCCAAGGGCACAGATGAGGCTGTGCTGCCGCTCACCGGGGGGAGCAGTGAACGGGGCACCCGGGACTCCAGTGGAGAGCTCACCAACCTGGCTAACGGAGGCACCGTCCTGCCAAATGGCAGGGTCTATGGTAAACAACAAACAAGACATACCTTTTAGTTTAGGTACCTACCAATCTAAATTCTTATAATAATCTTCAAGAAAATAGATGTGTTTCCATTACCTATTTTTATACGCATTTTGTAAGTATTGCATTAGAAAAAGTTTGTTTTTTCAAGAAGAGGTAATGTACATAATGGGAAATGGAGGCATCTTTTTGTAATACGTTCTGACATAGTGAACATTTAACTCACATGACTGGTTTCCTTCTTGTCTTCCTGTGTATTTCTATAAAGCCCAAAAACATGGCTGGTAGTAACAACAGGTAGAGTGGACTGATGAGGTCAAATTATTCTGAAAAAAAAACATTACAGCCATTTCAGATGGACAACGGTAACGGAATGCCACAGTTTACCAGGACCGCCACTTCTACTACTTTGGTGGCCTAGAGCGCCACCTTCTGTCAGCACTACTCAGCCTAATTTATTCACTCTAAACAAGCTGATGGAAACATAGAATAGACATTTTCTTTTGTGTGTGACCTCTCAAAAGTGTTCCTCAGATTCGTATAAGGAAGGACTGTAAAACCGTTCTACAGTGGATATAAAAAGTCTACACACCCTGTTCAAATGCCAGGTTTTTGTGATGTAAAAAAATGACACCAAGATAAATAGTTTCACAACTTTTTCCACCTTTAATGTGACCTGAAACCTTTAAAGGGGAAAAATAAAAAACTTCAAATAACCTGGTTGCATAAACATGCACAGCCTTAAACTAATACTTTGTTGCAGCACCTTTGGCTTTTATTACAGCGCTCAGTCTTTTTGGGGAGGAGTCTATCAGTGTGGAACATCTTGATGTGGCAATATTTGCCCACTCTTTTTTGCAAAACTGCTCCAAATCTAACAGATTGCGAGGGCATCTCCTGTGCACAGCCCTCTTCAGATCACACCACAGATGTTCAATTGGATTCAGGTCTAGTGAAGCCATTCTTTTGTTGATTTAGATGTGTGCTTTGGGTCATTGTCGTGCTGAAAGATGAAGTTCCTCTTCATCTTCAGCCTTCTAACAGAAGCCTGAAGGTTT
>JAPQRN010000027.1:7081338-7091599 GCA_037367275.1 Coranthus polyacanthus
TCTTGGCAGCCTCCCTGACCAGTTTTCTTCTCGTCTTATCAATTTTGGACGGACGTCCTGTTCTTGGTAATGTCACTCTTGTGCCATATTTTCTCCACTTGATGATGACTGTCTTCACTGCGTTCCATGATATATTTAATTCCTTGGAAATTATTTTGTATCCTTCACCTGATTAATATCTTTGAACAATGAGATCCCTCTGATGCTTTGGAAACTCTCTGTGGACCATGACTTGTCCTGGCCATGCCCTCCCTGAATGATTTCACTTTATTTTTCAATTGCGTTGTACAGGTTATAGGTCACCTTAAAGGTGGAAAAAGTTGTGAAATTATTTATCTTGGTGTCATTT
Source organism: Coranthus polyacanthus (assembly GCA_037367275.1). NCBI lineage: Eukaryota > Metazoa > Chordata > Actinopteri > Kurtiformes > Apogonidae > Coranthus > Coranthus polyacanthus. The sequence goes on from JAPQRN010000027.1 coordinate 7,081,688, forward strand.
TTTACATCACAAAAACCTGCCATTTGAACAGGGGTGTGAATCTTCTCTGTTCTTTTGGTTATGATTCACCTGTCAACGATTCGAATGCACAAGGCTACTTTTTCATCCATTTTTTCATCAATTAATGCAAACAGTATTCCAGCCTTCCAAAATCACACTACAAGTATCTTTTCAATACCAGTATCTGTGTGATGCCCCTCAGTAGTGTTTAATTTTTGTGTGGTAGATTTTACAAGCACCGCACGTCTTGTCAAGTTTATACTTCCCAGTAAGTTCATAAAATCCAAGATGTGCCCAGATGTCCGCTTTCAAAATACCAGGTGTGTTTTTTTTTTTTTTTTTTGGTTTTTTTTACCACTTGCTGCTGATCTGTGACTCCCTCTGCCAACATATAAAAGTTACATTAGGCCACAATTCAAAGCAAAAGTGTGATGTTGCAATGTAATAACATAAGGTAGAAAAATTAACAATTAATGTTTGAAAACTGTAATTTCTTTTGGACGCTATAAACCTCTGATTATGTTCTGCCACTGTATCAATGCTTTGAGTTGAGAAATGTCACTATTCCTTATAGATGTCCTCCAGACAGTCACTAAGCATTTTTTCAACATCCTTTAGAATTTTCATAGAATTCCTGCTTTTCCAGACAGGAAATCTTCCCTGATCTGCTCAGAGTTACTGTAGCTTTAAAACAAGTTTCCTGTTTGACCCTCAGGCTTAAAATAACTAATGTATAAATCTATTTTTAAAGTTCCTCTTTTCTACACCTTCCTTCCCCATCTATTGTTAAAACAGCTTCTTAATTCTCATAAATTCCATCATTTCAATAAATGTGTGGCTTCAGGATAGTTTTAAGGATCCAAAACCTTTCGTTTCCCTCCTGCCTACTTCTTTATCTTCCCCCCTGCAGGCCGGACCCATTCAATGACCAACGGCTGCCTCAAATCACCCGTGTCTAATGGCAGCTTCAGCTTTGATGGCCACATGCGCAGTGATGGCCAGGTGTACCACACAGTGCACAAGGACTCAGGTCTGTATAAAGACCTGCTTCACAAAATCCACCTGGGCCGCATGGATGACAGCGAGCGTTCGGGCTCCAATGCCGGCCCGCCCGACAACAACTACCGCCTACTGCGCCGCAATAACAGCTACACCTGCTACACAGCAGCGATATGTGGCATGCCTGTCCAGCCTCTCATGCGCACAGAGTCACGTGAGGACAGTGAGAAGCTGGTAGGAGAAGGAGGCGGCAGGAGCAATAGTGTTTCCTACTCTAAGAAACGGGTACGTTACGATAGCTACTCATCGTACTGTAATGCTGTGGCGGAGGCTGAGATCGAGGCAGAGGAAGGCGGGGTGGAGATGAAGCTGGCCACAGAGCTGGAGGGGGTGGAGGAAGAAGGAGGGTCAGCACCTGTGCCTCTGGACGACCTGGCCGAGGAGGATCACGAGGAGAAGGATAAGTCTGAGGTGTTCCTGCTGTTCCACTTCCTGCAGATCCTTACCGCCTGCTTCGGCTCCTTCGCCCACGGAGGCAACGATGTCAGGTGATGCTTCACACAAATAGCAACCAGATAGCGAATAATTCGGTCAAAGGAACAGTTTGTAGTATTTCAAGGTTCAGTATGTAAGATTTATTTTTTGAGATTATGAAGTTTGTCTTGGAGTCTGGTTTCTGCTGGGAGCCGGTTGTTTGTTGATGTTAGCTAACGCCGTTTCTAAACTATTGACCGTCTTGGTTGCCTACATCCATGATAACAGCCTATACACCGATCTCTATGTAGAGGACATGAGTCAGTCAGTGTTCTAGCTCAGCACCAGCTACCGTTAGCTTAGAAATGGAGCTGGCCAACATCAACAAACTTCACAAACAAAATGAACTAAAATTATCAAGAATTGTTTCGTTTTGACAGTATGACACTAAGATCAAAGATATCAGTCTATTGTTATGCAGAGATGTCTGGAGCACTTAGCATGCTAATGAGCCAGACAGGGACCATTATGTCTCATTATACTACTCTGCACCTCTAAAGTGAGTAGTAAGTCACCACTCGACCAGTCTGTCCTCAGTCCATCATAAGAAGAGGTAGCAGCTCTGAGTAGTTGGTTGCTATGTGGCTCATCACTAGTGTGCTAGTGCGCTAATCGCAATTAGCATCTCACTTTAACACACTATATCTTCTTTAGGGTACAATATGTGTTATAACATTCCAAATGATGTTGATATATTTCTAAATACAGAGCTACCCCAGATTCCCTTGACAAAAAGCTTCATGGTTTTAGTTCATCCTCGGGAAGGACTGGCTGATCGCGAAGTAGAGTATAGTGTACACTTGAACTGATATTGACCAGCTTTGAGTTTCTGTAGTTTGGCAGTGGACACCAAAACCCAAACTAGTAAAATGCTTCTTTTGTTGATAGTAGTAATTAATGATTGAATCTTGATCTTACAAGTTATACCTTTGAATACATATTATTAATGTTTAATTGTTTAATTTTATAGGTGATATAAAAGTAATATTTATATATCTTTTAGTCTTTGACACAGTTTCATCCTTGAAGCAGAGTCTAGCAGAGACCCTTAAGATTTGAATTAGGCTTTTTCTAATTTCCCTGTTTTTGCAGTAATGCCATTGGGCCGCTGGTGGCGCTGTGGATGATCTACGACCAGGGCGGTGTCATGCAGGACGCCGCCACTCCCATCTGGCTGCTGTTTTACGGCGGCGTGGGCATCTGTGCTGGCCTGTGGGTGTGGGGCCGCCGTGTTATCCAGACGATGGGAAAGGACCTGACTCCCATCACCCCCTCAAGGTGAGACAGTCGCCACATGGGGGTGTGTGTGTGTGTCTGTGCGTGTGTGTGTGTGTGCGTGCGTGCGCACGTGTTCTTCTTAAAGATTATCTGTAGCAGAGAGGAACATTCCTACACGATATGGTGGCTGGTATATGGTCTTTATGCGAGTTGGCCCAGTGCTGCAGCTTCATGGTAAGTGTTTATGTGCACTCGACCTCATTAGGATGCAGACAATGTTTTTAAAAGGCCTGTCAGATGTTACTGAGTTAGTAATCACATTTACCTGACATTAACCGAAGCCTCATAATGCTGGCGTTAGCCTGACATGAACCCAAGGCGAAGCAATCACTCGTATAAAAATCATGTTTAGTTCTGTTGCTTGAGGTGCTTCTTAATTCCAGCGAGACAGTAAACCTGTCTGACAGATGAGAAACGTCTTATAATTCTATGATTAACCACTTTCTCTTTCCCAAACAGAGCTGCTACTGCAGATAAAAATGTACAACACAAGCAACTGACTGTACTATAATCAGTGGTGGAATGTAACAAAGTACTTTTACTTTACTTGAGTGTTTCCAATTTCTATTTTATACTTCTACTCTACTACATCTCAGAGGCAAATATAGTAATTTTGACTCGTCTACATTTCAGATGACAATATTTCAGAGCATTCCTGTCCAGTGAAAACCATCCATCTCCAAATGTGTTAATTCTAGTGATAGACTTAGTAATCTGTTGGCCAATTTAGGCCAATTAAATGTCATTTTGAGATAATTGGCATCTGGCTTCAATTATTTAATGAGGCCAGTAAATACATGTGCAGTGCAGACAGCCTTGTCAGTGTGGGTAAAATAAGCACACTGCAAATAGAGCACAGAACAGATCTACTTCAAACAGAGACCATGCAGATAGTGCTAAATAAATGTTCATTTAAATTCAACAATTTTGTGTCTCATTTGTTGTTATTGATGTATTTTAACAGGTTAAAAAAGACACACAGACACATGATATCAGCATCATAGGCCTTGTTCTCTAAATAAATAACTAAATAAATAACTGCCGTAGGCCATTGAATAACTATATATTGGTCGACCACCATTTTGAACGTTTGTGATAAACTGAACAATGAAGTTTCACATTCTTCTTCCTCTTCAGCTAAATAAACTCTTTAAAAACCCTCTTGGATTCACTGGGAAAGGCACTGCCACAGAGCTGAAAACAGACCTGTTTTTCTGAGCTCAAATTTAACTTTTTAGAGATACGTGGTTCTCACAGGACAGCGATGCTACAAATGTATAAGGATCTTATAGAATATGATGCATTGTTGTAGATTAAACTAGCCTACAGTATATAAAGTAGTTCAAATGAGCTCAACCTTAGACATGTACAGCAGTAAAATGAATCAAAAACATCATATATAATAGTAAAACACTGACAGGGACCATTTTACTGCACATTGAACACTTTTTACTGATATATATACTTGCATAAAAATACATTTATATATATATTTAGAGTTTGAAGATTCCCTTTGATTTGACCCACACTTTAACAGATACAGCTCCAAATTTGAACTGAAACTGCCTCAATGGTCAAAAAAATGTTAGTACCTATATAAAAGTTTAACATTTTGTAATATCTTTGTGCATTTTGGGTGCACTGTGCTTTTAGTACTGTTACTAAATATTTGTTCCACCACTGATGAAAAATGTAAAATATATTTGCATTTTCTGTATTTTATGTGTAAAATGGACCTCACAAACTGTACACAGTGTGAGAGGTTCATTTTTATTTACAAGGAAATGTTTCTGCTATTTTATTGCAAAATGGAAAAAGTTATTGAGCAAATGCATCAGTAAGCCAAAAAATTATCATTTTTGCCGTTAACATGCAGACCTATATGAACTTAAACTTTGCAAGAAATAATTCTTGGCTGCTTTATAACATACTGAGATATCTACTGTAATGGCCTTTTGCATAAGGAATGATACATTCTCTGTTTCTCTTCTGCCCTTTGACATATTACATAATAATTATGAATAAATAAGTAGCCTTTTGGACTGAAACACATGAAGCCCTAGGGCCCACATAGTCCCACAACCTAAGCAGTGCACATCACGCATCCTTAACCACTTTCTGCTCCTCTGTCCCTGTGATTGATCTTTCTTTCTCATGTTGTCCTCTTGTCTTCCCACGCGTTAACCACACAGTGCATTTGTGTGTGTATGTATGTGCGCGTGCATACCTCAGGGATGTTTGTGTGTACTGTGTCAGCTGAAGGAAGCGAGGCTCTATGCCTGCAGGTTGTTGTGCTGTTAATGTGCTGTATGTGTGCGGCAGTGCATGAATGCATATTAAGGTCTAATTGTTCCAGTCAGTTTTGTGCGTGTGTGTGTGCTCTGTTGCCTGGCAGGAACATCACACAGGATTACAGGAAGTTGTTTGGCAACTGCGGGTATTCTGGATGAAGAGAAGTAAAGCAGAAGGGGTGAGGGAGGGGCAAAGCCACAGTGGGAACTCTGGCCTCTTCTTCTTCTCCAACCACAGGGAGGGACGCCAGCCCGACTCCTCTTGCACTTTTCTTTCCCCCCTCTCTGTCTGTCCTCGTTTTTTTTTTTCTTTTTTCAAACTCCCTCCTTCCCCTCTCCTGTAAATCTCTGTTTTTGCGGTTAACCCTCTTGTTCTATTTTGCCCTCTCGTTTCTTCATTCCTTCACATATTACTCCCTCTCCATGCATCTTTCTGTCTTAGTTTTTAAAGGCATCTCGCCTCTAAATCTTATTCTTTTCTCTTTTATTCGCACTTCAGTTCTCAGTTCATGCTCATTCTTTTCTCCTCTTTCTTCATTTCTTCTCCTATTTTGGCCCTTTTCTCTCTGTACGCCTTCTTTCATTCTTAATCTCCCTCTTTCCATCACCAGCCTTTGCCAGGAGTCCAAGACAAATTTGCTCTGCTTGACTATTCTAAAGGCTCCCCTTCCTCTAGTGTCTGTTTCCATGCATCAATGTGACAAAGAAGTTTACTTGGAGGACAGAACAGGGAAGCGTGTGTGAGGGTAGTTGTGTGTCTTCAGTGGTTGCGGTTAAACATGTTTGAGCCATAATGAATCGTTCCACAGCATAAAATATTAATGTCTCATCATCCTTCGGTCATCTCTCCTGATGATCCACCGCAGAGACAGATTGCTCCAGATCTGACTGGTCCCATCCAGCTTTCTCAGTGGGACATGAGAAACACAAACAGTACATGTCTTTTTTCTTTTGTGTTGAGCTGATGCTGTGTGGCATACTTACATAATAAGGCCACTACACAAATGGTCCAGATATCAGAGGTGGAGCCAGTGGGGTGTGACTTGAGTTGCGGACAAAATATGACCTCAAAAGACAGACCAAACGTGTGCACATCCAGACAAAAATATCCAGGTGCAAAAAATAGGACATAAAATGTCACTAGTGGTCTCAAAAAAGAGAAACGTCTGCATGCTTTTTAAAACATTATCTATGGAGTGGGCATTCTTTCAATCTGCAAGATGTTCCTCGGGTGGTATCAAAACATTAACATCCACACTAATATTCCATTCTCAGGAATATGACAGCACTCCAGGTCATGCACGGTTTATTTTGTGTGGATATTCCAAATTAGACGTGGTATATGCCGATATAATTTGGGTTTTAGGAGCATTCTTTGGACGTGTATACAGCAGATTCAGAATATGCATCTCAGTCTGGGTTTTTATGGCCTCTGATATACATGATGCTGGGTTTGAGATACAGAGTCAAAAGAGGAGAAACGCACCACATTATCAAAGACTTGGATGTCAACAGGTTTTTGGATATATGCAAATGTCCTTTTCAAGAGAGTGGTTGAAGTAAGCTGTGTTAATATTTTTGAGAAAACTTGTTTTGATGCAAAGAAGCAAAATGGAACAAGCAGTTCCGGCCACTTTTCCATATTTTGGCATTATACGTGACATGCTAGAGCATCATTAATGGCTCCATAGAGGCAGGAATATTACTGGAATATTCATTTTCATTAGCCTTGTGAACAGCATAGTTGGAATTCAGCAGTATCCTCCTGAAGAAAGCTAATGAAAACCAAAGAATGGTCCTTAGTCTGTCTGAATCATGATCGTGTTCATAACCCATTAAGAACGGATGCAACATATGTGTTTAAGACCAGATGTGAAGTTGGCATGCCTATCCCTTCAGCAGGGTGTGATACGAGTGCGGTTTATATATAAGATATCATCATTTTTAATACCATGATGGGTTTCATCAGTAGGTGAAATGCACCATCCTCTCACTTGGGTCATCAGCCATTGTATGAAGAGCAATGTTAAAAACCTTTTTGAGTGCTAAGAGTGCTGCAAAAAAACAAACAAAATGCATTTCCCATACATGCATTTCATCAGTCATCAGGCTGAAAACTGTCACTGTATAAAACTACGCTAAAAGAAGCAGCACACTAATGTCACATCCTGTCTTAAAAACTAGATTTATTCGCACCTGTGTTCTTATAATGATCAATCCCCATTTGAGAGAGAAATCGAGGATGTCCAAATGAAAATCTAAAGACAGTGGAGCACCAGACTCCAAACGGAAGAAAACCTGAATAGTTCTGAAGTGGAGGTACTGTTGGTGATATATGTATTTAGTTGGGTCAGTAGTGGATATAAAATGACCAAAAAAAGATAGTCAGTGAATGCTGTATCTAGAGATGGACGCACAACTGATGGTCTCATCTTCAATCTGATGAAGCGTCACCCAAAGGTTTTAAAATTCGGATAGAGGTTGGTTTATAGGCTCTCTGACGTCTTTGCAAGAATCAAACTGTTTTTTGTTACAAGGTATAAAATGTCTGTTGTTGGCTTTGTTTCGTCTGAGGAAAATGCTGTAGGTTGAAACATTGCCTACCATAAATCTAACGTTTTAAAACAGAATAAAATTTAAGAAGAGCATAAAATTACTTGGAGGCTAACCCTGACTAATGATTTGTCTTTTTTGTGACATCTACTGACAAAAAAAATGACCTGCCTTCAGTGAGATTTTCGTATTTGCATGCAGGGAGGTATCATTGCTCTGTGGAATTTAAACATGAGAGCATTATTAATGAAGGACTGGATGAAATATGGAGTCTTAAAAGTTAATGGTCCTACACACTGATGGGTAATCAATTTCAATAGGTTAACAGCAATGAAATATGTATTTTAAGTTTTGCTGCCCCACATCTATTTGCTCTTTTTTGACATGATCTTTCATTACATCTGGCATCAAAGTGTGAATAACTGTGTTCTGTTAGCAGGACTTAAGCACAAAACACAAATACTTTTACACAATATACTGCCTAATATGCAGCTATACTCTCTGATTACCTGCCAACATCCAGGAGCTGATACAAATGTGATCTTGCGTGCGTGTGTGTGTGAGAGCTTTGTCTTTGTTGAGCTGCTACTTCAGATGTTCTGTTATGTACTATATGTATCCATGGAATATGGTGCGACTGTGGCCTGAGCAGCACATCTCTGGCATTTCAATGAAGGATGTCTCTTTGCTCTCCCCTCCCTCCTCCACAGTGGATTCACTATTGAACTGGCTTCTGCACTCACAGTCGTGTTGGCTTCCAATATCGGAATCCCTGTCAGTACCACACACTGCAAGGTATGACTGAGTGGAACGAACCTCCAGATGGACTCTTCAACCCCCTCCCCTTCAGGCATCTCCAGGGGACGGGGGGTCTCACATTGCCTCCCCGTCGCCGGGCTGGAATCACACACACACACAACACAGCAGTCTACACTAGTTTTTGGATTGGTTATAAATTGGTTACGCTGACAAAGTAATGCGTCACTGCAAAACAGACATTTTAGTGCTATTAAAGGTTAATTTTGGTTTATTGCAATTTGGATCTTCTTTTTATAGCATTACTACTATTAAGTTGTAATAACACTGTACTATCTTGTTTTTTTTGGAAGTGCCCATATTTAGACAGGAGGGTAGTATGAGGAGCTGAGCTCACCAAGCTAGTTCTAACTTACTTAAAAAACTGACCACATTGCTAACAAGGAAATGTTATCTTAAAATGCCACTAAGTACTTTCAGCTACTTGCTAAGTGTTAACACAAACATCCGTTTGATAACTGCGGTTGCAAATATGTGTAATGTGTAACACTAATTAGGAGGCTAGCTGACAGACCATATAACCCAATACCAAATTGATGCTAAGTTAGTTAATGTAGCTAAGAGGCCAGGTGTTGTAAATAAGTAACAGTGAAATTCATGAAACATTTGGGTAACAAAATCATTTGACAATCTAGTTAGTTCTTAACCACAACAACTGTAGAGCAGTCGGAACTACAGGTTGCCGCTCGGTGTCACAACACACAGACGACACGTTTCAGTAAGAACACGGGTCCGGTTAATAACCTTGTCAATGGCTCGTATTGTGTATACTTTGACCAGTTCTGTAGTCCTAGCATTGTTCAGGTTCATTCATGAAGTCCACAAACTGAGACACTGAAACACTGTAGAGCTATAGAGATCTAGATAGATACTTCAGGGTCAAGACTGGCAAGTGAGTGATACCTTTAATAACACTTTAACAGTCATTTGATTAAAAAGTAAAACTTTTTTGAATTATATGACAGCTCGTGTTCCTTACCCATCTGACTTCTTAGCAATATGGCTGTGTTCCCAGATGTCTGTAAATAAGTGGTGTGTAAAATGAGTTACTTATAGGAAACAACATGAATAAAACCGGAATAAACCAGAATTACCCTTTAATTTTAAAGCACATACCAACACGTGACAATCGGCCCTGTTCTTTACCCTACATTAAAGACAATCAGATGGTTCAAACTGTGTCCGGATGGCCCCAGGCAGCAGTGTGCGGCCCCTCTCCCCTGTTCTTTTCAGGTCCATCGGATCCAAGACTGGAAACACAGCAACCGTAACATCGTTTGTTTCATTTCCACCAACTCTTCTTCCATTGTGCCCTCTCAGCACTGGCATGATTTGGTGTGTGGGTCCACTGTGCTTGGCTGCAAGCAGACCTCTCCCACCCACCACCCACTACCACCAGCGCCCCCCCTTTCCCCCCTCCCCTCCCCTCCCCCTCCCCCTC
>JAPQRN010000027.1:7091699-7122456 GCA_037367275.1 Coranthus polyacanthus
GGCCGGCGACCTCACGACGTCCCTCCGGTGCTTGTCTGACGAAGGTGTGCCTCATCTCCTCAACCCCCACCACCTCCCCCTCGTCCACGCACCTGCCACACACTTGTTTTTTCCCTTTTTTCACTTCTCCCCTCTCTCCATCTTTCTCTCTGTGTCTCTACTCATGTGTCTTCACAGCGGATTTTGCATTGAAGTAATGAGTGCGCTAACAGTGCTTGTTGCATCAAATGTGGGCATCCCAATAAGCTCCACCCACTGCAAGGTATTGGAGTCATTGGTAGTGAAGCTGTGTTAGGGAGCGCTCCCAGAGCTCCGCTTCATCGCTTCACCTGTAGCTGTCAATCGACGCAGCCAATCACAACTCTCGAAGTTGCAGGTTTGACCTCTGGTGCAGTTTTCCTTCAGCAGTGCAGTCGCTGATTCTGCTGTAACGCTCTAGCAAGTGTAGCTTGACTCATAAATGTACTTAAAACATATCAGCTATTGAAATGAACTTTTTGAATACAAAGGGATATTTATCATCCTGTGATGTGTAGACACATTTTTAGCTCTTTAGCATTTTTTTTTTTTTAGCATTTTTGGATGACAGTGATTTTTTTTTTCTTGTAGGAGTAAATGTATATTATTACATTAGATCAGAAGTGTCAGCACCCCATCTATGCTGGAAAGCGGATTTGTTCTACACAAAATGCTACGTTCTGTCAGCAGTATTTAAACATAAAATGTCTTTTAGATTTGGAAGATTCAAATTTTTTTTTTAGCAAATAAATACACATTTTTCTTTTGTTAAGGGTGTCTAATACATGATGCTAATCAAACAGTACCTTCATACTGCAGTAGCTACATCTTCTTGATTAAGTAAATAAACTTTTAGCCACAAATGTTTTCTCAAAAGCCCCTAAACTTTTTTAACCTTTTTTTTTTTATATAATTTGCCCTCAGTCTGACAAAAGTGGCCAGCTGCGGTTAGCTCACTAGCTAATATTAGCTTTTCCTGATAAATTAATTTGAAGTTTTAAAATGTATTCCTTTGTGTAGGAGGAATTGATTGATTGCTTTTATTCATGGATCATCAGACAATACAAAATCCAAAGTATAACATGTTAAAGTGTAAACGCTTATTTCCAACAGGGTCCTTTGGAAAAACTTCCTCCTAGCTCACTAGCTTACAGTAGCTAAATTTAACCTGCTAGCTAACGTGAGCTGCTGTTAGCTCACTAGCTAATGTTAGCTAATTTGACTGCCTGAAAAAATGTATTTGATAAAAAAAATGTAATCTTATATTTCAAAACTACTAAAACCAAAGGTAACATTTATATTCATTGTCTTTAATTCCCAGAAACTGGCATAAATTGAAAGAAATACCAGCGACAGGATGTAGCATTTTCACACATGCGTAGCACAAATCCGGTTTCTAGTGAGTATTACAGTATTAGATACTTTTGTTGAAGGAAAGGTCAAATTTAAGCTTGTCATTCTGTAAATAATAGGAAAAATCATTTATTGAACAGCATCCACTTTAGCCTCCATTCCTGTTTTCATTGAAATGTGTATGTCACTGATGGTAGTTAATTTTTTCAACAAGTCTGATGAAGGAATAAAGTTTGACTATATTTGTCAAAATGAACCAAAATGTTAATTATAGTTTTAGATTTTACAAAATGTAGATTATCTGCTGAGGGAAAACTGCATAAGACTCAAAGCTGGTATTTAATTTCTTCTGATCAATTTGTCTAAACATCAACATCATCGCCATCCATCCATATTTTCACCTCTCACCTCAAAATACCCTTGTCTCCTCCCTAAAACCACAGATAATCAACTGCTATGCACAATGTAAAACTACTGATGGTTAGCGGTGTATATATAAATAATTGTGGTGGTGATTTGATCGAGTGACCGGGGGATTAGCAACAGAAGTTGTTGGACAAATAAAGAAAAATCTAAATATTATGAAGCTTTCAGTCTTAGACTAATATATAAGATGGAAAAAGAGACTAAAGATACTTAAGTCCAGAAATTTGCCAACAACCTCTGTGACCATCTCCCAGATGACTGAGTGTGTAAATGAGCAATGATGGGCATCCATTTGGTTCGTGTCAGACTTCTCTTTGCATTTTCTTCATATATTTGGCTTCCTCCTTTTTGTGCAGATCAAACTGAACTGATGCCCAGTCTTGATGTGTGACTGTGTGCAGTGACTCGTTTCTAAAGCTCTTCATGCAGTCAGCAGCACAAACACAGAGGTCGCCGGGTTGAAGCTTTGTTGCTGCGTGCCTGAAATACTACAAATGGCTGTAAACAAACAAACATCCTGACCTCAGGATAGATTTCCACACACGCTGTTTTTTTGCCAAAGTAATTTTAACCTTTGATGCACAAAATGGGTCCACAGTGACCCGACATTTTTTATTTTTTAATAATTAGAAGATAAATGGACAGAGACAAAAACTAAAGACATTTTCTGTCTAAAAAATTAGTTTGCGTCGTTAATACACAATATAGTTTAAGTTTTCCTTAGCTCGTTTTAATTTTTTTTTCAGTTTGCAAAAATGTTCTTTCACACATAGTTTTCCTTATTTTGCCAGTTTTGGCAACTTTAATAATAAACATGTTCCAGGAAAAGACACATTGAAATACAACAAGACAAGAAGATGTTCATAATATCTTCTTCACTTCAGATGATGTATATATTTTTTGAAGTGTAGTACCAGTGTTGAAGTGTTGAAGCCTGACCTATCGACTACAAACATGCCTGCTCCCTGTCGATCTGACCTTCCACATTTAGTCGGAGTGTGACAGAAGCCGTGTCATGTTTCTGTGGCCGTATAAGAGCAGGCAAATACAGCTGCTGAAGTCCCGCCCACTCAGTGTCACGAACAGAGCTCGCTGAAACCAGTCACTGCACATGCTGGTCATGTGACCTCGGAGCTGCCGCTCCCACACACACTGTTGTTGTGTCAAATGTTTTCTTATGTGGTGATGTTCTCATGTAATTTCTTAAATGAAGGTGAGTTGAGAATGAATTGATGGGAATCTGACATCTGCAGGAAAAAGCTGAGAAAAAACACTTCCTTGTCACGTCTTTATTTGATTTCTCAAGGCATCGAATAAGGGGGTAAATAACTGATTTTTTTGATGCATAACTGCTGATTTCAGATTTCCACACTCTGATTTTACAATATCCACTGTAGTTTTAACTCTTGCAATCGGCTTCCTCTTACTAACACTGACACTTTGGACCAAGCTGCTGTTGAAGAGCTGAAGGCTGAGTCCAGGCTTTTCTGTTTGGTTTCTGTCCGTTCATCACAAAACCAGAGGCCATGAACACACTATCATTACTTAATCCATGAGCCGTTCATCAAGACCTTCACACCCAAGGAAAATATGGAGCACCAGTGGGGTCACACAAATAACTACACAGGATTAAAATAAATATCATTAAAAACATCAATTAATCTATACATTTTATACTATTTCCATAAATGGACAAAATCTCTATATTTCATTAATTGACATTTTAATGGGTAATAAGCAGAACGATAAAAGGAATTAACAAATGAAATGTAAATGTACCAATAAATAGTTAAGTTTGAAAATGAATTTATGCAGTGTATAATACTAGCCACCATTCACTTAGAAATGGAGTCAACTAATGTAAAAAAAAACTACACAAACACAACAACGCAAACTACATATCAACATTTGTTTATGTTACATATTCAACCTTTAAAACACATGTAGAAACTGTAGGAAAAATAACAGCTTAATCACAGTCTTTGGCTAAAAGAAATGTCTTTACAAATTCTCTATAACGTACATGTACTGCATCAGGCATATTGTGTTAAGTTCCACATGACTGAATCTGCCACTAAATGGACACTGGCAAAAATCTCGAGTTTTAAGTACTTGTACAAAAAGAGCATTGGCGAATGTCAACACCAGACTCCAACAGAACCTTCACGTTGGCACACGAACGTGTCCAGATATAACGAATATTACATATTGAACCTTTAAGAAGGATTTACAGCATTGACCTCTTGTTTGCTCTATATTGAATTTATAAATCCAGTTTAAACTAATAATGGATGGATATAGTATTTCATTTGTTGATTCATAATTCCTCTTTTTATTGCCCATTAATTTGTCAATTAAGTCTGTTTAATGTGTGTTAAGTTAGTCTATTGATGGATAAGAAAAACCCATTACAAAGTCACTTATTAAAGTGTTTTTAGTTTCTAATAAGATATGATTTATTTACATCCTGTATAATTATTTGTATATCTACTCCGGTCCTCCGTAAAGGAAAGCCTGGACGGCCTGCAGCTCTTCAGCTTGTATTTCACTTTCTGTCTTCCGTTCTGTGCTGCTGCTGATTTGTGTTTCCTCTCCTGGCTGTGGCCTCCAGGTGGGCTCAGTCGTGGCCGTGGGTTGGATCCGCTCAAAGAAGGCGGTGGACTGGCGCCTCTTCCGGAACATCTTCCTGGCCTGGTTCGTCACGGTGCCGGTGGCCGGCCTGTTCAGCGCCGCCGTCATGGCCCTGTTCGTCTACGGCATCCTGCCCTTCGTCTGAGGAGGGGCTACGAGACCAGGAGAGGGAGATGACAAGAGGAGAAGAAAAAGAGAGGGAAACTTGGGTAAAAAAAAAAATAAAAATCATAGCTCAAGTGTCAGGGGTGCAGATAAAGAAGGAGAAGGAAATGAAGAGAGGGAAAGGGCGAAGGTGGGTGACGGGGAAAGGAAAGGAATTTGAACAGAGGAGAGCTGAGGTCTGCAGATGGACTTGGTTGTACTGTGGACGTGAGGAGGGTTGGTTCACATGCTGCCTGGCTCCGTAGTCCAGAGATCTTTTTTTTTTTTTTTTTTTTTTTTTTTTTTTTGACTCATTTGAGTTTCTGATCGGTTTTTATTTATTCTCTTTGGGTGCATAAAATATGTTTAACTGACAATACCATTCAATCTGCTGTACATAACAAAACAAAAAATGGGGAGATTCCAGACGAGTGCTTTCTTCATTAGAAAATCTTTAAAGAATACCGGCGGCAAACAACTAAAAATGATGGCAAACACGCCTGCAGTATATCCTTCTGCCTGCATCACAGGTAGCGTAGTCGATCAAGTGCTTCTTCTTCTTCTTCTTCTTATTCAAAATGGCGGAAAAAAAACAAACTGTATATATCGTTCTATCCGACTGAGTGTGATTTGTTGTATTGCGGCTTGCTTTAAAGTTACAAAAAAAAAGAAAAAAAAAAAAAAAAAAAGAAAAGATGTGGTCAACCAACCCGTCCATCATGTCACTTTTAACAGGCTAAGCCAGGTACAACTGGGGCCAACAGGAAAGGATGCCTCAGAGAGAAAGAGAGAGGGAGAAAGAGAGAGAGAGGGGTGATGGGACTGTCACTCTGTCGCTTTTTATTTTCCACATGATACCATAGAAACCTGATTTGCTAAAGAGTTGATTTTTTTTTTTTTTCTTTTGTCAAGAGCTCCTGTATGTTTTTAGAAATGGATCTCATATTTTTTAATGATGTATTATACTGTAATTTGTACTGTAAATAACTGTCCTTAAAGCGTTTTTTTGGGGTCGGGGGCCGGGGTGGGGGATCATGATTTGTTTTTAATGTCAGTCGGGCGGCCTCTTCTTCGCCTCTTCTTCGCCTCTTCTTCGCCTCATCATGATGCCGCTGATACCGTACGTTTCATCGCACACTGACGAGCTGCAGAAATACATTCATGTAGAAACAGTATTTGAATTGGAAGCAATGAAGCTGAGCGGTTATAGATGAACATCACAAACTAACAGCAGATTCAGAAAAGTATTAACAGGAAGCTCTATGGTTTGTATGAGTATTAGAGCCACACTGAGGGGAAAAAGTCATCGTAGTTCCAGGAAAAAAAGTCCTAATATTAGGAGAATAAAGTTGCAGTATTTTACAGTGATAATATTAAAAGAATACATTTACAAAAATTAAAAAAAAGTTGTGACATTACGGGAATAAAGTTGTGATATTTCACAAAAAAGTAACATTATGAGAACAAAGTTGCAATATTTTGCAAAAAAAAAATCTGTGACATTTCTCAGTAGGAAGAAAAGAAAACTGGCTGTTTGTTTACCTCAGATAATGCAAACAACACTAAGCCTTTTTTCCTCATAAAAAAATACTTTTTTTCCCGACGGTTTTTCCTCGTAATTACTTTTTTTCTCAAAATATTTCTTTATGTAAAATTAAAAAAAATGTTTGTAATGTTTTGACTTTTACTTGAAAATGTTACGTGACATAATGCGTATTTTATCGAAATATTACAACTTCATTCTTTAAATTCATTAAATATCAGACCCGATAAGTTTGGAAGTTCCTGTTTCAACAAGCTTTTCATTTGCAATATAATAAAATAATATAATATATAATTATGAGAATAAAGTTGTAATATTTTTGCAGAAAAAGTCATATTATGAAAAACAAGCCATAATTCTACGAGTTTGAGTCGAGTGTTGTTTTATTGGATGAATCCAGCTTCACTCATTGTTTCATTACATTATTTGATTTCTTCATTTCTCTTAAGTAATTTCATAGATAAAATCAGAGCTCCATTCTTGTCATTTTGTGACTTTTTTCCCCCCCTGAAATATTACATCGTTGTTGTTGTTGTACTATGACGAGGTGAACATTTCCAGTTTGTTTTTTCACCCTCAGCGTGTCCCTAATACTCCGTCATAAGTTTGCGGTTTCCTGCTTGAAGAGAAAATGTTTCAGAGGTGCAGTGCCATGCCAAAATAAGCTGTGATCCGTCTGTCATATCAGCACGCCAATTTAAAGGTAGAATAAAAAGGCGTAGGTGCAGCTGAAGCCAAAACACAGCACAGACAAAAACAACAGTTGACATATCTTCATGTGTTTGCCTTTATTTTCTCTCTGAAGCTCAGTCACTGGAGTCGTTTCCTCATATCGAAGGCTCCCTGCCAACGACGGACCTTTTTCATTATCCATAGGTCATCTCATATCTCTCCCACCTGTTTGCCTGTCAGTGTTTTTTTTTTTTTTGTTGTTGTTTTTTTTTCTCTCCCTGTGACCCTTAACCTCACGTGACAAATCCGAGGCCACGTCACATCGAGACTGTGGTTATTTTTGTGTCATGTCAAACACTAAAAAAAAAAAAACAACAAAAAAAAAATCTAACTGTATTTTATCGCAGCCAGTTTATGCAGAGGTGGAAAAAACAAAACAAAACAGGGGGTGGGATTGGACCCCCTCCAGCCACATGTGTAGCTCCTCAGAATGAGCTGTTTTATTTTTTGAAACGTAGAAGCATTTGGTGTTTCAGTCTAAAGGTTATCTAGATATCGTAGTCGAACCTCGCGTATCACGAAAATCCCACAAGCCTCTAGGACCTTTTGTGTTTGAACTGAAAGACGGTTTCGGGGGAGGGGAGGGGGGGTAGTACTGATCATCACCAGCTTTTTAACAAGGTCACCTGACCTGTAGATGAACAAAGTCTAAAGCTTTTTTTTTTTATTTGAACAAACTCAATGCCAGGTGTTGCAAGTTTTTTTTTTTTTTTTTTGTTTTTTTGTTCTTGTGGTGTGTTTCCTAATAATTTTTTTTTTCTCATGCAAATTATGCTTCAGTAGCCACTTGCCTTGTAACATTGTGTTTTACTTTGTGCAGATACAGTAAAATAATTAAGTACTGTGGTGTTTACATTGTAACCATATTGTAGAGTATCTGAAAAAAAAACTGTTGCCTAATGATGCCAATGAAAGACAAACTATTAACCATGAATTTTTAAGTGCAAGTAAAAAAAAAAACAAATAACCAGAAGTGTCTAGAGAGAGAAAGAGAGCGAGAGCAAGTGTGCGCGTGGTGACTTGTTTTCGTTATTTTTTTTGTTGTTGTTTATTTCTTTGTTTTTGTCGTAGTGGTAGTAGTGCTAATCATGATCCCAGTCACTTTACACTGCTACTACAATGCGTTGTAACACTACATGTATGGGTGCAATTCAGTAATGAAGAGAATAACTAGAGAAATTTCATCAAGACTATATATTTTTCTACCATATCTGAGTTTTAACCTGGGTGAGCTTCCAGACACTTTGGAGGATGCGTCGTAAGGGGCTGATGGGAAATGGGCAAACGGGGACTAGCCAGGAAGCGGTCCCGTTTCTTGTTTCCCACGTGGCTGGTTCCGAACACCACGCTTCCCTCTAAAGCCCCGAAGCGCCCTCCTAAACATGTAGAGTGACGTGTCGGTTGCCAATAGATCAGATTTTTAAATTACCATTTTTATTTTTTGAATTTTAGATGAAAACACTTTGTAATTTTGTTTCCCAACTGCTTTTTGATCATGAGCCGTGAGAGCAGGACAAGCATCGAGCTAAAACCAGGAAGACGAAAACTTTTGTTGTAACTGAGAAACTGGACTGGTGTTTGTTTGTTTCCTCGTTTTGGCAGGTTCTTAAAGCTCACACCTTTTTATTTAGTCTTGTAGCGGCTGTGGGTTACACAGGGGGCTGCACAGAGCCGATGGAGGCCAGGGACTCGTGGAGTTACAGGAAAGGTGCAAGGAATAAAATAATGTGCAAATAGTTGAATTTACAGTTCGTATAAATTCAGATTTGTCCACTTTGTCTTGAACAGTTTGACTCTTAAACACCGTTCACTGCAAAAACTCACCGTTTTAAGCCTCATCCAGTCAAAGCAGCATTTTATATCAATATTTCTTATCTTACAGAAAAAAAATACCTCTGCCTCACTACCAGCACAAAATGAGAACATATGGAGATCATTACTTGCCAAAACTTTTTTTTTTTTACAAATGCAGTAGGATTCACTAACAATCAGTGTGGTTTGCAAATATAAAACATGATGAATGCATTTCTTTTCACATACATAACATATGTATCCCTGTAAACTCTTTCTCAGTCAAAGCAACATTTTGCATCATTAACGTTCAAACTGTAATTTCTCTCGTGTCATAGAACCTGTGATTCATTAATTAGTTTTCAAATACAAAACCTATCTATCAAACAAATCCACAACTTATTTCCAATACATCATACAAACCATGTTTGATGCTGAATCGCACGACGTTTGTGAAACATCTCAGTCAAAACAATGGCACATGTCAGTTGTCACACATTGCAGACCCACCACTTCCGCTCTTACCTTTCACAATAAAAGCTCTGAACATATAAACTGTGACTGAACTTAGTCACCCAGAGCATAAGGAGCGCTTCATATTAACGTTATGTCATTTTATTCTAGTGAAATAGCCTCAAGTAACGTTAAATGTTAATGTTTGCGTAATATAGAGGTGACCGTTACCGTGACTAAATTGCAATTTCTCCAAATTTTAGAATTTTTGGAGACATTTGTTATAATGTAAAGTACAGAAATCGAGAAAATACAGAACACGGCTTAGTCGTTTAAGTAATTTAATCTGGAAATGCTACATAATATGGGTTTACGTTTTGGCAGGAAGTTGGCTCCATACATACACATCTTCCATCAACTAAATTGGAGTTTGTTTGTTTTTTTAAATCAGATAAAATAATGTAGTGCAACCAGACAGTGAGCGAACATCTTAACATCAACAACTACAGTTCCCATGAGTCTTTGGTGAAGGTGTAGTAAAACTCTAATGGCTGCTGTTGGATTCTACAATAATTTTTCATTTAAAATGACTAAAGCAACTAACTACTATTTGTACTGTTCATGTATCTGTTTTTATATTAATGGATTAGTTGTTTAATCTATAAATTGTCGCAAGAAGGTAAAAAAAAAAATATTGATCAGTGTTTCCAAAAAGCCCAAGATGACGTCCTTAAATGGTTTGGTTTGGTTCGGTTCACAACTCAAAAATCTAAAGTTGGCTGTCCTAGAGGAGTAACGAAACAGAAAATGTTCAAATTTAAGAAGCACATTTTTCGTAAAAACTAATGATCAAAATAGAGTAATTTAATAGTTTACGACTAATTGATCTAATAATCATTGCTGCTCTATGTTTTGTCAGTGAGTTGCGGCTCATCGGTGGAAAACAGTCGGGTTCCGTGGAGTTTGAAGTGTGAATCCATGTAGGGTTATGAGGTTTATTCAGAGGTCAGAGGTCATCATCGTGCTCTGCAACCCCCCCCTTTGTAACTCTCGCTGTCATTTTTTTTTTTTTTTTTTCCCCCCCATGCATTCTCAGTCCTGATAGGCCAAAAGGGATGCACTGCTCAAGATGAGAAGGGAAAGTGAAAAGCGCCCTCTGGTGGCAGCGTTCAAGCACCTTCAACACAAATGGAGTTCAGCTTCTTCCACTTTTTTTTTTTTTGTTTTTTTTTGTTTATTTCTAAGGCTACATGAAAAATAATTCGCCACTGTTCCACCTAGAAACCAAAAAAAAAAAAAAAAAAAACGTACTATACGAAACCAAAACAAAGAAATTGACAAAAAAATTCCAGATGCCTAGATTCGGATCCCAAATGCAGGTGTGGATTTGCAATAATCTTTCAAGGGGCGTTTAATTTGGTCCACAGCCACTGGACAGTGTCGTTTTTTGCACTTTCCCTGCCTGTAGAGAGGGACAGCATTTAGACCAGTCCTTATCAACTGATCAGTATTGATGAAGGGTGCACTTTCCACCGAGGGAGTTACTGTGCTTCTACTGCATTCGAAACAGTTTCCCAACCTTTCTGTCAGATAGAGATCGCCAGACAAAACAGAATGTGCCATGTTATTTCCCTCCTCCCTGAATGTGCAACACAAGCGGTTTTTCTCGTGAAGGTGCATCTACATTGCCGTCATGCTCGTGTAGGTCCATCTCACCCTGGTGTAATAGCGCCCTCTCCTGTTCGTGTGGATCTTGTCTCACAGAGGAGGAGGAGGTGGAGGGGCATCAGTTCAGACCTTCATCTGGATGTGGCGTGCTGTCTCTAGTTTTCTGGTCTGTTTTTGTAATAGAATGTGCTCCTTTGGCTGGCCTGCAGGCTTTACAGGCTCTGTGTTGTCTTTTTACTGTTTAACTGCTATTTGACTGTCTTAGTCCTTCAAAAGTTCAAAATGAAAAAAGAATAAAAAAGAAACGAGTAAAAAATCAAAAGAAACCGTAGCCTGCTTCTACAAAATCTTAAAGCTCTTCTGATTTGCATATATCGTACTGTAATGTTTTATTTAAGATTTCAGTGAGAAAATGTCTGCATTTAAAGTAAATTATGGGAATTAAAATTACAAAGAATACCTACATTTCCCTGAGTCGTGTGTCTTATTTTTCCCCTAATGTGTAAGAGTTCAAATGTGACATGCAGTGTGAGCTGGAGATTTCAGCCACTGCAACTGAAAAAACATGGAAACTGACAACCTCAAAATAATGACTTTATCTCATAAGAGGAATACTTTTAAGATGGTTTCTCACTATTTTCAAATTCCAAGTCGATAGTTTGAGATACGAAGGAGATATTTTAAGAGAACTCATTATTTTGCAATATCATTATTTTGAGGTGCGTCATTCTTTTGTAAAGGTTTTTCATTATTTTGTGACACTAACTCATTATTTTGCAAAACCGTATCATTTTGTGAGTCATTTTGAGACACAGTCATTCTTTTGCTCACGAAGTTGCTCACAAAGTAACTGGCTTTTATATCGATCTTAACTTTTATTTGAACGTTGTTGTTTTTTTTCCTGATTGTGAAACACATCATTGAAATACAAACTATCCTTGTCTGAATGTGCTTCTCGGCTGTGTAATCTAAGTCTCGGTCTCAGTTTAATGTTATTTGTGACTCGCCTGTTGTAAAACATTTCCTGCTGTGGTCGAGTCTCCTGGTTTTACTCACTTCGCATGCATTTGGTTTCCTGCAGCAACCGGCTCCTTTAGACACTGAATCAATCTGTCACAGCTTTTCAGGCTGCAGTTATTTAGGGTTTCGAGCTCCGATAATAATTCAGTGACTTGGCACAGATTGCTCTTCAAGTTCCCACCACTGCGGTTGGACTGGGTTTAATTCACAGGGTCTCTACGGTAACTCTGAGACATGCTGGTTCGAGGCTGGCACACACCAAGTGACACTATTTACACTGAACGGGATAATGGTTTCCACTTCTCGTTGGGTAAAACGGTAACCATAAAGAAATGGGAACCAGAACCACCCGGCAGCATGAGGTTTTGCAGTTGTTCATGCCATTGAATCCCGGAAACTGATTTCTGTATTTGTGGTTCTTCTGTTTGTCTTAATGGACAACAGACCGGTTCTTGGGCTGAGAGAAGTGTGGCTCCAGTGTGGCCCCCCCCCAAAAAACTCTTAATACAGTGTGCTTTACAAACACATCTGTCTCATCTCTTCTTGCCAGTTATTTCCACGTGTAACATTTCGTACTTTTTAAGCGTTAATCTGACGTCTGACGCTCTGCAATGAATGACAACAAACATCAGGACATTAACTGAGCTTCAACTTGACCTGTAAGGTTTATTTTTACCTTTATGTGCTCGCCAGGAAACTAGCATCTGAGAAGGGGGGGGGGGGGAGAAAACAAACAAACCAGAGAAAGCAGGATTGGGTTAGTTCATTTCCATCCAAAACATTTTTATTGTCCTCCAAACTGAAAGGTTTACCCTGTGATTTTGGCTTGTTCGCTAAAGCCAAAAATACATACATTGCATTTCTTCAGGTAGCAGTGGAGGCATACAAAGATCTTTTTTTTATTTTTATTATTATTTTGACTGAGAGAAATGAATGGAAAGAGTATACAGGATTCTCTCCTTCTTCAAGTCACATGAGTAAATCTTTGCATTCATGAGTAATGGAGAGAGAGAGAGAGAGAGAGAGAGGATTAATTTCAGATCACAGGAAGCTTCGAGAAAGTAGCGTCTGGTCTTCGGAAAGAGAGAAAGAGAGAGAAAAGAAAAGAGGAAAAAGAAAAAAACAACCGTACGAAGACCAGGGTTGTGTGTTTCTTCCGTGTTTATACGAAAAGGCCAGAATACGGTCACACTGAAGATTCATCTGTTGTTTGCCTCCCGAGTTGTCGTGTATCGCCTTTTTTTTTTTTTACGTAGAGCATCTTGTAGTGTACACAAACGGACACTGGATACGCAAACCAAAGTGCCCGCAGTCGATATAAAGCAAGGTCACATGACCCAAAAACAGGTGACGTCACACAAAGGGGGGAGGTTGAGACTGGACATGAATGTAACCAAACCAAGCAATCTGTGTGTGTGTGTGTGTGTTTGTGTGTGTGTTTGTGCAGAAATGCCGCTAACGAGGCAATCGGCACCTTTTCTTTTTTTTTTTTTTGATTTTACAGTTACAGGTGTCTGAACAGAAAGATTAAAAACAAAAAAAAAAACAAAAGAAAGACCTCCCCGTCTAGTGACTGTGCAGTTAAAAATGGGCACATGGTGATTTTAAGCTCATGCTTAAGTTGTGGTAAACCATCCAAGCACTTCTTTTTTAATTAATAACTATAAATACACAGCAGCGTTTTAAACCAGAGAGGTTTTCTGTCGTCCTCTCCTCTGGGTGAGTGTGTTCGTCTCTTAAACTACGCTTGCTCGTCTGCTAGAGGAAACACGGGTTATGTGGAACTGATTATCGACTTTTATATAGAATTTTCTATAATATATTTATATAGTCATTTGTCTTTCTCTCACGCACCCACCACACTTCGCACTGCTTTCACATTCTCTCGTCTCACTACTTTTATTCAATGTACACAACGTAATAAACATGGGGTTGAGTGGGGAGCGACAGAGCTGAAATGACAATCACTGAGAAAAAAAACAAAAAACAAAAAGCCAAAAAGAACTGCAGTCTTTTTTGTCATCCATTGGCAGTCGGACCGACGTGGCAGTCAGTCAGTTACAATGGTGGGGGGTATTTTCCAGAGGGAAGGTGATGTCATCAAAGCGGCGGGGCGGGGGGCTCTTTCTTCGCGGGCGCCGTTTTATTTGTCGTTTTCGTCGTCTTGCTCGTCGGGGTCGTCTCCTTGAGGTTGAGGTTCTCCAGCGCCACGTCCAGGGTCATGACCTCCACGCAGCCCATGGCCTGGAAGTCGGCGAAATTCCGCAACGGGCCGTGGCAGTTGTCGCCGTCGCCCTCGTCGTCGTCGGAGGAGGCCGAGGCGTCCTCGTCGGGCAGCAGCGTGGACAGCAGCAGCTCCGTCACAAACAGGCTCCGGTCGGCCCACTGGGCCTCGCACGCCTGCCGCTCGGCCTCAGACAGCCGCGGTTCGCTCAGCCTGAGGACGAAGGACACCAAGACGAGAACAGCATGAGAGGAGACGAATGATGTCAACCCAGGAGAAAAGTACAGCTGAAAACATTACATCAAATCAGTCAGTGTAATTATTAGTCTACTGAGGGTTTCAAACTACAATGTTGTATTAAGGTAATTGTAGGTTTAAAAAAATGGAGACGGGGAAGTGGACTAACATTTCAAGAAAAACTCTGAAAAAACTCAAAATTATAAGGAAAAAAAAACTAGGATATTCTTAGATTGAAGTAGTACATTTATGAGAAACAAACTCAGATATTCTCTCAGATGTAAGTGGTATATTAACGAATATACAAATTAAAAGCTTGGATATCCTGTGATTAAAGTAGTATATTAACAAGAAAAAAGTCTCAAATTTAGATAAAAGCTTGGGATGTTCTTTGAGATTAAAGTGGCAAATTACAAGACAAAACTGAAACATTGAGATAAAAGAAAAACTCAAAATTACAAGAAAAACAAAAAAATTTGAAATTCTCTGAAATTATATCACAAATACACAACAGAAAAAACAGGAAGTAGCATAAAGAAAAAATCTGCCTTGTTTCTGGTAAACTTGTGAGATGCAGGACATCGAGTAAATGTATTATTTCAATCTCAGAAATTCAGGGCCTACATGACCCTCGCTATTCTAGGAAATAGAGATAACCCTCAGAAAAAGCAAAAAGTGCATTTTCTAAACTGAGCTACTGAGGATCAGAGTAGCAGTGAGACCTGCTGAGTAGAAACTGGGAGCTGTGTGCAGAGTGCTGTGTGCTGGGCTCAGGCGGTCCCGGGTTGGGACTGGGGTTGGTGTTGTGGTTGGCGCTGGGGTTGGGGTTTGCGGCGGCTGAGTTCGTGTTGAGGATGGCGTTGGCGCGGCCGCCGCCCCGGGTGGCGTTCCGGGCCGTTTCGAGCTGCTGACGCGCGGCCTGAGCCTGCTGCCGCTCCAACTGGAGCTGCATCTGAAGCTGCTGGAGCTGAGACGCCGAGGGGCCCGAGCTGAGCTGGCCTCCCGCCGAGCGCCGCACCCCCGACAACTGAGACAGAAGCTCTGGAAAAACACGGCAGCAACATATGTTACCAACCTGCACCGTGTACACACTAACAGTTAACAGCAAACTATTAGTCACAGAAGGATGTCATTAAAACACAACCTTTCAGCAGACTTAGATGTGCAGGGAAAAACATTTACATTTTAAGATTATCTTTATGCAAACCTGGATGAATTTTCTTCAAAGAGATTCAATGTGAAAGCTTCTGTTAAATTCTTCTTGCAAAATCCTAAAACTCTACTCCTAATACAGTTTTACTAGTGTAAGTCATCATTACTGTGTATTCTAAGCCTCACCAAAGCAAACTCATTCTTCATAGGCTTCTCAATTGGAAATACTGAGTTGGAGGGAAAATAATATGTGGGTCAAAAGATAAAAATCACTCCCACCTCGATTTCTTTACCTTTAGTTTGATGTTTATTCCCTCATTTATTGATTAAGTGCTTTGAGTTTGATGTTCAGTGATTCTGATTTATTTGGTATTTATTACTAGTGTTCAGTTACCCTGTTTTTAATCAAGTGAAAGTAGTCAGTTTCAGACACGCATAACGCCCTTTCAATGTCAACATTTTGGGGGGGCGGGGCAGGATGATATGGGTCAGTATAAATATTATCAGGGTTCCATATGTAAGGTTTGCGTGTGCATGTTGGGAGTATGTTTTGTGCTGGGAACCAGTCGTTCGTTGGCGTTAACTACTTGTGAGCTACTGACTACATCCATGATAACCCCTACATCCTGAGGTTGATTTTCCACAAAAATCCTTGCACTCGTTCCTGACTTCTTCAGTGCCTCTGTTCTGCTCCTCTACAGCGGTAACAGTGTACAACACTAGCTACTGTTAGCTCAGAAATTGAGTCAGCTAATGGCTCCTGGCACAACACACACTCCAACACACTCTCTCTCATATTGAACCTTTTCTTTTTTTGTCCACTGGGTCACAAGTATAAGAAATGCCTATTTTCTAAATAAATAATGATGGGAGTAATATAACTTCTTTATAATTATTTGTATATATCAGCAATGAAAATTAACACTTACCCATAAAACATGAAGCTATATTTTAGCTAACTTTTAGATCTAATAGAACAACATTAAACCTACGCAAAAATCTATATTTCATTGCAAGAAAATGAATACAAGCAGAAATATTCATTCTTCCTTCGGGTAACAAATTATTTATACGCTGATTTCAGCAACAGCTATTTACATGAATACAAGTTGTTACATTATCAAATTTCAACTCAATCCAGAGAAAAATAAACAACTGGTGAAGCTTACAAAACACCTACTAATGATGAAATGGTGACCCATTTCTGTGTGATACTGCGACAGAATCTGAACCAGAACAACAACATAAAGAGACTGATTTTCAGCCTCTGCCACAAGATCACAATATTAACACTTTACTGTGCACAGATAAAGCCCAGCAGTGAGGATTCAGGCTAAAACTTGACCAGTCGGATCAGAGGCACCGCGGGTATAACAGGTCATTAGAGCAGAGGCAGCACTAGCTGTCAGTGTGTTTGGGAGGCGGACTGAGCAGCGGCCCTCATTATAGCACAGCTGGAGCTGACACGGCGAATGCCAGCCACTGAACCGGATTTAAATTGGGAACAGGATAAACAAGGAACTGCTACAGGAACATCTTTACCTGCACGTTGTTGTACTATACTGTCCATGCTACCTGCAAGTGCATACTGAGACACGCAGGAAACTAGGTATGGACACTATGCAGGTTTGGGTATTTAATGCTCTACAGACATTTCTTGAATGTGTGTACTGTGTGCACCAGTGTTTTTGTGTCAGACCTCCTGCGGTTTCAGGATGTAACAATAACAAAAAAACAACAAACACTTGCTTTTCCTGACTGTGTTTATAATGACGCTCCACTTTCTTGTTGTGCAGTTGTGCGTTTCAGAACCAGCCTGTATCGTCTGACACATATCCCAGTTCTGGATGTGTGCTGTGTGACTGACCTGCTATGGGGTCCATGGCCTCTCTGCTGTAGTTAGAACTCTGTGAGGAGCTCTGGCTGGTGGAGAGCCCCCCTGTGGTGCTGCTGGTGAAGTGCATGTTAGACCTGCGGGCTCGCGGTCCCCCTAGCCCACGCCCGGGGTGAAACATCCTCCTCACGTGTCGCACCCCGCTGGACTCATCGTGAAACCCGACGTTAAGGAAAAACACCATGGAAAATGTACATTTCTGTTAGTTACATTCTCATTCTCGTCAACAATATGAAAATGCCCAAAACTAGACGTTGATTATTCCATCTGGGATTTGTGTTGTGTCTTCAGTTTTTTGACCCAGCACAACGTTCTGCAACTGACACTTGCTGTGAAACTTTTTCACTGAGTTTGTGTAATATGGGTAAGTTAACAAACATTGGCTGCACTAATAAAATGTCAGTCACCAGGGAAGTAACATTAGGTCAACAGCAAACAATGACTAATACTAGAAACTGTCAAAACCAAACTGCCAATAAGCTACAGTCACCGTTGGTATACCAGTTGTTTAATATATAAAAGAAAAAACCCAGACACTTCATAACCCATTTTTGTGTAAATGGACTGTGCATTGTGATCAGTATTATGCGGCGGCCACCTCAATCAAACTTTGTGCCACCTTCACCTCTTGACAAGACTCTTTTGGGGTCTTCATGGAAAACACTATTCTAAGAGACACTGCACTCTGTGGAATTTGGCCGTTCATAATTGAAGTTGCTCAATTACGCTGCTACTGTCGTTTTTACCAAATAGAATTCTTCATGACCTCCAACAAATGTTGCTGTGGGGCGATAAGATAATTAGTAAATCTGTGATCACAGTAACCTTGACATATATTCCCTGAGTAACAGTAAAACCAATTCCCATACTTTTATAACATTATAATGGTAATTTTCTTCAATCATAGAAATATTAGAACTTGTAAAATGCTTGAGCCAGCTGAAGCACGGTACACACAATGAGTACCTCCTCCACCGCATTTTGAGCTACGATAAACCCTGACTGTGACTCTATTTCTTTAAAAACACGTGTGGCCTTAACAGCCAAACTGAAAGTCAAAAAAAGTCCAGCATAAGCATTACTTCTTTTACATAACATGGGCAACACATGACAATGAGAACATCTAAAAACAGCTCTGGGCTCCTTCTGTAGTTTAAGATGCACTCGTTCTCCAGTGGTTCGTTTAACTACCTTTTGTATCTTTTGTTTTCTCCACGGCTCTCTATTCAAAGTACTCCATAAATAGACCTGCAGACTGCTGTCATCTGGCCCCTCGGTCTATCCGACAATTAAACTCACAGCAGTTCAGCTGGGTGCTGTCTGGCAAAAGCAGATGCTGCCATCACTTCACACTTCGATAAATAACAAAATGTTCAAACGGGAACATTCATTGATTCATTCATTCTTTGCCATAAAACCCAGCTTTTTACCCTTCTGGTGTCTACGTAGGTTTGCAGACTTTACATTCTTAAATAACTACGTCTTGTGACCCCAACTGCTACCACCTGCTGCAATGTGCAAAAATTGTTTCCTTCATCTCCTCATGGCTCGTGGCATACACAACATGTGATGCGATCAATGCAAACCATCAAAACTACAGCGGACAAATCTTTAGCCCCCACTGTGCCTCCCCTCCTACAAACCCCATGACGAACAGCACCAACCAACAATCAATCTCCAAGTTCCTTCACTCCAGTCTGTCACAAATGGGAACAGCAGCCATATAATAATGACTGTGCAGATTTTTATATTTCCATGTACTTATGTTCTCCTCACATGATGATGTAGAAAACCCAACTACCACAGAAGGCTCAGGTGTTACTATTTCATCACAACATGAGCAAATTCAGTATTTCAAGTAGCGCAAGCACAAATATCAAACCTTTCTCTACAAAAAGACGTGCTTTTAAAGTAAGCCGTGTATGAATGTGTGAATGACTGTGTTGCAGCCTGGTTGTGCTGGTACTTGTGGAGGAGCGATACTACTTGAAAAGGATATCAAGTCTCTGGGCGCTCTGTGTTCAAGTGTGAGATGAGCAGCGAAGTCATCTGTCACATGATTTGGGTCGCCACCTGGCAGCGCTGCACATATGGGGCAGATCTAAAGGAGAGGAAGAAAAAAAAAAAAACAACAAAAAAAACACAGCCAGTGTCAATATCAGCACACTTCAGTGCAATATTTAGTTTACACCAGTTGGTGCTGGATCCTGTGAACAAACAAAGCATCTACAGTCAAATGCCCTCTTCAAACATAAAGAGACTGGAATTAGCATCTTGTGGGTGTACGTCTCCAACATATTCAGATACAGTCCAGTGTAACATGGAAACTATAGTGAAAGGCGTCAACATACCTGTCCACAAAATGCCTTAATTGTTACAATAAGAATCATGTCCAGTTAGATGCATTTGAATATTTTTACTTTTTGAAAATACGTGAAAAAACACTCGTTTTCTCTGCTGTACCGAAAATGTACCAAACTGTGGCTCTAAAACCAAACCAACCTGTGAATTTTGTATATTGTTACACCCCTGGTATAAAGTGTATCGATTGGTGAAATGGAAGTCGTCTTCCAGAGAATCATTTCCAGTGAGAAACACTAAGACACTATTTTTACACAGAATAAACAGACAGCTTAACCTGAAAACCAATATCAGCAAAACCACTGAGCTTGTGGTGGACTACTGCTGTTCCTATGGTGAGGAGGAGGAGGTCCTCTGTCCTGGTGGGCGGCCAGAATTACTGTCACCAATCCAGTATCCAACCAAATGTGAAACATGGTCACAAATGTCCCCTTTTATTTCTGTGTTATGGCGTTGAGTATCGGCCAGAAAAGTGTCATTACAAAACATACTGATGACATGTTCATCCTATTAGTATGAAATTTTGTAATTAACATATGAATTCTTGAGTCCTGGCCAAAAATGTGATCTGGGAGGTTACAGTGACACGGTGGGCAATCTGATGGTCTTAATTTGGTAACTTTTCAGAGGAATCATGTCCAAACGTATTCTTTCGTATTCTTCTTATTTACGTTCAGGTCAGTGCCTCCTGCTACTTAATTAAGTTGTGTTGTTTTACTCTACATTTTTTATAAGAGGTAAGATAAATTGTCATTCAGATTGCAGATCGTGATTCTACTTCCACAGACCGTCAGCCTGAACAAAGACCTTGAGGGCTTAATATACATCAAAGGTCCCGGGTGAGATTCAAACCCAGGTCGCTGTAGTGCATGGTATGGTACAGTTCACTCTACCAGGTGAGCTAAATTTGAAGACATTTCCTCAAACTGTTCCTGAGATATACCTTCATCAGAATGGAATGGACAGAAACATGGACATCCCAAAAACATAACATCTCAGGTCACCACTGTCGCCAGCGCAGAAGTATAAAAATACCTATAGCTCCGTGCGCAATCAAGTAAACGACAGGACGGAAAGATTTCATTTTTCAAACTTCATCTGAATTGAAAGATTTGAAAGTCAGCTGCACAACAACATTTATGAACAACATGATGCAACGTCAAACTGACCGTGTGACCATGTAAATCTATTGGGTTCTTGCACTGAAAAAAGGCAATGGAAATAAGACTGAGTTATTCCCATTGTTGAATTAGTCAAAACAGGTAGAGGGACCATTTGTCAAAAATTCCCTTTGTATGCATGAAACAATCTGTGATACAAACAAAAAGTTACACACTGAAAAAGAGGCCACCCACAATTGGTAAACTTCAAAACTTAAAGTCTCAAATTCAGCAGTTCAGATCAATGTTTTCTTATATGAAGTCAGAAGAAAAACAGTGAACGTCTATAAATAGAGCTGCAGTCTTCAGTTGAAACATCACTTGCAGTTCAGTTTTACTGCAGAGTCAGAAGCTGACATCAGAGACGACGGTTGTGACATTGTGAAGCAAAAAAATAACGACGTTGGAAAGAACATACGCCCTATATGAAACCTGAAGGTATGTGAGGAAGAGCAACATGAATGCAAATGTTTCCAGGTGTTAAAATATGTGTATCAACAAAAATTATGTAACAGTTTTGAATATAGTGTTGTATCAAATGTCAGAGTGTACTCACCACTTCCGTGGAGGTCTCTGTGTGTTCTGCAGCCACGTGTTCCTGTAGGGAGATCTCTGTGTAGCCCATCCTGCCACAGTAGGGACATGTGAAGGCCTGGGGCTGCTCCACCGAGAAGGCTTCTCCACCGTAGTACAGGTCTGCAAGGGAACCAAGACAACATGCCATTCACTGTCGCAATGGTTTCACATGTTTTCATTGGTGGGTCATTTAGTACTGCTTAGATGCAAGGGTTTGCCACGGGGGCCCAGACTCACACACAACACAATAAATAATACAAAATGTAACACAATGGGGTTTTTCCACCAAATTAGCTCAAGTTCTTGAACCGGTTCTGTTCTTAGAACCTTGGTGCTAACCAGCAAATCAGCCCACGTTTCCACCAGTTTTGAGCTGAACCATTGTACTCAAGGCTGCACCATCTAGGGAGGGAATTACACAACACAAAATGGATCATAATACAGCGACCAACATATTACGTTGTCCAGCTCCACTTTTTGACAGCTCTCCTTTTGAGTATCGGTAATGCTTAACTTTTTTTGTTCTAGCGTTCAAGTAAACAACTGTTTGACAAGTTCAGCATACAGCTTATCCTTTCTCATTACACTTCTTAGCCTTTCCTGAAACTCAGTAGAAGACTAAAAAGCCACCAAGCACTCGGTTTTGGTGGAACATCTGGAAGCAGTGAGGTGAGCTCCCTGGAATTAAAATGTCTAAAACCTGTAGCAAGGGGGACTTTGAAAATGGTAAGATGCAGATAGGGGAAGGGAAGAGAATACAAACTGAAATAACTGTCCAATAGCAGCCTTATTCAAAACACATTACTTCCTGTGAGTCAGACTACATGGGCAATGCTGGCATCCACCCTCAACAAGAGGTGATCGCTAAAAAGGATCGACATTTGCACTGAAGATACACCATCACAACATTTTGCAAGTTTCCAATTTCTTCCGTGTCTGGCAACATTTCATTTTTCCTTTAACAACAGATTGCAAAACAGCAGTTCCAGTGTGTAAACAGAATACCAAAATACTACACAGCTTTAGTTCAGGACACAGTAAGAGCCAAGCAAAATCAAGATACATTTGATAAACGTTGGTAGTGTTGTACTTAACCAATATTAATAGAACTTCAAAATCTTAAAAAAAACAAAAAAACAAAGAATAAGCCCGGAATAAAACACTCACATAAACTCCTCGGGCTGTCTGGGTCACTTCAATCACCACTAAACTATTTGGGAGCTGCTTTCCTGTCTGACGATAGCAAAAGATAACGAACACTGTAACAGTTTTACTTGCACAGGCTTATTACAGCCACCAAAGGGAGGTTTCTAAAGACTGCCAGTCTTAATGCTTTACCCTCATTAGGACATGCCAAGAAATATCCAAAGCTCAATCTCAGACTTGCTGTTCAGTTTAGCTGTGACTGGGATCCGTGCAGTTTTTGTTAAAAACACTACAGATTTTAAATCCTTTACTGAAAATTCCTCGTCGTTTGTTGAAAAAGCTGGGGTTTTTTTTTGTTGTTTTTTTTCCCCATCGCAACCTTGCAGCTTTTCTCTATCATTACGTATCACTACACACACACACACACACACTTTGTCTATATCGGAAAATAAATTCATACTTCTTTGTGAGAGCTTGGCATTAATACACAGCTTATTTTGCAAAGTTATGTGTGCCTCAGAATATCAGTGGGTTTCAGGTGCTAAACCATTCTGAGAATCAGTTCAAGCAGTAGATGCACAGCAGCATTCAAGCACTGTTTTCACACCTGATTGTTAGCTCATTTTCAACATCTGTCTATATAGAAAAAAAAGGTCTTAACAATCCATAAATACACAATCCTTAGACGACTTCCCACTTGTTCTTCACAACCTAATGTGGATATCACCTCTACTTAAAAATTGTGACTACTATGCTGGTACTTACCAAAGTCCACTCTGGTTAATATACACTGCATGGGATGCTCTGTGGTGTGTCTGGTTGTAGTCGCACCGCTCTCGTAACACGACGCGCACAGATCGTAGTCGTAGCAAATTAAACATTTGTATCGCCGACCTCTGAAGTTGCCTTTTAAACATGCATCACAGCTCACGCCTGCAGGGAAGAAAGACACAGAGGACAAAAGAAAGGTGAACAGAGGTCAGATGTTGAATATTAATGACTATTAATGACATTTTTCCCACTTGAGTTTTAATATACTCAAACTCACTTATTTACAGTTGTAATAAGACCATCGGAATAAGACATGACAATGATAAATGGTGTTAAAGGTGACATATTTAATATCAGTGTAGGCTCACAACCTTCTAAAAAGGTTAACAAACAAAGGAAGTGCCTTGAATATTCCTGCATTTGTAATTCCTAGTGTCCACTTTGAGCAGACGCTTTGATTTTGTGGTAATAACACATGCATAAGGGGGACTGGATGTTTGTGGTCATTATTGTTTTCTCCTTTGTTATTTGACTGTAAAACACAATCTTGAAAAATAAAACACCAGCAGGTCTCAAGAAATAAATACTAAACAGGAACAACAAAGACAAATGAACATAAAAAGTGTCACAAAATGTGTGGTGTACTATACTGCATTACATCACATACTACATGTATGTTGCTGTGTCCACCCACTCCTCGTGCTCAGGACCTGACAACATAAAGGTTGGCCTATTGTTTGCACCCTTAACATTTTTAAAAATGAACCTACCTACACTTAGATCATTCACGAGTCATTCTCAGCACAATCTGCATATTTAAAGGACTTTAACGTGATGTTTAACAGTGGATAAACCCTTCCCTCTGTTTTACAAGTGCAGCCAATTCTTGATTGACTAGGACAGTCGGTGTATTGTATGACACCAGGCTGTTTAAACTCCCTCATATCTCCATTCATAGCTGGCAAGTTGTAGAAGCCCAGTGTCAGCCTGATCCTGCTGTTGAACGAGTGACAAGAAGCTTTTGGAGTAATGTTAGTGAAAATAAAACGACAACCACTTGACGATACATCTCAGAGCTAAAACTTGATGACAGTCTTGCCTGTAAAGTTGACAACAACAATACAGGCGTGGAAAGTAAAGGCCGCTTAGGCCTGACTCACCTTCGCTTGCTGGCTAACCATTTAACGATTAAACCAGCTACCATTAGCTAGCTTAGCCAACAAGCTAATAAAAGGTGGTTGACTTTACCTAAGCCAACTTTTTAGCAGCTGGTGAGTCGGAACAAACACTAGTAATGTTAGCTAGCGTCAACTTGACACCAACGGCAACTTCAAGTCCAACAAGGTTGGTCGCAAGGACGAGGGGAGTGTTGGTCTGCTAAATGTTAGCTTGCGGAACTCGAATACACTTAAAACAACTGGAAGGAAGCTAATACCAGCTAACGTTAACGATATGACCAGCTGCAACCCCGCACAGCAACCCGCGATTCGCTGCTCTCCCATGTTTCCTAATAACGGCACTCCCCCTTGCAGGCAGGCTCGTTGTCGTTAACCTACCTACATAACCCATTACTAGTTAGCATGCAGGCTAGCTCTCACAGTAGCAGCCCTAGCTAGCGTTGCCTAGCTCCTTCCGCTTATTTGTCAGCGTTGTTTTGATTGACTAAAGAGGCCTGTTGTGCATTCCGAAAAACAAAAACGTCAAGGGGAAGGTCTGCTTGTAATGTCAGATACACATTTTCTGTCCGTCGTAATGGGTCCCAACGAAATTACTCTGCAATCTTGCTGCTAGCACTAGCCAATGTTAGCTAGGATGAGGTGCAAAACAAGAAATTCTTGGCTAGCTAACGTTAGCTAGCGGTGCTCTTTTAACGCTCCCTTTTACAAATCCTGACTTGCTCACACTCCTGTTTGTTAAATGTCATCTCACCTTCATGACGGGACATCCTACGAATACTGACGCAGCCCCCTGCTTGGGCTCCCTGGCTTGTAATACAGAATAATATTAGTGAAGAGAAGAGAAGCCGGGGCTGGCTGGCTGTCCCTGGCCTCTTCCCTCATGAAGGATCCGGTCTGGCACACTGCCCCCCCTCCGCCTCCTGCTGTGTCACTGTACGCTGCACTACTGCTCTGTCCACACGGTGGCGCCATTATCTCATTTTTGGCATCAGGGTCATTTTATGGTTGGTGTGCTCGCGATATTTTAACCCCACAGAGAATTTAAAGCGTCCCAGGAGACGCAGTCAAGTATGAAATTTCATTTTTATTAATTTGCAAAATGCACTGTAGCCTACAACTAAACAACAGTTCCCGAAGTAATTATGTCCATCAAAGCAGTAATTTAGAAGACAAAACCACAATTACTTGAATTCAAAGTAATTAAACACACCCTCTAACTTTTTTTTAAATCTGCATTTTCAAGAAATGTATGCCTTGTACCCCACTTTTTTAGAAAGTGCCCAAGAAATTCAAGTATAATTTGGCAAAATCTTACCTTGATTTAAAGCATGTTTTGCTATTTATAAACCAAACAAGTTAAATTATAACAATGTCTGAAATAGTGGTCATTTTTTTAACAAAAAGGAGCCAGCACGGTGAAGCTAGTTTCCAGAACCTCTTCAAGTTTTGCATTTGAGAAGAAGCATGTAACCACACCTGTGTCATGATTTCCATGCCGCTGATATATTTGCATGGGCCCTTTCGGGGAACAGGATGCTCCACATGCCACCATAATTTATTCATGGACACTTCAATCCATTAACTTAGAACAAAGTTACACAAGGTAAAGATGTTTAAGTTACAAAAGACCAAAGCGCTCCTTGTGGTTTACATTCTACGCTCCACGCAGGTCTACTTGATTGTTTTAGTTTTTCACAATACCTCAGTGTTGGGTCTTGCCAGTAAGACCTTGTAAGGCAGAAAAGGACAGGTCAGTCAGCAAACTGCAAAATCAAACCGGCATTCAAGCTGGCCAGCTGGCTGAGGCGTGTGGATGGAAAGAATAATAAGACCTTAACATGAAAAGCAACATTAGCTTTAATGTAAATACTGCCAATGTTTGACTATGATGTCCAACAGACGAGAGAAACAGTGAGTCTTTCTTATTTAATCCACTGCACAGTCTGGGAAGACCCTGAAGACCTTTTGTTCACTGTTTTTTTTTTGTTTTGTTGGGGTTTTTTTGCTCCTCAAATGTAAGAAACACAGTAAAAAATGAAGGAAGAGATTGAGGTGAATTCAAACTCCATCAATCACCCTTTTTGAAGCGAGTTTTACCGACATGATTTGATTTGTAAAACAAAATAAGGAACATGCAAATCTCACATTACAGCAGATAAAAGTCCAGCGTTTGACAGCCAGGAAACTGGTTTCACATCTGTCTCACTGGACCATTAAAAAAAAAAAACTAAGAGATGAGGTTGTGACAGTTACACGTATGTTCAAATCCCTTGGAGTATCCCCATTCATTTAGATATATGTTCTTACTATAATTCAGCATCATTTCTCAACTGGTACAGATATGAATTTGAATACTCTATGCAGATCAACTCTTGACTTTCCTCTGTCTTTTGCTGAAAAGGCCAAGTCACCTCAGCATCAGTACATCTGTAAAGGAAATAGATATCTATAAGGGTAAGTGGGATGTTTTTAGTCAAATTGCCCAAGCAACCAAATGAGGTAATTAAGGGAAGAAAGACAGAAATCATTTGAATCATTTCTTGAGGCCTCGCCATTTTTTTTTTTTTTTTTTTTTTACAACATCTCATATCACATCAGTCCTTTTGCTTTGCCAACAACCGTTGAAGGTAACGTGATCGTAGTTAATAATTAACTAAAAGGATGTGTGTTGGTGGAACATCAGTCTAGTAATCAAAGCATGGTGTTACTTTATAATTATACATGTATACATTAAGTGAATCACAGTAAACCTCGTGCTTGGAGACTGACACAGCTGCGGTGCCATCATCCGCTCAAAGGAAAACCTCATAAATTGTGCAATTGAGCCAAGCCTCAAAACCTCTGCGCTCTTCTTCCACCGAAGAAGAGGCTACATCATGCCGTGACGTCCGTGAGGGATTCATTTCTTCGTGGACGTCAGTGATACGGGGTGGATGGAGATCGCCTCATCATTTGAACTCCTGTGCCCTCTCAGATACAGTTTTACCTTCTGCCGAGTTCTCACAAGCACGTGATACGTTTATTAATACACAGGCGCTTGACCCTGTGCTAAAAATACAATATTCTATTTTGGATGTTTCTATAACACGCGGTGGCCTCACTTTCCCTCCTTTGAAACATATTTGATTCATCTGAATTTTGTTTGACAAAGACATTTTGACTTTATTAGTCACCACATCAAACATGCACCACTGACTCATTTATGCTATAATCAAGCAGTCAGTGTGAACGCTCCACACTACGTACCATCCGCATCCTCTGTTTACACAATATGACACATAGCACAAGTGATGCTATGTTGTGATTTGAGATAACACTTTTGTCTTTTGTCTTATGTTTTAGTCGGTGCTGAGAGTTACATGTAACTGTCTTAAATTAGAAAAGAAATGTCATCGTAATCAGTTACTGACAAAAAAAAAAAAAAAATGCAATTGCATTACGGTTTACCGTGAAAATGTTGGTGTTTACAAAAGGGTTTCACGTGAGTAGAGCTTTGGAAACAACTGTTAGACCACCTGTGATTAGAAGTTCAATCTAACAGTCCTTCACTGTGACCTTTTGATCTTCTGTTGTTGGAATATTAATGGTTTCTACATCACAAACATTTTTCAACATCATTTATTTGTTCCTTATTCACTCATTAACTTAAACACACCTTGTTTCTTTATTAAATGTGTAAAATGAACATCTCATGCATCTTTCACCAGATTTTTGCCTCGCATTTACACACGAGCAAACCCTGCTGCCTTTTACAAGACACATTTATGACGTGTTGACTTTTTACCACTGCGTCACACTGATCCAATAATTATTTCCAAAGCTCTATATTCTTTTCAGGCTGAACGTTTACGAACATTTTTCTTAAATGATCTTAATCAGAATTTTTAATAAAAGTTTGACAGTAATCAGTGTTACTGCCTGGTATACATTGATGATTTTTGGACTTCATTGCCCTGTTTGAACCATTTGTTAGAAAAGAAATCAAAAAGTAATCAAATGTAGTAAGTTACACTATGTTGATGAAGCCATTCAAATACTTACATGACTTATTTTTCACAGTAATCAGTAACTTACACTGTAAAAAAAAATGTGACCGCTGGTTGTGGTTATGGCAACAAAGTGACTCATAATATTATTGTTTACAACATGTAAAGCTTTAAAACGATTAAAATGTATTTTTAAAAAGTTAATCAAATGTTCTGTTTATGAAATATTTCACACACAAAAATAATTAATTTACCAAGTTTACCAAAATACAGTTAAATTTACTTCAATAACTTTTCTTCATTTTCATTAATTTTTCAAGAAATAAAAAAAACACCTAAAAAAAATCTGTAAAACATTCAAAAATTGGGTGGAAAGTCAAAATCAGTGAAACAATGACTTTAAAATTATGAAAATAAATCAAGTTTCCTTACTTTTTCATTATCCACACTGACATCTACGCGGTGTTATATCCTTTTTTTTTTTTTCTAGAGAATTGTTTAAATCAGTAAATGATTGAAATACGCACACTTCAACTTCCTATGTGTTAAAACTATCTTTAACTTGAGTAAACGTTGCATCTGACCCAGTTTTTACAGTGCATGTCATCGCTTCCCAAAACAATTTTCTTCAGGAGCGGAGCTGCCGCTTTTTGAAACCTGATGGTGGCGTTTTTTTTACTGCAGATGAGGCTGAAAAATAACTCCAACGCAGACCGCGTGAGCAGATATTTAATCCCTGAATAATTTGACGTATGGCTCGTGGATGTGGCGGAGCCTTTAAACCCACTGACCCAGTGCACTATTCACCACCAGCAAAAGAGATGTTTCGATAAGGTACCAGGGGGGACTGCTGGAGTTGCAGGTGACATTTCCTAGTCGGGTTAGTTGGCGCTGATGTATATACACTAAACAGTGGTGTTATTGTAGCCAAGATCCTTTGCGTGAGTGCGTCCATTATTCGCCTCATCAATTGAACCCGGTCGGTGAGCTAAGCCGATGGTCTGGCCGAGCGCCAGGCGAGAGGGGACGACGCTTTCAATGGGGGTAAAGCCTCGACATCCCCCCCGCACGGGACGGAGCCATTCAATATTCCCATGGACACGGAGGGCGACTTGGGGTTTCCCACTTTAGTGTATTTTTATTGCTTAAATCAGACTTGAACATAAAAAAAAAAAAGTCATGTGGAACATAACATGGTCCGATCCCGTGGAAAGCGCCTCGTTCTCTCGGGATGATTTACTGCAAATGGGCAATTTATGACTATTTTTACACATTGTTTGAGTCAAGTTAGATAGGGATACGTTAGATGACCTTCATGCCAACACTCTCAGCTCTTTGGCTGATATATTTTACGGCTGGGCTGCCTGCTTCTTGCGTCAGACGAACACGCCCCAAAACAACCACAAGGGTTGAACGCGCAACGTGAGACGCCTATACTACGACTTCATTCAACATTGCCACGCCTTTCAACGTAAACAAATGGGGGCTTGACCAATAGAAACCACCATAGATCAGCCGATGATCAGATGACTGAAAAGGAGAAACTATTTAAAACTCTAATGAGACACTTGATGCCAGTTTATGCATTTCTTTCAGCGGCGCTTTCACGAGGAGCGCACCAAAGCGCACCGCCAGCGAATCATTGCTCTTTGTCACCACTGGATTTAAGCACACGCACCCACCTTACCTACCTACCGGCAGTATTAACAAACATTCATATTCTCGGGACGCTTTTAATTCCTCCGGACTCGTTTGTGACTGAGAAATGAATCATAAAACCCATTCACTGTGGATTTTCCTACAGTGTGCGTTTGCGCTCTTCTCGTCTGGTCTTGGAGAAAACGCTGTTCTTAAAGGTAAGAAACGGCTTTGTGTCTATTGTTCATTCATTATTTTCATTTGTTGTTCCTCCC
The DNA here is from genome assembly GCA_037367275.1 of Coranthus polyacanthus. Lineage (NCBI taxonomy): Eukaryota > Metazoa > Chordata > Actinopteri > Kurtiformes > Apogonidae > Coranthus > Coranthus polyacanthus. The sequence goes on from JAPQRN010000027.1 coordinate 7,122,077, forward strand.
TCCATCCTGAAAGAGGTAATGTGAAAATCTAACAGCACGCATGTAAAGCAGGTAAAAAAAAAAAAAATTTACTGATGGATAAATATAAGTTGCTTTAAGTGGTCAATCCCTTACTTCTCCTTTTTGATTCGTTTGTATCTTAGTCTATGGTCTATTAGATGAATTATTATGCGAACAAGTGTGGCGGGCAGAGCGTAAACCAGAAAAACAGGGATGGATTTATAAGAGACAGAGTGCGACGTGTCCTTTTTGGGAGAGCCGGTGGAGTGTTGAGCCGGAGCTGAAGACGCACAACGCCACGTCTGTGTGTGTGTGAACTATTTGGAACGAGGTTCTGCTGAGTCCGCGTTTTACCACGGACCGGGGCTCGAGAGCGGTTT
>JAPQRN010000027.1:7122556-7134600 GCA_037367275.1 Coranthus polyacanthus
GGGGCGGTCGATCCAGTCAAGTCCGGATGAAAAATGACTGTTAAAGCACACAAAGAACACATTTCTGCGTGGAATTAAACGACGCTTTTTAGTTATCATTATTTCCCAATTTTAAAAACAAAATTCTCGAAATGAGCCATCTTCCAAACGCTTACACCGGCTTGTTGGATGGCAGATGCTTGTAAAGATCCTGTTTTGGGCCCCGAGGCTCAAAGCAGCGTTTTAAAGTCAGATAATTATGCGAACGCTGGCTCCAGCTGTGTGAGAGAATGAAATAAAAGGATTGCGGTGACTATTTGGCTCTGCGCCTGCATCTTGCACCCAAATGGTATTATTGTAGCAGATGTTGATTGGCTGCCTAAGCATCCCCCCCCCCACACCGTGCAAGTGTGTAACATGAATGGCTCAATTGGCTTCTCTCATATTTGGCTTTTGATGTTTTAATTACAGGCATCAGAAAGACCGAAGAGGACACGATTTGTGTGAACTTTGCCTCATAACCTGTTCTTTTCCCTCAGATGAAAACAGTGCACTGGATGACTTGTCAACAAACGGCAAGTCTTTCGATGGCACCGTCAAATACAACATGAGAAAGAGCTTAGACCTGGACCAGGAGGGCTGCTACCTGCAGGCTGGCAAGAGAGATTGTCTAGAGAAGTGTGGCTTTAATGCTACAGCCAAGACCATCTTCATCATCCATGGCTGGACGGTAAGGTCCTTCTTTCACTATCTGGGTCACTTTTGACAGGGTGCAATCTTAATTCTCACAGAGGAGAGAAGGAAGTGTCTCTCCACCAAAGGCTTTGATTGCAGGAATGTATCACGTGAATGCTAGATAGCAGTGTTAGTCTCAGAGAGGTCACCAGGTTGAAGCGGATGAATGAATGACTAACCGACTCCTCTTTTTTTTTTGTTTTTTTTCTTCAGATTGGTGGGATGTTTGAAAACTGGATGCACAAGCTCGTCTCAGCTGTGATGCAGCGTGAAAGTGAAGCCAATGTGGTCGTTGTCGATTGGCTATTGATGGCTCAGCAGCTGTACCCAGATGCAGTCAATCATACCCACACTGTCGGTCTTGATATTGCCTCCATGCTCAACTGGCTTCAGGTGTGTAACGCAGTCATTTCCACCACCACAAACACTTCTGATGGGAACGTTGTTTATTTTTAGCGACCACGTTTTCGTGATGTATTTTATAAAGGGAAGTAGTACTGTATATAGGACACAGACTTAAAAGGATCTCATAAGCTTGCTTTGGGTTGTTCAAATGGTTTATGGTGTTGTCGTGATCAGATATTTGTTAGTATGAATGCAGAGTGACTGAAGAATAGTTAAAATGTAGGCAAGTCTATAAAACCTGCTCCTGTTCTGTCTTTCTGCTGCAATGATTTAAGAAGTCCCAGCCTTTGTGAGCAGGACAGACGGGCGTTAAAATGGTATGAAGTTACGTTAAATGTCCATGTCAGAACTTCTAAGCCATCCTGTTTATTTCTGGTATATTTACCTCATTTTCTGGATATATACTTTACCCCTATCCTTACATCAATGCTCATCAGAGAGTCTAATTAGGATCATGGACTGTTTTGCACTGCTGGCAAAGAACAATCCCCATTCAGCTGGACTGTCACAAAATTGGATGGTGCACAAATGGCAAGTTAGTAAGGACTCAGGCGTCCTGCCATGTAGTTGTAAACATAGACAAAGACTGTTTAATGGAGACAAACTGAGACAGATGGTTGGAGGCGCTGTTGCATGCAAGAGTCTGTCTGTGTTAGTCTGTCCGGGTTAACTGAGAAGGGCCTGGATGTGGGCATGACTGATTATCACTGGCTTAGATCCAGAATTTTGCTCAGTGCTGGTTAGTGTTCGTGGTGGCAGCTGCTGATGTGAATATTGGTATTCTTCTGTCTTGACAGGATGAGCAACATCTGCCTCTGGAAAATGTGCACCTGATTGGCTACAGTCTTGGTGCTCATGTAGCAGGCTACGCTGGAACATATGTCAGAGGAACAATTGGCAGAATCACTGGTAAGTGAAAAAACACTTAACATAAAAAAAAAATAAAAATGTAACAATGGTTTCTACCTCATTTACCTGACTTTCTCGCCGTCTTATCCTTAACAGGTCTGGACCCAGCAGGGCCAATGTTTGAGGGTGTCGAGGAACAGAAGCGCCTTTCTCCAGATGACGCGGACTTCGTGGATGTACTGCATACGTACACTCGCGAGGCTTTGGGTGTGAGCATCGGGATCCAGCAGCCAATTGGGGATATTGACATCTACCCCAATGGTGGTGATGTGCAGCCTGGTTGTGCACTTGGTGACGTCCTGGCAGTGGCTGGAAGTAAGTTGTTTGCAAGGTCTGACTTGACAGATCTGACTTGAAAAGTTCAGTGTGAAATATTTTGCGACATCTAGTGGTGAAGTTACAGATTGCAAACCAACTGAAAACCCCCTTGCCTCACTCTACTAAATCTTACACACTGAACCTTTTTAAATACTGTACATCTGTTCTTTACCCTCTTTTTTTCAGTGTATTAGATTTGTTGTTGTTTCTCTTGTCAGTTGTTTGGCATACTGTATTTCTATTCTAGTCTGTAGCACTGTTGTCAGTCTTACTTAAACCACTTTCCTTCGTTTCTCCAGATTTCATGGAGGTAATGAAATGTGAGCACGAGCGCGCCGTGCACTTGTTCGTGGACTCCCTCATGAACAAGGAGCACATGAGCTACGCTTTCCAGTGCACCGGTCCGGACCGCTTCAAGAAGGGCATCTGCCTCAGCTGCCGCAAAAACCGCTGCAACAACATTGGCTACAATGCTAGAAAAATGCGCAAGAGACGCAACAGTAAAATGTACCTGAAGACACGTGCTGACACTCCCTTTGGAGGTGAGTTCCAACAAAGACACGACCCGTAAATGAGTTTTTTCTTTGTCTTTATTGTGTTATCATTACTACCATGATTGCCTCTTATGAGTAAAACTGATAAGCAATACTACAGTATCTTATCTTTCAACTTGCATATCTTACATGTTTTATGATTCCGCACTCAAGTATGAACTACTACTGTACCCAATCTAACAGCACAGTTGTCTGTTTTTGTCTCAAGGCTACCACTACCAGATGAAGATGCACGTGTTCAACAGGAAACAGGCAGATAATGCAGATCCTACCTTTCATGTCAAGTTGTACGGCGCCCACAATGATACCGGAGACCTGTTTGTTGATGTGTAAGTATTGAGTCTTTGCCACAACAGAGTCTTCAGAACACATAAAACCACTATGCACCGGCTCAGATGCTGTTAGATCTAGACCCAGCAGGGCACGAGAAGTACAATAAAATAGGTTTGCAGCCTGGTGTAGTGCAAAGATACAGTCTGCTGTCAAATGAACTGAAATTGCTTGGACTTGAACCCCATTTGCGCGTCTAGTAACATTCGTTTTGCAATGTGGGAGTACATCTCCACATTTTCAGTTCAAAGTTTCCAGACTTGCAGTCTCTGATGGTAATTTAAAGTCTTGTCACAAGCATTACATCAGCACAGAAAACAGCTCTAACCAGCACTGTAATGTTGTTAATGTTCCCTCTCACAGAAGTTACTCCAGTCACTCACCACTTCATCTGTTTTGATTTATACAAAATTTAAATTGTTGGCTTGAATACAAAACACATTCCAACTAGGCCTTTTTGAAGTGCAACGTCATTGCACTGGGCATCTGACTCAACCCAATTTTCTTCCTCCTTTTTGTCCAGTCATGACGGAATTGTAGGTCTGAACCTGACCAACACCTTCTTGGTGTTTACTGAGGAGGATATCGGCGATCTGCTGAAGATCCGTCTGAGCTGGGAAGGAGAAGGTGACTCTTGGACCTCCATGTGGAAGAGCATTAGAAAGAATTTCTGGTCCTGGAACAACAAAGCTCTCAAACCTGTACTGGAAGTGCGACGGATTCGCGTAAAAGCTGGAGAAACACAAAAGAAGTAAGTGAAGGGCAAGTTGAAGGCTCCAAGGCTATGCAGAATTTAGGTTTTGTTGTTCAAGGTTCTCTTTCAAACACTTATTAAGGTTGTTCTTTTTTTGTTTTGTTTTTTTTTTAAATTGTCGCAGGTTTACCTTTTGTGCCCAAGACCCTTCAAAAACTGCAATTTCACCAGGAGAATCGGTAACATTCGTAAAATGCCGTGATGGTTGGGAAGTCAAACCAAGAAAACGGTATGAACATGATAAAATACACTTTTTTTTTTTTGTCTAAAAATATGATTCCACCTTTAGTATTAATGTGTGAAAAGTCTAAATGAAACTTGTTTTTCCATCCTCAGACTGCCAATGTAACAACCCAGCACTTCCAACAACCAATGCACCATCACCATGGGGACCCAACATGGATAAGTGAGAAGCACTACCTTCTCATAGAGCATGCACTTTTCGTTGGAGGATTGTTCAGCACACGGTGGGAGAGGCTTGAGGTCTGGGACTCGTAACTGTACCTGGATGGTTTCCATTGCTTTCTGGAAAAAAAAAAAAAGAGGACTCTGGGCTCTGTCCGGTGTATGAGACAGATTGAAAAGGGCACCGATGCTGAAAGTTTGGGCAGTCCCAAACGTATTAAGATTGCCTGAAGAGTTACAGAACGTTCCTTTGGTGTGGACTAGTGATGTAGAACTAGATCAGCGGACATACACCAGCAATCGTAGTCACTGTACTGTATATTTTAAAATATTTTTTTATTTATAAGAAAATGGAAGCACTGCAAGACCAATGTTATTTATCGAAAGCACATCCCATAATGAAGCATGTGTGGAAAGCATTTCTTCTAGATGCAGTATTTGCGTGTATGTATGTTGTGTGTTAATGTGTGACCAAGACGTGTGCCTTTCTGCTGAGAGAGATTACTGATGAAACACTGAAAACTGAAGGAGATATCTGATCTCATTGCACACAATCTTTCTGTACAGTCTGTTACTGTATGTGGCTTATTTTGTGGGTGTGTTTGTGTACATATTGTAAATAACTTTTTGGAAAAAAAAAATAAAATCACTTATTTGTAGTCTGTTTTGTATTTTCTCCAATTATACAAAATGATGCTAGAAACCTCTTTACATCCACAGTCTCACAGGCAACCTTAATGTAAGTGGCAGAACAGGTTGTGGACTTTATTTGTACCCACAGGTAGATTTGTTTTGCAGTAAAAAACAGGGGAGGGCATCTCACACATACACAGGACAAATCCAAGAGGGCAAGGTAAAAACGGACATGGCAGGTACTCAGAGTGCTCACTGAACAGGATAAAAGCAGATAAAATTGCCTACAAGGCAAGGGACGATAAATACAAGATAAGAGTGGTCCATATCAGATCGGCGCTGGCTGAGTACCCACTTCCAATGACACTCAGGTTACATAAGACAAACAAAAAAAAAACGGCGAAAAACGACATCAAACAAAGACTCCAAACTCCTTAACTGCCGGTCGCTGCGTGCGCTTGCGCCCAAGATCACAGGGCGCATGGTGCACTATCCTATCCTGGTGCAAGGATAGTGGACACGTGGTTGAACTTATGGTTTGTTGTTTTTTCATAAATGTGTGAACAGCACGGATCACATAGAATCTGATCTTTTCAATTCAGATTTTGTGACACTGTCACCTGGTCCTAAATCCAATACAGATCTGATCTACTCTCAGTATGAACAGCCATATCAGACTTCATAGGACTTGTATGTCACTCCACATTGATTCTTCATCATAATTGTCACTCGTCATCACTTGGTGAATAGACACATGGAAGACAGCTCACTGCTGGAGAATTCACTGTCTTCCACCATCCATCAACTTATAAATGAAGGTCTAACTGTTGACTTGTTGTGTCACGCAGTGGTCTCCATGTTTACTTCTGTATGACTTTGTGCTATGCGTGACATCTTGTTCTTTTGCATCTAAGGTTCAGCTCAGGAAAAAAATGAGATCTGAGCAGTAGGAGAGTATGAAGGTAGCCTTTGGCTGTTGAAACATGAAGAACTGGTTCGAGATTAGGCACTTACTTCAAACTGGCCCTCGAAGGGCATTGGTTCATCCCACACCTGTCACCTTCGGAATCTTACTTATTCAACATTAATAACGCTCCCTTCAAATTTCAGAGCTTATATTCTGCATAATCACACAACGTTGCATAACATTTTGGCCCCGAGCTTCTGAAAAAGTTCAACTCAATTCTTTTGAACTCATGACTAACACAGTTCGTTAAAATTATCTTTCGACATAGAAGAAACCTGGACAACCAGAAGACATTCCAGGGACGTCATGACACTTGAACAAACTTTTTTTCTTTTTCTTTTTTCCACTTATAAGCCTCTTAAACCTAATACCTGACAAACCTGAAATCACAGAAGCTCAAATAATTCATATCACACCATTCTCTGTTCTGGCATGTTTCACTGAAATGCCTGGAAGGTTTGTAAGAGGAAGTATGTGTTGAAAGTATGCCACTCCTACAGCAGGACTTACATCAGGTGGTTTGTTGGTCATTGCATTTTTTTTCCTCTTGACGCTTCCTCTTGTTTTGTCTTGTTCTTATCTATATCACCTTATTATCTCTCTTGTATTTGCGTAAGTAACAATCGGTACGTGTTAGTATCACTCTGTTCTGATCTTCTGTGTATCATTCCCGACACCACTGACCTATTTAAAAAAAACACCACCCACAGTAACCCCCGTGTCTATCCTTTTAACTGAGAACACTAAGCTCCTACGCTCCCACAGTAACCATCACACCACCCAGTGCTAGATTGGTGACTCATTTCAAGTTCGCAGTCATAAGTATCCATAGCCCCTTGATGCTTTTCTGCCTCCAGCGTCTAACAAACCATGGCCGCTTTAGTCACTGTCTGGTCAGGCAGTTATGCTCTTTCTAAGCCTTTAAACTGGAATTTCTGTGTGTGTTGAATTAGCCAGACATGAAAGACAGACATTTGTGGATCTAACCCACCAACATTTTGAAATCATTAGCGCTGAAATTCAAGCTTAGTAGTAAACTGAGAAGTGTTTTGAAAGCTTAAGATGGCTTGTAGCTTAAAAAAAAAAAAATAGAAAGAAAGAAAAACTTCAAGGTCCTTTTACCAGCTTTTTCCAAAGCTACATCAGGGTCTTACCACCTTCACCAGCAAATGGAGTTTGTCTGTCTGTTTCTCATATAAACTTACTGGCCTAGATAGTACCTGTTGTCATCGCATGAATGTGACTGGTTTTGGTCATATGCAGTGGTCTCCATGTTTACTTCTGTACGACTTTGTGCTATGTGTGACGTCTTGTTCTTTTGCGCCTAATGTTCAGCTCAGGAAAAAAATGAGATCTGAGCAGTAGGAGAGTATGAAGGTAGCCTTTGGCTGTTGAAACATGAAGAACTGGTTTGAGATTAGGCACCTACTTCAAACTGGCCCTCGAAGGGCATTGGTTCATCCCACACACATATAAATTTATAGTTCTAGATAGTGCCTGTTGTCATCGCATGAATGGTTTGGTTAAGAAAATAATAAAAAAATTAAGCCACCGTGGAAATGCCAAAACCTGCAGTTCCTCAAAAGGCCTCTGAAGACTGGCACCAAATCGAGTCAATCCCCACAGACCGCCATGTTTTACAGCAGAAATAAACATGTTTACAGCCTGGTCTCTTGAGCTAATTTCCCTGTTCATGACAATGAAACATGAACAGGGGATTTTGATGTAACTCACCCATTTTAATTACATTAAGGCTTAAAGTTCGGCATTATTAAGCTGCTTTGTGTGCTAGGTGGTGCCATCACAGGTGGCTAGCAGCTAGGTGCAATTTACAGCTCGGTTGCCTTTTGAGTCAGACTTTCTGCCTCTGTTTATAGAATAAAACATATTTTTTCCTGACAGACGGCTCTACTGTACTTGTGGTTATTGAGTTATTGTAATAAGACCTTAAAAGGGTCCTGTTAAGTAAATGTGAGACAAGCTTTTGCTTTTGGGAGACAAGTGAGGTGCTGTGACAGACGAGGCCCATTTACAGCTGTTCTACAGTCTGTCATGAAGCTGAACACACATGACCTTTTATGTCTTTTTTTCGTCTTTACGTCATCAAAACCAAAGTTAGAAATAACCAAACGCATGCCACTAATCTCTCCCATCATGGCTGAGGAATCTGCTACGGAAACACAAGACTAATTGTCACAAACATGTTCAGTGACATCGGAGACGTGATACCGTTGGCTCACAGTGATACACGTCACTAAAACGTAAGCTAATTAGCTGCAGGTCATCTGTTGTTTTCATCAATGGTGAAACAGTCTGCATTGGAATCTTTTGTCTTTAGTCAGAATACCTTTGTTTATACCAGCTAGCACTAATTAGGGTACTTTAGCAAGAACTGAAAGTTAATATATTGTTCAACTGAAACAGAATTTCACAGCAACAGAGCTACTTTTCCACCATTTTAGACTGAAAGCTGTTGTCAAAAAAGCAAAAAAGTTTTGCCTCTTTGCTTCTTTACTCTTTGATTACATGAAGTTGACATTAGCCTAGACTACTGTTACTAAACAACTGTGTTAATATTTATTAAGTGGCTGAAATTACTTGTTGGTGTTTAACATGGCAGTTAGCTGGCAGTGTGGTCAGGGTTTACAGTCCGTTAGCGGTATCTTTAGCTTGGCGAGTTGCCTCCTCATGCTTCTGCAGCTCCTTTCAGCTCCCTTCAGTTCTTGGGAAAAGATTACGGTTCCGGTCACATACAATGTTGTGGATGTTTTCATGTTCCTGTCTGACATTAATGGGAAATGTAACAGGGAAAAAGCAGAAATACAGCCCATTCCAAGAACCAGGATGCCTTCATTTCCTGGTGAGCATCAATCTATGTTCAGGTTTGAGAATGTTGCCTGAATGTTTTCTGAAACCTGCTTATGGGAACATCCAGTTACTCCCCTTGTATATTTTGATTAAAATATCAATCCAAGGTCCAACTACTGACAGCCTTATCAGTTCAACCTTATTTACACTGGCAACACGATCTACAATCATGTTCAGCTGAAAAACAAAGAAAATTAAGATATTGTCTTTAATTAATTTTAAATTATAAACTGAAATTTAATAATCCCTGTGATGATGTAGGCTAATGATGTAATCCTGCTTAACTGATAACATGAATATATTAGCAGCTATTTGCAAAATGGACCAAGTATAAATGATTGTAACTGTACCACTGCTGCCACATTCTCTTTTATAACAAAAAGAAAGTTTTAGGGGAAATCCACTAACAAATAATGGAACCTGAAACCCAGTAAATAACGGTTTTGTTTTCCAGCTGAACTTAATATGCACTGTTCATTTTCACTTTAAAACAGAAACAGAACTTAACCCACCAACTGGTGCATGTAGAACCACTTTTTATTTATTATATATTCACAAAGCCGGATGCAGCACTCCTGAAAACAAGCAACGCATCGGATACCACAAAGCCTGTCAAGTGGGGTCACGTAGAGAAAAACAGCTCTGCAGCTCTGCAGTAAAGTACTGTGTGCATATCCTGTGGGGAGGAGGGTACACTTTGAACTTGACTAAGGTCGCAAATCTAAATGTTATTCCTCTCAGGTCCTTCATGTGGCGATGGGCACAGATACATCAAAACATAATGTTGTGGCAAATTAAAAATACATGCTCTTAAAATGTATCAAAATGGAATACAAAATACTGGTACTAAAAATGTAAGTCATTTGGATTATGAAATTACAAAAATACATTGAAAACAAACTGAAAGCAACAATTTATGACAAACACTGCATGGAATTTCCTGAACTATAATGGCTCGTGGTTCATTTCCACAGAATACACTCCATTGGTACAATAGCGTTGTATCATCCTCATCACCACTCTCTATAAACACAAATCACTTTAAGAAACTCAAGAGCTTCTGAGCAGAAGAAGACACTCCTGTAGAAATATTCACTAAATTTATCGAAACAACAGTTAAACATGGACATTATGGAGCTAACATCAACAAATGACTGACTCCCAACACAAAACAGACTCCAGACTTCATATAAACTTCATATAAGCACGCTTACATGTTGAACATTTTAATATTTCAAATACTTAAATGTTGACGTTAGCTAACTTCATTTCTGAGCTAACGGTAGCTAGTGTTGTACAGTTTTGCAGCTGTAGAGGAGCAGAAGAACTTGGTAGTGAGTGTAAGGATTTTTTGTTATCATGGACGCAGGCAACCGGGCTTAAGCTTAATAATAGCATTAGCTAATGTCAACCAATGACCTGCTCCCAGCAGTATATTGAGCATATTTGAATACACAAAAGAAGAGAAGAGACGCGACATTTTATTTATCCCTTGTCCAAAAAGAATTAAATACGTATTTTATTGAACCACTGTCCATCTCCTGCTTCATGCAGTCTTTCTGTCATTGCTTCCAGATCATTTGCTCACAGCAGGCCACGAGCAGTTCTGTGTTGTCGGTTTCCCCGGTGCCACGTGCCTGGCAGATTAAAGTGCGGTGGTGAAAACACTGCCACATGTTGTATTGTTGGTTTGAACGCCACCACGCCAGCTACTCCCCTGCAGGGAGAAAGAGACAAAGAGAGTGGGGGAGGTAGAGGAGGTTGCCTCACATGATCCCAGCGGCCTGTACACGCACTGATGTAAATCAATGTCCATCAGTGTGGCAGAGACACTCAAAAGATGTTCACAAAAGTTTCCTGACGTCAGAGAAGTCACAGTGGAAACACTTTGAGCTCAGCCGGCTGTCGACCTCTGATCACCTGCTGGGTCTACTGTACTTAGTGCAATGCCGGCTGAGTTGTTGTGGCACGCAAGTGAGAGTCTGGCCAGAGTTAAAAGCATACAGGTCACATGAACGCTGTTTCCAAGTATGATGTCCTTTTCATTTTCCAGGAATGTGCGAGGCTAGAAGGACAAAGGTGGACCTGTCTGTCTTGTTTTGGAGGAATATGATCTTTCATATGACTATTTGAACAAATAATCCACTGCATATTTGATCTGAGATCCATGTTGTTCGAGACATGTGATAATAAAAGATTGGAGAGGTGGAGAGTTAAAACATACTTTGCTTTTACCATTACAAGCTTGAGACTTGTTTTCACTTTTGGCTGAGAGGAAACTGATGCAGTCATTTATTTGGATTAATGTCTTTGATGTCGATCACATGATTTTTGTCTGCAGGGAAACACTGAGAAATGCGATGAAAAGCAAATTTTGTTATCATCTGGCTGTGCACTACTGTGAGTCAGAGTTGGTACGTAATTTTCATTAAGTTTTATTTTTATTATGTCTTTCAGTTTGGCTTTTGATTTCAGATCAGTTTGAGTTAGGTTTACGAGTGCATAAGTAGTTTATTATTATTATTGTATCATATTATTATAATGCATTTGAGTTGAATTATCGATTATTTCTAGTTTGCATCACTGTGCACCTTCCAACATCAAGACTGATTTCAAACTGATGGAACAATAACACATAGGAAAGGCAATCCATCACTGAATATCACACACCACAAATGTAATAAGATGAAAATCACATAAAAGGCATACGACAAAAACAGTGTAACATGGTGTCAAATGTAACAAGAAGAAAATGACATAAAAAACAGACAAGAAAGATAACATAGAAGACGCAACAAGATGGTAACTATGTAAAAGACCTTGAAATGAAACAGATCATAGAGAAAAAGTATCATAATATTTCAAGTTTTGTTACTGACATATAAAATTCATTGGACACATTGGAGCTACAGTAAGTTGATGTTCCTCATGTTTAGTCTATTATTTTTTAAATTTGATTTGAAGTTAGACTGGTTTAATGGTCTTCACATTTTATTAATAAGACATGAGGTTCAGTTTGCTTTGCACACAAGCAGCTGGGAGAAATGTCCTTCAAATGTCTACTTTTGACTTTTACACTTTGACTTCATGCATTTCAGAGCGTGAACTATTGAATCAGTACTTGTACTCTTACCAGACTGAAATCTGCATTCAAACATGAAACTTGTCTGCAGATGATCAGCGTTGA
>JAPQRN010000027.1:7144787-7190568 GCA_037367275.1 Coranthus polyacanthus
CCCTGGTTTCACTTTGCTGTGTGTTCTTGTGAGATCTGTTCATGGTGATAGGTGTGGAAACCTACACAATACAGTGACGATGTGCTTGGACCCTGCATATAGTTGCTTGTTGCTATATTTGTATTGTAAAAATCTGTATTTTTCTTTCAGTTCTGTATATATTTATGATTCTCCTGGACTTCTTGTCGCTTGTCTTTTTCTTAATTTGTATATTTTCAACTACTTTTTTCTCACCACATCACCAACACTGCATCTTGTTTTAGATACCTACGTTACACTTCCATGTAGTACACTGTGTACACTATGTTCTTATTGGTATAATGTGTGAAATTCTCCAGGGTGCTATCTCAAATCAACCATGTGTTATGTACTTACCAGAAATGTTTATTGCAACTTCCTCTTCTTCCTTTTTTAATGGTGAAATACAACTGGGAGGAGCATTATCACCAACATGTAGTGGTACTGTGCGACAGTATCGTGTACTGTGCTGCCCACAAACCAAAGATATTCACTTTACTGTTATGGAGGAGTAAAACTATTCAACTTTAAGAGCTGGAATCAGGGATTTAAAAAGAAATACAACCTCAAATTGATTCATCAAAAATAGTTGCTGACTAATTTAGTAGCTGGCAACTAATTGATTGCCACAGCTGTGAAAACCTATTGCAATAAACCTATTTCTGACTCTGATTCTGATTTTTGTTTGTGGGGAATGTGTTCATGTGTAATGTAAACAGTGTTGTCCACATCTGATCAATTTAACAAATCAAATTGAAATTAATTAATGAAAACATTAAAAATCACAAAAACAATGTAAAACATGTAACAAGATGAAAACAGCATAAAATGTAATAAGACAAAAACAAGATGAAAATCACTGAGAAAAGACGTCGTGTTTCAAGTTCTGTTGCTGACATTAAAATTATGTTCAGTATAATTTTGTAAAATTGTATTTTAAGTTCAATAGCCTTCGAATAATATTAATATGACGTGATGTTCAGTTTTCATACAAACAGCTGTTAGAAATGTCCTTCAAAAACCTAGTTTTTTCTTTTACACTTGACTACATTTCAGAGTCTGTACTAAAGAAGAGTACAGAAGTCAAATCAATACTTCTACTTTTACCAGTCTTTTTTTTTAAATCTGTACTTCTGCATAAAGAATTGTGCATTTTTCCTAGCTCTGCACAAAAGATGCCAAAAATCACGAATACTGCGTGCTTTAAAGGAAAGTGTTCCCACATGCCACATACTGACAGAAAGTCTGATGGAAATATAGCAAAATCTGCAAGAGCAGTTTCATCTGAAAAAGGATTTTTTTGGTAAATCATGTTTTTCACTTTCCATTCCCACTCATTCATTTTCGCCTTGGTGTCAGATTAAAACGTAGCCTCCCAAAACATGTTCACATGGTGTTCACCTCCAGATAAAACAACTACTTGTTATCCAGAAGAGCTCACCTGTCGGCCTTCCCGTCTTCTCGATGTATGGGAACGGACCACCTGAGTTTTATTGTATGTTATGATATTCTGTGGGAATCTGTGTTGGGTAAGAAACAGAAACAGCTGTGTCTTAGCTTGACATTGATTATGCAACCCCTGAAGGCAGATGACAGTGTTCCCACCTCGAATTACACTTGCGGTGAGACATCTGTGCACATACCTAAGTACACTCACACATGCTTCCTAAGAGGACTACCACCTCGACAAACAGGAAGGATCAAAGCAGTGTCCTGAAATGGGGCCGGGGACACTCCTTTTCAGAGCAAACACAGACAGTCATGAGCAAAAAAGACTCAGAGGTTGAGGGATTTCCCCCCGGTATTGTGCGTTTTATGAATGAATGAGTAGCACACAATGGCGTGGCAGACAAGCTCAAGAGATACAAGGACCAAGAGCTTTAGGAAAAAGAGGGGGAAAAAAGCAGACTGGCACACAACAACAAACGGTAACCACTTCCGCCTCTGGGGTTTGCGAGTAACTATGAAATACTATTTCAGAAAGAATGAAAAGAGCGGAGGAAAATGAAACAGGGCGGGGGAAGGAGGGGAAAAAAAGCACAAACATGTTGATTGGCTCAGAACAGTGTGCCTGATTCTAGGCCCTTTGTGATTGGCTGAGAGGTATGGCCTCACCTTAAAGGAGGGTTACTCCAGTTCATTGACATTGGGATTTCGGAGCTTTTGTTGGAGAACGTTGGCGTGGTTTAAAAACGACATTTACTACAAGGACACATGCCTTTCACATCAGTTGCAGGCGTGTTAGTGAGCATTACAGCATGTGCAGGCATCAGTCAGTACATTCCTGATCCGTCAGTCACTGTACAGCTCTTTCCTTCTTAAGTCTGGAGGATTAATCCCCCACAATGTGAAGCATTCATATTTATTCCATTAAATGTCAGAAAACCTGAAACGGGAACAGCGTTTGTAACAGAAACCTGTTTAAATCCACAAATGCCTTAAATGAATAACTGAATAAAACAAGCATTACAATGGACAATTTGAATGAATAATTTCCTTTAAATTCTTACCATTTAGGCACTCAAATGTGACAGGCGGCGTGTCAGCATAATCAGCGATGGCAAGGAAAGTACTCACTTGGAAGGCCTCACTAAGGACCATAAAATCAGCATTCATGCTAAATTCATTTGTAGGCATGTACACGGTCCCACTCTGTGTAGCGGAGCCATCCCCCCATTGGCAACTTTAACCTTCATCCTGACCCATTCCTCCCTTTCCTCCACCAAACCTTTAAACTGACCCTAATTCCTGGACCGTGACCCTGCACTTGCTTTGAATGTTCGCCATTGAATGTGTGGCACTTAGCCAAACAAAGGGACTTTGTGTCAAATCCAACTCGAGAACTTGGTGGGAAAGTGGCGGTGATGAGTTATTTCCAAACCAAAACCTGCTTTTGATCTGAAATTACTATGGAGTCCCGGTTCAAGCGAAAGTTAATTACGTGACTTTATTACTTATCTGATTTTTATTGGACCCTGTAGGGTTATTAAAAACCCATTACTTAGGTGACCTGCTTATCTTCAAAGACCAAATATTATGGGAAAACTTCACCTAACTTAGTGGCTACAAAATCCAGCCAGAAAGACAGCTTGTTCTCAAGAATGTCTCATTAACATTTTATTTGCAACAATTCTGAAGTGGATAATGCCTTTAAAACACACAAGGCAGCCACTCCAGATCTCCTCTAAATTCCTCCCCTGTCCTCACGGCAGAAAAAGCAGGATGCTTGTAAATCATTTCGCTTGAAGATCTCAGGGCCATTTGTAAGTTTTCCAACACACACAGACTCCATTTTGATTCTCGCCTGCAGTCATGATCTCAACTATCACAGTAATAACATCAACAAGAAATAAAATAATATCAAAATGCCCAGTCAAATAAATGTTTAACATAACTCATATTTTCATCAGTGGAAGGTTAAAATGTTACTTACCCGAATGCATACCTACCCCAAGGAAAAATGTTGTACTTACCTTTAAGGAAGTAAGAGCTGTCCTTTTAGACAATAGACACTGTGTATGTGTGTATGAAGTCATAGTTTGAGTTGCCTTGGGTTTGCATTTTGGTCATCTTTTGCCATCTTGGTTTTTGGGAGCCAGAAGTGACCATATTTGGACAAGAACGTGGGGCTAGAGAAGAGCGAGGGATGAAACCATGGATGTATTAAGATAACTGGATACGGCACCACCAATCAGTACTGGTGCCACTGTCACACCTCATCTGTAAACGTGATTTCTGTCTGAGTATGGTCATCAGCAATGATAGCAATGGACCCCACGCTACTTCATGATGTCATCTACTACTACGTGTTTTATTATTGTTTTGAGAGACCACATAGTGGAAATTATACCGTGCATTAAACAGTGGTACAGGCTGAGCTGCTTGTCAGCATCACCGTCATCCATATACTGTATATGCATAACTTTGCTTTTAATGTATTTAAAATAATCCCTCTGGACACATGTTTATTCTGAGACACTTACTTAATTTATACCTAGCCATTTTGAAAAAATACATAGACCTACTTTCAACAGACCAAGCTGCAATGGCATGTCAGTTCAGCTATGGAGGGTTCATTTGACTGTAATTAGAGGGTAGAGGTGCTATATCACGTGGGGAATTCCTGCCTGTTGCTTCATGCATAATTATGTGCACCTAGATGATAAGAATGCAAACATACAGACTGAATTTAAGCTAAGACTTGCACTTTGAGCAGGAGAGGCCTTTCACGATAATTACTGTACACAGTAAACATAACCTGTCTACTGAAGGCTTAGAGGAATGACTTGACATATTGAATGCTGCTGGGCTGGTTTGCAGCCAGTTCAACCCAAAGGACAGTTGCTTTGGTTTTATTTTAGCCATCCAGGTTGGGAGTGTAGTCCCTGCACGGCAGCTCGCCAGTAACTGTCCCAGCTCTTCTTGGGGCAAAATGCAAACTATACTTAAGAGACAAAAACAGCAAATGAGTCTTTAGTTGTTCACATCATGAAGGACAATTTAAACGCTGTGGATAAGCTGAATCTTTTTTCTTTTGTCGTGTTTACATTTACAGGAAACATTTTGAGCTTGTGTTAATGGTGAAAAAATGGAAAGTCAGTGAAGTCACATAACAAGGGTGACTCCATATTAGTATTTTAACTCAAAATATATAATTTGCTCCACTAGGGGTCCCTCAATCAAAAACAGCAACAAAAGACACAGCTTGATGATGTGAAGCCACATGGGATCATGGGAGTTGTTTTTACTACGGTCGCTGATGAAAACGTATCTGACATGACTCGGGCAGAAATCATGTTTACAGACGAGGTCATACCTTAAAGTACATACATTACATTTAGTGACATATACACTAATGAAATAGCTGCAAATAACATTAGCTAGTGGAATGTTAAATACTAACTTAACAATAGATATGTTGATTTAATGGTAAGTTGGCTATTAAAATTACATTACCGTACAAATGAGTTTGGTTGCTTGCATTGCATTATATAAAGCTGCTGGATTATTGTTAATTCTGTGACACTGTATGATTTATTTAAAAAGGTAATTGGGATATGAATGACACCATTGAAACAAAATGAAACAGACTGTTACAATTACACATTAGCTTATTCATTTCCAATCAATGGTTTACTGTAACTATGTACATTTTTTTTAAATATAGGTAATTTTCAATCTTTTTAATCTTTTGTCCAATTTCCGTTCAAAATTAACCCTATATTGGCACAATCTGCATCAGACTCATCACATCATAACTGATTTGTTGTGTATTACTACAGGAAGCTACTTATTTGGCCAGTGATACTGATGATTCTGTAGATTGCACAGAGGTGATGAAAAGATCTGACCTCTTTTACATGCCTATGATATACGATTATGGAATCTTGCCTTGTTTTCTGGGGGTTTTTTCCTTTCCTTTCTTTTTTGGTAACACTGAAAACAACAAAAGTGAACGGGGCAGTTGATTTTGGTCATTTCAGAGAGGAATAGATTAAAAACACATTCTGCTATACAGAAAATTTCTCTGTGATTCCCATGAACTGCTCTAAAAACATGTAGGATTTTATCCTTGATTATATAATAAAGCAATAGCGTAAAGGAATGTGCTCATCAGATCAGATCGTTCAGAAAAACTTTGGCATGCTTAACACTTTTGTTCCCCAACACAAAAAAGTTTGGCCGCAGATACGGAGTTCCCATCAGACCGTGGTTATCACAACGGGTGTAAATGTTGAGTGTGCTCAGCCATCTGAAAGATAGACTTGATATCACACCACTCTGTCTGTCGGTCACGTAATTCGACACGCAAAGCTCCTCTGACGCCAGCCATTAGCATGCAAACTCACACACGCCAACACTTCCATCCCGAATATGGTGTCACACATTCACAGATCAGTCACCTCATACACATCACACCACTTCTCACCAATTGGGTGCCAGGGTGTTCAGTAACAGGTGTAATGTGTAAAAAACACTTCAACAATAGACAATAAAAAACACAACTGACACTGAAGCTTGTAACCAGCTTGACGGCCTTTTCATGAGGCTTATTTTTGTCTTTGTTTATTATATTTGTTGTAAACCCCACCCTCTTGTTTTCATAATCTGCTTTCAGGTTCTCTAATGCTACTAACATCTTTTTGCATGTGCATACTGTGTGCGATAGAGATTTACCTTTCCTTTGTACACTTTAGCTCTGTGCCTTTGAGTTTGTTACGTATGCTGGGGATTAAACATTTTATTAACTTCTGTACATGTAAACAACTTGCACTGTAAACGATTGCCTCCGCAGCAAGTAGTTTACCCTTTATTTCACACTACTCCTACCGTTATGCATTTTACAGTATTTTACTGAATTACAGTGCATGGCTGTATCTTCTTGATTTTACAGTAGATTACTATTTTTTCTGCAGTATTACTGTGTAGATGTCTGACCATGCAGTGAGTAGTGTGTGTGTGTGTGTGTGTGTCAGAGAAGCAAAGCCATGACACTGTGATTGACCAGCCCTGTGACGAGCACCAAACGTAATGCCACTCATATAACTAAGTTAGCCTTCCACCAGGAGGGAGCTAAGCTAACTTGCTCTCCATCAACAGGAGCCAAGTTGTGGGAAGGGGTGACACACTGGATGGTTTGCCCGGGGCGCAAATCTAGCCAGGACCACCTCTGACAATAATGATTTAATTTAGCAAGAGTTCAGAAATCAATATTTGGTCAAATAATCTTGATTTCCAATGGACACTTTCATGCTCTCTCTTTCACTTTGCTGTTTGTGTTTTATGTAGCATAAAGCTCAGCTTCATTTCAGAGGTTTACAGTTTGTTCAGGTCTGAAATGTGGAGTGGTCTCTTATGTTTTTCCAATAGCTGTATATACTGTATAAGGGCAACACAGGAATCATCATGAACCCTGCAGCCTCCTTTACTCATGGTGTTACAGCATCACTAACAGAATGGTAAATAAAACAGCATTTCAAACTGCACTGTAGACATAATGGGACAGAATGACTGTGTTACTGAATGGCAGAAGATTCAGATGATTTCAGCTAATGTTTACATAGTTTGCTACTACGTACAACCTGACATCTTCCATGATGCGCCACTTGGGACCGTCCCCATGAATTCTAATAATGAAACTGCATTAAACCAGTTGTGGAATTAGCTCCACCCACTGAGTTCTTTAACATGACAGGATTGGTAAAACAACACCCAAATCAACCCCCATCAATTCAACACTGGAAAATTAACAGTTGATTCCATTTTACTGGGAAAACGTAATACACTGTTTCATATTTGCACTGGTAATATACTGTAAAAAGCAGTGCATTCTACAGCAACATACCGTTTTACTGGAAAATGGTATTTTACTGTTAGAATTTTGCATTTGCAAACAGCATTTTGTTACCGTGTAGGTCATCAT
Organism: Coranthus polyacanthus; assembly: GCA_037367275.1. Lineage (NCBI taxonomy): Eukaryota > Metazoa > Chordata > Actinopteri > Kurtiformes > Apogonidae > Coranthus > Coranthus polyacanthus. Next base: position 7,152,229 of record JAPQRN010000027.1, read on the forward strand.
ACAAAAGCTTAGCTCTCCTGGATGTTTTTGTCACTACATCCTTTATATCTGCCTTTCCTCTACTCAGAGCTTTTTTATTGGGTTGCCAATTGACAGAGTAAAATACATAACAATGATATGATATGTGGCTTCATTTTCCTAATGAAAATAGAAGAACAGTGGAAGAGCTGGAAGAGCTTATAAATAAGAACAAGACAAAAACAATGTAAATGATGTAACAAGACGGAAACAATGAAAAAGACAGGACAAGACAGAAACCCATTTTAGGGTCAGGGTTGTGTTTCAGCCATATGTTAAACACAGAAACTAGAAGATGTTCCCTTTCAAATTAAGTCCAATACATACATTTTAGTCCAACACTTCTTCTGTTATAACTCTAACCTGAGTTTAGTTTAAGGTTCCATGAAAAGAGTGGATGTTAAAAGGTTAATTAACTCTAGTCCACACTCTGACATAGTCATGATGTTAATGCACCTTAATGTTAATGCAGTGGGTAATGTAAAACAGAAAAAAGAAGTCCAGAGGAAGTCCCTTCTATGCTACGGTAGAAATATAGCATTGCAACAAGGAGGACTTCATGAAAGGCGACTGCTCCCTGTGCAGATATAAACAGCACAGGTAACAAAAACACAACAATTCTTATTTTCATGTGATTATACACTACCGAAACCTTAATTATGAATGTTATATTCCACTTCTGCAAATAGATCCTCCTAAATCCCCAAAAATCTTACAGCCTGGGCCTTAACGTTATTTTAAACAGTTCGTTTTGTGGTTGAAACCTTTCTTGACCTCGGTTTTAAAGTATCTGCTTTGTCCTTAACCACATTCACAGACAACAATGCCACCACGGTGATAAACTGTCAAAACAATGATGACTGTGTGCTTAACTTAAACACTGCCATAAACACGTGCTTTTGTCGACTTTCTACTTAGATACATGTTGTCTGCAAGTGGATGTTTCTCCAGTAAAAAAAATTTAAAACTTCAGCGTATATCATTGTTTTCAAAGACTTTACAGAATAGCACATACAGAATATCAGCTTTCTAAAAGTAAGAAATAATTACTTGTTTCAGACCATCACAAATAAGGTTTTCTAGTTTCTCCACTTAAAGTTTCATTTAACTTAGCAGATGTCAGGAGTAACAAAGTACAAATACTTCATTACTGTACTTAAACAGTAAATAGTAAATAGTTTTCAGGTATTTGTACTTTACTTGAATATTTGCTTTTCATTTTAACACAAATATCTGTACTTTCTACTCCTTACATTTTCACAACAGGCTCATTGCTTTAGTTTTAAAGCGTCTGAGAGGAAACATCCATTATTTTAATTTATTTAACAGACTAAGCAAATCCTTTTTGTGCTGTGACCACATAATTATCATATGTTTGCAAAGATAAGGATGCCATAAAAAGGGTGTCCTGAGGCAACGAACAAATACAAATTCAGACCTTTAATGTGAAATGATACTATTTACGAAAGATATATGGAGTTGAGGAGCGTTAATAGTAACAACATGCTACTTCAGCTCTACTGTTTGATCCAGTGTGTATATAGCAAATACCTAAATTCTATTTTGCATGTGCTAGTGCTTGTTAGAATTGAACTCTTTCCTTTATATGGTGAAATTGTGCAAACTGCTCAGTTTATGCAGCATTCTCCAACACAGGAAGCAAATAAAAGGCAGGTTTAAATGTGGCACTACAGGTTATAAGAGTGTTTAAGTACACTAGACAGCTTGACAAGTGGGAGTGGGAAAGTGACAGGTATATATACATTTGGGCTTAAGGCACAGGAGGACAGGTGCGGCTCAGTAAGACAGGTAGCAGGTGTGCAGGGAGGAGGAGCAGGATCAGGTGATCAACACTGAATCACCACTTCTTGGCTGCTGTGTTGTACTTGTAACAAGACATAACGCATGTGCTGATGAACTGTAACGTGATCCAATTGTGCCTATTGGGCTGGATCAAATCTTAAGAATGAATTGTTCAAAATAAAAAATTATTCTGAAACCATCAGATTACATCACATAAACTCTTTTATAGGATTATTCAGTGCAGTGAAGTTTAAAAAAGGACTTTGTCCTCATAAAATAATCCCCCAAACAGCTGAAATATCAAACAAAAATGACATCTTTAAATATAAGTGTGTAACTGTATCTCACTGTGTATTAATTGCATTGACGCAATGCTGCTTTGAAAAACCAGCACATTATTAAGGTGGATTTCCTGATACTGGATAGCAAAAACATGACAATTCCAAATCCGGATCATTCTGATTCAGATGAAACTTTCTGAATAACTGGGCCCAGGTTGATGAGACATCTTTAATTTGTTTAGACAGGAGTTACGATGGATATGTGTATTATCATCAAGGACTTAAAAGAATAATAAAGGTGTAATTTGGAAGATTAGTGTGCAGCCAAGTGTCCACCTCCAGGGCTGAAAGAGTCAACATGCAACAATTAGAGTGACTTTGCTAATGTTAGCATTAATTGGATTATATGGCCTCTCAGATAGCCTGCTAATTAGGCCAGCTAGTGCTAATTAGCGTGTTTATACATTACACAAATTTGACATTACTGCACTCAAACAGAAGACTGAACAGTATATGTTAACATTTATTATGTAGATGAGTAGCGTTAGCATTAGCTCACTCATCACCCCTCACTCTTCCTCAAATGCCAACATACTGAACTCAAGGCGCCAAAACAGCAGTCCACAAACAAAAGGGCGATGTCACAGAGCCTTGTCTACTATTTACATACAGACTATCGGTGTAATAAACACAATAAGGTGCACCTTTGTGGATTTATGTTAGATATGCAGAACCTTAAATGTCATGACATAACATACTCCACTGGGAATTCAACTATTACGCAATTGTAGTGTGGAAGAGATCGTAGTTAAAGCAAGGCCTAAGTTGCCCCATGTTTCCAGTTCTAGTTCCAATCTTGACCATGTTGGTTGCTTTGTACCACCTCCACTGGCCATTTCTGTACATCTGCTTACATAACCAGGCTCCTCAGGTGCTCAGTGACCTCGTGGTTCCTCTGAGAGTCTCTGGATCAATAACATGAGGAGCATCCAGTGGGAACTGTGAGGTGCCCTTACGTAAATCTTCATTTGGACAAACTGCTTTTTGTGTTCGTGGAGTCAACATGTGGAACTCTTTGCCTTCAGAAATCAAACTGCAATCTGACTGGAATCATTTTAGACTAAATCTGAAACAGTTTTTAGAGAGGGACCAGTCATGTTGTTATGAATAACTCACTGCTCCTTGTTTTATTGCATTTTATTGTATCCAGTTTGTCTGTGTATTATAAATTGTTGTGTTTCAGTTTGTATTTTATACAGTCCCTATGTATGTTGATGAGTTTTATGTATTTCAAAAGCCCCAGGTAGGGACAAAAATGGTTGTTGTCTGTGGCAACAATTTGTGCTACATACTTCTGTGTCTGTCTGTGGCATTTTGTTAGGGGGATGTGAAATCGCCCTAAATAACTCTTAGTCCATATGACCTTATAAAAAGAAATGGAAACTTCCTAAGTTTTGGTTCTTACTTTCTCATAAGTCACAAAAGCAGACTGTGATCGCTGTAAACCTTGGCAATGCCCCTCCCAACCCCCTAGGAGTATCTTCTTCTGAACTGTACAGACATGTGACACCAGTGACACCCCGCAGTGCGTCTGCTCTCAGTTTCCAACAACGGATTTGGTCTTTAAATATGCATTCACTAGTTTCTGTGTGGGCCTATCCTAGTTTGTGAAAATGGGAAATCTATTCTTACCCTTGTTAGACTTAAGAGAAGGCCAAAGCAGATATCTGATGGCATTTACTTGACATAATACCACAGCTTTGAGTTTCATGCAATTTAGGGATATTCTGGCAGCATCATCCAGCATGACAGCATCACCTCAGTGTCATAAGTGGATACTCCTGGGAGAATCATCATGCTATTAATGGAGTCTTACAGTATCTCAATTTACATTTACTTTTTAGGCCCTTAGCTGACACAGGTCCAGTGCACATTATAATAAAGTATGCAAGTAAAGAAAGTGTTACACAGAGACACTTTAGATTTTAGTCTCCAAGACTACCAGAATTATTTCTGGAGCATTTTTCCAAATTGGTATTTGAGCTTCAATACATCCTCATACTTAAACAACAGAATAGATTGATTAACAATCACTACTAAAACAACACATTTTGTGGACGCTATTCTGCCTGTGACAATGCCATGGTTAGTTTTGGGCCCAACAACAAGAGATCACAGTAAGGGCTAAAATAATGAACATTACAACAAAAATGCTATGTTTACTTTTGGTTTGAAATGAGACACTAACCCTGACCATTTTTGAAAAACCATAGATACAAGGTTTGCAACATAATGTGTCATTGAAGCATCCAGATTTGGGCCTTTCCTCAAAAAGGCAGGAAGGGACTGGGATGGCTGATGGATGGTGGATATACAAAATCCAGGACTTTGCCACCAGAGAGAGGAGTTTGCATCCTGACTGCCATAAGTTTTTGAGTTTAGGCAAAAAAAAGTTAAGTTAAGGTTAGGAACATTTTTATCACATCTTTGCTATGCTAATATTAACATTCAAAAGCATTTTTAACATGCGTTGTTACATGATCATAAATTCAGTGTCATCTTTAGGTCAAACAAAGGGAAGGATTTCAGTGAACAGGTTTGAAGCTAGTCTGTCACTTCCTCTTGGAGACTTTACTTAAAATGATAAGTCACCAGATCACCAATGTGGTGTGATAGATACTACAAAGCTTGTAGTGTTACTTCACCAGCATAAAAGCTTGTACTGCCACAAAGTGACCTTGACCTGCCTGATGAAGAAATGGGGAAAATGCACTCTGGAACTTTTAGCACTATTTCAACAAAGTATTGACACTTGTAACAACTGCACCAGGAGAGGTGGCTGCCATCCAAATGCTACATGTGATATTAGGCTGCTGATAAGTCAGCAACGCTATCTGACTCAGCAGATCCAGAACATTTCAGTGCAAGGCCTTTTGTGAACCTAATAAAATCTGACGAAATTCCCTCTTTCTCGTTGTTTTCTCACTTTAGAACGACAACACTTACTTTCCAATGACACCAGACTTTCTCACTTTATAAAGAAAGCAGACTTTGCTTACCCGCTGTCTGAGAATCACATTCCTTGTATTACTAACACAACAGGATAAACTTTTAAAGAAAGCAAGAATAAGCTGGGGAAAACATTTATTCCTCCGTCTTTGAATAACAACAAATCCTATGTGAATTTGTTGAAGTAAAATAAATGTTTTATCATGGGACTACATGCTCATAACACTCTTAACAGTGTCAAAGACGCTTAAATATTCCAGACTCTTGAGGATTATGTAAATTTGTGTTCATGTAAATGCATTTCTTTCACTGGATAAGATTCCAAAGCCATGACAAAGCTCATGAAAATGTGTTGTAATACGTTTGCTTGCCTGTCTAAATACATGCGTTTTTAAGTTTTGCAATGTTCTTATGCAGGATTGGATCAGGTGTTAAGGTAATTCTTTAAGGGCAAGTGTTTTTCCCCTTGGATTAGATGTATTCTCTGAGCCCATTTAATGCTCACATAATCTAATGTAAACACTGTAGGTCTACTGCCATTTTTTATAAATTAGGGACAGTATGGTTACCTCCTACTAGGCTAGCATAGTTAGCAAAGCATTGCTTAGCTAGTGCCTGGCCTACTAATACTTTAATTAATAAATGGCAGTAAAATTGCATTATGTCAACACATTGTTGTGTTTCCTTCTCATTTATGGACTTGAACCTCAAACTAAAGTAGTACCTGGATTACCTTTACATTAGCTGGCCTGTCATTGAATATTTTGTTATGAAGTAACCTGCATGGCAACCTACTAGAAGGCTAGCTTAGCTGGCAAATGCCAGTAAACTAGTGTTAGAGCTGCACATTTTGTCTCTCTGTCCCTCACACTGTTGGACTTGAACCTGAAATTGAAGTAGCTTGTAGTTTTATTCATTTATATTTTCTTGTAACTTAGCCTGCACGATAACCAAGGGGCTCCAAAGTGAATCCAATGTGGAAGTATCTTAAATTGTAATACCACTAATGGCTACTAGACTCTGGCTACATAAAGGCCTGGCTCCCATAGACTTATGTTGAACTTCTCTCTAAAAATACTGTCAGTAATTCCCAGGGATATTTGGACCCTCTAATAAGTGTCTGGTGGTGCATTGTTAAATTATTTATATTAATAATTAGAATTATTAATACATTTAAATTATTATTCCGTTAATATGATTTTAGGGCTAATAGAAGGCTTTGATGCGTGCCACGCTTGGCTTTGATTGACAGGTGAGTGGGACAGTTCGCCTGACGAATCAGACTTTCAGAGCTTCTGTTTATTAAATAAAACTTTTTTTCTTTCCTGACAGACAACTCGACTGTATTTGAAGTTAATAAGCAACACCTACAAAACCAACGAATGACATTGTTACACTAAAGTTTGATGAAGTTTACCGTTTTACTGTCAGTAAGCGAACGTTTAGCATTAGCTCACGCAACACCCCTCGCGCTGCCCCAGCTCTGGCCTTTTGTTTGAATATGTTCACTGCTGGCTCCAAAGAGCCATCATGGCTAAGGCAAAATGCAAAACAGCAGTCCAAAGACCAATGGGCGATGTAACAGTAGCTCTGTAGTAGCTCTGGTCTTTTATGCAGTCTATGATGGTCACCTGCTAGCAGGCTAGCTTAGGTGGGAAAGCTTCATGTCTGGTCAGCTAATACTTCATTAATAAATGCCAGTAAGCTAATGCTACATCAGCACATTTTCGTCTCCCTGTTCCTCTCCTTTTGGGACTTGAACCTAAACCTAAAGTAGCTCCTGGATTACATTTATAATAGTTTTCTTTTAAATATTTGGTGTACTTTAGTCATTTAATGGTGACAGGTTGCATCTTATGGGCTGTGAACTATTTTGGGGAGGGCAGTGGTTTGTGAATCTAAATGTCAGGATGGCTAAAGAAGAAGAAATCAGTCTGAAGAGTCGGTGTTGTCTCTCATTGTTAGCCTTTACAGTGAGTGCTCCATGACGATCAAAGAGTACAGTGTTGGACTCATTAACTCATCCCCGCTTTCCTCCTTTCACTGAGGTTCTTGTTCCCATGGGGTTTCGTAAGGAATCTAACAGCCATGTCCACTTTGAAATATTCTGTGCTTGGCAGTTTCAAGGCCAGCAGTAAAGTAACACCAGTATTTATGCTGGAATTATACATTGACATTTTTGTGCAAAAATCTATAAAATACATTAGCTTACCTCAATGTGAGAGAGAATGTTATTGTATGCCAGTTCCACAGCATTTGATACTGGTAGAGACTGTGGAAAGAATGTATTAAATCTTAGCCATGGACACTGCATGCAATGGGCTGAAAAGCAAACAAGGAATAAAAACATACCAGGTTAAACACCTACCATATTACTGTTTCAGTGGTTGCGTGTCTCTACAAGAACATGGTTTTTGCAGGTTTTCAACATGTTAAATGTAAGACTGTTTAAGACCATTATGCATGCAATTTAAGACCTTTTTGACATCACGTCTCACTGGAGCTGAACTTAACTGATGTTCCCGATGTAAACACACAACAATATTCAGCGATGGTAAATGTTTGTTGGTGGCTTTTTACAGTGGCTTTATGTTCATCGGCATTAGAGTCCATGTGACTCTAATGCCGTAATTTTATTTTTGTTCAACATGAATAAACCAAGTACTAAATCCATCCATCTTTAAGACTTGTAAAAATCTTTGATTTCACACACAAAATTCATACCCAAAACATGTTACTGTTTTTAACATTACAAATGGCACATTTTATATATATTTAACATCGATATCAGCAAATGTTTTAGCAATCTAAAATCCAAGCAAGGTGAGCACCTTTTTAATTCAGCAGCTGTTTTGCACGAATATTTAAGTAGGACACAATGAGAAATCTGTAATAGATGGGCCAGACATGGCAGTCTTGCTATGGTCAGCAGACCTAGACCTAGAATATAATGTAATGCAACCACGAGGTATGTTGCAGTTTAAGTAAGAGGCATGATCTTTGACACGTACTAATATACATGGCTGAACTGTGAGTGTCAGTCTATTTATATGATGTTACAGGTTCTGATTTAAAGCAGTTGAAGAGAAGCTGTGAAAAGTTAAACGAGGTAAGTTAACAAAGACAAGACAAGGTGGAATCAAATCCAATACCAACAACAAAACAGTGATGTGTGAGTTATGGCTCAATCGACTCTTTGTTCATTATCATTTACATCTTAAGACATTGATATGCACATCTACAGTAAAAATAGTGCTGTGAAGTTTCAGAGAAGTGTTCATGTTACATGTAGCACTGCATACAGCGGTAATGTGGGACATGACTGTTAGATAACATCTGTGTATGCATGTCCAAAGAGTGATCAGTCATGTCTAGTTTTAAATATTCAAGAGTTTTTTTTTTAGGGTTATACCATGCAGGGAAGCTCTTACCTTCTGTTGACTCAGTCAGTGCTGGAAAGAGACATGACGCACTGAAACCTGACTACTTGGACTATATAAAGACGAACCTGTTGCAGCGAGGTACCTCTGAACCCCCTCAACCTGCGCACGTACACACCCTCCACCACACAGACATGCACAGCTACTTATCTTTTATTTGCTTAGTCAGTTTCCCCATCAACTACCTTATCTTGCCAAACCTCTCTACTTTTTTCTAATGGATGCACTCTTGAGCATCCTCACAGGCTTGTTAGCATTCATGCAGTGCATCTGACAAGAATGGCCACTCTGTTTCTCTCCTATCAATCAGAGGGCCCCCTGAAAAAACGCATCGCCCTCTGAACGCCAACACCTCTGTCTTCCCTGCTCTTCTGGCGTCTGCGGGACTCTGGGTGTGATTCCGGGCACTGGGATACCTAGAAACCGGGCCTTGTGGTCAGTGCCAGTTTCCATGGTTCCCCCCTGTCAAAAGGAGTTTCTTTCTGGGCCTGGTGTATTTGTGAAGTCCCCGTGAAAAGATGGCTCTGTATACTGAGATCCCAAGCCCACGAGGGCAGAATTCCTCTGCGACTCTGGCTGAGTCGGGGTTGTGCAGCACGGCGGATGGAAGGGAAAGTGTGCTGGGGTAGGAGGGGGGTAACACAGAAGCAGCATGTTTGGGTCCTGGCTCAGTGCCACACATCAGTTAGGAGCTCAGGGGACTGGGTCACTGAGGGGGTTCACAGGAGGGAAGTAAACAGGCCTGTGTATACACATTTACACCACTGAATACACTTTCAACAGTGATGATGTAAACGGACACAAAAATGCATCTGTACAAGTGCAAAGCCTAAAAAATGCATGCATTCAATATGCAAACTGCCCACTGCCTTTAAATGTTTCTGTTTAGAATTTACCTAGAATTAGGCAAAAAAATTTAGAGAGAAAACACAAGTTGGAAGAAATAAGTACAAATGATAAGTTTAAGTACAAAGTACTTAAGGTGAATTTTCAGGTATTTGTACTTTACGTGAACATTTGTTTTTTCTGACAACTTTTTACTTTTACTCTCTACATTTTAACACAGATGTCTCTACTTTCCACTCCTTAATATTTGGCAACAGGCTTGTTCCATTAGTTTTAATGCATTAGAGGGTAATTTCGTCATCATATGCCTTCCCAATATCAAGACCAATTTCAACCTCAATAAATGGGACAATTACACATAAAAAGGTGTATCCATCCACCATATCACGAATGGCAAACATAACCAGACCAAAACAATGTAAAAGAAGTAACGGGATGAAAACAATGCATACGAAGTAACAAGATGTAACAAGGTGAAAATGATGTAAAAAACTAAACAAGACATAAACAATGTAAAAGACATACAAAGATATAACAAGACATAATGACGTAAAAGACCTAACAACACACAAACATCATAACAAGACTCCAAATTAATCAGTTAATTTGGCTATAAATTATTTCAATTTCACCAGTTCACTAAATGAACTTGGTACCTAGGATGAACCTAGGATTTACTCTAGGCCTATATGACAGAAAATCATGTATTTTACTGAATTTAGTAGGTGCACACAAATCAATGTATTGTCACTGTGAATTAGAAAATGGTCAGTGCACCAGCCTGCACCTTCTCCTTAAGGTGCATATCCCTGGTTTAGAGCATTCATATGACACATCTCTTTGTCACCGCCCTGTTGGCACTCCCACTTTGTTTGTTTTTGTTCTTTTTTTTTTATTACAGGTGAAGGTGTATTCACACAGAATATAGGAAGCTTCTGTTTGTGGCCAAATGATTACCATGAGTCATCGGAAGCAAACGAGGTTAAGCCATGAAGAGAGACGGATAATACGCGTGGATAGAATTTCACATCTGTCAATGACGGTTCTGCACAACAAAGAAACCTGCCTAATGCCGCTTATGGTGACAAATAAATATCAAAGCCTGCAGTAAAGAATTTGTAGAATTTGTTTTATTAAGAAAAGTTTAGAAAATTTAGAAAGCGTGACCATGAAATGACTGGACGTCAAGCAGCGACATATGAAGTGCCGTTAAAAATGTATGATTTTTTTTTTTGAACAGCTGCACGTTTAAAGTCTTAGTGTTACTAGAGTACTATTATCCCGGATGTGCAAAAGATACTGTAAGATCAGCTTTCAAAAGGTCAAGCAGCACCACCATTTGTGTGCAAAACACCTCAGGCCTCAGTGTCGGTTTTGTCCAGTTTAGCATCAGACACTTTGAAACTCTTTGAGAATAATAATGTTCTTGATATTGTAGAAATAAATCTTCCTGCTCCCAGTGATCTCTGGTGAGTCCTCAGGCCACTGCATACAGGATATCTGTTTTAATGACCCTCAGGTGTTCTTGGGACCCTATTAGCGATTCTCAGTTGCGATTTTTTGCTCTCATTTTGGCAGTTTTTATGTTGAGATGATGATATCTGGCAAAGATGTCAATTTTTTAAAGAATTTTGGAATTTCAGCATCAACACTGAAAAAAAATACATTTCCACTGTCTAGACCAAAGCCTCACATTCTTCCTCCTGGAGCCCTTTTTGGCCCCACTGATTATTATTGATATTTTTAGATATGATCCAGTGACCTAAAAGGGCGTTAAAGGGGAACAGTGTGATTTTTTTGGCTCCTGAGGGTTAATCACGCCATGATTTTGGTTTCCTGTCTACACTCTCTTTCACACAGAATCAGCTAAGAGAACTATATCATGAAAACGCTGCTTCCTTATTTCTCCATCCATTGTGACCCTGAGAGTGTTTAGAGGGATCAAATCATGAAATTGTTTGAATCCTATCCTTATCCTGTTGTTTCTATCATAACTGAACACTGATGACATTTTTCATAGTTTTTTTATGCAGTGCATTTGTTTAGCTTTCTGAAATCTGTTGTATTGATTGGTTTTTGGTGTCCTATTGTTTCTCTGCCGTTACAGGTTCAGAGCTCATGTAGATTCAGCATCTTTCTCCACAACACTACAGCAGGACAGTTGTTTGCGGCCATCGTGTTTGCTCAACGTGACCTTGTGCCTGAATGACAGCAAGGGTCAATTTTCGCCTACTCCCAAATTGACTTGTATGCACGAAATTTGTGGACAAAAAAATACAATTGATGGCATTAAAAATACTGCTTAACTGTTACATTAGGCTGCGATAATGTCATTGTTAAGCTTTGGTTAGGTTTAGGCACAAAGACATCTTGGTTAGGATTAGAAAAGTGATCACCAAATGACTGCAACATGGAAACATACACAAAATACTTTTTAAAGCCATTTCACAGATTGACCCATATTGTCACTTTCATGGTGAGGCTGGAATGTGTTTGCTTGAGGCTGGGCTTTCCTTTTAAAGGAAATAAAGGATGATGGGTCACTGTACTTCCTTGCAGTTGCAAATATTTGATTTGATCTGAAATACTCATGTGGTGTCTGTGTTTTTCTGATTTCCAGCATTTGTAGACTTTACATGAAGGCAGATTCAGAAATGATGGTTAACCACGTCACTGCAGTGTTTTAGAAATACGTTAACACAGTTTTCCACAGCAGCACTGGCACAATACTGGTTTGTGTACGTCAATTGTTATTATCTTAATACCACTATTCATACAATAAATCCCTAAAGCATAATAAAATTCTTAAATGGGCATGAGAAATGCTGCGAATTTTCACCACAGCGTTCAAAAACGGGCTGACTGTGCTCATACTGCCAGCCGAACGCCTGACTTTGCACTCACCGAGCGGCTTCGTTTCCACTGTGGCTTCTGAAAAAAAAAAAAGGCACCTGGGACTCCCCACATCGTGGCAGATGGAAGAACAACCACACACCCACTCAGGGGCTGGAGGCTCCGCTCCGTGGGGCCAAATATAACAATAACCCAAAGGCTGGTCAGCACTCGTACTCCACTCTGCTTTCCATCAATTTGCAATGTCGAGGCCAAGGTTTTCCATGATCTGACCATAAGAACCGCTGACCAGGATTGTGAATTAACACAGGATGATTTATTAATGCACTAATAGAGAACTATAACAATTTGGTCTCTATGTGGGGCCACAGATCTGCATTGAATTACATGGATTTGGGGTTTCCATTATTGTATAAAGGAACATAATGGTAGTTCAGTACATTTTAGTCCATCTTCTTCAAATAGCACACACACATACAGTGATTACTATGGAGATTAATGTGAGTTTTAAATCTATACTATTTTATAGTCATGAATGAATTGAATAGTCTATATGTCTTGTGTTTACTCTCCTTTTTATAGGTTGTATTCTAGCAGTTAGTATTTAATGAAACTACAATTAAAGGTACATACGACAGACTTCTTCCTCCCTCTGCTGGACATATGCTGACAGTACTAGTAATACCTCTAGTGGTCTTTACAAACAGAAGGTGGTGGCGGATACGGCACTCACGAAAGGTTGGAAAGGTTATGTATTATTTTCCAAAGACAAATATGTCTCATCAAAGCCCCTAAATTTCTAAAAGGTGAATGAATAAATAAATAAATAAATAAATAACTCGATAACAACTTGTTAAATAACTTAATTTTACAAGATAACATCTGCACACAAGATAAATATAACCTTTCTGAACATTATGTATCTTTCAAATTGTTTTTTTTTTTCTGTCCGTAACCACAAATTGATATTAAGATAACTCATATTAATATATGTACTTACTATCATTGTTGTTATAAATAAAATCTGGTCCTTCAGGATAATACAATTTAACTTTTACTCACTTTATGATTGACAGTCAGAAACAAAATCTAGGCTACATAAAACCGACTGTGTAGGCCCGAAGTGTAAATGTATTATCTTTTTACAACTATTATGATCACCTTTAAACTTCTGCTACAGCTGTACTGGGCATGGATCAACAATTCGTTATGAAAACACACGTCTGTGACTAAAACAAGCCAAACAATCAGTTTTGAATTCCCTCAGAGGGTGTAACATTACACACATTAACGTACGGTAACAATTTCCGGTGTATTGCTGGAACAAAGATGACGAAGACAAGATAGTAGCCTCAAACGACTCCTCTAGTCGTCTCCAGCCTAATCACAAACCTTCTACATGAACACACAATGTACTCGTTGCATCTTTGAACAGTAAAAAAATGAACTAAAGTGGGCGATATTCAACTATAATTTACGCTTCAGGGAGATAAATTATGTTCAGGTCTACGGCCAACGATAGGTAGCTTAAATAACTTGTAACACCGGAAGCCAAGTAGTTTTCACGACAAAGACGGAAGTTGATACAGTGTTCATTTCTCTCTGCTGTATTTCTCTGTGTCTGTGTCAGGTCGACACCGGACCGACTTCTGAAGGACAGTCAGATGCTTCTCTGAGGTTTTTTTGGCAGCATCGGGTCAAAACAACGAATATTATAAGCAGCCACACTACCGACGTCGACAGCGACATTAAAACAGCAAATAAATTATTATATTGTGGTACGTTACGTTGCCTTCCGGTGTTTTCCTGACCAATCCGGCATTTTCAGAAGCATTCAAGGGCTAATAAGCTATGTGTAACATAGTGGAAGACTGCGCTAACCTAAGTGCCAGCGTAACGTTCAGTGTCCTCGTACTGTAATGTATTACATCATGTTTTTCGGTAGGACTTGTTAAAATTGAGAGTTAGCTTCGCGTTAATTCAAAAAAAAAAAAAAAGTTGAACAAGAGGTTTTTGCAATAGTGTAACCCACAGCCGGCTGAAGCCTATTTTTTTAGTAGTCCCTGGTTATGGTGTTTTGTTATTTAGATAGACTTTTTCATTTTTATGTCGAGCAGAAGAAGCTAAACTGATGAAAGCCGTTGTCCGTTTATCATCATGTCAATGTATAAAAGGACACTAGGGGGCGCTCTGGCACAAATCTAGAGAAACTGGGTACCACGTCCAGTAAGGCAGCATTCATGAACTGTTTACTACTATTAAATAAGTCTTTACGTGGGGTGTGTGTTATAATTTACTCTTCACTTTCTGTGTGTCTTACAGCAAATGACTTGCAATTGTACATTTTGTACATTTTCGTGTTACCTACATTACGTTTTCCCTAATCTTGTCATTTCAGCCTCCCAGACCAAATCACAACATGTAAGAGCCTCTCACATTTAAAGATCTTTTGAATTACACAGTTCTAAAAAAAAATAAAAATGATATGATTTGTAGCGTAATGTATGTGTGCGTGTTTTTCTTTGTGAAGGTCAGGGCTGAAGTATCACATGTCTCTTCCGGTGGCAGTGGGCGTCCTGCTGGTGGGCCTGCCCTACTCCATCTCTGTGACTGCCCAGTGGTTATATGGCTGGCCCAACAAGCCTGGATATAAGAAGTACATCGAAGCTCTAAAACCAAGGTAAGAGTTTGATCGCTTTTTTTACTTTTATTGAGGAAAGTTTGTTATAAATCTTGTTGCGCTGTTTTCTTTAGGCGAATATACTGTTTGACCAGAGCGGTGTTGGAAACACTCAAGTACCTGCAGTACGGGAGACTCTACTTTAGGTGGAAGTCCTGGTACAAGAATGACGAAAACCGTAAGCATTACGAAAAGGTGTGTGAAGAAAATGTCGCAAACAAAACATTTAACCATGTTCGTGCGTCTTCTTGGGTTGAACGTGCGTGTAAAAGTGTACCTCTGGTATGTGTCCCAGCATTCACCTGTTTTCTGTGATTTTATTTGCTTTGACAGGGTATTACCTTTGGCCGCCGAGGCAACAAACTGGACTTGTACCATCCCCCTAAGACAGGCAGATGTGGAGATGTGCCGGCACCGCTTGTGGTTTTCATCTTTGGTGGTGCGTGGGGCTCAGGAGAAAGGTCCATTTACTGTCTGCTGGCCAGACACATGGCTGAAGAACTAAGTGCCACTGTCATTTGTCCCGACTACTGTACTTATCCAAAGGTAAGGGCCTCAGAACAGTGTACACACACTGTAGCTTAACATCTTCTATTAGCACGTGTATGGAATATGCATGACTGAAATATGAACCGTTTTTTTCAGTACTGTCTCAGATTAGTAATTAAATCCTGCATGACACATAAAAACTGTTCATATGATTGGTATCTGGACTGAGCGCTGCTTCAATCTGATTCCAGGGCAATGTTTTAGGGATGGTCCAAGATATTGCTGACTGCTTAATTTGGGCCAAGGAGAGCGCAGAGAAGTACAACTTCGACAAAGTAAGAAATATGTTTGGGAAATTAAAGGTACAATATGTAACATTCACGCACATGCTCATGTGTTTACGTGACGTTTGTGTTGAAGTCTGTTTTGTGCTGGGAGCCAGTTGTTATTTCTAAGCTAACGGTAGCTAGTGTGTACACTGTAGCTGCTGCAGAGGCATTAAAGACCTTGGGAGTGAGCTTTAATGCCCAATTTTGCAGAAAATCCAAGCTGACTCCTCCGCAAAGAAATGAATGTACAGGCAACCAAGGAAATTGTGAAAGGAGCAAATTTTAAAAGTACATTAGGATCTGTTCACACATAAAACAAAAAAGCGATTAATACATGTACATTTCATCACATTACATATTGTACCTTTAAAGAAAAACAACACTGATAATTCTTTATAAAGCCTGTAAAGATTTATTGAAATGCGTCCTGTGTTGTAACACTCGGCGTATTACATGCTAAAACACATGTTTAAATTTTAAATTTCTATAATCTATACCTATATTCTATTTCTGGTAATATTGCATGCACTTATTTATCCATTAAATGAACATAATAAAAATGTTATTGCCGTCCTTTCTAATGTCCCAAAATCCTTTTTCAAGCAAAACAGTGTTTAGTCATGGAAGGAAAGTATTATTTTGAAGATTAAATGATAATATAGAATTATTCTGTCATGTAACCACACAAAACCACACCTGAATAACCACATTTCCTAAAATACTCAACTGATATTTTAAGTTTTTAAGAGAATTTACCACATGTCTTAAAATGTCAGCGAATACTTGTTTTTGTCTTGAGGATGTTTAAACTTCTTACCGTCATTCCGCATTGACACATTTACAATCATGTCACGTCACGTTGATGATGCATAGCGTGTCATTTCAAATCTTACGTTTTGTCTTTTCATTCACAGGACAACATAGTGTTAATCGGTCACTCAGCTGGGGCACATCTGTGTGCATTGACCACACTGTTTCTCACTGACGCAAGAGAAGAACTTTTCATAGAGACAAGCAAGCAGCGGGACATTACACAGGCAATTAGAGGGGTTATTGGTAAGTGCTGCTGTGTGCGTCGCAAACTTATAGTTTTGATTGCAACCATCTTTATGTTTTTACTTTCTCTTCTGAAAGCAGTGTGCTCTTTTGGAGAATTGCACAGCCTTAACATCTGCTGAATTTAAAACATTTCAGATGTTTTATACTTTAATGACATTTTGAATTAAAAGAAAAAGAACTTAAAGCTATACTATGTAACATTTCTGAATTAAAATATCTAACAACAACGAGGCCTATGTTATATGGCTATATATATATATATTTCATATATATATATGAAATGCCAACAATGTTCAAATTTAGAGAAATGCCCGTTTCATTTGGTCGCCGGTCAGTGGCCCCTTTATGAGAAAATAACAGTGATACAGACGAGGAGAATTTCAACCATGCTGCATAGTTTTTTTATTATTTGCATGCTAGTTTTCAAACACTGAAATTACAACACAATTAGGGAGCTAATTTATTGATATATTTCAATATCAATATAGCTAATACAATGTGCTATCTGTGGCTCATGCACAGGCTTATACGTGAACAGTAAAGTAACGTTAAACGTTAACTTACCATTAGATAAGTTGACTCATGTCATGTTAAGTTAGCATTAAACATCAACATAACAGCTATTTTACTAGAATGAAATAACATAATGTGAATGTTGTCGCATCGGATAGATTTTTATCAGCCATGGTGGTTAAAACAACAACTCCCATGATCCCATGCTACTTCACAAAGTCATCAAACTACATCTTTTGTTATTTTGACTGAGAGACCCCTAGTGGCAGAAATCACAGTACATACTATGTCTTTAAAAAATGTTTGTCTTCTTCATATATCATTTGTGAAAACACGTTCATCTGTGTTATATTTCCTGAACAGGTCTGAGTGGTGTGTACAACATCATGGACCATTACGAGCATGAGCAGAAGCGAGCGGTCGAGTACGTGTCCACTATGCACAAAGCCATGAACGGAGTGGAGAACTTCCCCTACTACTCACCAACACACTTACTGAGCACGTTCAACCAGGACAAACTCAGCAGGTGTGACAGCACAACACGACGCTCCTCCTGTTAACTTTTTCTACAACTTTTCATCCAACAGCGTTCACCTTGTTTGCGTATCTTCCAGAGTGCCTCCGTTTGCTTTGCTCCATGGGACCAGCGACATCATCGTTCCCGTCGAATCTTCCACGAAGTTCTCGGATCTCCTCACCTCGCTGTCTGTGAAGGTGTCTCTCTACCTGCTTCCCAGAGTCGACCACACTGAAATCGTCACCGACCTCATGGCGTCAGACAGACACTTCTACCATCCCATCTACAGCTGCATCAAACAGGAGTACAGAAAACTCATGGGAGCCTGCTGACATCCCATCAACCCCGTTCACCAACAGAACTTACCCTTCCATTTCATTTCATATTCACTGATTGTGCCACATCATTGATTTGTTTACAGTATCTAATGCCTCAACATTTATCATACTGTATTTAGCTCTGATATGACTTGATTCTTTGACTTTGTGATTGCATAATCATTTTTTGTAATTAACTGAATTCAGGAGTTTGACTTTTTAACATTAGCTTTCTTTTGATCTTTTGATATTTTGACTGTCTCGGGATGATGTTACTTGGATTGCCGTAGAGTGAAATAAGTTCAAATTATGTGACATTGAACACGAAGAAGTGAAACAGTATTATGATCAACATAATGAGAAACAGGAGTCCATTTGAAGTCTGTGCTTCTGTTTATCAGCCTACGACTTTACTACTTCTAAAGTTTTGACACATTCATTAACTTGCTCATTTATATTAAATAACATCTTTAATTAATTCATTGTTACATCTTGTTTGGATTCACTATTTATTGAAGCGTAAACACATTAAATCTGTCTGAAGATACATAAAGCTTTTCTTGCCTTTGTCTCACTGACTTCATATATTTCACACACAAAACACATGCAATAATTTTATTTATTACTTCCCTGCAGAGACTTTAATGTGGTCAGTGACCCCAGAGACTGGTCTAATGTACATTGCTTAACAAATGTATTAGACCACCGACCAATGTAAGGTTTATGTCACAGCTGCCCTAAATGAACAGCATTGGTAATTACCAAAATCATTTTTAATGTTTCTGTAATGGTTAATGCATCACTATGTAGAAGCTCTTTAACTGAAGTGATATTTTTAATGCTAGAATATAATTATTATTGTTATCCATGAATTTTCAAATTTATGTTTTACAAAAAAACGTAGTAAAGTAGTAAAGTACATTACTATTTCTTGATTTAGATTCAAATGATAGTGGTTTACTTCCATTCCTGAACAGAAAAAATGAGTTTTAGTGGTTGAATGTTGTGACTTCTCAGAGAAGCCCAGTGAGCCGGCTCACATTTGGGTATAAAAAGGTGATTTCAGAAATTCCTCATTCCTGTTCAAAATGGTAAAATGCGGAGAGCTCACTGAAAATCAAAGAGTCTGCATTAAAGAACTTCATGATGCTCGTATGTTTTCTCATTTTTATGACAGGTGGTCTGATACATTTGTTAAGCACTGTAACTAAGTACAAATTTAGTATTTCCATTTTCTGCTGCTTTATACTTGTACTCCACTACACCTCAATGCTCTACCTTTTACTCTACAACATTCATTACAATAACATTAGCTACTAGTGTATTATTAAACATTAACCCAACAGTAATGAGCTCCAGTACTACGTGCTGCAACATTAAAGATGAACCATGGACGTTTTAATAATACATCCATTATACAAACACATTAATACATTAATAGTGTCATTATCAAATTCCCTCTGGTGATTAATAAAGTGCATCTGTATCTGTAAAATAAAGTAGTATATTATGAAACAAATCATTCTGCATATTTACTTTTGGTAGCTACTTTAAGTATAGTTTGATGCTATTTTCAAAAAGCTTTGATTCAATTTTATTTTGGACTGCAATTCATACTGTACACTGTGGCATTGCTACTTTTACTAAAAGTAAAACATGTACTTCACCACTGCCTCCAGATAATACTAGACTAAACCCATTGGTTTTTTAAATTAAATTATACATTTGAAGATGGAGGGAGAGTGTCCAACTACCGACACTTATATAACTTTACACTAATAAAAGTTTTACAATTTCACGAAAAAATTATAATAATACATACAGATTTGGAAATGTAACAAAATAGTGAAAATTCAACATTTGTCATTAATGTGACTTGTAAATTCGTCAGGGTTTAATATCGGCAAAAATCTGTCTAAAGACACGTGACATGTTGAAAACCCAATGTTCTCAATAACAAGTATCATATACATTAAGAACATCTGATGAAGAAAAACAGTTAATATTCCAAGATCAGAATATTAGGTCATGTTGAAGCACTGTTATATTGAATTTGTACACAAAATCACAGGTGGTCTAATAATTAGGTCTAAAAGTGTACATTTTTGATTCCACTTGCGGCCTTTTATTTTGAAATCTCGGTGTAGTTTTCTAAGACCATACACACATGATGTGTTTAGGGGACATTGCATTGACTTGCATTCATGGGGACATACCCTGACCACAACATACCAATGCCTTACCTTTAATAACTCTTTATCGTCAAATTTCATGATTTACATTATGGAAACATGCATTTTGTCCCCACAAGTTACCGTGTCAACAGATTTAGGTCCCCGTAACATGATAAATACACGGCTACACACACACACGCGCGCGCGCGCACACACACACACACACACAGAGCGCGAGGCGGAGTTTCACGAGGGGCTGCATCGCCGCTTCACGTGAGGGACTGCCGAGGCGTTCACACTCCGGTTGGGGGCTCGGTCGGTTGGTGAGAGCTGCTTTCTGTGTCATGTTGGGAAACGTTAGCGAAGCTTGACGCCGCGAAAACGAGTCTGTAAATATGTAACTAAACCGCGTGTTAACGTTAAGTGTTTCCAGCGGGAGAAGAAGGAAGATGGACTCTTTAGTGAAAAACACCCAGAAGTTGTGGCTCTGTGGTCTGCTTTGGTGGTCTCTCCTGTTCATGCTGGCGTCGGGAGGTAACAATGCAACTTTACGACTTCTTTTTACAACTGCAACAAACACGAATATCAGTGTATTTGATGCGCATTCGGTGCCATTTTCTTCATTTGAATCATATCCCCTTGCATGCTAACTTTGGCGAGTGTTTCAAAGTGTTTGCTGTTTGCTAAGGTATTTGTTACACCCTGAAGGCTACTTGAGATTTTCACTAAAGACAAACAAGTGACATAAAACTCCAAACAGCTAGCTACGTTTTTTCTTTACACGAATTCCATAATAGGCAAGCTGCTGAACTATTTCTGTGTCCAAAATAAGGCTTAGTATCACTTTACAGATGCTCTTTAAATGTTTTCTGTTATGGTTCACAGGTGGTAAAATGCTAACCTTGGTATAGCACATTTAAATTGTGAACAAACAGCCCGAGGGAGGAAAAAAAACTGCATGAGGGAGAAGAAGAATGGTTGCAATGTCACGATTCTTACCTGCAAGAACAGAAATTAAATTGTAGCTGTTATTTAACATAAGAACAGCATGGTTCTGCATTCTGGTAATATACTTTGAATGGTCTGTGAAGGTAGGGTGCACAGAAATTATATGCAGTTCATTACACACACACACACACACAGTGCTCTCACCTTATCAGAAGCAACAGCAGTAATGGGACTGTGATGTGGAAGAATTATCTGACTGTGACAATAGCACACTTAAATGAGTTCAAGAACATGGACAGTCGCTGTGTTCAGAGACCTAAGGGAAAAAATATGTTTTTTAGACTTACATCTTCAGCTGTACATTATTTACTTCCACGTGGACATTCATTAGTCTGTCTGGTTGATTTGATCCTGGGCATGTGTCATTAAAATTCAGTGTGGTTCATTCATCCAGGCTGTTCCCCTGGGGATAATCAGGAATTATTTCACTGTGACTCACACTCCTCATATCCTTCAATGAAAAATAACTACAAATATATGCATTTTCTTTACTTCACTGCATTTCTGAGTTGGGATGTGTGCATCCCTTGACGTTCCTTTGTGTCCATGAAATACAGGCCATTATGAAACAACCCTTAGCTAAAACCGTCACATCCCGAGTTTGACGATGTATCACCGGAGTGGTGTGACAGTCAACAAAAAACCAAAGAGGCACTCCAGTCAAGTTGCATCTCCTGATTTGTTCTGTAAACTGAGCACACAAGCAGTGACAAGCACGGGTCTTGGCCCCTTAAATTAACTGTAAGCGGGTGTTCATGAAAAGGTCATAGGCTTTGTTGTCGGGAGCAGCGGTTTGTGAAAGCCCACAAAAAATGTTTCTGTCACACAGAAAAGTGCCCCTGCAGACACGTAGATTACAGAACACCGCTCAAACACCTCCTGTTTGTGCTTCCTAAGGCACATAGCCAGGTCTGCATGGGTTGTTTTCTGATGCCTGACTGTGCTCTTTCATTTTCGTGCCCCCCCCCCTGAATTTCAGCGGTTCTGCACCTCAAATTTCATCCAACGGTATACTTGACAACAACTCAGTTCCTCGTAGGCGAACGCATCGTGGGGAAAACAAACATGACGTTCAATCATACGCCTTTGATGTCATCATGACAGCAGCAAAATACAATTGAGCGTGCATGTCCATCCTTGTGAATTTAAGGGAAAAATGTCATCGTGTTCCTCTTGGCCAGTTTTCACAAATGCTTCCTTCCTCCCTGTTATGTACACAGAGCCAGTCAGATGAATGAACATGAGGTAGAAATGAAAAATGACCACACTCACAGAAAGAACAAGTAATGCTGGACGCTTTGTGCCCACGGGCCAATTAGTTTTGTCGCTGGAGACATTTTAAATGTGGCTGAAAGGTTTAGCTTGTAACACTCTGGTCAGTGAAAGCTGCAGGAGGAGAAAACAGGGGGAAAAATGCCAGAATTTGAAAATACTCCTCTTCCTTCTGCAGCCCTTTCCTGTCTGTCCAAATCAAAAGACTAAATATAAAGATAGATGATATGATGCCATTTCACGCTGCTGTCAGTCATGTATTTAACCTTCCTACCTGTCTGAAAACACCTATGAGCAGCCAAACCTTTCGGACTTGATTTTTGTGGTGGAAATTTAAGAGAAATTTTGGATGTTGTAAGTGAAATAAATAAGTATAGGGTTAGGGTTAGGATCATAGATCATATAAAATGTATGCTTTAGAGAATTATTTATTTAAGAAGCAATCTTCACAGTTGACAATTTCGGGTCTAACAGGTCCAACAGTTTAGTTATTTTTATATAATGTATAATATACTTTGTTCCTGTGAAGACAAAAGAAAGAATAAGTAACAACAACAACAAAAAAAAAAAAAATAAATATATTATTAATTAATAAATATATTATCTATATAGATATATGCATATATATCTGTGTATATATATATATATATATATATGTGTGTGTGTATATATATATATATATATATATATATACCTATAGATGGGGATATCTCTACAACTGTTGGATAGATAAGAGACAGAAGAGAATAGTGGTCCTCAGAGGATGAATCCAAACAGATGTTGGTGATTCCCTGACTTTTCCTCTTGTGATCATTATGTCAAAACTTGTGTGTCCAACTCTTTGGTTACTTGAAAACTGATGGAAGCCTCAAATCTGAACCTGAACCAATTTACTTCATGTAACGAGTATTTCTAAGTAATTTACGGCACTTTCTGGGATTTAAAAAAAAAAGGATCTACAGTATAAAATGTTACCTTCGGTTTTAGTAGTTCTGAAATATAAGATTCATCTTTATCAAACATACGTTATGTAAGTAGTATATATACAGTAAAATCAGCTCTTGTTACATAGTGAGGTAACACCAGCTGACAGCAGCTAGTCTTCTATTTCATTAGTACCATATATTAGACACTCTTTACAAAAGAAAAACCTGTACTTATTTGATAAGAAATTATGTGAATCTTCTATTTCATCACTAATAAAACCAAAGCTAACATTATTTTAATTAAATATGGAACACATTTTATTTCAAAATACTGGTGACAGGAAGTAGTATTATCACAAGTGTAAGGAGTTTCTGGTATTGATCAGGTAGACAGTGCTCATTACCAAATGTTAGCATGCTAACAAGCCAAACTGGACACACTGCCTTTCTCAGCAGTGCTACTTTTAGTGCTCTAGTGCTATTTTTATTTATCATATTGGAATTCAGAGCAGCTTTTGGATACATGAAGTTGAATTTGTGGATGTATCAGTGTGAATTGTCAGTCTTCATGTGTATTTTCATATGTTGAAACTTCCTGCAGGTGAACAGGTTGTTTATCAGTCAATTCATATGTGAAATACAGATGCTATAGTTTTTGTCTGTTTGATTTGAGCTTTATATTTAACAACATATATGATCTCAGATCTCTGCCCTCTTTCTTTTCTGAAATGACGTGAACACAGGATTATTCACATCTGAAAGAAGTAAAAGTGCAAACATTGCAGGTGAATGACATGACTGACATTTAGCATTTAGTTAATCAACTTCAAAACCACAAAAAGGATGATGAAGTTGCATGTCAGTTGCTCCATTGTTGAATGTCCTGTGTAAACTGTAAAGGCGTTTGAAACATTAAGCTTTTATTTCACTACAAAAAAGGTGCTTCAAATTGATTTGTTGATATTGCTAGTATTAGCTGATGACAAAATGCATTTACACATTTGCCTCTAGTTTATTTTCCTTTTAGTTTTGCTTTTTTTTGTAAATCAACTTTTCTTATAAAACAGAGTATTGTGAGATCAAATGCTGTATGAAAAAAGTCATTTTCCAAGCTGTGTGTGTATATATATATATATATATAACTGTTTTTTAATTGCATTGTTGCAAGCACTACTTTAAAGTCACTGCTCTTAAAAAACTCTTTCTCAAGTAGTCTTGTAGAAAAAAACATTTGATGACTACATGTATGAAAACTGTTCCCAAGAGTTTTGTGATTTATCTTTTTTTCATGTTTGACGACACTTTAGCTCAGAAACAATATTGTGCCACACAGGTAAGCCAGGACTTACTGCTGTTCAGTATATGAAGACATTCAGTTTATTTCAAAACACTTGAATGACATTTCATGCAAAATAGCAGATAGCTCTAATTACATTTTTAGTATCTTTATAATCTTTATCCACTGGGTAAGAAGTGGCTGCTAACTGAAATGTTTTCTCAGCTGTTGTCAGTCAAACAAACTGGAACTCAACTCTCCCTAAACTGTTTGGATATTGTTCATTTTTAGGAACACAGACTTTATTTAACTTTTTTTGTCACCGAAAGCTGTAGTTCTATATGTAGACCAAACTTTTTCAAATGCAGTTTGTGTTTGAGCTGTGTGTTGACGTGTGCTCTTGGGTCCTGAAAATAAAGGATTCTGTGCAATCACACTGATCTGTGCCCCTCTCTCTCATGGCTTCATCACATGACAGTCACATTGGTAACCATTTGACCTCACCCCTACCCCTCGTCCTGTCTGTTCCCTGGTCCTTAAGAGAATGCATACAGGATACAGAGTAGCCAGCAGAAGTTGCCATTCGATAAAAACAAAGTCTCTATTACAGGTGGTGGAAAAATAACCAACACGATAACATCCAGGCTGATGCATGATGGGATCTCAGAGGGTTTAAACTCTTAAGTGATGCACGCCACCAACGACCTGAGGATGCTTTTAGTTGCCAGCACTGAACCCTATCCACACACACACACACACACACACTACCATCCATTTCCTCCACTCTCAGGCTTTTTACACCAGAAGATGTGTGAACTCACACCTGCTCAAAAGCAAACAAACACAGAGTGATACCAGAGATAATCCTCCACAGACGAAAACAACTACAACAACAATGAAAAATAATATCCAATAAAGCCCATTGTGCTTGTCAAGTCCCAAAATCAAGACAGATTTACCTAAAACTAATCTTCATGTAATATTTTTGATTTTTGATTTTATTTTACCACAAAGTAAAGTACAAAGTTCCATTTCATGTCTGTCTCTTAGAAACAAATCAGATTGTACTCATTTTCCGTTTTGATTTAATGTTGCGAAAGCCTGCGTATCAGTATTGAACAAAGTTTATTTTTGTCTTGTTCAGTCTTTTGTGTCATCATCTTGTTTTGTCTTTTTCGTCACTTTTGTTTCATTTAATCTTTTGCATCATTCTTTTTCAGTGTTTTTTTTCTTGTTACATCTTTTATCGCCTTTTCATCTGGCCTTTTACATTGTTCTTGTCTCATCTCGTTTCATTTCATCATTGAGTTGCTTTTGTTGTTTTTATCTTGTTATGTCTTTTGGGCCATTTTTGTCTCTGTCTGTTTTTTACGTTGTTTTCATCTCATCTTTTTACATCATTTTCATTTTTTGTCTTTTACATATTTTACATTGTTGAATAAGAGCTCAGATTGCACTCAAAATGTCAAATCAGAATAAAGAAAATGAACAAAATAAGCACTAAATCTTATGTAAATCAGATGTATGTGTAAGTTAAAATGTAGGGAGTACAAGTAAAAAGTTGTCAGAATTATAAATCCTCAAGTAAAGTACTGATTGTTGTTCCCACCCTGCAGTAGGGTCAGGCAAAAAGACAGCAAACAGCCTCCATTTCAATGCAATGAATCAAAGTTTCTGCCTCAAATGTACTGACTACACCTTCAGCTTATGCTCAGAGTTTTGATTTTAGAAAAATGTACAAATTATGCAAAGCATAAAATCCCAGATGCCATAACTAAATAGAACAGAAGCTACAGAATATAGAATAAAGCTGCACAGAAAGCCTCCTCTCCGAGAGCAGAGCGCTCTCTGCTGCTGACGTTACATCTTTAATGATCCACTCCAAATCATTTATGAGAGTTTTTCTTCTCCCGCAGTCTTCAGCCAGTTAACTGTACCTGCTTGTGACGTGATCAATCATCCAAGCAAGATGTTGTGTGTCCCACTTTAGATTCCTCGGGCCGCTGCGTCACATAGCTGCCGACACAGGCCACCCACAAGGCCCACTGGGAGACCTCTGAACTGCCCTCAATGAACATGTTCTTATGGGTTATTGAGATTATTTATTGTGCTGAAGCTGCTCCTACACATCACAAGCTGGAAGATCAGAGTCTCTTTTACATAAAAAAGTGTACCCCATTGTGAAGGATAGAATAAGAATGAGATTTAAACTAAAAAAAACTCATACAGATACAGATATACTTTAATAATTCCAGGGGGAAATTCAATATTCAATTCAATATATAATTCTTATTGTACACTGTAAGAAAAGATACACCAATATTAATAATATTAAGGATACACATTACAAGCAATTATTAATATTATTATTAATTAAATAGCACTATGTATTGTACCTAGCTTAGGGGTAGGGTTCCATGAAAAGAGTGGATGTTAAAAGGTTAAAATATTCAGTTGATATGAAAAACAAAAACTTGTGAATTTGTAAGTAGTACTAATGAAAATAAATATAATTCAGTCAGTACCACTCTCGTCAAAAATTAAGTATTCATCTGCATAAGTTTTGGCTTGTATTTGGCTGGTATGGCTCTGTTCTGGGAGCTCCCTGCCCTTTCACGTACATATGTGGAAAGCCTAAGCAGAAAGTGCACACCTCCCTGCTCGTCCATGAGTATACATGGAAGCCAGGGCAGGGAGAGCAGCATCAAGACCCCCCCTACGGAACAGAACAGAGCAGGCATCAAATGACAACAAAATGACATTGATTAAATCAGATACAGAATGGAAAGTTTGAGCTGGGGTGGAGGCAGGTTTTGAAGAAGAGCAGCAATGGCAGCTGGCTGAAACAGCAATGATAGCTGACCAATTTAAATATGGCACTCTGAGTAAGATTAACCAATGGGATGTGCAGAAGAGAATCAGCTGACTCAGCTGATGTGGCTGACATTGAGATCAGCTGCTGTCAGTCATGTGCTGATATGGGGCTGAGCTTGACTTCATTGCCTGCCTGAACTACCGCTACGCTCCATTTACATATGTAATTATGTATCAGTGATTTATAACAAACTAAAACCCATCAACATCATATTACATATTAAACATTGCTAATATTCTTGCTTATCAATGCTTATGTTTTATTAAAATAGTGGAATTTAACCTAAACATTTTCATTTACTTTTTACCTAATTGCCACAAAATCAAGAGGACGATTATATTAAATAATTTGCATCAAATAATTTATATAAAATGTACATGATGAGATAATCTTTAACAACAGGAGCTTTTCAATTTAAAAACAGCCTGATGACATTAGGTGGAATTCAAAATTCTATATTTTGGATTTATGTAAAATGCTCATGCTTAATTTAACTGAAATACAACCCCAAATCAGAAATAGTTGGAACAGTATGGAACATGCAAATTAAAAAAGACAGCAGTGATATTAAAATCTACTTTAATTCCATTGAAAACAGTATGAACACAACACATTTCATTTTTTGTTTAATTTGTAAATATTCATCCATTCTTCACATTCAGACACACATTCAAAAAAAAAGTTGGAACAGTAGCAATTTAGGACTAATAATGAGTTAAAATAATAAAATATCAATGTGATTTGAAACAGGTGATCCAGGAAAGGTCTAGTCCTTTAGAAGCAACAAAAAGCAGTTTGACAACAAATGTCTGAGAAAATTGTTGAGATGTTTAAAAACAATGTTCCTCAAAGAAATATATGAAGGGATTTGGATATTTCAACCTCTATGGTGCAGAACAGAATGAAAAGATTCAAGGAATCTGGATGTATTTCAATGTAAAGGACAAGGTTCAAGTCTAAGCTGAACACCGTGATCTCTGATCCCTCAGATGACACCATATCAAGAACCATCTTTTATCTAGACCTGATAAAACCACATGGACCAGGATTACTGTGACAAACCTTTGTCAAGCTCTGTTAACTGTGTCAAGAGGCATTGTGGACTTCTCTGGATTCAGAGGTACAGGGATGGACCATCACTCAGTGGAAATGTGGATTGTGCTCAGACCAATCAGTATCCAGGTCTTTTTGGGAGAAAAAGAGCACACAAAAGACGACAAGAACCATCCAGACTGTCACCAGCAACAAGTCCAGAAGACAGGGTCTGTCATGGTCTGGGGTCAAAGGTCATTGTCACTTCTGTGATGCACCATTAATGCTGAAAAATACATTGAGATTTTGGATCAACACATGCTTCTTCAAGACGACAGCTTTTCCAGGGACGTCCATGAATATTTCAACAAGACAATGTAAAATCACATTCTGCACACTTTACAAAGACCTGGATGAGGAAGAAGAGGGTGCGGGTTCCGTGTGGTCTGATGCAGACCACACATGCAGTCCCAATAGAGAATGTGTGGAGCATCTTGAAACACAAAATATGACAATGAAGACCGTGTTCTGTTGCACCTTAAGACTTGTTTACAGGAATAATGAGACAAAATGAGCCTGAAACATTTCATCACTTGGTGTCTTCAGTCCCAGAATGTCTTGCAGATACCTGGAAACTCTACAGTAATGAAATATCAGTACTAATATCAGTAGTTATTTTCCACCTCTGATAATGAGTGAAGAGAGACGTCCTTCATGCTGTATATTTACAGTTCCTCCTTGCTGTTTGATGGTTCACACCTCCGTCCGTCGGGAGTCTGTGACTGTGTGTCACTCCTGCTACATAGAAAAGATATAAAATATTTACTGCCATCTATAACCACTCAGACCTTTTCCCTGATGGAAAATATGGACATTGTGAGCAAGTGCAGAGCTGACCTGCTTTCAGACCACTCACGATGACATGCTGTGTTCGAAGCTGTGACGTGTTCAGCTCAAATCAGAGTTCTGTTTTGTGGGGGATGTCTTTTTACATTATTTCATTCAGCAGGATAAACATGAAGGTTCAACTGCTTAGCTGAATCTAAATTCACAGTTCTTTTATGTGATCTGAAGGTTTTTGAAGTTTTCTGAAGGTTAAAATTCAGTGGTTAATTCACGGATGACTGTTTTTTTCTATCCAGTTCCTTTTTCTGTCTATGTGTCCATATGAGGAGCTGCATCAGGACACTCTGATTGGTCTCTATGCACACACCCTGTCTGCAACCGTCAGCTTGTCAATGTGCATTATGTCCACCTCAACACACAGATATCCCTGCTCCTCGTCTGCTCTGCTCTCTACACAAAGGTAAAAAAAAATGTGCGCTGCAACAATAAATAATGAACACAGTCTTTATTTGGCAGCACTGTACAATAACAGTGTTTTACACACAATACAGCAGGAATAAATAACGTCAAAACATCTGACTGGAACGCAAAATAGAACAAAATATTGGATAATCCTAATTTTTAAACTCTTTCTCTCATTTGCTGTGACCTCAGTGTGACTTTACTTTGTCACCATCATATTGTGGTAAAATGTAAATGTCTGTGAGAGAGGTGAGCAGAGCACAGTGCTGGCCATCATAAAGGTTTAAACAGAGGGATAATGGCCGCTGTTAACAGGCAGGGAGGCTTTTAGGAGGAAACACCCTCACAACCTTCACTTCCACCAAGGGCTTATGCGGTGAAGCCATTTCCCCATATGCAGTGGATATACTGTAGTGGCTCACCACAGTCTAATTTGTCCCACCATAGTTTCATAATGAACAAAAAATATATTTCAGTCAGGACCACTATCGTCAAAAATTTAATTGAATACTTATTCATCTGCATAAGTTATGTGTATTTGGTGGTATGGCTCTGTTCTGGGAGCAGCATCAAGACCCCCCCTAGGTAACAGAACAGAGCAGGCATCAAATGACAACAATATGACATTGACTAAGTCAGTTACAGAACGAAAAGGTGGAGCTGTGGTGGAGGTGGTTTTTGAAGAAGAGCAGCAATGGCAGCTGGCTGAAGCAGCAATGATAGCTGAGCAGGTTAAATATGGCACCCTGAGTAAGATTAACCAATGAGATGTGTGGAAGAGAGTCAACTGATGAATCAGCATTGAGACATTGAGATCAGCTGCTGTCAGTCATGTGCTGATATGAGGACTAAGCTTGACTTCATGGCCTGCCTGAACTACCGCCACATTACCATTTTTTTTCTTACACTTCTCACAGTAACTTTACACATCTCTAATGTTGTGTACAGGGTCTCAGAGTAAAACTGTTGTTACTCTGAAACCATTTGCAACCAGTACACCATATTTACCACAAATGTAGCTACAATTGTCTTCTTTCAGATAATGTGATGACCAAAGCGTAGTGACTTACAGAATCTGAATTATGAGCCTCAAAGTGACAGGAGTTCCATCCACCTGCTAATATTAAACCCAATAACAAATGTGTTCAAATCCAGAAAAAACTCATTTAGGATTTACTCATATGAGGAAATCCATAACATTTGATCCTTGAAGTCCAGTTTGCTTGGTGCTCCATACCATGCCAGGGCACGGTTTGGTATGCCATGCCAGGACCCACTTGAAGAGGTGGCGGAAGAGGTGGTTGGAGAGGTTCAGGCACTATTAATATGATTGTGAACTGTGCCCAAGCACAGAACAATCCATAAGGCATACAGTGTTGGAAGTGATGCATGTACTCTACTACTTCGGGTGGGAAGTAGGAATGTAATTAGGTACAAATTAATACTGCAATTACAATCACTGAAGTTTAAAAAGAGGCTTATTTCTTGGTGAAAATAGTCAGCTAATAATGATCTTAAGTGAAAATATGGATAATAACAATAAAGAAATATGCAATGTCTTTATGGTTGCTGTTAGAACTTGCACGGCAGCATTCTGGAATAACTGGAGGCTTTTCAGGGAGTTTTCGGAGTATCCTGATAGTGACGAGTTACAGAAGTCCAGCCTGGAAGTAACAAATGCATAACCTAGTTATATTGTCCCTCACAAACATACTCTTTGCCCCATGTTTGATTTGTTGGGATCTGGTCAGTTTGAATTAACTGAGAAAAGGGAATGAAGAACGATATTTTGTGAAAGGCCTCAGTGAGGTTGCTGTCACAGAGAGCTGTCAGTCAAACATGTGGTCCACACAGTCAGTGTGTCTGCTTTGAACTGAGCATCACACTGAGGTCCAAGCCTGCAGCCTGAACACACACACTCTCATCAAAGGTCAAGACATTCATCGGCAGCATCCTGCAGCTCCACACACACACACACACACACACATTTTTCAAAGGTTCTCCATATTATATATGAGGTCTATTTACTTCAGCCTAATTATAATGATCTCTGTACATCTTAATCTTTTAACGTCCATTCTTTTCATAGAACCCTAACCCTAAGTTCTGGTTATAACAGTGTAAGGCCAAAATGTATGTAATTGACTTTATTTAAAAGGGAATATTTTCTGGTTTCTGTGTTTACCATGTGCCTGAAACCAAACCTGAGCATGTCGGAAATGTAACCCTAACCCTAACCCTAACCCTAAAGTAGGTCACTGGTAACCTGGTGGATGGTGATGTTGGTTTAAAAATCCTAACACCTGCTCAACATAAACACACAAGTCATTAAATCCATTCCACTTGATTTGTCCACAAATTGGTCTAAAAAGGGTTTTACACACTAAATTATAAATTATTTGACTCCACTGTGGTGAAACACAAATCACCACCAAATTTACAACAGCTACAGCTAGAGTTTTAACCAGGACAAAGAGCACATCACACCAGTTCTAAAATCTCCACACTGGTTTCCAGTTAGCTATCAAATAGAAGTGTAAACTAGAAGTGCTGCTTGTAGTTTGCAAAACACTGAACAGTTTAGGCCCAGAATACATCTGTGATATGTTTAAAGAATCTAAATGGAATAGGAATTGTTGATCTATTGACTCATGACAGCTTGTAGAGCCCAGTGCCCAAACTAAACATGGTGAAGCAGCATTTAGCTGTTATACTCCAAACAACTGGAACAAACTGCCAGTAGAGATTAGATTTTCTCCAAATGTAGACATTTTTAAATCCAGGTTAAAAACATTTCTGTTTTCATGTGTCTATGATTGAACTTGCACTCTTCATGATTCTTAAGGCTCTGTAAATATGCAAATGTTGTGATATAATTGTGAACTTGCTTTCCTTATCACTCACCTTATAAAAACATCCTTCATAAAGTGACTTGGGCTTCACTACACTGCTGTAGTTTTAATGTCTGTTCTATAATCAGTGGTGTAGCCAGCAACCATCAAATACTGCCAGTCTAACTGCCTTTCATGTGGAGTAGCATTGTTCGACATCTTAATACACCATAATTCAGTAGTTTGAAAATATTAGACAAATTTATCCTCATCAAGCACTAGTGCCCTTCTTCAATTCTTGGAAATCCAGGTTACTCAAATGATCATTGACCATTGTTCTTCTCAGGTGAGACTTTTATCAGTAATAGACCAGGGATACTTCTCTCCCATGAGGCATTGCTAACTGGTGTGACAACTGCAGTTAAAACCCTGAATAGCTTATGATAAACATCTTTGAAAGACTCAAGAAAAACTATATGTCCATTTTTTCCTTTTATTTCCAGGAGCCTCTTGACATGATAGACTTAATAAATCAGGTCAAATTGGAATTGTAAGCTTCTGCAAAGAAAAATAAGCTTTTCTCATCCAGAAAAGCTATTATGGTGCCTTTCTTTTTTTGCAGTTCTCCCTGAAGAGGCACCACTGTAACTCCTGGCCATGCAATCTAATATAGGATAGAAGATGCTTTTATGAAAGCTGTCAATACCCAATGGCTCATTCCTATACTCACCCAGTATAGATGTGACTAGGCACCCATACAATTGAGAGCTGGTCTTCTATTGTCTCTTTGGCACTATTTGAACTTACTATATTGCATTTTTGGCAAGTACTCCCTACTTCAGCCCAGAGCTCCTCAAAAACATCATTAGCGCTATAGTGCTGCACCATATCCTATACATACATGACATACATGAGTTTGACTACTCTTGCCAGGTCAAGAGTATCTTCTGAAAGATGACCAAAAGTCCAGTGAATGTTCAAGATAAATCTATGCATGCTGACCCCAAGCATCATCTGCCCTATCCCCACTGTTGTCATGTATGATGTCCTGAAGAACACGTATGACCACAGGAAGTCTGTCCATTGGGTTATGACATGGCTGTCTCCCTACACCCCCACAGAGTGTCACTGAGACGTTGAAGTTCCCTGGGCTGTCCCATATACATCTCCCTCTGAACCTCTACCCACTTCTGGTACACATATGAACTGGACATAAACAGGTAGAGCCACTGAACAACAAAAAAAAAGCTTCTGCTTTGCTTTCCGCTCTTGACAGATGCTTAGACATAGCCTTGCCCTACCAAATAGTTTTTGTATTCCTGGCCATACTTTTCAAGGGCTGAAATGATCATGGTGGTCAGTCTTGTTGCATCCAATTTTATGGCTTGATGGAAGTCTAAACATTAAACTAAATTCTCAGGGAAAGCTCCATTATAGTAATATCTTAAAACAAAAGAGAGTTGTCCCTTTTTGCTAAGGTCTTTCTTTTCATCTGCGAGTATGCTGAAGCTTTCACTCTCACTTCCTTAATAATTTCATAATAATTTCATTTCATTTCACTTTCATAATTTCCAAATAGCTTGTGTACTTTGCATTGCCACTTGCATTCATGCGTTTCTGTATTTGAGGTTATGTTTCGCCATTGCCTGCAAAATTGCTAAGAAGTTCTGTTTTGTGACCCCTCAGATTCTCAATGACCTCTCTGAATGGAGAATAAGGGATTTATTATTTATTAAATTATTAAATTATTTTGGAGCCTTTGCTAGAACGTTGAAATGCTATCTGGGAAAACTTAAAAAGTAAATTCTCTGAGATTTTTAGCTTCTTATCTAGCTTTGTATATATCTTAAGATATCGGATACGACACTGGCAAACTCAGTTAACGTAGCAGTCTCATCATCATAACCTAAGAGAGGGAGAGAGAGGATATTATCTGATGTAATGTGCAACTAAAAAATGACCACCTCCTTTTACCAAAATCAACATGGATGGAGAACACAACTAATTGCTAACCACTTAGCCTAATCACACAGGTTACAAAGTAGTAAGTAAATAAGCACACAAACTAATTTTATCTGAGCAGCTGAACTGACTGTTGAACTGACTGCAAAACAGTTCAACAGCTTACAAAATGCCTGAATTATCATGTTTTAAACATAATGGGGACTAACCCACCGATGGATGGACAGATTTTTGCATGTGTAGAACAAGCTGGGTTTCTATTGGGTCTGTCAGGTGAGCAGTTTGGGAGGTTCAGGATCTGGTCTGTAAACCCCTCACATTACCAGATAAGAACATTAGGACCCACTAAGGCCAGAGAGCAGATCTCTCCTCTGTTTGTCGGGAGGGCTGAATCTGAGGTCAATCAGCCCAAAAATCCTGTAGTGTGAGCCCAGCATTAAGCAGGGAACTTGACAAATATACAAATTAGAAAATAGAAAAATCTGCAATAAATAAATGTATATTTATTATTGATTCAACATTTGCCTTCATATATTCATTATTTACTGTAATTGTAAATTGGCTGGTTGTGGCCTCTAATAATAATAATTGACAGCAAAGTCGATATGAAATAAAGGACCATGGCTATTTCCTGAATATGATATATACAAATAAATATGAATATGAAAAATGAATATAAATATGTCAGCAAACAGTTGAAGACTGAAAGGACTCTGGGATTCTGTTTCCTTTCTGTTTTGATTCAATTTGACAGGAAAATATCTCTGTTTTCTCTCTCTGTGACGCTACACTGAGCACATGTTTGACACAGTTTGTGTGTTGTTGGTGATGTGGCTGTTGTTACCTCATCCTCCATGGCAAGATGTCAGGTTGGATGTCCGTTTGTTTTGTTGACCTCAGCAGAGGAGGTGGGTGGAGACACATCTTCAAATATTAATGACAGAAGGTGAACAACTGCTCCCTTCTAAAAAAAACATCATTCTGTTTATTTCAAATGTGTTGGTTTTGACTACTGGAAAGAACAACTGGTTATCATCATTCTAAGTGGATGTTCCTGCCTTATGAATGCTGCAAGTGGACATCAGTTACGAAAGTTCACTGGCCACAGCATCTTCCTGCAACAGGAAACACAACAACAATTTGCGTGATGCTTCAACCAATCTAGTCAAAGTGAATCTAGTCAAGTCAAACGTGTTGGCATTTTGTGATCTTAACGAGAACCATAAGTTCAAGGATAGCGCATCCACAATCCTTGTATAGTGTATCCTCATAATCTTAAATCTTAAAACATGAGTTTTTTTAAGGTCACAATGACGTTGACCTTTAGCCACCAAATTCTAATCAGTGAGTCCAATCATTGAGTCCAAATGAACATTTACATCAAATGTGAAAAAATCCTAGTCTTACATATCCAGACCTGTCTCCACACTGCCTTAGCACCGTGCCTGTGGTTCAGATAGGTTGGGCACTATCCACCATTGGGGGGAAAAAACTCTCTGTGTTGTTCCTATTCCTTTAAACAAATCACACTGGTCTTGGGCAAGGGGGGTGTGGCGATGGTGTTACAAAATAATTTCGAGGGATGGTTTGTCTTGGTGGAACATTTACACATCGAAAATTGAGCCCCGTCATTAATCTGGCTAAATGGCCGCAAATGAAAAATGTCACTTCATTCATCAGAAGTATATTGACATTACTTTTACTCACATAAAAAACCAATGATCAAACATAATTTGATCATTGGTGCCAGAGAGGTAAATCCACCCACTTGTCATTTACTGCGTGCATTACACAGTTCCCAGGTGTTTGTTATTGTGTCACTTGGCAAGGGGGGTTTTGGAAACAGTAACACGCAAATATTACGCACAGGACAAGGAAAGGCTGAAATGGTGTCAGGATATTCCAGCCTAGACTAAAAAAATCCCTTAAGGTGTTCCTAAGATATAACGTTCACAAGAGCAAAGTTGATTTTTGACCTCTTGGATATAAAATGTCATCACATCATCATACAATAACATTATTTGTGTGAAATGTGCTTCATATTTGGTGTATAAAATCTTGAGTCATAGCCAAAAACATGCTCTGTGATGTCACAGTGACCTTGACCTTTGGCCATCAAATTCTGATCAGTTCATCCTTGATTCCCAGTGAATGTTAACTGATAGACAAACCTTCTTATAGTGATATGATGTGGACCCATCTAACGAAGGTGGGACAAACTGGAGGATGACTGCCTTTGTCTCTCCCACCTCAGTTAACCCCGCTTCACACACTGAACATTGACTGAGTGTGGATTATTTATTGTTTTTTTTATTTATTCACACAGAAATGCAACAGCTCATTTTATCCATTAATTTTAAAAAGGAGAAATCTTATGTCTATTTTATGTGTTCTGTCTACATTACTGAAAATTGCCCCTCTGGGATAAATAAGGTTTTTTTACTGATTCTGAAAAACACATTTGACATTTTTGTGGTTGAAAACAAATGAGGTTGTTTCTCTTTAACCTCTTAACATGCAGGCCACTGGTGACTCATGTTTGGGTCAGGGTTACATTTGAGCTCAGCCACATGTTAAACATAAACTAGAAGATCTTCCCTTACAAATGAAGTCTAATACATGCATATTGGCCTTAGACATCTTCTGTTATTACCTTAACACTAAGCACAAAACTGTGTGTTCACAGTGTTCACAGGACCAACAGGTAAAGACATTGACGTCATATAATCCTTTAATGGAGTTTGTTTTTCATTTGACAAAAAAGATTCCAAGCTGCTTGTTGTGTTGGCTTTGATATGATGATGCTGAATAATTCAGAGTGTTTTCAGGGTCCTGCTGCTGGTTTTTCATTTTTCCAGAAAGCTGCTGAAGCTCACAGATCTGCCTGACATAAAAGCTCTGACATCTCAAGGGGCGATCACACACTGAGCTGCCAAAAATACTTGCAGTGTGTGTGTGTGTGTGTGTGTGTGTGTGTTCACTGCATCACTTGTCCAGACACACACAGACACAACCTTGACCTAGATACAGGAAAAACAACTAGAGGAGGGTTCAAGGAGAAGTGGATGGTAAAAAAATTGAACTGCTAAAAAATAGAGAAGACAAAATGGGAGGAGACGGCAAAGACAGAAGAGAAAACTTCTGAAAAAAAAAGAGAAGAAAAATCTAAAGGAAAGTAAAGGGAAACACAGAAATACATAAAAATGGATCAAGTGTGAAAAATGAAGAAAGAGGACAGAGAAAGATGAGCAGAAAGAGAGACAGTGATTTACGTATTATGGACATATAGTAGTGAAAGAATTAAGAGAAGAGAAAAGGAAGAAGAGACAGACAAGAGGAGTGGTGGTTTGGAGGTCAAGTCCTGCCTCCTGTTGATCTGATGGATCCACACTGACAACCAGAGACCACTGGAGACTCAGTGTGTGTGTGTGTGTGTGTGTGTGATCTTACTCTTTCTCTCTCTCTCTCTCTCTCTCTCTCTCTCTCTCTCTCTCTCTCTCTCTCTCTCTCTCTCTCTCTAGA